>CAMTDV010000021.1:20334650-21558324 GCA_947069175.1 Scalesia atractyloides | reverse complement strand
CAACCTGCGCACAACATCATCACCACTTTATCTACCGAGTTTCGTATGTCGGATTTGGGTTCCCTTCACCATTTTCTCGGTATTCATGTCACCAAACGTGACAGCGGCTTATTTCTCTCACAAAGTACATATGCTACCGAGATCTTGGACCGCGCAAACATGTCAAATTGCAAACCTTCGGCCACATCGGTCGATACAAAATCGAAATTAAGTGCCACGAGTGGCAAACTCTTACCGGATGGCACACTATATAGACAACTCGCCGGCGCCTTGCAATATCTCACTTTTACTAGGCCGGACCTCACATATGCCGTCCAGCAAATATGTATCTTCATGCATGCCCTCGAGATTCACATTTTCAGTTTTTAAAACGGGTATTGCGCTATTTAAAAGGCACAATTGATCATGGTTTATGTATCACTCCCTCACGTTCGCAACATCTCATTGCTTATTCCGATGCGGACTGGGGGGATGTACGGATTCAAGACGGTCCACCTCGGGATATTGTGTATTTCTTGGAAATAATCTTATATCGTGGTCGTCTAAACGCCAACCAACTATCTCACGGTCTAGTGCCGTGGCAGAATACAGGGGCGTTGCAAACGCAGTTGCTGAAACAAGTTGGCTACGCAATCTACTATTGGAATTATTTATCCCAACTCGTCGAGCAACATTAGTGTATTGTGACAATGTGTCTGCAGTCTATTTGTCAGAAAATCCAGTTCAGCACCAACGCACAAAGCATGTAGAACTCGACATTCACTTTGTAAGAGAAAAGGTTCGATAGGCGCAGTTCGAGTTCTCCACATTCCAGCAGATTTTCAGTATGCGGACATATTCACAAAAGGCTTACCCCGCCAGCTTTTCACTCGTTTCAGATCCAGTCTATGCCTTCGATCATCTACGGCTTCAATTGCGGGGGTATCTTAGCGGTCACATATATTGACCGAATATTATAATGTATATTTTGTATTCATTGTGATTAATCAGTCATTAGCTGTCATTAGTTGTTCATTAGCTGTAAACTGATAGGTAGTTTCCTTACTTTACTGATGTATTATGTGTATAAATACCTTTGTTTTGTTAATGAGAAAGGACCCCAGAATTCATTATCTCACAAAACCTTGTTTGTCGAACTGTTTTCTATTTATGATGTTTGTTTTATGAGGGATAATGAGATATATATTTTTTAATTAACGTTTCAAGGCTTACGCCTCGTGAGGCTAAGGGAAAACGCCTCGATACCCGTTCCCGCCTTTTTAAACCTTGAAGTAACCAAGTATGTTGCATACTTGCATTAACTCATTAAGTGGTACTACACATACAATGATAAAGAGGTGAAAGCATGTTGCATTTTAGTACACCGGAATAAACATATGGTAGTCAGTCTTTTGTTCTCATATTTTTTCAACATACTAATTCTACCCTCTTAAAGTCAAACATATAAATATATATCACAGTGCAGCATAGAACACACAGAATAATAAGTGTGATATTCAAATCGATGCAAATTCTAGCAAACAGCAAACCCAAGTCCAATAGCTCTTGATCCATAGCCTATGGATATTATTTTATAATTATTATTAATTCTGTCGTCAACGCTCACCCAGGCGCGCGCCTATACCCGCTTTTCAGGCCCAACGCAGCCTTCTCACTTCACTTCAAAAGCCCAACTTTCACACCCTCAAGCGCGTTTTTCAGGCCAAGTTCTGACGAAATTCCAGCCAAAAATCGGTTTAAATAAGTCTGAAACAATTATACCAATCCTAAACAAGCCTAGAATCAACCTAAAACCACCTAAACTAGCCCTAAAGAAGCCTAAAACATGTCCAAAACCCCTAAATTTGCATATTCTTATACTATACATCTCACCAATAACTAATAAGCCCTCTCTTTTTAAGCGCCTTGCCCTGAGGCCCAAGATTTGCACCTTCCACAACTATGATTATTAGACCGTTGGGTGTGGTGGGGCTTGGGTTGGGGGAGTGGCTAGCCATGCGGCGGAAGTGGGCTCCACCAGGTCACCCCAAAAAATTGGGATGTGGCAGCGGCGTGGGCTTGCCGGCGCTGGCTTGGCCATGTGGATTATGGTTTTTTTTTACTTATTTTGAGATTTTATAAAAAACACACCATTATATTAAAAAAATTACAAAAAAATCCTAAAAAAATAAAAACTAATAAATCCTAATAAATAAAAAAGCTAACAAATCCTACAAATAAAAAAAATTGCGAAGTTCTAAAAATATTAAAATGTGGAACCCAGCGGAATTCCGGGTTCCCATAGCGGCAGTACTCGATCTTGGCTATCTCCACATGATCGTCGTGACTTAGGTCGGCCGCCGCTACACGGTTGTAGCATGCCATAAACCGATCAATTTTCGGTTTTAGATCGCGCCATTTGCGTTTGCACGCGTTTAGGTTGTCCCGAGCGTTACCAACATGTTGTTGGTACTCGCGTCCAATACACAGTTTGACCGTGTCCAAGCGATGAGCGTTGTGCATCGACGATAGCAGTGACCAACGCGATCTCCTCCTCTCGGTCCAAGACACCATTGTTTTTTTTTGGGTTTTTTTTATGTGAAGTTGAGTTTTTTAAAGAGGATTGGGGTAAAAAATGGGGTGTTGGGGTGGTATTTATAGGTGAAATTGTGTAAAAATTTGAATTTTTTTTAAAAACCTTGACTTAACCGCCTGGCCCAACGACTAGGCCAAACGGCTAGCCCGAACAGTAATATTTTGAACCAATGACATTTCGCCAGCTCGCCTGCCCAACCCGCCCCACACCAGCGGGACAACGCTGCTTGTCACGCTGGTTTGGTGTGGCTGCAACGGCGTTGCTTGGCTAGCCACGCCCCAAAGCCCTGCCCACACCCCGCAGTCTTAACATGAGATCTTTGTAACAATCAACCCCTCGATTTCCCTTTACCAAAACAATTCAATCTTACAAACCCTAGGCTCTCTGTTTACTTTTTTTTTAACCCAAAATATTAACCTAGCCACAAAAATCAGTATATGAATCATGTATAATAACAGTATCCAAAAACAACCTAAGATGAATCAATTCTTGGTCATATCCATCGTATATTCTTGTTCCACCCAAATTACACAAAAACTTATCATTTCATCATCCAATAAACTATAACCATACATATACCATAATCTTAAAAGTGAAATATATATATATATATATATATAACATTTACCTGAGAAATTCGTAGGCGTCCGCTACTACCGTTTTTGGATGAATGAGTGTATGGTTTTCCAGGTTTCACTTCGATTCCTAATGTTGATTTCGTTTTGTAAACATGAATCGATCGTTAGAGTATGGAATATGTTATGGACTAATACCATTGTGTCGATGGGACTTGTCTCCATTGGTTGTATGGGCAATTAATGTAGGATTTATATACCAAATGGGCTTTCTCACTTACCAGGCTAGGCTAGTATTTTGGGTTGTGTTCTCCTGTTTGGTATGTAACATTTGGTATCAGAGCCAGAACTTGGAGTGGTGGCCTGGAGAGAGCCAGTCGTGACCAACATGGCCGTGACCAACGAGGACGTTGGCCCTTTAAGGAGGGTCGATTGTTATGGAGTAATACCATTGCAAGGTATGGAACTTGTCCCACATCGGTGGTGTGGGCAACCATGTGGGGTTTATATACCAAATGGACCCCCTCACCCACCAGGCTAGTCTTTTGGATTGTGTTCTCCTGTTTGGTATGTAACAAAATAAGATACGATTAACATGTGAAATTATGAATTATCAAGTGAGTGATTGAAACCTTACCCTAGAAAGCCATTATAATTGGATTTTTAGCGATTGGATTGCTAGGTTTGAGGAGACCCGGTGTTTCTGTTTGGGTGTTTAAACCCTGGGATGGTTAGGGTTTATATGTAAGAAGGTTATAATAAAATTAAATATTGTTTGAAAATCTCACATGAATTTATGTGTTTTAACTTTAAAAGCATGGGATGGTTAATCATGCACACGTGGTTGTGTTGATAGTCGAAAGACAAAGGGGTACATATACTACTTGGCCTTTGTCCCGATTGCTGAGTATTATGTGTCTTATGTCTAAGGCTTGATGCAAAAAGTACTATCGAGTCGGGGGTCTCATCGGAAAAAGCCTCTCTATTTCTACGGGGCAGAGGTAAGGCTGTCTGCATTTTACCTTCCCCAAACCCTATCTTAGCTTTGCTATTTGTATGATTTACTAAGTATGATGATGATGATGACGACGACATAAATTTATGAGTTTTATTTTGCATTTATTTTAATTTTAATATTTTTGTATAAATAGTTTTTCTTTTTGTATTTATGTGATATCCAGAAAATATATTACGGAGATACGGACACGTAGAAGAAAATCGTGTCAGATATATTAACCCAAGCCTACTTTTAATTTATAACCGAAGAGCATCATGATTTAAGGTATGGTAATACTTTAATAAAAGAGAATTGTAATGTTTGTTCGTAACTTTAATTAGGTTACGCTTAAAAATGACAAGGGAACACAATGGTTCTTCGACTGTCCCTTTATATGACAAAATTCTAGACTCGAGAGTATTTGGAGACTAAAAAAAGGTATGTGAAGAATGTTTGTGATAATATTTACCAACTCTTTAAGAACAACTGAGGTGAAATTAAGAGATACGAGAAAAGTATTGTGTATGGAGAAACAACATGTTGGTTACGATGAAGGTAAGAGAGGCGTTGGATTTCAAATTGAAAAAGAACAAATGGTGAAACAAAAGACAAAAGTTGAAGTTATTTATGGTGAGCGAAATAGCTTCAAAAGTTAACTTCTAATATTTTTTACTTGTACTTTTTTGTGGTCATGTGTTGTTATCTGATCCAAATTTTACATGTACTTTTTCTAGTGGAAAATATTACACCCAAAAAAAAGTCATGGGAAGCCATGTCTTATTTTTTTTTAGAACGGATAATCCTCGCGCACACACACATTAATCTACTCTTAAAGCTAGGGATGTGCATTGTGTGGTTTTGCCCGAAACTGAAACCAGAACCGAACTTTCGGTTAACCTGACATGATAACCGACATGCTTTGGTTAAGTCAATTCCAATTAATTGGTTTACATGGTGGATCGGTTTGGTTATGAGTCATTTACCTAAGAACTATATTTGGACTTGAAAGTGTATGAGAATGAATGAAGGGGAAGTGGGGAACTCGATGTTGGTGGTGTGATGGATGTAATATAGGTTTCCGATCAGTAACTTGAAAGTGTAAAAGATCAAATAGTGAAATTAAAGGAGAATGTGATGTTTTAACTTAGACCCGAACTCCTATTTATTGCGATGGATGTAATATGATACGGGTCAAGGTGTTGCAGGCCCAAAAGCAAGGGCCAAAGAAATTTTCAAGAAGCCAGTTAAGTTCATGGACTAGCCCAACAAGTTTACATGCTGCACACGTTCATTTTATTTCTGCATTTGTTATTCTGCATTGTTGAAAATTTCATTTAAGCACATGTTAGTAAGGTAGAAAGTAGTGGTAGGACATGGTGTACATGTGATCATGGCATGGCATGATGGACATGTAGTCCCAAGCATGTTTAAATACTCGTAATGTTTTGCATTTGGAATATACAGAAAATTGCCCCAGTTGGATCTCTTCTTCAATCTAGTATTCTTGGAGTTTTGCCTACTTACAGGCTGCAACATAATATAATCATTTTCAAGCTCTTTCGTTAGGTTGTATTCTTAAATACTTAACGTGATAAATGAAACACTATAATCTCAAAAAAGATTATGTAAGATAAAGTTTCTAAACGAAAACTCAAGAATTCATTTTAATTTCTAGATATTCATGATTTTTGTAAACATACCAAAGCTTATTTCACATTCTCATATGTAACAACGATCTCCAACCATGTTATCAAATAGTCGTTATTACAATTCACGAATAGATGAGGGAATGAAATGGACAAGGTATAAACATAAGTGGGTAGAGTTAAAGAAACATAATAATATATAACTGAGATGAACTTTTTGAAAGTCTCCTTGTCTAATACATAATAATAAATAACCAACAATAGATACCCATTGCATCATGAATCACGAATGTAGGTCCAGACATAAGTGGGTAGAGTTAAAGAAAAAAATTAGTTATAAATTATATGCCAAACCTTACCATTGGCATGTCTAACAGTTTTTACTAACTCGTAATAGAGCCGGGAATATATGATACGACCCGTTAACATGATACGACAATCAAACAAGTTAGTGTATGTGCCAAATGTATTCGAGTCATAAACAAGCCAACACGTTAATGATACAATACTCATTTTGTGTTTTTTGATAGGTCAACACGGCATGTTTATAACCCATTTATCAAAATGACATAGTTTTGCAATCAGTTAAATTTTGATTATATTATAATCCTCTACCCCTAGTTAAAAAATTACAATTATACTTTAATTTTTACTGATCATTTTATTAACCATAGTCCCAGTTTGCGTAGAGGATTATCATTTCTAGTTAATGTCTAGTCCATCGTCTCTGCACTTTCAAGTTGTTAGTCCTAGCCACAAGTTGTTTCTGCTATACAAGACTTCTGATTTTACGCGTATAATAATTGATATTCATAATACTTTGGTTGAAATGTTGAATATGGGTACTAGCTAGTTAGGAACATCATATTTCCACTCATTATTCTAATACACATATTTTCTCCCTGACCATACAAACATTTTTACAAATCTTTACATTTCTGTTATCATTGGTTTTGCATTTATGTTTCGTAATAAAATTCTTTATAAAGGTTATATAAATTAGTAAATTAACTTAAGTATTGTTTACAAGAAATGAAAAAAAAAAGTGAAAAAATTATACAAATTAATGCTTTTTTTTAAATAAACACATTACATCTTTTTGTTATTTTACATAATTATGCTAAACTAAAATAACTTCATTCAAGTTATATACATTAAAAATATTAATTGAAAACTCGACTAAGCAAAACATCGCTTGTAATTTGAATTCGATCACAGCTATACACTTTTGAGTTTAATTAGAATTAGAAGATAATATAATATTGGTTACTGTTACATATTATTGTTAGATAACAATAATATTTTGTTTTTGTAACAGTATATTTAAAAGATATACTTAATAACAGAAGTACATGTGGAGGATAGAAATTTTTGAAAACAATAGTTATAGTGGTAGTTTTGAAAATTTGAAAACCGAATTCGAATTTAACTAGATTTGAATTTCTGCTTTTGCAACTCAGATTCGAATGTTAAACACGCTTACGGTTTTAACATCCGTTATAATTACAAAACAAAAACACACAAATTTTCATTACCATTTGATACTTTAATTCCATTGCCAAAGTGTGTGCATCTTCAAGATGACAAAAACACAAACGTCGTTGGACTTATGAACTTGGCTCTGCTTTCACAAACAAGCGTCTAGCATCTTTTTCCTCGATTTCACTGATCAAATCAACACGCGCCATAAAAGTAAAGCATAAGTTAGACCGATAAGCATTTAATATTATTACTCCACGAATAACCAGAATGCAGAATGATAGAAAGCTGAAAATGGATTCAGGAAGATTTTAACAACTACGGGTGATCTACTTGAGACCAACTCACTAAAAGCTCACACCGAGCCGAATTTAAACGAGCTTGAGCCTAAAAATAAGTCCGTTTAATAAACAAGTCCAAGCTCGAGCTTCATATATCGAGCTCGGCTGGACTAGAAAGCCTTTTATTTATATAAAAATAACAATGTTTATTTATTATAACATTTATATATAAAAATATAACATACGATAATACACAATAAAAAAGTCTACATTTAACTATAATAAAAACAACTAAATTATACAAAATGTCAATTACACGCACACACACATAAGATGATTAAATTCTTAATAAATAAAAAACAAGCCGAACTCGAGCTCTGTAAGCTAAACGAGACACACTCAGGCTCTGGTAAGCTTAACAAGCCGAGTTCGAGCTTAGCTCAGCTCGTTTACACCCCTAGACAAACGAGACAATCAAACAAACATGATTTATTAATTATTACCTGTCTTCGGCCTCTGTTTTGGTGATAAACGTGACAGCTTTCGAGGCAAGAAACTCACAGAAACTTGACAGGTTTGTCTCCTGACAGAATCTACAAACATGGCTCAGAAAGTTGTTGAATTGCTTCGGTTCCTATACAAGACACAAAAAAGTCAAACTTCAGTCAACTGTCACAAATTATAACACAAGTAAAGGGTAACATTGTCTTTTACTCCAATTCAAATCTTGGTTAACTGTCACAAGTTACGTGTGCTAAAGAAGAATGCTTACTTGTTCAATGACACAAGCCTTTCTAAGAGCAATTAAACACTCTAAAGCCTTTGGATAATTATCCCCTTCAAAGGAATTCTCCACCAGATCAAATATTTTATTTTTCATAGCGAAAATCGCTTTACTAACCCATTCCGGGCTATCTCTGCGAGATATCATAGCTTCAAAATCCGATACTGTAGTCAAATCTCCCAACGTCTCAACTTTGACTTCAGATGTAGAAGCTATTAAATCAGTTGACAGGTTTTCATATGATCCGGAACTTTTGTCCTTCAATAACCGCCTGGTCGATTTCTTCAACTGAAAATGAAAATCTAAATGTAATATTGTACCATTATATTTCCAAAAGTAGTAAAGATATAATTGTTGGTCCCATTTATTTGACCTTAGGATTCTCTTTTAGTTCAAAATGTCTTCGAAATTCATCAATCACGAGCTTCGTTTTAGATATCACTTCAGGATCAGGTTCTGTTATTCTTTTGAGAGATTCATCGAGTGGCGGTACAGCTGTATCCGGATGCTTTGATTTCAGTTCAAGGTGGTGGTAAAATCGCTGAATAAATATCAGTGAAATGTCAGCCAGACAGCAAGTTATATTATATGTACCATAAATATGCTATTTTGTCACATCAACCAACTTTGGCCCCACAACTTTGGCATTAACCAACTTTAGCCCCTCAACTTTAAGAATGACGTGTTTAGCCTCTCAACTTTGGTAATGACATGTTTAGCCCCTTAACTAAAACAATTTAGCCCTTTAACTTTAATAATAAACAACTTTAGCCCCTCAACTTTAATAATGACATGTTTGGCTTCTTATTGCATCAAACAACTTTAAGCCCTCAACTTTAATAATAAACAACTTTAGCTCCTAAACTTTAATAATGACATGCTTAGCCCCTCAACTTTAATGACATGTTTAGCCTCTTATTAACTAAAACAACTTTATCCCCTCAACTTTAATAATAAACAACTTTACCCCCTCAACTTTAATAGTGATATGTTTAGTCCCTTAACTAAAACAACTTTATCCCCTCAAGTTTAATAATAAATAACTTTAGCCCCTCAACTTTAATAATGACATGTTTAGCCCCTTAACTAAAACATCAAACAACTTTAACTCTCGTGATTTGCTTATTTTTATCAACGTTTCAAACCCGCTGCAAAGCGTGGGTGGTAACCCACTAATTTGTACAAAAATGACCAGTTTCACTAAATTAATTTTGACCCGTAACGTAACGTCGTAACCCGCCCATCCTGTTATCTCGAGCAACAAAAACCGTTTGCTTTTCAATTTTGCAAAACTAGAGAAATAACTAACTACCAGATACCTCCAAAACAGGGTTTGGGGTGAATTCGAGCCTTAAAGATTCCTCCTTGCCAGCTGGCGCTAGATCCAGCATCATAACCAACTTATCAGCAGCTTCTTGCTGTTCTGCACTTGGCTGCAGCGATGCCGGAAGGCTGCTAAAAGACGGAAACTGAAACTCTCGAACATCTTCAGCAAAAGGAAGTACATTGAAGTAGAACGAATCCGCCTGCCATTTAACAGCAATGTCAAAAACGAAAATTGATTAACGGTCAAAGACACAAGTCAAACACTAAAAGTGAAACCAATGACTCACGATATTATTATTGTCAGATACGTTTGGAGTTAAGACTCCTATAACAACATTTGACTGTCCTTGTCTCCAAACACACCGCAAAATAGCAACTTTGTTCATTTCCTTCATCGCTCTTACTAACGCAGAAACCGCAAGAATCGCCTTTTTGTTGCCCGGATCAGCGATAAAGATGTTGACGTCTTTCATGTAGTAATGTCTTTGAATAAAGAAGTCAAAAGTCAACTTACATTATGTACACATGAGGTGGCAATTTCAACCCATTTTCTTACAAATGGGTCGATTCGGATATGTGTTTATCTCTAATGGGTCAAATACGTAAAAATCAAAGAAATTACCAAAACAGAGACGCATGTTGAAACACGCCACAAGTGTATTTTAAAACACATAAAACCCCTAAACCATTTTATTCAAATAATTAGATTATTATTGAGAAAACATAATGCTTGTGATCATATCGACACTTGTTATTAATATAAAAAAATCAGATAAAAAGTATTTCAAGTCAACCCAGTTTGACTTGTTACCTAACCTGCCCGACCCGCACATTTTGCAACCTCTGTATGTTTATAGCTATTCATTTCGTTCAGTAAAACATACCGCATAATATTTGAAGCATTTGTGAACCCTAAAAGTTTGACGCTTTTTTCCGGTCTGAATTTCACTGCATCAAGTTCAGCAGACGAGATAGGAATCACTTGCGGTCCATATCTATATCCCTTTATCCTTTGTTCTGGAGGCACAACTTTACTAGGATCTTGAACACTTTTGTACTCATAATCTAATTTAATTTCATGAGTGGCAAATTTATCAGTTGAAGGTGCATTATCAGAATACTTTTTCAGAGTCGGGAATCTCTCTTCAGATGTTTTCTTGTAGACCCAGACCTAATCATTAGCAAGAGTAAGAAGAAAAACAATACTGTTTTAGAGTAAAATGCCATTTTCGTCCTTGAGGTTTGGCCAGTTTTGCGACTTTCGTCCATAGGTTTGTTCTTTCGCATCTGGATCCAAAAGGTTTTGAATATTGCCATTTTCATCCGGCTCGTTAACTCCATCCATTTTTCTCCGTTAAGTCAGAGGTATTTTCGTCTTTTTTGTTAAATTAAAAGAAAATTCGGTCTTTTTCACTTTATGTACTTCAAAATCGAAGAAAAAAAACAGGGTTTGATTGGAATTAGCAGAAGAGACACGAAAGTACCCCTGTCTAAATGGAGAAAAATGGATGGAGTTAATGAGCTGGATGAAAATGGCAAAATTTCAAACCTTTTGGATCCTGATGCGGAAAAACAAACCTTTGGACGAAAGTCGCATAACTGGCCAAACCTCGGAGACGAAATTAGCATTTTACTCTAATATTTATTCAAAGTACTTTATAGTAAACAGAATCAATCACCTTTATCTTAAATGTCGAGCTTATTTCAAGATCACCCCTGTATATGGTTACAGGAGTTACATTACGGGTCCTTAATGCACCCAACAACGAAGTTGAACTTTCAACATGCACAGCTTTTGCTTTTGTTTTCTTTGAAAATATACTCAGCAGCATGTCGTTTTCCTCGATGACGTTATTCTCATGTGGGTCTAGTTTCTGGTTTCCTCTATAAATGATGCAGTCAATTTTCATGCCGTGTACCGCCATTTGCTCGGCGAGGGTGAGGACTTGATCTTCTTTTGTACCTTCGTATGGGTCTTTGATGGGGTACATTGCATTAGTAATGAGACAGATACGTTTTTTACCCTTGATTGTTTCTTGAAACTTCTTGATTAGCAAATCCATCCCCACAACAATTGCATCCATAACTATTGTTTACGTCAAGGTACTAACCAACAAGGGTGATGTAGAAGTTAATAGTAGGGACCGGATATCACATTATCACGTAATAAAGTAACACACACACACAAACATATATGTATATATTTAGGGTTAGGGTAAAATGAAAACTCCTATGAGTTGTGAGAACTTAGAGAACTTGGAAAAACAAAGCTTTTTTTTTTAAAAAAAATTAACTTTTCCAAAAAAAATAAATTGTTTTTGTTGATTTACACCACCGTAAAAAACCCTTACACTGGGTGTAAATGCTAATGTCAGCAGCTTTGTACACTGCAGTAAAAAGGCTGAAAACACCGCTTCGATTTTTTTTGTTTTTTACAGTTGTTTTTGTAACATTTTCATCTATGAGTGTGCAAAAAACGATGCAAAGCTCGCACGGGAATTCGGAGATCTCTAAGTTCTCACAACTCGGGGGGTTTTCATACACACATACACACACAAACATAGGATACAATCTCCAGGAACAGTTCCTCGAGGAAGTTGTTGTACCACATCAACAAGATCTCCATCCACAACTTTGATCGGCTGCAAAACTGTTACGTGTTCATATCCACCTACTTCTGCTGTCAAATCATTTTTGGTATCTGTATATATAAAAAGCACCTTAGATAAGGCTAAGAAAAATATCATATAACAGACACCCTTTCGGTCACTCTTCATGTAGCAGACATGATTGGTGAGAACATTAATTATGAGAATATCAACTGATATTACCTTTGGTTCCAAATGCAACAACTCCTACTTCATCGTACTTGCTGTAAACCAGCTGAAAAGATACAAATTAGACGATTAAAACAAGTTAACTGAAGAAAAACTTGTAGGCTCAAACTCTTCTAACATAAATAACACAAATCAGAACAAGAAAACTAAATATTATTAAAAAAATTAATAATAACTATACCTTCTTCTGTATCAGCAAAGAGCAAACTTTCTGAATCTCCGGCAAGACACTGTGCATTGATGGACTACATCAATCAATAAAACCAATCCTTCCTGTATGTGTTCCAAAAATGGTTAAAAGTATAAGCAAACTAACTTCCTTTCTAAATTACATTTTTGCTGAAAAAAGGTAATTAACACAATTAAATTTTACTTGAAAAAAAATCAGTATCATTTCTTAAAATTCTACTCTAGTGAACTACATTGGGTCCCCTATAATATTTTTGTCATGATGTCAGGTGCTTGTAAGACAGACTGACATCAAACAATAAAAGTATAAAGTAAAATCTTTCAATATAATTAAATTGGAGAGCATAAAAAACCATTTAATGGGAGAGACTAAACCGAAACTCACAAATCTATACCTAATAAATAACTAACTAGTTGTGCCACGTGTCATAATTATGTGGGCCCAAGATTCTTTTTCCCGATTCTCTTATTTCACCCCTTCGTATTCTATTTCTTAATTTAAAAAAAAAAGTTCTTGTATGTAATTTCAATCATATCTTATCTCAAAATATGGTTTTATTATTTTCTAAATCTTTATTACTAACTATTTAATATTTCCTTTATTCAACCCGTGTAATACACGGGTTTCTAATCTAGTATATAACAAACATAATTATCAAGCAAACATACTTTACGGCTTTACCTACTACTAAATTAGCTCGCTCCAAACAGCAAAAATAGATAAATAAATAAATAAATAATTGACTATACTAGACAGGTTTCAGATGTTGAATTATGAGATTTTAGCAATTAGCATAATCAAAGCTTGATAAAGTTAGTAAAGAACTTGGCAGCAAAACGTACTGCAATAGACATAACAAAACAATTCTTCATTCTGTTTCCTTTGCACTAACAGAAATATTGATCAGTCGTTTCACAGAGAGATACGAATGTTGTGCAATAAAACCAACATTCATTTTAAAAGAATTGAACAAAAGTAAAAAGGTCATGCAAAACCATTTAAGGGGTGTTGAAAACCAACTAACAATTACACCCAACAAGCAAAACTTACAAAGCTTGCTTTGATAATCATTAGTTGTAAAATTTCTTGCCCTGAACAAGCATCAACTAGTAAATCACACGAAGCATGAACTATGTTAGGTGAGGTATCGATGTACTAGCAATTTTAGCATGGTCAAAACTTGGTAAGATTAGTGGAAAAAGAGCTTAGCAGCAAACCATTACTCAATTCAATGGATGGCAACAACCTTGCTATAAGTATTATTAATCCTGATCTTTTGCCCAAAAGAATATTAATTGGTGATTTCCCGGAGAAATACTAACCATACTATGTGGTTTTCCAAGATTCTAGTAAGTAGAACAAACTGAGAATCTCAACGATCACAACATAGCAGCAAAAATGTTATATTTGATTGCAACCAACATGTTCGGTTTAACTCTTACGGTTACGGATGTTTGGATGTGCGTTTTGTGACTAACTATTAAACAATCTGGTTATGATTAACTGACGATTTAAGCGGAATCAGGCAAGGTCGCTAAACACGAGAAGGCTTGTTTAGAGAATCAACATGTGTTTATCCCATTCGCGTTTGATACATTTGGGTCCCTAGCCCCAGAGAACCGTGGAATTCCTAAACAGGGTCCAACAGGTTGTGAATAGTAATCTCTCAACCTTTAAGGCTCGTTTCGTCTTTAGTAGGATTGGTTTTGCAATTCAAAAGGGGGTTGCGGCAGCTTGTTACCCGTTTACCTGCCATTGTTTGTAATTTGTTACTTTGGTATTTTAATGGAAATATTAAGTTATGGTTAAAAAAATTAAGCGTCAAATAATTACTTTAATGCCAGTAACTTCAAAACTGTTACCAAATGGTAAAACAAAATTACCTTTTTAGCAAATTGCATGTTAGATTATCGGATTATTACAACTTTAAAACTGCATAAGAGCACATCCAAACACCCCTGATTCTAATTTTTTTGCCCTAAGCAAATAGTTACTGAACTTCACATACAAATATGAAACATACTAAGTTGTGACTCGGACATCAAATTCCGATGAACTCAACACAAAATTTGGCAACTTAAGTGTCCATTCTTTGCCCTAGAAACATTCAAATAGTAATTTCATACAAAAAATATGTTCTCGGTTCTCCAACAAGCAGCTTCAAATGCTTTAGCATAAACTACAACTATCAAAACCTAAAAAGAGTGGAAGTATAAACAAATTCAGTTGATTGCTGCTGCCACTCTACTAACAATTACAAACAACAAGCAAACACATAATACTGATACTAGTTGCCCTAAACAACAACAACAACTAATAGGTAAGAGAATGAGTTATACTAGTTTGGATGTATATATTTGATATTATCATGATCGAAACCTAAGAAACTTCATATGAAAGAAGTCAGCAATAGCCGATCGATTGTAGGTGATATTGCAGACATTATACAAACAGAAAACTACAAGAGGAGTTGAAGTTGACCTTGTTTCGTGCCATTTTCGTTCGAGAGAAAGAGGAAGGGGAAGAGGAAGATGAAGGTCTGAATCGTATGTGAGAAGAAGCTTTTCCTCCTTCCCTTCCCGCCCCCAATTTTAACTACGCCGGTCTCTATTTTCCTCAAAGCTAAAATAAATAAAGTCTATTGTGGCGAGGAAAACATAGATACTTGTTACCGTGTGCGATAGGTTACTCTATTTTACTTTATTTTTTTTGAATGACTAACTGTTTTTCACGTTAAACATACTTTTTTCGGAGTTATGTTCAAAGACCGACTACTCGACCACCGCTAGAAAGCATAGCACACCCCTGATACGTAGAAATCTCGTGGAATAGGTAAAATTGCGCCCCCTGGACTCGAACCCGGGTAAAACCCCGGGCCAAGCCTTCACCGAGATGGGAACAACCACTGCGCTGCAGTGGAGGACCCAATTACTCTAGTTTACTAACCAATCTGTTTCGATCAATCGGTTTGGTTTATTTTGTTAGATTAGCAATTTTTTGTTCAGTTCATTTAATTTCGGTTAGTAGCCAAAACTTAGGCTAAATTTTTTGCTTAAAAATACATGAAATGAAATGAATGTAAAAATACTTGAAATAGAAATATAAATAAATGAAATGAAGGTATAAAATGTGAAATACATAAATTGAAGGTATAAAAACTATAAATATATGAATGGTCTGGTTTGGTTAAACGATGGTACAAAAAAACTATGTTTTTTAGTTAATTTGGTTTTTGGTTATCAGTTAAAGCAGATTTTTGTTGATTTAGGTTCGGTTTCGGTTATTGCTCACCCCTAAACAATTACGAACATATCAATTATAGCAATGATATACTCAGATTAAAGAGAATAAAATGTCCGTTTTTATGGTGTAGTTTTTTTTTTAAATATTAATGTACGAAAAGTTTTGGGCATTTAAAAATCATGGGGTAATTAGTTTTCATAAGGGATAAAGTGTAACTAATAATTAATTAACCAGAATTTTGTTAAGATGGGTGATTAAAGTGTATTAAAGATGGGATATAAATGTAATTAGAGTTTGAAAGACTAATTTACCCTCATTTTAAGGTTGTACTTTATGCACTGAACTTAAAAAAGTTCTTTGGGTATCTCAAAATACTCTTCCCTTATGTATTTATATATAGTACTAGCAGGATGCCCACGCGATGCGGTAGGGCGACTCTTTGCATTGTGGTACTCTTTTTTGTTAGTTTTCTTATTTATATGATAATTATAGTAGCATCCACCGGTGAATGTACGTCATAAGCGAAGCCACCAATTAGTCTATTTCATTATGGTGTGAATGGTTCAGTTATTATCCTCAACCGAATACATTCGTTGCTCTATTTTATTAACCAATCGGTTTTCAGTTAATTAGTTTGGTTTATTCGTTCGATTGACGATTTTTTGTTCGTTTAATTTTGGTTAATAGCCAAAACTAAACTTGAGCTAAGGCTTTTGCTTAGAAATACCAGAAATTAAAGTATAAATACATGAATGGAGGTATAAAATATGAAAACATGAACTGGAGGAATAAAAGCTAGAAATAAATAAAAATATGAACAGTGTGGTTTATTTTTGGTTAAACATCATCATCACATACCCAGTAAATCCCACCAATAACAAAACTAAGGTAGGGTTTGAGGAGCGTAATGTCACACCCCAACCGATGGTCGGAAACATCGGGGTAGTGGCACTAGGCGACCAGATTGTCTCACGAGAATTCCACAACAATTATCTAGCAACATTACTTAACGTTTAACATCCCATACTATCAAACATAATATTTCCAAACAATTATTACAGAAACTTGTTTTCTCATAAGCACTAATCAGGTTCGATATCCCCAAGATTTAATACATGAGTTTCCAAATCAAAACAAACAAGAACAACTAAACTAAGCAAATCAATCATCCAATGCTAATCCTCAACCTCCACATATGTTAAAATAAAACGTCAATACAATTAAGTAAAGGTGAGCATACAGGTTTTGCGTACATAATAGCTATAAAAGCGTTTAGCATACACCGCATGACATACGAGATAGTTGTGAATGATGTAACTACTTAGATTCATGCAAACCAACAAACCGCGATCGATCGAGGCATGCGAACAAGCGTTCACATCCTAAACGAGAAAATAAATGCGAAATAAAAATGCGAGCCTTAACAACTCCGGGCCTCCGGGTGGCGGGTCAACCTCTAGTATACTATCATGTTAAGGGTGGCGTACAAGCACTCAAGCAATACATACAATTCAGCAGATTTCACGTATAATCATGTAACAGCGGGTTGCGAATAAGCATTTGAGATTTGTGTGATGTGATTGATATAGGAACATATGTGACACCCAAGAGTGCGTTTAAGCGCAAAAGGTTCAAGTATACTCACTGTGGGTGCGTTTTAGGAGAGATTCGGGATCTGCAAGGAGTTGCGGAGAGTGCCGGTTCAGCTGTAAGCGAACAGAAGTGCATCAGTCTTCCGAATTGCTGAAACGGTTAAGTTTGGATTGGGCAGAGGACAAGTTCGGGCGAACTTGTATGTTTCCATACAAGTTCGGGCGAACTTGTGGTAACCTGGTGAGTTATGAGGCAAGTTCGGGCGAACTTGTTAAGTTTGAGAAACTTGACAAGTTCGGGTCATGATAGCATTTGGTTATCGTAATCGTCTTACTAAATCCGCGCACTTTATTGCTATACGAAGAAGACTTTAAGGTCGAACGGTTAGCCCGAATCTATACGACGAAGTCATTTGTCGACACGGGACGCCTCGTGACATCATCTCTGACCGCGACGGTCATTTTACCTCGCGTCTCTGGAACTTTTCAATCCGCTCTCGGTACTACTCTCAATCTCAGTACCACTTTTCACCCTCAAACCGACGGTCAGACTGAGCGCACCATCCGCACCCTCGAAGACATGCTTCGTGCGTGCATCATAGATTTCGGTGGTAACTGGGATACGCATTTACCTTTAATCGAATTCTCATACAATAATAGTTATCGTACCGGCATTCAAATGGCTCCTTTTGAGGCACTGTATGGAAGAAAATGTCGATCGCCTATTGCATGGCACGAGATCGGATAAGCACAAATCACCGGTCCCGAGCTAATTCAAGAGACGACAGACAAGATCCTCCAGATCAGAGAAAATCTCTTGAAAGCTTGGAGTCGTCAAAAGAGTTATGCCGATAAAAGCCCAAGCCCCTACAGTTCAAAGTGGGAGATCACGTTCTCCTAAAGGTTGCACCTTGGAAGGAAGTGGTCCGCTTCGGGAAGAAAGGAAAGCTAGCGCCTCGATACGTTGGTCCCTTTAAGATTCTAGAAAGGATCAGTAAAGTAGCCTATCGTCTCGAACTACTGTGGAATTTAATAACGTGCATCCGACTTTCCACGTGTCTAACATCAAGAAATGCCTAGCCGAAGAAAATCTCCATGTACCTCTCAAAGATCTGCAAATCAACAGACTCTCCATTTCGTGGAAAAGCCTGTCAGATCATGGACTGAGAAACCAAGAAACTACGGCGCTCTCGCATCCCTATCGTGAAGGTCCAATGGGAGGGCAAACGTGGCGCAGAGTTCACTTGGGAATTGGAAAGTGACATGAAGGCTAAGTACCCGCACCTCTTTGTTACGGCCACTACTTAAATTTCGGGACGAAATTTCCTAAAGTAGGGGAGACTGTAACAACTCTAAATTTCGTTGTTATTTTGTTCATTCAAATTGTTCCTATTGTACTCTTGAGATTCGATTTATAAGAAAAATTTTATGTTAAATAATTACAATTATGGATGTTATATTGTATCTATCGCTATAAATCGCATCTCCAATCTCATCGCATCGCAACTCGCAGTTATTATATGGTTTTATGTTATTTATGTGTTGTGTATGTTTGTGGTTATGATTACGCTCGCTATCGCTATCGCTCTCGCACACTTGAATCGCTAAGCTCTGCACACTTGAACGCTAATCGCACTATTATATCAAATATAACGCTTAACATAACTATCTAATACAAACCGAATCGCCAAACGAACACTTAACGCAAAATCGGCAAACGAAACTTGGTCACCAGGCCAAGTTCGGCCGAACTTGACTACCACAAGTTTGCCCGAACTTGCCTGAGACACAAGAAGTTTTCCTGCTTTCCACAAGTTCGCTCGAACTTGTATACAATGTACAAGTTCGGCCGAACTTGACTAATATACCTCTAAAACAAACAATTCGCCCGAATGCATATTCATGCATTCGACCGAACTTGACTCCCAGCTCTCCATTTTGCCTTCTCCTATACATACTCAGCCCCATTCTCTCATTTGAACTTGCTGCAACTTCGCCCAGAGCTCCCGAAACCCAAAACCCTTTGTTTTCTAAGTAAGAATCAACCCGATTTCATCTACAATGATGTTCAACAACGATTTACATCGTTTTACAACGATTTTGCACAAGGCATTGCCTTCGTTTTCATCAAATCTCTTCTATTTACGAAAATCTTTATCTTTTTCCATCAAAACTTCTGTTTTCACTAGATCTGAGCAAAACCTTTTAAAAACCTTGATTTTTACACCATTTTCGGACTAATGACGTATGTTTTGTTTGTAAAATGGCTAAGTTCGCTCCAAAAGACCTCTCCGGCCTAAGCTTTACTCAGTGGCTTAAGGTTGGAGGGATGGGCACTCGATTTCCTCAGCAAACGATGCGAAAACGCAAGCTTTGGACCCGAAAACATCAAGTTCGCTCGAGATTGCACTGTTTTTTACAGCACAAGAAGTCAAGTTCGCCGTGTACGTCTCAAAGTGCTTAACCTGTTCAAAAGTTAAAGCCGAACATCAAAGGCCCTCTGGTTTACTCGAACAACCTGAAATCCCGATGTGGAAATGGGAAAGTATAGCCATGGACTTTATTACGAAACTTTCCCGCACTTCCTCTGGTCACGATAGCATTTGGGTTATCGTTGATCGTCTTACTAAATCCGCGCACTTTATTGCTATACGAGAAGACTTTAAGGTCGAACGGTTAGCCCGAATCTATACTGACGAAGTCATTTGTCGACACGGGACGCCTCGTGACATCATCTCTGACCGCGACGGTCATTTTACCTCGCGTCTCTGGGAGACTTTTCAATCCGCTCTCGGTACTACTCTCAATCTCAGTACCACTTTTCACCCTCAAACCGACGGTCAGACTGAGCGCACCATCCGCACCCTCGAAGACATGCTTCGTGCATCATAGATTTCGGTGGTAACTGGGATACGCATTTACCTTTAATCGAATTCTCATACAATAATAGTTATCATACCGGCATTCAAATGGCTCCTTTTGAGGCACTGTACGGAAGAAAATGTCGATCGCCTATTGCATGGCACGAGATCGGATAAGCACAAATCACCGGTCCCGAGCTAATTCAAGAGACGACAGACAAGATCCTCCAGATCAGAGACAATCTCTTGAAAGCTTGGAGTCGTCAAAAGAGTTATGCCGATAAACGCCGCAAGCCCCTACAGTTCAAAGTGGGAGATCACGTTCTCCTAAAGGTTGCACCTTGGAAGGGAGTGGTCCGCTTCGGGAAGAAAGGAAAGCTAGCGCCTCGATACGTTGGTCCCTTTAAGATTCTTGAAAGGATCGGTAAAGTAGCCTATCGTCTCGAACTACCGGTGGAATTTAATAACGTGCATCCGACTTTCCACGTGTCTAACCTCAAGAAATGCCTAGCCGAAGAAAATCTCCATGTACCTCTCAAAGATCTGCAAATCAACGAGACTCTCCATTTCGTGGAAAAGCCTGTCGAGATCATGGACTGAGAAACCAAGAAACTACGACGCTCTCGCATCCCTATCGTGAAGGTCCAATGGGAGGGCAAACGCGGCGCAGAGTTCACTTGGGAATTGGAAAGTGACATGAAGGCTAAGTACCCGCACCTCTTTGTTACGGCCACTACTTAAATTTCGGGACAAAATTTCCTAAAGTAGGGGAGACTATAACAACTCTAAATTTCGTTGTTATTTTGTTCATTCAAATTGTTCCTATTGTACTCTTGAGATTCGATTTATAAGAAAAATTTTATGTTAAATAATTACAATTATGGATGTTATATTGTATCTAATCGCTTATTAAATCGCATCTCCAATCTCATCGCATCGCAACTCGCAGTTATTATATGGTTTTATGTTATTTATGTGTTGTGTATGTTTGTGGTTATGATTACGCTCGCTATCGCATCGCTCTCCGCACACTTGAATCGCTAAATCGCACTATTATATCAAATATAACGCTTAACATAACTATCTAATACAAACCGAATCGCCAAACGAACACTTAACGCAAATCGGCAAACGAAACTTGGTCACCAGGCCAAGTTCGGCCGAACTTGACTACCACAAGTTCGCCCGAACTTGCCTGAGACACTAGAAGTTTTCCTGCTTTCCACAAGTTCGCTCGAACTTGTATACACATGTACAAGTTCAGCCGAACTTGACTAATATCCTCTAAAAACCAAACAAGTTCGCCCGAACTTGCATGAATTTCATGCAAGTTCGACCGAACTTGACTCCCAGCTCTCCATTTTTGCCTTCTCCTATACATACTCAGCCCCATTCTCTCATTTGAACTTGCTGCAACTTCGCCCAGAGCTCCCGAAACCCAAAACCCTCTGTTTTCTAAGTAAGAATCAACCCGATTTCATCTACAATGATGTTCAACAACGATTTACAACGTTTTACAACGATTTTGCACAAGGCATTGCCTTCGTTTTCATCAAATCTCTTCTATTTACGAAAATCTTTATCTTTTTCCATCAAAACTTCTGTTTTCACTAGATCTGAGCAAAACCTTTTAAAAACCTTGATTTTTACACCATTTTCGGACTAATGACGTATGTTTCGTTTGTAAAATGGCTAATTTCGCTCCAAAAGACCTCTCCGGCCTAAGCTTTACTCAGTGGCTTAAGGTTGGAGGGATGGGCACTCGATTTCCTCAGCAAACGATGCGAAAACGCAGGCTTTTGGACCCGAAAACATCAAGTTCGCTCGAGATTGCACTGTTTTTGACAGCACAAGAAGTCAAGTTTGCGTGTACGTCTCAAAGTGCTTAACCTGTTCAAAAGTTAAAGCCGAACATCATAGGCCCTCTGGTTTACTCGAACAACCTGAAATCCCGATGTGGAAATGGGAAAGTATAGCCATGGACTTTATTACGAAACTTTCCCGCACTTCCTCTGGTCACGATAGCATTTGGGTTATCGTTGATCGTCTTACTAAATCCGCGCACTTTATTGCTATACGAGAAGACTTTAAGGTCGAACGGTTAGCCCGAATCTATACTGACGAAGTCATTTGTCGACACGGGACGCCTCGTGACATCATCTCTGACCGCGACGGTCATTTTACCTCGCGTCTCTGGGAGACTTTTCAATCCGCTCTCGGTACTACTCTCAATCTCAGTACCATTTTTCACCCTTAAACCGACGGTCAGACTGAGAGCACCATCCGCACCCTCGAAGACATGCTTCGTGCATCATAGATTCCGGTGGTAACTGGGATACGCATTTACCTTTAATCGAATTCTCATACTATAATAGTTATCATACCGGCATTCAAATGGCTCCTTTTGAGGCACTGTATGGATGAAAATGTCGATCGCCTATTGCATGGCACGAGATCGGATAAGCACAAATCACCGGTCCCGAGCTAATTCAAGAGACGACAGACAAGATCCTCCAGATCAGAGACAATCTCTTGAAAGCTTGGACTCGTCAAAAGAGTTATGCCGATAAACGCCGCAAGCCCCTACAGTTCAAAGTGGGAGATCACGTTCTCCTAAAGGTTGCACCTTGGAAGGGAGTGGTCCGCTTCGGGAAGAAAGGAAAGCTAGCGCCTCGATACGTTGGTCCCTTTAAGATTCTAGAAAGGATCGGTAAGGTAGCCTATCTTCTCGAACTACCGGTGGAATTTAATAACGTGCATCCGACTTTCCACGTGTCTAACCTCAAGAAATGCCTAGCCGAAGAAAATCTCCATGTACCTCTCAAAGATCTGCAAATCAACGAGACTCTCCATTTCGTGGAAAAGCCTGTCGAGATCATGGACTGAGAAACCAAGAAACTACGGCGCTCTCGCATCCCTATCGTGAAGGTCCAATGGGAGGGCAAACGCGGCGCAGAGTTCACTTGGGAATTGGAAAGTGACATGAAGGCTAAGTACCCGCACCTCTTTGTTACGGCCACTACTTAAATTTCAGGACGAAATTTCCTAAAGTAGGGGAGACTGTAACAACTCTAAATTTCGTTGTTATTTTGTTCATTCAAATTGTTCCTATTGTACTCTTGAGATTCGATTTATAAGAAAAATTTTATGTTAAATAATTACAATTATGGATGTTATATTGTATCTAATCGCTTATTAAATCGCATCTCCAATCCCATCGCATCGCAACTCGCAGTTATTATATGGTTTTATGTTATTTATGTGTTGTGTATGTTTGTGGTTATGATTACGCTCGCTATCGCATCGCTCTCGCACACTTGAATCGCTAAATCGCACTATTATATCAAATATAACGCTTAACATAACTATCTAATACAAACCGAATCGCCAAACGAACACTTAACGTGAAAACGGCAAACGAAACTTGGTTACCAGGCCAAGTTCGGCCGAACTTGCTTGAGACACAAGAAGTTTTTCTGCTTTCCACAAGTTCGCTCGAACTTGTACACACATGTATAAGTTCGGCCGAACTTGACTAATATCCTCTAAAAACCAAACAAGTTCGCCCGAACTTGCATGAATTTCATGCAAGTTCGACCGAACTTGACTCCTAGCTCTCCATTTTTACCTTCTCCTATAAATATTCAGCCCCATTCTCTCATTTGAACTTGCTGCAACTTCGCCTAGAGCTCCCGAAATCCAAAACCCTCTGTTTTCTAAGTAAGAATCAACCCGATTTCATCTACAATGATGTTCAACAACAATTTACAACGTTTTACAACGATTTTGCACAAGGGATTGCCTTCGTTTTCATCAAATCTCTTCTATTTAGGAAAATCTTCATTTTTTCCATCAAAACTTCTGTTTTCACTCAGATCTATGCAAAACCTTTTAAAAACCTTGATTTTGACACCATTTTCGGACTAATGACGTATGTTTCGTTCACTATTGAGTGGAACGAGGCGTTGTCGAAGCTAGATCTCAGATCCGAAAGCAAAAGGATGAAATCGTCACTTTACACAAGCTGGACTAACCCGTACGAACCTTCAAGTTCGCCCGGATTAGCCCGAGTTTCTGTAAAATGGCTAAGTTCGCTCCGAAAAGACCTCTCCGGCCTAAGCTTTACTTAGTGGCTTAAGGTTGGAGGGATGGGCACTCGATTTCCTCAGCAAACGACGCGAAAACGCAAGCTTTTGGACCCGAAAACATCAAGTTCGCTCGAGATTGCAATGTTTTTGACAGCACAGGAAGTCAACTTCTCTCAAACTTTCCCTCGAGGGGTCAAGTTCGGCCGAACTTGAGTGGAAATACTCAAAATTTACTTCAGAAACCCTCAAGTTCGCTCGAACTTGCAAAGTTTCTCAGGAAACTTCACAAGTTCGGCCGAACTTGTCTCTTCTCTTATCAAAACCCCACAAGTTCGACCGAACTTGTCAAGTTTCCTTGAGAAACTTACAAGTTGACTCAAATCTCACCAAACCCTTACAAGTTCGCTCGAACTTGTATGTTTACATACAAGTTTGCCCGAACTTGCCTACTGCCCAACTCAAACTTAACCGTTTCAGCTTTTCGGAGACTGATGCACTTTCGTTCGTGTATTCAGGCTGATCCGGCGCTCCTCTTCACGTCTCGATAGTCGTCTACTCTCTCATAAACGCATAGACTGTGAGTATACTTGACCCGTTTTCGCTTTAATACACTGTTTGGGTGTTACATACGTTTCCCTATCACAATCACGTCACAAAATCAAACTGTTTATCACACGCGAATAATCTAATTATGTATGCTCAATACATGATACTAGAAACATGTGACTAGGACTTATTTTAGTTAACTTGCCTCCTTAGCTAGTATGGTACTATAGTGTGGCTAACACCTGACGGGGTCTAGTTAGGATGGACGCGCAAGCCTTCTCACGGTAGTTAGCATGAGAAATAAGCCTATGTTTATCTGTGTGATATGTTTTGTTGTATCATGATATGTAGTTGGACTATTTTGCGAACGTTTTTCTCTATTATGTTAGTAGTACTAAAACATGTATGCTCACCTTTACTTAATTGTATTGACTTGTATTTTAACGTATGTAACATGTTGAGGTTTTAGCTTGGATGCTTGGACGTAGTTTTGCTTAGTTTGGCTAGTTTTGTTTAGTTTCCAAATGTAATAAATCTAGGGAAAATCGAACCTTATTGTTTCATGGGAAATCATGTATTTCGTGACATTGTTGATGACGTATTGTTTAATAGTATGGGATATTAGGCGTTAAAATATTGTTGATTAAATAGTGTTATGGAAATTTCTCGTGAGACAATCTGGTCGCCTAGTGCCACTAACCCCGATGTTTCTGCCATCGGTTGGGGTGTGACAGATTGGTATCAGAGCCCATAACCATAGGATAATAGGTAGAATTGCCATGATTCGACCTAGTAGCATGTTTAAGTAGCCAATTGACATATCTTTGACTTAAATGTTAAACTACTTGCCATAAATGCTTAAATGTGTCTTTCCTAAGCCTAACACAATATACACGCTTGGAAACGCTCGTATCACACAAAACGAGTGATCAAGTCGAGATTAGGTGTGAAAACCGAGAACTCTCGATGAGATCATTCACTCCACGCAATCTCTATCGCACGAGATACCTTCGTCAAGTTAGAAGTGATATCCAAACCTCGAGGAAAATCTCCATTTCTATCTAGTGGAATGCCCGATGTGATCGGTGCGCGTAGCCACAACCAGGAACGACGTTGCTAAGTTAGGGGTGAACCCACATCTTAGTAACAAATTTCTGCCCTTCGATTTTCAATCTCACCAAAGTCTCGATTATTTCGATGACTCGAAACACGACGTAACTGGAAGGAACCGTTGTACGGCGAGAGCATTTGTCTATTAGGCCAAATCGTGTGTCCGAACTCAGAGAATTTTCGAACCACTTTGGGTAATCAACGTCTCAAAACTCCGGACATTCCCAATTGATTTAAGCCTATATCGTCGATTTACGCATCGTCGAGTTTATTATTATTTATGTGTTTAAAATTTTGAGAATTTTCACTTTATTCGATTTCTCGCTTAATTACTTATTTCTCGCATTATCGATTTCTCGATTTATCGCTTTACGCTCCATAAAACGCATGCACTACTCGCACAACTCTTGTAATCTAAAACGCTAATTTAATACACCAACCAAACTAATCGATTAACTCGCTTACGCCTATGAGGACATGTATGCCTCATGAGCGGTATTACTCGCTTATATCTCGTTATTATATCGCATCTCGAACGCGCTACGCTTTACTTATAAGAAGGTGAATATGTGCAAAGTATATGCTTACGTGAAATACGTGCTTATGTGCTTACGTGCTTATTTGCTTACGTGCTTATGTGCTTACGTGCTTACGTATTTACGTGCCTACGTGTTTATGTGATTTTGTGCCTTGTATGAATGATAATAATAATAAATATTTAAACATAACTCTATTATAATCGAATCTCATCTAATCTAAATCCTTCGTGTAGATGTTTTCCATGGGATCGCACACCCGAAGGAATCTCCAGCGCAGCAACGCCGACAAGCATATCGCTACAATGGTAGCCAAGAAAATGGCTAAGGTCATCCCGCAAATCGTCTCAGAAATTCTTGCTGTGAGCAGTAACTCATCGGTCGACTCGAAAGCTGAAAACCCCAAGCCACAGTTCAGCTTCAAAAACTTCAAAGCTTGTGCACCTCTCGCCTTCACGAGCAACGATGGACCGACTGCTATGTTCCATTGGTTTGACGCCATTGAGGTCATCTTTAGGCAAAGTGGATGCCCCGATGACCTTTGCACGGTGAACGCTACCGGAGTCTTCCAGTCCCGTGCTCTCGACTGGTGGACCACCGAAAGGAATAGGCGCGATAATGATGAAGCCTATAATCTGTCTTGGGAGGAACTCAAGGAAGTGGTGATGAAGGAGTTCTATCCTCCACATGAGATGCAAAAGCTCGAGAACGAATTTTGGGGAATCAAACAAGATGGTCCCGACAATGCTGGATTTACCGCTCGATTTAAGATTTTGAGCATCATCTGTCCCAGCCAAGTTGATACTACTGAGAAAGCTATCAATAAGTAGATCCGTGGTTTACCCGAATGTGTCACGAATTTCGTGAAAGTTGCTCGTAGTACAACCATCGAGGAAACCTACATGCTCGCTGCTGAGATCAATGATCAGCGAGTTCAAAATGGTTATTTCAAGAACCATGCGAAAGTTTCCAATCAAGCTATCACCAAACCAACTGCTGCTATCGAACCATCCAGCGATCCGAAGGGAAAGCGTCAGGGACGCAAAAGAGGAAACCCTAACAAGAACTACGCCACTGCTACACCGCTCAACTCTCAGCCTTATCAGGCTCCTGCTCAGGACGCACCCCCAGCTAAACGTGCGTACACCGGCCCTCACCCAGTGTGCCCTAAGTGCACATACCATCACGTGGTTGGTGGAAACTGCCGTTTTTGCACAAACTGCAATATATACGGTCACTTTACTGTTAGTTGCCATACCGGCCCTCGCCAAGCAGCTCCTCAAGCTCCAGCACTGCCAGCTCCTCAGCATACTCCCCAGAACAACCAGCAACAACAAGCAGCAGCTCCAAAGGCACGTGTGTGCTATGTGTGTAGTGATCCGAACCACTTTGCAAATGTCTGCCCAAACCGTACCGTGAAGCAAGAGCCGCAACAACAGCAGCCCCAGCAGCAGCCACCACCGCAGTCTCAGCAGCAACAACAAGCTGTGCGTGGAAGGGCTTTCAACCTGAACCACCGCCAGGCCCAGAATGACAACAGCGTTATCAATGGTACGTTCCTCGTTAATGGTATTTATGCTTCATGTTTATTTGATACTGGTGTCGATAATTGTTTTGTATCGTTAGAATTCGAAAAGGTTTTAAATGTAAGCGCGTTAAACTCCCAAAGCCTTTCGATGTGGAAGTCGCCACTGGAAAATCCGCCACCGTCACCTCCGTCCAACGTGGTTGTTCTCTCGATCTCAACAACCATGTCTTCTCAATCAATCACATACATATGTAGTTAGGTAGCTTCGATATCATAGTAGGTATGGATTTTCTTCGTGAAAACCATGCTGAAGTTGTATGCTTCGATAAAATGATTCGCTTCCCTCTCCCTAACGGTGATCAACTTCATGTCTATGGTGAAACTCCCTCAAAGAAGTTGATACTTTTGTCATGTACCCGAGCACACAAATGCTTACGAAAGCAATGTGTTGCTTTCCTCACTCATATCGTGAACCCGGAGAAAGAAAAGAAGACTTATGAAGATGTCCCTGTTGTTTGTGAATTTCTAAAGTCTTTCCCGATGATTTACCTGGTTTACCCCCTACTCGCGATGTTGAATTCCGTATCGATTTAGTTCCCGCTGCTACTCTCGTTGCTAAAGCTCCTTATCGCCTCGCACCCACAGAAATGCGCGACCTATCAAGCCAAATTCAAGAGCTTCTTGATAAAGGTTTCATACGCCCGAGCACTTTGCCTTGGGGTGCACCCGTCCTTTTCGTGAAAAAGAAGGATGGATCGTTCCGAATGTGCATCGATTATCGTGAACTTAACAAACTCACGATAAAGAACCGCTACCCTCTTCCTCGTATCGACGACTTATTTGATCAGCTTCAAAGTGCTATTTGTTTTTCTAAGATCGATTTATATTCCGGTTATCATCAGTTATGCGTGTTGGATGAAGATATTATGAAAACCGCCTTTCGTACTCGTTATGGCGATTTCGAATTCGTGGTCATGCCTTTTGGTCTTACAAATGCACCCGCGGTCTTCATGGATTTGATGAACCGTGTGTTTAAAGCTTTCTTAGATCGTCGGTGTTTTTATCGATGATATCTTGATTTACTCGAAGTTGAGAGACGAACACACGCGTCATCTTTGTTTAGTCCTCGAACTTCTTCAAGGTAATTGCCTTTATGCGAAGTTCTCTAAATGTGAATTCTGGCTCGAAGAAGTCCAATTTCTCGGCCACATCGTTAATAGTCAAGGAATTCACCTCGACCCTGCAAAGATTGAAGCCCTCAAGAGTTGGATTACACCGAAGAATGCCTCCGAAATCCGTTCATTCTTGGATTGGCGGGTTACTACCGTCGATTCATCGCCGACTTCTCGAAAATCGCCGTTCTGCTTACCGCTTTAACTCATAAAGATAAACCTTTTGTTTGGGATTCCAAGCAAGAGGAAGCTTTTCAAACTCTCAAGCGTATGCTATGCAACGCTCCCGTGCTCACTTTACCCAACGGAAACGACGATTTCGTTGTTTACTGCGATGCCTCAAACCTTGGTCTTGGTTGTGTTCTCATGCAACGAGACAAGGTTATCGGGTATGCGTCTCGTCAACTCAAGATCCACAAGAAAAACTACACAACCCACGATCTCGAACTCGGTGCAGTTGTTTTTACATTGAAGATATGGCCACACTACCTTTACGGTACCAAGTGTACGGTCTTCATCGACCATAAGAGCTTACAACATATCTTTAATCAAAAAGAACTAAACATGCGCCAACGCAGATGGGTTGAACTTCTCAACGATTACGATTGTGAGATACGCTACCATCCCAGCCAAGCAAACGTCGTCGACGAAGCTATGTATATAGTGTTCGTGACTCTCAAGCTTTGAATGGTCTTGAAATCATGATTCGCTCCACTCAATTCGCTTGTTTCAACGAGAATACTTTGGAGGAAGAAATAAAATGTGGTGGCAAAACTCAACTCGTTGTTAAACCTAACGGTATCTATTATTATCTCAATCGCATTTGGATTCCTACCCGTGACAATCTTCGTGAATTGCTAATGACCGAAGCTCATAAATCTCGATATTCCATTCACCCCGGTGCCGACAAGATGTACCAGGACCTTCGTCCTAAGTATTGGTGGCTGGGCATGAAAAAGGATATCGTCGTGTACGTCTCAAAGTGCTTAACCTGTTCAAAAGTTAAAGCCGAACATCAAAGGCCCTCTGGTTTACTCGAACAACCTGAAATCCCGATGTGGAAATGGGAAAGTATAGCCATGGACTTTATTATGAAACTTTCCTGCACTTCCTCTGGTCACGATAGCATTTGGGTTATCGTTGATCGTCTTACTAAATCCGCGCACTTTATTGCTATGCGAGAAGACTTTAAGGTCGAACGGTTAGCCCGAATCTATACCGACGAAGTCATTTGTCGACACGGGATGCCTCGTGACATCATCTCTGACCGCGACGGTCGTTTTACCTCGCGTCTCTGGGAGACTTTTTAATCCGCTCTCGGTACTACTCTCAATCTCAGTACCACTTTTCACCCTCAAACCAATGGTCAGACTGAGCGCACGATCTGCACCCTCGAAGACATGCTTCGTGCGTGCATCAGAGATTTTGGTGGTAACTGGGATATGCATTTACCTTTAATCGAATTCTTGTACAATAATAGTTATCATACCAACATTCAAATGGCTCCTTTTGAGGCACTGTATGGAAGAAAATGTCGATCACCTATTGCATGGCATGAGATCGAAGAAGCACAAATCACCGGTCCCGAGCTAATTCAAGAGACGACAGACAAGATCCTCCAGATCAGAGACAATCTCTTGAAAGCTTGGACTTGTCAAAAGAGTTATGCCGATAAACGCCGCAACCCCTACAGTTCAAAGTGGGAGATCACGTTCTCCTAAAGGTTGCACCTTGGAAGGGAGTGGTCCGCTTGGGGAAGAAAGGAAAGCTAGCGCCTCGATACGTTGGTCCCTTTAAGATTCTAGAAAGGATCGGTAAAGTAGCCTATCTTCTCGAACTACCGGTGGAATTTAATAACGTGCATCCGACTTTCCACGTGTCTAACCTCAAGAAATGCCTAGCCGAAGAAAATCTCCATGTACCTCTCAAAGATATGCAAATCAACGAGACTCTCCATTTCGTGGAAAAGCCTGTCGAGATCATGGACTGAGAAACCAAGAAACTACGGCGCTCTCGCATCCCTATCGTGAAGGTCCAATGGGAGGGCAAACGCGGCGCAGAGTTCACTTGGGAATTGGAAAGTGACATGAAGGCTAAGTACCCGCACCTCTTTGTTACGGCCACTACTTAAATTTCGGGACGAAATTTCCTAAAGTAGGGGAGACTGTAACAACTCTAAATTTCGTTGTTATTTTGTTCATTCAAATTGTTCCTATTGTACTCTTGAGATTCAATTTATAAAAAAATTTTATGTTAAATAATTACAATTATGGATGTTATATTGTATCTAATCGCTTATTAAATCGCATCTCCAATCGCATCGCAACTCGCAGTTATTATATGGTTTTCTGTTATTTATGTGTTGTGTATGTTTGTGGTTATGATTACACTCGCTATCGCATCGCTCTCGCACACTTGAATCGCTAAATCGCACTATTATATAAAATATAACGCTTAACATAACTATCTAATACAAACCGAATCGCCAAACGAACACTTAACGCAAAATCGGCAAACGAAACTTGGTCACCAGGCCAAGTTCGGCCGAACTTGACTACCACAAGTTCGCCCGAACTTGCCTGAGACACAAGAAGTTTTCCTGCTTTCCACAAGTTCGCTCGAACTTGTATACACATGTACAAGTTCGGCCGAACTTGACTAATATCCTCTAAAAACCAAACAAGTTCTCCCGAACTTGACTCCCAGCTCTCCATTTTTGCCTTCTCCTATAATACTCAGCCCCATTCTCTCATTTGCACTTGCTGCAACTTCGCCCGGAGCTCCCGAAACCCAAAACCCTCTGTTTTCTAAGTAAGAATCAACTCGATTTCATCTACAATGATGTCCTACAACGATTTACAACGTTTTACAACGATTTTGCACAAGGCATTGCCTTCCTTTTCATCAAATCTCTTCTATTTACGAAAATCTTCATCTTTTTCCATCAAAACTTCTGTTTTCACTCAGATCTATACTAGATCTGAGCAAAACCTTTTAAAAATCTTGATTTTTACAACATTTTCGGACTAATGACGTATGTTTCGTCTGTAAAATGGCTAAGTTCGCTCCAAAAGACCTCTCCGGACTAAGCTTTACTCAGTGGCTTAAGGTTGGAGGGATGGGCACTCGATTTCCTCAGCAAACGACGTGAAAACGCAAGCTTTTGGACCCGAAAACATCAAGTTCGCTCGAGATTGCACTGTTTTTGACAGCACAGGAAGTCAAGTTCGCTCGAACTTGCCCTCGAGGGGTCAAGTTCGGCCGAACTTGAGTGGAAATACTCAAAATTTACTTTAGAAACCCTCAAGTTCGCTCGAACTTGCAAAGTTTCTCAGGAAACTTCACAAGTTCGGCCGAACTTGTCTCTTCTCTTATCAAAACCCCACAAGTTCGACCGAACTTGTCAAGTTTCCTTGAGAAACTTACAAGTTCGCCCGAACTTGACTCAAATCTCACCAAACCCTTACAAGTTCGCTCGAACTTGTATGTTTACACATAAGTTCGCCCGAACTTGCCTACTGCCCAACTCAAACTTAACCGTTTCAGCTTTTCGGAGACTGATGCACTTCCGTTCGCGTATGCAGGCTGATCCAGCGCTCCTCTTCACCTCTCGACAGTCGTCTACTCCCTCCTAAACGCATCGACTGTGAGTATACTTGACCCGTTTTTGCTTTAACGCACTGTTTGGGTGTTACATACGTTCCCCTATCACAATCACATCACAAAATCAAAGTGTTTATCACACGCGAATAATCTAATTATGTATGCTCAATACGTGATACTAGAAACATGTGACTAGGACTTATTTTCGTTAACTTGCCTCCTTAGCTAGTATGGTACTATAGTGTGGCTAACACCCGACGGGGTCTAGTTAGGATGGACGCGCAAGCCTTCTCACGGTAGTTAGCATGAGAAATAAGCCTATGTTTATCTGTGTGATATGTTTTGTTGTATCATGATATGTAGTTGGACTATTTTGCGAAAACTTTCTCTATTATGTTAGTAGTACTAAAACCTGTATGCTCACCTTTACTTAATTGTATTGACTTGTATTTTAACGTATGTAACATGTTGAGGTTTTAGCTTGGATGCTTGGACGTAGTTTTGCTTAGTTTGGCTAGTTTTGTTTAGTTTCCAAATGTATTAAATCTAGGGAAAATCGAACCTTATTGTTTTATGGGAAAATCATGTATTTCGTGACATTGTTGATGGCGTATTGTTTAATAGTATGGGATATTAGACGTTAAAATATTGTTGATTAAATAGTATTATGGAAATTTCTCGTGAGACAATCTGGTCGCCTAGTGCCACTAACCCTGATGTTTCCGCCATCGGTTGGGGTGTGACGTCAGAGAATGGAGTTGAGTATTTATAGGTGAGGGTAAAAATGAGAGCTGATGTAGTCAAGTTCGGTCGAACTTGTATGGATTCATACAAGTTCGAGCGAAGTTATTAAGGATTCAGAGAATGCATGTCAAGTTCGGCCGAACTTGCTGATTCTGTGAAGAATCAAGGCAAGTTCGAGCGGACTTGGGGGAACTGCAGGTTTTGTGTTGGTCAGTCAAGTTCGGCCGAACTTGGGGTCACCCAAGTTCGAGCGAACTTGTTCAAAACTCAGAATTTCTTTGAATTTCGTTCGTTTATTGATTGTTCAGCGATGTAATTAAGTTATAAAGTAATGTTAAGAAATTAAGCGATGTGTTAAACGTTGTAATAACGAGTCAACGCGTGAGAGCGAGTTGCGTGAGTTTGCAAGCGATTTAACCATAATAAGAAAACACACATAGCACATAAATAACATAAAACTGCATAATCAATTGCGTTGTGCGATGCGATGAGATAAGCGATGCGATGCACAAGTGTTTATTAAACAATAACACACTTGGCTCGTATGGTAGCATAATTACTTGTTACTGCGATTAGATTAGCAATGCGTTTAGTAAGCGATTATATGCAATATAAACATACATAATTAACATAACTTTCTTATAATTCGAATCTCGGGATTACAATTGATAGATACAACGGAAATAAAAGAAAAAGATAACAACGAAGATTGGAGTTGTTACACGTAAGATGTAGATATCCTTACATTTACCTGTAGGAATAGAGAGGGCGTTTCCAGTGAGACCCCAACTAGAGAGTAGTTTTGCGACAAGCATTCGACCTACGACATGCAACACTCAACAATTAAGACAAAAACTCGTCGATGCATGTACCTTTGTCTTTCGACTATCAACGCCACCACATGATGCATGATTAACCGCCCACCGCTTTCAATAATGGTTTCATGAAATTAGTAAATTAAAGTTACATGTATATACATTATATACGCATACCACAAATGGGTAAAAGACTGATAACCAGCTAATTTTGGTTATTTCAGTTAATCGGTTAATGGTTTTTCACTTAATTCAGTTTTGGTTTGATTTCATTTTGTTTCATCTGTTTGCGATTTGGTTTCCGTTGACGATTTAGTTATTGCTTACCCGTAGACATTGTTAACAGTTTTTTATTCAGTTAGATTGACATTTTTTTTGTTTGATTCGTAAAATTTTGGTTAGAAATAAATAAAAATGAAGCATTAACACATGAAACTAAGGTATATATACATGAAATGGATGTGTAAATACATGAAATGGAAGTATAAATATGAAATATATGAACTGAAGGTATAAAAACTAGAAATATATAAAAATATGAATGGTTTGGTTCGATTAATTTTGATTAAACGAGGGTACAAAAAATCAAAATTCGGTTTTGGTTATTTTTGTTTCGATCGATTTTCAGTTAATTTAGTTTTTGTTTAATTTCGGTTTGGTTTTCTCTGTGTTTGGTTTGGTTTCGATTATTTGCTCACCCTTAGACACTGTTAATCACGTAACATATCGATTTCTTAGTTAAAAAAAACTATAACAATACTATACTCAAATTAAAGAAAATAAAATATCATTTTATGGTCGAGTACGATGGGATAAGCGTCATATAAGGTGTCACAAATGTCATTAACTTGCACATTACATGAATGAATATCTAGAGTGGGAAAAAAAGGAAACCTGATCTGGGAGGAGTATGATGAACCAATCCTACTGTAACCGGACCTTGAAGAATGTGTCAAGTTGTATTTTAGCGTCCAAGTGTCAAGTTGTAATTATGTAGGGCTAGTTTTTAAAGTGAGAAAGTTTATGCAACACCTCAAAATTCGTGACCGGTAATATACCGACATGTGTCCCGCTGATCCTCGTATGCCACATGATGGACGAGAGGGACTGGAGTTGCCGTTATGTTATTATTATAACCTCTGAACGACAACTATGAAGTAGAGGGACCATATATGTCAACATGCCATTTGTTTGGCCTCTGAGTGACTCTTAAGGACCGTAACCATATATGGTTACGGACCGTAAGCCAAGGGAAAATGTTGTTTCAGAAAGGCGGTTACAGACCGCAAGGGTTATCCCATACGGTCCGAAACCAGTTTGAAAACAGTGGGCGCCAAAGGTCCTTACGGACCGTAAGCACTATGCCATACGGTTCGCAAGGGACTGCTAGAGGCAGATTCCTTGGCAGCTTGCAATGCTACTAGCTCTCTCGGGTTTTGCCACACTTGAGCTGCTTCTTACACGTCCCTAGCCACTTGTACTGATCTTATAACACCTCTAACACCTGGAGGGATCTTGTGCATAGCTCTTGCACTATAAAAGGCACCCAAAGTTGCCTCATTTTCTTGCTCATTCACTCATCTTCTTATCTATTTCTCTAGGTGGAAGTTCCTGAGCTAAGGAGCAACCCAACTGAGTTCTAGTCATTCTTTGGATCACTTCTAAGTTGTAAGTGTTCCATCTCTGCTCATTTCTTTTTGTTAGGCTTTAAAGCCAAAAGTCAAGCGTTATCGTAATAACGCTTTGACTTTTGGCTAAGACTGTAACGCCTTTTTCATACTTTCCATGTTTAGAAAGCTAGTCTTGTATTTCTATTTTTGGAAACCTTCGTATTCGTATTAACCTTTGTAATCGAGACTTGAATCATAACGGAACATACTTTTATCTCAATACTTGTTATACACAATCATACATACTTATACATGATGCTCATACTCGAAAATGTGACATACTTGCTAATACGCGACATTGATACATTATACATACCTTATACATGATGTTTATACTCGATCTCGATCATTTTATACATACATATACTTTGTGAAATGATACTTACACTTATAATGCATTATTTATTCATAAAATACATTTGAATGGCACCTAAACTAGTCATCTTGTGACAAAACAACAAAAAAATAAAAATTTATGCCTGACCAGGTCCGTAAGGCACTATGGGCGGGCAGAATGTGTTTTGGCTCGCGAAAATGCACGGATCCACATATCACCACCTCACCCAATCACCTCTAAACCTCATTAAAACTAACCCAACACCCTCCTAACTCTTCCCTATAAATACCAACCCTATTCCACACCATTTTCACTTTCCAAACTCCATCTAATCTCACTCAAACACTCTCAAATCATCTCAAGAACACTTGCAACATCAGAATTCGGGCATATTATACCTCCTTCACTAAAGTGAGCATAACTTGCTCATTTCTTAACGAAATTGCTCCATTCTTTTTCCTACATACTTGGATTAACCCTAGGTTTGAGTCCATGGGTTCTCCTTGGAGAATCCAGACCTGGATATTCACCTAAAGGGATCCAAACTTTCTGTTTGATTTGAAACTTTTATAAACTTATGTTTTATTTTATACAACCTTGTGTTCTTGAGCTCCTAACCAAGTTTATGGTCAGTAAAGCCAAACCAAGTTTGTTCACATGAACTAAGGGCTGTTTAGACACCCTAAACTTTCTGTTTTCTAAGAGCTTAAGCTCACAAGTGATGCCAAGCCAAGAGCTTGTTGATAGTGTGTCTACCTTGGTTAGCTTGGGCTATCCTAAACATAAGACCACACATCACTTGATGTTTTCCTCATCATTATTCCAAGCTAGTTTCCTAGTTGTAAAGTGACACAACCCCGCCTAGCGTTCGACTTGTGTCGACGTCGGCTCCCCGGGTTGAAGCTCACTTGGCTACTTGGTATAGTGACCATATTTACATTCTTGTATTCATATTGTTATTCATATTGTTCTAGACCCTCCATGTTGCCTATGGCAACTTGTTAGTGGTGAATCCAATCGAGGTTCCAAAGTGGATGGTTCATACTCCCACCTCCTACTTGACTTACATGACACCAAGAGGTTCCAAAGTGGATGGTTCATTCTCCCACCTCCTACATGACTATATATCTATATAAAAATATATGGACTATATAATATATCAAAACCGAACCCTTGATAATGACTAAATAATCACCTATCAAGTTAATAAGTTTTATCACTAAAGTGTGTAGTTCCTTGTCACGATTCTAATAGGTTTCGAACCTATGAAATCACATCAAACCCATTCGGGTTCTCATAGTGTCAAGAACAAGTGCTATACCTTAGTGATCATTTTCATACTATAATACTTTATTCTTATTTCCATAATCATGCTCAATAATCCAAATCTTCCGTTAAAACTCATACTCATACCTATGTTCTTCTTGTAGAAGGACAAGGTGCCAAATCCTAATCACAACAAGCTCGTGGGATTTCTCTAAGTGTAACACTTTAGCAAAACCGTGAGTACACTCGACCCATTTACCGCTTTCTCACTTTTGGGTTGTAACATGTTTACTTATCACAAATTCATGCTTTTACATACTCAATCCTTAATACGTGATGCTTGTTATGCTTAGAGACATGCTAGAATTATACATGCTCGACCATTAACTTAGCTAGCCCAACTTGACATATATAGCGCTATAGGACTAGCACACCACCCGTCGGGGTTATGTTAAGATTATCATACTCATTTTAGTCTTGTCGCTTTTGCGACGAGGGAAACTCGATCTCGTAAACTTTTGTGGAAACTCGGGGTTTGATCTAGTATTGCATGATTAGTATATTCTTTGCTTACAATTACCATGTGGATTCGAGCTATACATTTATACCTATGCTATGTATTCACCAAACTTGTGTACTCGCCTTTCCTTTTGCATTGAACTTGTATTTTTAACATGTTACAGGTTGAAGAGGATATGCATGATGAAAGCTAGTAGGGATACTTTAGAAACTCATTCTAAACTTACTATATTAGCTTACATTGTATTTTATTTCGTTGTTGTACCGTTTAATTGTTGTATTTGTTTAGAATGATGTACTTAACAATTATCTTATGAAATGAAATTTTGTTTAATCAAATATTGTCACAACTAGTATTTATGAGCAATGAGCAATCTTTTTTGTCCCGCCTCGATGTTTCCGCCATCGGTTGAGGTGTGACAAAGGCCATTATGGTCCAGTCATTGTTTGAATCGAACATGGATAAGTGATCGTAATTAGGTAGGTGTTAGTCCCTTAAAATGGCACCTCCTAAAGATCACGTTTACTAGATTTATTGATGGGTCAAAGATAAATCATTAAAAGTCAAACGGGTCAAATTTTTATAAAACTCATGATCTGAGTTTATACATGTTATAAAAATATTTTGACACTTAAAATAACTTGGTAATAAATAATAGAGCATTTGTAACTATAGGGAATTAGGTAGAATTGCCATGTTTGACCTAGTCTATAGTTTAAGTGTCCATTTTTTTACCATTCCTATGCTATGCTTAAACTTTATTCTTCCTTCATTGCTTCTTTCTTTCTTTTGGTCTTAATACTTACATAATGTCTTTCCTAAGACATTTACACAACACACTTGAAGACTTGAAGACACTCATGATGCAAACGAGGCGATTTGCACCAAGATAGGTCCAATGACTTACAATTTTTGGTGAAATCCCTCATTCCGCGTATTCGATTTTTCACGAAGTTATACCATCAAGTTAGGAGTGATATCCACATCTTGATGGAAAACTTCCATTTCATACTCTAGTGGATCTTACAAACGAGTCGGAATATGCTCCTCGTTTAGTAAGAAACAACCACACTTAGGGTACGAAATCGTCAAGTTAGGGGTGAAACCCGCACCTTGTCGATTAAGTCCCATTCCTCGATTTTCAATCTCGCCAAAGTCTCGAATTTTCGATCGACTAGGGACATGTAGTAACTGGAAGGGTAAAATGCCGTTAATCGCTTCCCAACGAGAGCGTTTTACCTATTAGGCCAAAGCATGCTCCCTAACTCGAAAGATCTTACGAATCACTTTGGAATAGTCGACGTTTCTCTACCTGAAACAATCCCATGTTTTATTGAGCCAATCCTTTATGTTATCTCATTTTTATGTGATTTTATACCTGTTACGTTATTCGTTTCGAATAGTTACACAATACGCACGTCTCTCGCAATAAAAAAAACAATAATAATCCTCGTGAACAAACTAAATTTATACTCTTTATACGCATTCATACGTGATTATACTTGTTGAATACTCGTTAAATACTCATCAAATACATGCAACATACGTGAATTATCCATGCTTATACATGCAAAACTTATTTTACATTATGGTCAAGTCTCATCCTTTTCCTTTCTATTTCAACCCTAGATGTCTTCTCCAAGTTCTTCCAAGAAATCCAAGGGCTCCAAGAGGGGTTCAAACAACCAAGGAGACTCTATCTCCAAGCAAGAATTAGTAGGGTTAGTCGCGGAGCAAATGGCCGAATAGATGGCTAAGATTATCCCCAACATCGTAAGTCAAATCCAAACCATCTGTAACATCCGTCAAAAAACCGGGTTAACCAAACCCGCTTCGTTTATTAACCGAACATCTAGTTAAAAATTTCGTTGCGTATTTAATGCTCAAATTAATTTTAAACGATACATAATTAATAAGTATATTAGAATATAAAATTTATATTTGAAAATGTATTAAAAATAGTGAAATAAAAATTTAATGCTGATGCCGGGTTTCGAACCCGGGTCAGCCGGGAACACAAGGACTTAACACACCAACATTCCACCACTCCGCCACTAGTGTTACTTGTTAATTTATTGAAACAAATAATACATAAAATAAATCTGGAAATCAAACCCAGTCAACAGCGCGCCCAAATCCGCAGACGCCGGAAAATCCGACGATTTCGCCAATTATCGTCGGTTACTTTTGACTTAACGTAAGTATTAACGTCGCCATCGGTTATAACCGATGACCAGTGTCCGCGACATCAGTCGTAACCGCCGAAGAACGGCTGACCAATGAATTGAGACTAGAAGCATACCCAATTCAACTTGATTCTTCCCTATAAATTCACACCCTAGCCTCTGGTAAACTTTTCGCTCGAAATCGCACCGATTCTTGAATCAATTTCACTCGCCGGAATTCTCTGCAAGTTGCCGGAAAACCGAGACTTTCATCAACACGGTAAATACCTCGACTCCTTCTATTTCATTCCATTGTTAGACCAATTCTAACATCACTCCATCACCCAGAATCAATTCCAGACGACGTTGCCGGATATTCTGTTCTCGCCGGAAAATCGCTGGAATTTCCAGTATCGCGTTGTGTATCGGTATAATCATCTAAACTTTCTGCTAATCGTTGTTCAGTAATTCAATTTCACATCTAATCAATCAAAGTTGTTAATTGATCCGAACAGACGGGATACACAAAACAGAGCCGACGATCTTTGCCGGAGTTCTGAAGAAGACAATCTGTTAGGTACATTCTTTCCCCAAACCCTTTCTGTTCAATACCTTTCAATTGCTCATAATATTCGTTAACCGAATTAAACAAGAAACAGTTGGTTTAACCGTTGTCTGTGTTTTGAACGAAGAAGATGAAGTCTATTATGATTATAAGATTAACTAAAATCGGTATTATAAACGGGTTAGACACACAGTCCAGCGGTGGACTGTGTGCAAACAATACGCATACGTCCCGAGTTCGATCCTTGACACACGCACATTCTCTGTAATAAAAATGTTCCTTTTTAAACTGAACCGGATTCACTCGCAGTTAGCTATTAAGTATAATAAAAACCGGAATATTTACCAAGTTAGACACACAGTCCAGCGGTGGACTGTGTGCCAAACTAAACCTCAGGTCCCGGGTTCGAGACTGTGGAGAACACCGAGTCGATACAATTAAATCCTTTTTAAAATAAATGATTTTCGGATTAACTTAAATAGTGTATAAATATAATTAAAAACAGAAATATTTCGGGTTAGACACGTAGCTCAGTTGGTAGAGCTGCGTGCACGCGTACGGGAGGTCACGAGTTCGAACCTCACTCAGTGCAACTATATAACCGACCGAACCGGTCAACGGTCAACAGTCACGGTCAAAGTCAAAAAGTCAACAATTTTTATTATTTTTTATTTATTTATTTAATTTAAAAATCAATTAAAAATACTTAAAAATAATGTTTTTAAAGTTAGAAAATAGCCTTAAACTCACAAAAATATATTCAAAAATCCTATTAAAATTGATTAATAAAATCCGCTTATTTACCGAACCGTTATGTTATTATCTAGGTTAGTTTCTCTCGTGGTTAAATCCAAATTCGTGCGCATTCTTCATCAATCCAAGAAACGCAACCATTGTGAGTGAATTCTTACAAATTCCTCTTTTTATTCATGTTTTGGGTGTATCATGTGTCACTTAAACTAAGTCGTTTATTCAAATTCGTGCTATACCATATTATGATCTAAACTTAGAATGTAAATATTGTTTGTAGTTATGTATTACATATTGTCAAGTTGTATGCAAATTATTTGTTAGGCCCCTCAGTTCCTCGTGGGAGACGAGTTGAACAACACGTGCCTTAAAACTCATTCATTAGGCCCATCAGTTCGTAGAACAACGCGTGCCTCAAAACTCATTCATTAGGCCCATCAGTTCCTCGTGGGAGACAAGTTGAACAACGCGTGCCTCAAAACAATCTATTATTGTATGTGTGTGCATTATTTAATATTAAGTGTTTTGTGAATAAATTTACATCTACATTTACTCATATGTGGTTATGCACTTTATTTTATAATCAATTCAATAAACTTGTTTAAAGGTTTTTCATAGGATTCACTCGCCAACTTTTTGTTGATCCAAAAACCATTTTTACACATGATACAGGTGGGCAGGATGAAGCAAGGAACACATAGGAAAATGCCTTAGAAGAAAATAATGAAGTCTAGAAAGATGTATAGAACATGTTGTAATTATGATTGTATGATCTCCTTTAATTGTAATAATAAATATGAAACATTATAATAAATGTCATGAGCTTTGATGAAAACCCAATCATGCCCCGATCACCTTTTCCGCTGCGGGTCGGGGTGTGACACCATCCATGAAACCCCCAAGTCCTCCGTTGACTCAAAGGTGGACCCTCCCAAAGCAACATTCCAGTTCAAACAGTTCATGGCTTGTAAGCCCATGGAATTCACTGATAATAATGGTGCTACTGCCATGATAAACTGGTTCGATGCGATCGAACTCACCTTTTTGCAAAGCGGATGCCCTGATGAGCTCCGAACCTTGAACGCCACCGGGGTCTTTCGTGAGAGAGCCCTCGAGTGGTGGACCACCAAAAGAAACAAGTGTGCCGATGAAGCAGCTCACGCGTTACCTTGGGAAGAGCTAAAGCGGCTCATGAAGGACCAATTCTGTCCTCCTCACGAGACCCAGAAACTCGAAAACGAATTCTGGAACCTCACCCAGCAGGGGAGCGACGCTGAATGATTGATCGTGCGCTTCAAACAGTTGAGTATCCTTTGCCCTGGGCAAATGGATAGCGTACCCATGGCAATCGCCAAGCTTATTCGTTGCCTCTCATCGGTACTAACAAACCATGTCGCCGCCGCAAGCCCCAAAACCCTCGAAGATGCTTATAGCATCACGATTGAGATGAACCACAACTGCATTCATCATGGAGCCTACGACAAGGTCTCCACGAGGCATGCACACCAAGCCACCGCTGATACCACCACCACTACCACGTCACCTCCCTCCCAAGCCAAGAAACAAAACACCCGGAACAAGAAGCGGAAGGCTTCTGTTCATAATTGCGCGGTCGTCACTCCGCCCAACCCCGCACCACTAAACGTCGTCTCCACTTCCCAAAACCCCAAGCCACCTAAGCGAAACTACACCGGTTCTTGGCCTAAATGTGAACGGTGCACCTACCATCACTTCCCATCCACCCCGTGTCGGAAATGCGCCAACTGTAACAGGATGGGGCATTTCGGTAGCCATTGTCGCCAACCTCAAAACAATCAAGCCATCATGCCTAACCCTAACCCAAACCAACCTCAACCGCAGCGTCAGGATGCTCCTGTGCGAGCGTGTTACAAATGTGGCGATCTCAATCATCTCGCCAATGTTTGTCCCCTACTCAACCAGCAACAACTTCAACAACAGCAGGAGTCTCAGCCTACTAAAGGACGAGCTTTCATGCTTACCTCCGCTCAGGCTCAAAACTCCAATGACGTCAGCACGGGGTGTAGGCATACACCTGTCAGATGCTTATGCATATTAAAATATTTTCACCCAATGTGGTATATCTTATAAAGGTTTGAGTGGCGTGTCGATTAATCATGAACTCGGCATAGTTTCTGGGCCCTAAATGTATTATTAGCATGTAAAACTGATAATATGAGATATAGTTGTCCCAAGTTATTTTATAAAACATATGTACCAATGTGTACATAAAATGTTTTGAAATGTTTTCAAAAGACTAAGCGCAGGGAGCAAGGTTACGAAATAGGCTTGAAGTGCTCGACATTGCTTAAGAGGAATCTGTAACTCCTTTGCATAGAAAACCCATAGTCTGTTAAACTTCCTTTTGTTGTAACATTTCCGACTTCCTGTGGATCTATTACAAGCGTTGTATATTATTTTTGAACTTTGGACAATACGTTTGTAATAGTAAATTTTATTCCAAGACTTCCGCTGTGTTACTCTGTGTTGTTTGGTTATGATGATATCAACATATGTCACAGAGCTCCCCACCGGGCACACGGGGACTTACGTGAAAATTGGGTTGTGACAGGTTATCTGTGTCGTATTTGGAAACAGTGCGTCTCTTGAAGACACTGGTTCAACAAGTATTACTAGGGTTTGTGTATTTGAACAATCATATTTAGTAAGCATAATCATAGTTTGTCAAATTCTTGTTCTTTTGCAATTGTCGTTCTTGATTATCAACAGTTTAATATAGCATAAACATTATATATGTAAAGTTTCGATCTTACTAACATGTTATTGAAATAAAGGGCAATGCATAGTTTCATATTCATGCATAGGCAATACCCAATCTACTTCTACCATCTTTTATGTCACACCCTGACCCGCAGCGGAAATGGTAGTCGGGGCATGATTGGGTTTTCATCAAAGCTCATGACATTTACTATAAAGTTTCATATTTATTATTTCTCTTTGAAGAAGAAGTTAAAATAAACATACAAACACAACATGTTCAAATACATTTTCATTCAAATTACAAGCTAAAGTACAATTACAAAGGAAAACAAAACTAAACTTTAATTCCAAGGCATTAACTTGTTTATTCTTCTAGGCCATCCTATGTGTTTCTTTTCTCAACCGGATCACCTGTATCATGTGTAAAATAGGGTTTTGGGTCAACAAAAGTTGGCGAGTGAATCTTATTTAAATATTTGAAAGGATTAGTTATGTTGGTTATTTGAATAAAATTATGCATAACCAAATATGAATAAACGTAAATGTAAATTTAATCACAAAACACATAATATCAATAAATGCACAAGCACACACACCAAATGATAACAATGAGATCAAGGCTCAATCAAACGGAGCCGATCTAATGAGGCACGCGATGTTCAACTCGTCTCCCACGAGGAACTGATGGGCCTAATGAATGATTTGCACGCAACTTGACAAAATGTAAACACGTATCACAACAATCAATATTTACATCATAAGTTTAGGTCATATAATGGTAATGGCACAAGTTTGAATAAACGAAATAATTAGAGCGACACATGATACACCCCAAAACATGAATAAAAAGGGGAATTTGTAAGGATTCTCTCACAGTGGGTGCGTTCCTTGACAATGATGAATGCGCACGAATTTGTGATTCGACCGACGAGGAATACTAACCTAAATAATAATGTAATAATTCGATAAATAAATAAATTTCATTTGAAATTAATATTTTTAATTAGTGCTCTTAATAAGATTTTTAGATTTATTTTTGTGAATTTAATGCAAGTTTTTAGGCTTTAAAACCTTATTTTGAGGTATTTTTAATTGATTTTTCAATTAAATAAATAAATAAATAATAAAAAGTTGACTTTTTGACCGTTGACCGTTGACCGGTCGGACTGTGTTTAAGTATGCGCTGAGTGAGGTTCGAACTCAGGACCTCTCGTATACGTGCACGCAGCTCTACCAACTGAGCTACGTGTCTAACCCGAAATATTTCTGATTTTAATTATATTTATATACTATTTAGATTATTCAGAATTTTATTTAATTAAAAAGGTTTTTAAACCAATCGAACCGGCATGCCTGTTAACACTCGAACCCGTGACCATTGCTTTGATTTGCACCCAGCCCAACCAACTGGGCTGGGTGACTAACCCATTTAAATTAAGATTTATATTATACTTATTTACTATCTGAAAGGTGTTCTGTAAAACTTAAAAGAAAAGAAAAAAAAAATGTTTTGTTATTATGGGAACTGGATACGTACATGAATCGAACTCGAGGCTTGAACATTGTATTTGCACACAGTCCACCGCTGGACTGTGTGTCTAACCTGTTTAAAATACCGATTTTAATTATATTCATATAGATGTTCATCTTCTTCATTAATTCGGAATTGAAAACAGATTTGCTAAACATTTTGATTTTACTGATCTACTGTTTTAGATTAAACAAATGAACTGAATAAAACTGACAGAAAAGATTAAGAATTCATACCGATGGAAGTTCCGGTTGGATTCCGGTAATGTGCAGAAACTCCGACGACTGAAAGAAATTCCGGCGAAGTTTAACTTGCGACAGAGGCTCTACCAGAAGTTTGAGGTGAGTGCGGTGATTTCTGTCTGAGCTCTAGAAGTCCTATTTATAAAGTAGGGCAATAATGGGATGGATTCTTCGGTTTTCCGGCGAGTAACTGATGATTCCGGCGAGTTTTAATTTCAAGCAGAGAACTTTCTGATCGATTAGAGAGTTTGTTTGAGAAAGTGAACGAGTTCTAATCGAAATGTAGAGCCGGTATTTATAGAGTATGCAGCTAGTTAGGAATTTTCGGTTTCAAAAGTTTCGGTCAAAATGAAATTGCCTAAATGATTGCATAACCGATGGGGATTGTTGACTCCCTGTTTGAGTCTATCCGTTACATTCGATGATTGACGAGGAATCCGGTTTCTTGATGATAGCCGGTGACTTAGCGCGGCTGTTTCTTGTTTGAATCCGGATCAAAGGAAATGTGATTACAAATACATATTTGTTTTGAGATGTAGCAGATGTGGGCTAAGTGGTGTAGTGGTGTGTTGTGTGTTTGTTTGAGTGGAGACCCGGGTTCGAAATCCGGCCGCCCCATTTTATTTTTTTATCACCTTTTATTATTATTTATTAATTGTGGTCTTTAATCTTTAAAATATTTATTAATTATGTATTATTTTAAATAACCGACACGTTAAATACGCAACAAACTTTTAACTGAATATTTGATTGATAAACGGTGCGGGTTTTTGAAACCCGATTTTCACGAATGTTACATTTTACATAAACAAAAATGCATTTATATCACTTCGTTGTGCTCATACTACACAACAATCCTCGTTAGGTAGTCTTTCTTAGAGTTTAACTTCAGTCAACTGATGTATATCATATGGGTAAACATCTGTGGGTAAAAGGGCTTTATATGATCTTGTTGCTATGGCAATATTGTTAGGTTCTGTATGGTGGACTTTATCAAAGTAAGTAGACGATGTCCGAGTAGGGCAAGGAGTTGAGTTCGGAATGCATTGCCAATCATCTTTTACTTGACAACAAGGCCGAGCATGATATTTATTATAATCAGGTTTTTTCTTTTTCTTAGTCGGGATTGGCAAGAGACGGGCGTCACAGGGGCGCCTACACATAAGTAAAGAGGCAAAATGAGTTTGTAACCAAGATATAATAGTTTTTCAATCTTGTGTCATAACTTTATTGCTATAGGGTGATGTTTATTATAACATAGCAAAGCATTATTGAAAGAAAAACAAGAAACAATCTATATCATTTAATAATATTACAAATGGATCTTTTTATTTTTACTTTTTATGTACAAATTTGTATGCTACGTACTAAAAACCATTACACTAGTTTATTTATGTCTTTAAAATTTTTAAACGTTTACCTATGTATATATCTGTGTATAATGGAGCATTCAAATGAGAATGTATTCATTTTAATGTTAAAAAGGAAGAAATTTCAATGAATACGAATGATTCATTTTGCTTTATTTAATATTTGTATTTAATGTTATTGTAAGGATGTATTGGTAAATTACATAGATCATCAATTTGTATTTTTCCTCTTTAAGGCCATGTGTAATGGGAATATGGGCATAAAGGGCTTGAGAATGTCTCAAGCACCATCCCTTCGACCTTATAGGGGCAAGAAGAGGAATAGAAATTTCTAGAATAATGCTCAAAGAGGAGAAAAAAATGGAAATATTTAATGAAATGGGTATTAAGAAACACTAACTGTTGCACATTTTGAAGGGACGTGTAATGCTGACATGGCGAAAAATGCCCCTTATGGGCATTATAACCATTACACATGGCCTAATAGCTAATTATATTTTATAGTTTTCCTCTTTAATAGCTAACTAATTACATTAAATTTGTAGCTTTTTTTCAATATTATATATATATATATATATATATATATATTATTATATAAAATTAATTTAGAGTGTAGGATAAATTACGAGTTGTGCAGGATAAATTTTGACATGTGTAGTATAAAATTCGATAATGTGTAGGATATGTGTAGAATAAAATTTTATGTGTGTAGGATAAAATGTAATTGACTAATTAATTAGAGAAAAATAATTAATGTAAAGACGTATAAATTATTTAGTGTTTACCATTATATCATTTTCTTTTATTTTTACTTACATTGATTTTATTCTCATTTGATCTCCCCTATGTTATCTTATATGTATATTACATATAAAAAGATTATGATAGAAGAGATAAATAACCATTTAATTAAATGTAAAACCTTCCAAGTTGGTGTCATTGGCCTAAGCTATAATGGGCTCCATACTCCCCCCTTTGTATTGGCTAAATTTTTTTAAACTTAATAATTTCAATGGGTTGGACTTCAAATGTTAGATATAGGTTCTTTTATGGGTGTGTTAGTGACAACGCTACTTTAAACACAAACTCTTAAATACATATCATGACTTATAGTTTACCTTCTTTTTTCTGTAAAATGCTTGTTGTGTTGATGAAAGTGAATCTCGCATCTGGTTTAAGTTTGTTGAGTCCCTCAACAAGAGTTTTTAGCCTATTGTTGAATATGTATTCAGCATCACTGATGATACTTGAGCATGGGTTCCTTACCACCCCAATTTTTTGTAATCCACGGAGTGCAACCCAATGGAGCTAGACCGAACAAAGCAACCTTCCTACCTCCCAAGTTATACAAAGCCTGTCATACACCAAAAGTTTTTTAAAAAAAACTACAAAAGTGTACATAAAAGCTAGTGAACGAAGATGTAAGTAACAAGGTGTGTACCTTTAGCTGTCGATAATATTGTATAATAAGGATGGTTGCGTAATTTTTCGTTGAGAATAACTGTGATGAGTTGTAGGTACGTCCAACCCTAACCAAGCAAAGTAGTTGATGAAGTAATCATTCATGCTGATGTTACAACATAAATGCATCTTTAAGGAATGTTGTGTTCTTTTGTATGCGTGAAATGCGTGAAACTGTTGAATTGTGATGAACGATTTGTTGATGGAAGCTGAATCGGTCACCCTGTGACGAAAATCACACTACAATATAAACTTGATGTTTCTATATAGTAAACGCCAAACGCTATATGTTGATCTTTTGAAAAGAATTACAATATCTAAACAAAGTCTTACAGAAATATTTTTTTTATTAAACAATTTTTTTTTCAAATATAAATAGGTAGTGTAACTAGATACCCCAAGCCCTAAAACTAACCACCAAACCCTACCTTTCCATTAGTGAAATTTGTACATGTTCTTTATTATTAAAAGACAAGGCTAGTGTGTGTGCGTTGTATATATATATATATATATATATATATATAGGATTCGGTTCAAGAGAAAACCACCCCCAGTTGCGAGAACCATGAGAACTCCTCATATCTAATAGAATTTTAACACATTACATATATTCAAATTAAATTAAAAAGGGCAATATAGTCTTTTACTCTCGATGTCATATAATTTCTCTCTCTTCTTTTTTAAAAGTCACATTAATTTCATTTCTTTCTTTTTCTCTCCCTTTTTCTTTTACAATAGAATATTCTTTTTTTTCTCATATTTTTCCTTTTCTTATTTTACATTTATAAAAGGAAATGGAGATTAAAAAAAATATATTTAATTCATTGTATTCAATATATAAAAGTAGTTTTTCGTAAAAAAAACGTGTCCGTAAAAAAAATTCGTAAAAAACGGGGTGTAAAAAAATGCGCGTAAATACGGAGCGTAAAAAAAGGATCGTAAAAACAACGCGTAAAAAAACGGGGCGTAAAAAACGTAGGCGTAAAAGTGGGGCGTATAAAAACGGCGCGTAAAAAAACGGGGCGTAAAACGAGGCGTAAAAATGGGGCGTAAAAAAAACGGGCGTAAAAAACTGGATGTAAAAAACGGCGGCGTAAAAAACGGCGCGCAAAAACAGAGTGTAAAAACGGGCGTAAAAAACAACACGTAAAAAAAGCGGGCATAAAAAACGGCGCGTAAAAAACGGGTGTATAAAAACGGCGCGTAAAATAACGACGGTAAAAAACGGGGGTAAAAAGGGGCTAAAACGGGCGTATAAAAACGGCGCGTAATAAAACCGGGCGTAAAAAACTAGATGTAAAAACGCGCGTAAATAAAGTGGGGGCGTAAAAATGACGCTAAAAAACTTGACGTAAAAAAACGGCATGCAAAAATGTTTTTTTTGTAAAAAAAAATCTTGAAAAAAATTGTTTTTTGTTAAAAAATCTGAGTTTAAAATGTTTTTTATAAAAAAATCTAATTTTAATAAAAAAAACAATTAATATAATAAGGCAAAAAAGAAATAAAAAACAATAAATACAAAAAGACAAAAAAACAAATTTACTACACTACATTTTAATATTAAAATATTAAAAACATAATAAGACAAAAAGGATTTAATATTAGTTTTAATTACTTTTAATCTCATCCATCTATTTTCCCAAAGATTGAATGGTTAGAAAGTGGTTCTCACGGTTCTCTCAACTGGAGGTGGTTCTTATTTTACCCATCCCATATAATATATATAATATATTAATGAGAAGCATAATATAACATATGTATAACTTAAAATTGACTATATACATATATGTATAATTCAATATATACATATATATATATGAGAAGCATAATATACACATATGTATAATTCAATATACATATGTGTATATAGTCATTTTTAAACTATATATATTGTATATTACGAAAAGTTTAGGGAAATGTGTGGTCCAGAATGCTTCTCAAAATATGGTGCACTTCTTTTAGGATCCCTACCTATAATATAATATATATATATATATATATATATATATATATATATAAAGTGGGAAACGGCTTAAACAAACTTTAACTAAACTCATTCCAGCAACGATAAAATTGGTTCAGGGAACAATATAATGACACTTCCTTTTGTGTCTCCGAGTACATTATACTTTTTCTTACAAGTAGTTTGTAGTTTCTTCGAAGATCTCTTTGGATTGCTTATTTGTAGATGATTGTAATGCTCTGATATCTTTTCTATAATTGATTAGAGTATGTGAAGTAGATTAACTAAAAATTGTAAAAGTAACTGTCATATTTAACTAATTTACACTATTGACAAGCGTGTAGCGGGTTAACCACAAACACAATAACTTTTATTGCTTTCTTTTTTTTTATAAAAATAGTAGGCTTTGATAGGATAGACTTTGATTAACTTGGCTCCACACCCAAGCCCTCATGCTTGTTAATGGGACTATAGAGGTGCTCGCGTGATATGGCGAGAACACAGACACTGGTAATCATGTAACATGTTAAATTTTTTAATTTAAAAAACTATAGCAATGTTATACCCAAATTAAAGAGAACAAAGTATGTTTTTATGATATAATTAGAAAGAAAAATTAAGTATGGAAAGGTTATGACCGTTTAAAATCATATGGGGTAGTTGGTTTAAAGGATTATATTATATGTTTTGAAAGTTGTTTTATTTAAACCATTAAAATTAGTAAAGATAACCTTGTCATCCTTGTATAGATAACGAAAGGGGGGCGCGAGGCCCGTTGGCGCCCCTCTCTTTGGGGCTAACAATGGGTTAACGGTGCAATGGTGGTGACTTAGTGTTCACCCTCACTATGGGCAGTCTTATATGCAAAAGTTCTATCGTGTTAACTTAATAAATTTATATAATGCCCATTTTAGTAAGAAAACCCTAGCTTTATTTGCTAATTAGTCGGTTTAAAATATCAAGTGTATATTAGGTTATCAAATTGAGTTTTGTTGGTTCTTCAGGTTTTACCTTTTTAGTTTAACATGAAACCCATATGTTTAGTGTATTGCAATGATTTCTTAGTTATGCTTTAGCTATATGTAACATTAAGATAAACGATACCAGTGTAGTGACAAATGGTGATTACATTATGAATTCCAGTTTTGTCTAGAATACCAGCTCCACCACTAGCATAGTTTACGCCTTTGCTGATCTGGTCATCGGTTGCGGTAGCATACGTTGGAATGAATTCATCAAAGCCAAGATTTTGACCTAAAATCACACAAAAGGTATGTTAAGCTGAATGATAATTACACTTATGAGATCATTATATTAGGTCATTATGCCCTTATGTGTAACTCATAAAGAGTTGGGTTTCTTAGGGTGTGTTGGAGATTGCTTTTTCAACATGATTTTTTGATTATTGTGTTTTGAAATCGCAAAAAATCTATTTTGAGTGTTTGGTAAAAAATTAATAAAAAAATTTATGTTTTGTAGAGATCAAACGTGATAATCCAAAAGTAGGTCATCCCTTACTGCAGGAAAACGGGATTCCACAAAAACTGATTTTTTACGTTTTGTAGAGATTAAAGCTTATTTATTTTTTAAAATATATATATTTGCCAAACACTCAAATAATTGATTATCTGATTATTATAATCAAATCCAAACACTATCTTTCTGCAACACGTTTTGTTACAGTTAATTATCTAATTCCGATTATTCAAAACGCATAATCTATTTTAAAACTCAACCCACATATCCTCTTAGAGCATTCACATCCAGCTCCCTAAAAACATACATACATTCCACTAAAAAACAACTCATATATCAATATATTTCCACTAAAAACAAATACATTTTCTCCATTCTTTTCAATTAAATAATATTTGGATACCTTTATCATTACATTTTCTATCCCCTTCACTCACAACCACTTTCAATATATATTAAAAAAGTATAGGGGGTGAACAGTGTCCCCCAAATATACAGATGAACAGTAACATTTTATCTTTTCTCCACTCGCAACCATTTTTTATACTTTTTATATTTTAAAAACCCCACACACATAATTTGATTTCCAGGATTCTTAGTTGAACATGTAAAGTACCTTTCTTTTATATGTGAACCAAGACTCATTCATATGTGAAGAATGCTATAAATTCATATACAGAAAATATTAACTAAAATGGAAAGTAGTAGTAGATTACATATGATATAATATGGGTCAAATTATCCTAGAAAGTCAATCGTAAATCTAAGAACTGTCCAAAGATAAAATAAATAGCAAGATAAAACACAAGCGAAAAAAAAAAACACAATGATTTGCAAAAATACACAATGATTCAAATATAGAAAAGACATAATGCTAAATAAAAAAGAACAATGTGAAAACCAAAATTCTAAAATCCACAAGCTATAAATTCAAAAGTGAAAACCTAAGATTTCATAGCTTAGAGTTCAATGAGACGGTTCTAACGACTCTTGAACAGGTCAACCGGAGAGTCCGTTTGATACCATTCTTACAAATTATTTAGAAAACTTTATATTTATCCTAACCTATGATAAATAAGTTTCAACCACATACAAATACTATGATAAATAATTCACCCTAGTTGGATACAGAGTGTTAATTTAACAAAGGAGATAAGATAAAACTTATAAAATTATCAAATCACCTTGTTTTTCTTTTCTGTTTGTTTGTTTTGTTTTTTTTTTTTTTTTTTTTGTAAAATACCATTACCAATTTAATTAGGGCCTTATGAATTAAGATCAAATACAAAGGGTAAGATAAGTAAGAATGGTAAGAAGGATTATAGTCTAATGTAAAATAACCAAAAATACTTTAAAAAACACAATTTTTTTAAATATTTTTTATAAAAAAATCGCTACTTTTCATCATAAAAAAATAATTTTTTATGACGAAAAGTAACGATTTTTTATAAAAAATATCAAAAAAATGTGTGATTTTTAGATTTTTTAGGTGGGTTTAGTTTTTGCATGTGCATATTTCTCTTGTAGATAAAATTAACCTTCTCAGTTAATTCTTCCATGAACATTTGTCACTTCATGGTGACTTCTTACACTTCTTATTTTTAAACCCTTTAGTATTATAGCTCAACTGACGGCCTTATATCAAAGGAAGGTTTGGTATGTTTACTTATTCCCTATTTTTATGGTGTTTACATATTTCCCCCTCCTAAGCAAGCTTATTACATATTTTCTCAATCAAAAAATTCAATTACATATTCCCCCCTAACCTATATATATTACATATTTCCCACCTTAACCTATAAATATTACATATTTCCTCTTTTATTAAAATTACTCTTATAATGATATTTACCCTTAATGAACTGATTAAATAAATATTTACATATTTATACTTCTAATATTTACAATTTTATTTACAATTTTGACGTCTATTCAACAACTTTTATAATGAACCGAATATAAATTTGTTGGACATTATCAATAATGGATGGAATGAGTTTGGTTATGTTGCATTACATTTGTTAAGAGTCACAACTGTACATCTCTCGGTTCACATAAAAAAATACAATTCTTTGGTTGGTTCTCCATTGCCTTGACGCTGGATAACATATGTGATGAATTGATTGTATTTTTTTTGTTATTGATAACAAATATTTGATGAACAGGGGCACTTGATGTCCCCAACTGGCACATTGGAGCACTGAAATAAATTCCTTTAAGTTGTTTTCAAGGATGAAAACTTTTGTAAGCCAGAGAGATAAACTTTTTATAAGGAGATTATTAAGAAAAGGGTAGTTGAGTAATTTCTAGAAAAAAAGGAGAAATATGGAATTGAATTTTTTGTTTGGGGAAATATGTAAGAAGCTTGCTTAGGAGGAGGAAATATGTAAAAAACCCTATATGAAATGAAGGTTTGGTATGTTTACTTATTCCCTATTTTTATGGTGATGTAAAGGAGGATCTTTGGGCCATAATTCTTTTTAGCGGATTGAGTCGAGTTGGGTCAGGGAAGAGTCTATATGTTGGGTCAGGAGATAGGGTCGAAGTCACATTTAGGAGGACTATGCGACAAAAAGTTGGTCGAGAGGAGGGAACCAGACTCAAGGGTTGAGTATTTAGTTCAATCTTTTAATTATTTGCATTATCATTTTAGTACTTATAAATAACTAGTATTAGGAACCTCCGCGTTGCGGCGGGGCGAACATTAATGCCACACTACTGTCAGCGATCACCAACACTGAAGTTGCGGCGTATTAATGCGAAGAAATTAAACAAAACGTAAAACATATAAAAGAATAACTAAGTCGATCTAGGACCCGCACATTACAATGAACCTGTCAAACGGGAAAAAATAGACGACGTAAAAACGTTTAATCACACACACGTTGCGTCGTGTTAGCTCGCAAAATTTAGAACGAAACGTAAAAAGAAAATTTTGCGAGAAATGAAAAGTATAGAGGACCAAAGTTGAAAGTAAAATAGTTGTGATGTTAAATTGCAAAAGATGAAAAGTTTTGGGGTTAAAAGTAAAAAAAAAAATAAATAGTTTTAGGTTAAAAGTAAAGATGAAAAGTTAAAGTAAAGAAAATCAAATAGTTTTATGTTAAAAGTAAAGAATCAAAAAGTTTTGGGTTAAAAGGTAAAAAAATCAATTTTTTTTGAAAAAATCTCAAAGCACAAGTTAAAACATGCTTAAAAATGTTGCATATTATACTATTAGGTAATAGGTAATTTATTTTCATTTTCCAAGAATTGTGATCCACCATATTTAAGTGGGAATTAAGATTATGATTATTTTCTTGACATGATTATTATTTGATACTGAAACTTCCGGTTAAATCATCTGACGTTAGAGCTTTCGGCTAATGTCGTTTGCCTATCGTCTACGCTTTCTTGATTACCATTTATTTGTGCTTCCGTTTGGATCATGTGGTATAAGAGCTACGATAGTCAAATTGTCGGGCGTGGAAGAGGTTGCCATCCTTTGTGTAGACCTACCGAAAAAGGCAACGCAGGGAACAATCTTGATCTATGTGATGAGAAAATCGCATGACTGCATGAGAAAGGATGAGTTATAGCTGAATCAGAATCTAGAATCCAAGACAATGACGAAAACCGTGATCAAAGATGAGGAGTAGGATGGGCATGGAAATTTGTTCGGGGTGAGACTTTAGAATGTGTGAACCCCTTTTTGGGATGATCCGTTATGGGGGCTATGTCTGCTGGTTGAGATTCTGGATTTGACGGAAGTAATTTGGCTGACGACTTCATTGATTGGATCAACATAGTTGGGATAGTCTCCGACCATAAGGATATCCATGATAAGTTGAATTTTTCAGTGGTGTAGCTAGTAATACATTCTCTTGCTAAACCCTTTATTACATATTTACCTAACCCATAAAATTAATTACATATTTCCTTTTTTTATAAAATTACCCATTTACCCTTTTTAATTTCCATTTCTAAAGAAAACACAAACCAGAAACAAATCTTGGATTTTGCTCCCTCCTTGGCAACGAGCCCTAACCAGCAACACTTGTTCCACTTGCAAACCAACATTAGGGATGGTGGAGTCAGACAGTGGTAGTTAAGAGCGGTGGGGAGAAGATTAAGGCTAGGGTTTTGACTATGGTGGTGGCGGGTAGAGGTGGTTTATGGTGGGTTTCAACGGGGGTAACATGAGGAAGATGGTGGTAAACGACGAAGATGATGAATAGGGGGTGGTAAGCGGTGGTGGATGTATGTACGTGGGAAAGATATGTGAAGAGAAAAAAGAAGAGAGCTTATGTGAACGGGTTATTTTTTTTAATAGGCAACGCTTAATCCTACTCTATTACACCAATTATTCTAAAATATTTTCCTTTGCTCAGGTAGGTTAGGTTCAAACCTGAGACCTCCTTTCTAAGAGATATATACATCTACTAAGTGGAGCTAATCTCACATTGACATGTGAAAGGATTATTTATATATAATAATACCTTTCAAACAATACTTTTTTTATATTGTGGATAAAAATTTTAAGTCCTTTTGTTTTCTTTTCAAAATGTTCATTATATTTGTGATACTTGTGTCACTAACGACATTTAACGTAAAAAAACAAGTAAAGCCAAAAGAGAAAACATACCAATAATATCAGCAGCAGTTCGACCATTGGTGAACCTGCCTGTATGACCTTTAGGAAAATCAATTCCATACGGTGGATAATTTGCTTTCCACTTAGTATCAAGTTCATTGTTATTACCAGTATAAAAAGAGTCTCCAAATATAAAGTAAAATGGGACTTGTGGTTTACCGGATACTATAAAATTTCGAAAGTGCAAAAGCATTATTAAGCAAGTGAAATAGATTAATAAGCCACAATGGCTACCCATATTTGTTTGTTTATAAAGAATGGTTTGTTGATTGATTATGAATGGGAATTTTCACATACTTTAAAAAGACAACGAGATGTTGGCAAGAGTGTTACGCAAAATGATAGAAAACTACTTGAATTATTTCGTGCGGTGTAGCAAAATATAGAAAACTAGAATTATTTCGTACAGTGTAGCGAGAAAACGTATATAATACAAAGTAAAAAAAAAGTTTATATTAACGGCCTCATACGTGTGTTTTAATTTTTTAAATTGATGAAAAACCATAAAATCGAATACTAATACTGATATCCAATGTTCGATCGATATCAGTGTGGTTTATTACGACACCGGTACATAATATAGTTTATACCAAAACATTAACAAAACTGTTATAAATATATTTTATTATGTGATTATCAACTCATTAAATATATTGGATTTTGCTTCAAGGCTTCATTTTCTATATATGTTCATTGTATTCTTTATAAAACACACGCCTCAATCAATAATATCAATCTTTTTCTTCCTATTATTTTCTCATATTCTTTTGCTCTTAAGATAGTTCACAACACGTTATCAACTCAAATTGCTTTTAGAGATGAATCGCTTTGCCATAAGGTAAATTAATTTTTATTATTTTGTTATTTTCACAAACTAATTCATATTGTAATTCATACAATCTTGGATTAGTTCTAAATCTGTATCTCTAATTTCAATATATATAATTACGAATTATATATGCATAGTTTAACAACTTAAATTGTTTAAATTAATCATTTAACCATGAATGATGATATCGTAATTATTTCGCCCATTAGGTGCTGCAACTGTGGAGAAAGCGTCCTTGACCCTTTAGGGGTGAGCTCCATCATGTAAGACATGTCAATGACGTTTTCTGGTGAAGGAGGAGGCCTACCCTTATCAGGGATTCAGGGACATGTTAGTTTTCACCAAATATTCTTTACCATTTTTGAGGCAATATAAACAACGGTTAGAATCAAAGATGAGACACCCTTCAAGTGAGTAAGTTAAAGTGCGCTCCACGATGGTCGTCACTTGTTACCAGTGGCGAAGCTTGAAATTTTTACCGGGGGATCGAAAACGTATATATCCAAAATTTTCTATAGAACCGGGGGGTCGAAAACGTATACACCCAAAAATTTCTATATGAAAACCACATATATAACACTACTGGCCGAAAAGTTCGGGGGTCGGGCGCCCTCCCGGCCCCTTCAAAGCATCGCCCCTGCTTGTTACTACAATGATAAAAAGGTGGTAATAAAGCGTGTATTATTGATATAACTAAGCACTTAACCTTGGTAATCCAAGGCTAAGTGATACGAGTACAAAGGAGGAGTACGAGTTACAACCGAAGAGTACAACAAAATTACAAAGAAAAGTAAGTAAGTTATAAGGTGAGTATAAAGGAGGAGTAAAGTAGTCTGCAACTCCGAGGTTTGAGTCATGCATCCGGAGTGTCTTTCAAGGTCTCCATGGCTGGGTTTTTATAGGCAGCCAAAAGCCTCTTTGTTCTTAAGCGGACCCGTGACCTTTCTAGGAGAAGAAGTGTAGCAAGGTTCTTTCCTTTGCTTCAGAACTATATATTTTATTCTCTTCCATACCATTTCAGGTAATCTTTTGACTACCGCCTCTAATAGCGACTTATCTTAAATTGTCTCATTGTGTCTTATTAATTAGTGTTGTCTTTAACCTTTTGTCTTTGACTATGAGACTTCTAACTTGCCTTGGATACATTTTTTAGCTAAATATAAAGTGAAATACATGATATTTTTAAACATAAAACCAGTTAATTTTTTTAATAAATTAGTTTTTACGAATTAGAAATAAATGGTTATAGGGTAACAGGGTATTGTTCTAAAACCATTGAACGTATATCTTTTTGAAGTTGGTTTGAGTTTGTTAGATAGAACTTTGACTTGCCATATAACCGAAATCCATTTGATACGTGATAAACATCTCTACATTTTAGTTAATGAATACGACACGTACCCAATCATTCTGTTCATGTTGGTGAACATAGAGCGTTTCGTGAGGTCATGTTAGATTAGTAGTTTCAATAGCTTTTCACATGACAGATTCGTGGTTCGGTTTTTACTGTTATTAACAAATATCGTTTTTCAATCAAGTTTTGGATGGGTCATGGTTTATTTTTGATTGATCAATTACACCGGTGGGTGTGGGCGTTTTGGTCCTTTAACGCCGGTTTTTCACCCCGGGTTGACGTTTTGGTTGCCGTTGCCCTCTTGACTTGGCGTGGCGATGTTGCTTGGTGTGAGGCGCTGGCTTGGGTGACGTGTCTGACAATGGTTGGCTGGGTGTTGATGACCGTTTGGCTAGCTGTTAGCCATAGCCGTTGGCCAATGATTATTTAAAAAAAATCTTTAAATTTTTTCTATATAAACCTTTCATTTCTTACTCATTTTTATCATTCAAAAATTGAAAAACCACTATCAAACTCCAAATATATATATATATATATACAACATATATATATAATGGCTTCTTCGAGTTCAAGCGATCTATATGAGAAATTTGCTTTGTCATCCTCATCGGACAATGGGGCGAATTATTATTAGCAGCAGTGTCGATTGTGGTGAAAACTATTGTTGACGAGCAAATGAAGGGACTTCCCAACCCAAACGGAGGATGTATATTTTGTTGTGAACGTGAAACCGCAAACGATTTGTTGGTAAGTGCTTATTTCTCACCCGAACCAACGTATGATGAAATAATGTTTAGGCGTCCTTTTCGTATGAGTAAAAATTTACTTTTAAGAATGTCAAAGGATTTAGAGGATGATCATGATTTTTTCTACAAAGATCCGATGCGCGTGATAATTTAGGATTTACCACGTGGCAAAAAGTCACGGCCGCCCTAAGACAATTGGCTTTTCTGCAATAGTTCCGACATAATGGACTACTATCTAAAAATGCCGGCACGAACGACTAGGGAAAGTCTTCACAATTTTTGTGTGTATATCATTGAACTATATATGAAAATTTACTTGAGAAAACCGACGTTTAGTGATATACAACAAATTTTGAAACTTCACGCTGAATATCATGGTCTCTCCAAGATGATCGGCAGTTTAGATTGTATGAAATGGGAGTGGGAACTGTGTCCAACTGTATGGCAAGGCTCGCACACAAGTGGATATCATGGAATGCCTGCTATGATGCTTGAAGCGGTTGCATCACAAGATCTTTGGATCTGCATGCATTCTTTGGTATGTCTAATTCACATAACGATGTAAATGTTATACACTACTCGCCCATTTTCAATGATCGAAATGGTATTGACCGAAAGGAACATTTTTTTTGTAAATGGGGTCGAATCCAAGTATGGATACTATCTTGTTGATGAAATTTACCATAGAGTGAATTTCAAATTTTGTCTTTATCTTTATACCCTTTTCAGGCGGTTTCCTTTATCTTTAAAATTGCTGAGTTTTTTACTTTAGGTTTTCAAATTTTGCACATTATGTGCTTTGACCTAACTCAGTTAGTTTTAACGTTAAATAAGATCATGTGCTTGTCACATGAGGGTAATTTTGTAATTTTGCCTATTTAATTAAAATATATGTTAATTAAAAAAAATAAAAATAGAAATAAACCCAAAACTCTCTCCATCTGTCAAGCCCATTCTCTCACTAAACTATCTTCCTCTTCTCTCTCTCATAGGAAACTCCACCAAGGCACCAATCCTCCATTAAAAGACCTGTAATTACAAGCCCTAACCCTAACCCTTACCAATCGCCCACCTAATCACATGTTAGCGATCATCTCATTCAGATATGGTTAAAGGGGAGTGGTGGCGGCGAGGAGGGGGGTGAACGACAGACAAATCTGGAGGTGTTCGGACATTACTTGTTCCGGTAACATACTCCAACTTGTTCTTGCGGTTGTTTGGTGGTGGAGATTGGATGTGTGGTGGTGGTTGCGACGGGTAGGTGTCAAGATCCAACAAACCCGACTGGCCGGCTCACATATGCTTTTATTGACGATTGAACTGTGGTGGCGGTTCACATACGCTTTGATTGGGCAGAGGGTGTGAGTTGGTTGTGTTGTCAGGCTGGTGGCGGTGAACTGGTGGTGGCGGTGGTGCCTGGTTGTAAGGGGTGGGTGGTGGTGACAGTTTTAGGTGATGGTGGTAGTAGGTAATTGCAGGTCTTTTAATGGAGGTGGTGGTGGTCTTTTGTTTTATTTATTAACTTATTTTTATAAATAATTGGTAATTGCGCTTGAGTGATCAGATTTAACATAAAAAATTAATAGAGTTAGACTCAAGGGACATAACGTGCAAGATTTGTAAACATAAAGTACAAAACTCGACAATTTTAAAGATAAAGGACACCGTCTGAAAAGAGGTATAAAGATAAAGGACAAAATTTGAAATTCACTCTTTACCATGAGTATGTTGTTTTTGAGCATGCCTTGTCGATTGTATGAAAAAGATCAAATAAGAAACGTAATGTACCGTGCATCATTCTACACAACATGATTTTAGAGGATGGAGGGCGTGCAATCGTTGAATATTATGGCGAGGAGCCCGAATCAAATAATGAACACATTAGTGACGAAGAGAGAACACAAAAGCAATATCTAATCGAGTCAAGACAAATAAATTTAAACCTTCGAGCTGATTTATAGAAGATGTTTCAACACTTCCTAGATACGACTCCAATGAAGATGAAGATGAAAATGATTGAGTTTTTTTGGATGTAAAGTATTTTCTTATTGTAGTTATTTAATATAAATAAAATGTGTTTTTCAAATTACTTTACTAAATTCTATGATTATTATAAAAAAATTAGGTGTCACATGACACCCGATGCCGGCCTGGCCGCACCTCTTTCACACCCCACTTTTTTTGGTGTGGACTAGTGGAGCCCACATCTGTCACATGTCAAGTAATGCCCTCAACCCAAACCCCCACACCCCATAGTCTACACAAACCCAGTCATTCTTGTTAGAATCATTATTCGCTCCTATATTTATTTCATATATTTTTTGAGAATGAAAAATAAGAAAATAAGTATTATTTAACAGAATAATGATAGATACGAGTAATATTAAGTTTATAAAGGTGAATAAATTTTATGATAATGCTATAAATTACAAGTTATTTGTTTAATTTATTAATAAACTAGATGGAACCATCGTCGCGTTGCGGTCTGGGGCTTACAAATTAAGTCGTAACGTATACAAAAGCTACATAGAAGCCTACCCGCGTTGCGGCAGAGAAGGTTAAATAACACTAAGCGTTAACCATGTAAAACCTAGGACAATACGAATGCCGTTGACCTTCTACATACTTTTATAAAGCTAGTTTGAATCATCATCCCTTGATAATAACAACCCTTCTTGAACTGAACACGTTCTTCCATCTACTTTGCACCCTCCGATGGTCTATCTTTTAGCTTTAAACTGAACAAAACTTGTACAGTTAGTGCACATTATTTTTGGTTTAATCTCTTCCATTCAGGTTTAACCCTTGTACTATTGTTTGTCTTATTCAAACTTAGACATTTCAAGAATTTAGGTGATAAAACTTTTTATTGATTGAAGCATAAATCAAAACATATAATCAAAAGGTACCTGTGTTATTGTAAGAGCTAATTGCTTCTTACTAATGAATCAGCGGTTTGAGACTTGAAATTTGACATTTGCACGCTAAAACTATCGAAGAAAGAAAAAAGCCGGATTATATTTACTAATTAGGGGCTGTTTGGCAACTTCTGAATGGTTAAGTGCTGAACCATTAAGAGGTCTGAACCATAACCAGTAAGAGGTCTGAACCATTAAGAGCTAGTATAATGTTTAACCGTTAAGAGGCAAATGTCTGACCAATTCAGATTAGAGGTCTTAACCATTCAGACTTAGTATAATGCTTAACCATTCAGAGGCAAATGTCTTAACCATTCAGACATTTGCTTGCGAAACAAAAACAAACAGTCTGAACAATTAAGTGCTGAACCAGTAAGAGGTCTGAACCATTCAGAGCCTCATTAAGAGGTAAACAAACAGCCCCTTAGTAATGTTTGGAGAACAAAGAACATTATAACTACCTGAAACAGTTGTGTTACTAATATCATAGTCCCAATTATGCAACTCAATATTTCAAAAATGAGATATTTAAATATATTTGGGTTTATTTAAGGGTGGAAGGAGTGGGAGCGGGGAGTGATGTGGGGAGTGGAGTTTACCGAGCGGCAAGGGGTTGCCACCCCCATTCGGTGAGTGGCGAGGGTTATTAGCGGTGACCACTCATCGAAAGAGAAGAGAAGAGGTGGAGGAGAGAGAGAGGGTTAATGGTGGTTCCCACCCTTTTTCAACCAATCACAATTTAAAAAAAAATGTTTACAACTCTTCATGTGTTTGACCACTCCTAGTGTTTGAGTATAAATTGAGGAGTGAATAGAGAAGTTGAGATGACATGATAAGTTTATCACTCTCTATTTGAGGAGCACTCCTTTCACCCTAAGGATGATAAAACCTTTGTACTCCAGGAACCTAGGTTATTACTGTTTCTGGTCTGTCAAGGTCACTTACGGTGTAAGGGGTGCTTCATCCGTTGGAGTAGTCCCCCTCCATCTCAGTCAATCCTACTATGCTATGTCACCGTTTCTTTCCACTTTCCATTTTGCACTCAAACATAAGGATGCTCCACCAGTTGGAGTAGTCAATTTCTTTTTTTTTATTATTTCTAAAAATTATGCATAATAATTAAACATATTTTAAAAATTATGCCAATGAGGTAGTGGTGGAGTGGTTTGGGAAAGACTTGGTGTTCCTTGTGACCCAGATTCGTCTCCCACTCTCCCCATTATTTTCTACGGCATCCAGGTGAAGGGTGAATACGGGTGGCGCCGGTTCGTCTTGGATGGGAGGCGAGGTTTTACCGATTATTCCACCGTCGGGTGTTAGGATCTAAGTTTGAATTACTTGTGATTTTTGTTTCAAAAATGGAAAGTGAACATAGAAATCAAAGTAAGATGCAAAGGAAATATATGAAAACCTTTTTATCACTACTAATGGTCGTTTATTTTGCTCATCATGCTCTCAAACTTTATAGTTTTTGCACCTGAATCACAAACTCCCTTAGCCCAATAAGAACGATGATAGTACAGAAATGCAGTAAAGATGATAAGCTAATGATCTTTCAGATAGATAATTAAAACAGTACAACTGATGAACTATTTATACTACACTTCTAACCTCTGAGCATCTTTAATGACTTCAGGGTTGATAGTGACATGTAACAAATAAAACTAACTCTAAGGACTGCTCTACCTACACTCTGATCAGTTCCAAGCACTGTTACATTGAATATAAAACTAATAAAATCTAAACACTGATCTCTATCCTCTGCTTGTGTCTTCTGGCAGACCTTTGATCTTTGTCGTTTAGTGTGGGCAGATGATAGAAGGCAAAGCTTAGGGCATAGCAGAGTTTATTGAACAGAGCTTGTAAACTCTGTTATCAGGACCAAATATCTGATGTGATTTTGGCTTCATATCATCTGTTCCTTTTTACAGGGTTCAATCCCAACAATCTCCCCCTAAAACCGATGATGCCAAAACACATTTATTTATGGATCTTTATTCCTCAACATGAGTTCTCTAATCTGCCCTTTGAACAGTAATTCAAAGTTGAGAGACTCCACATCATCTTCATCCTTTTCGAGCAACAGATTCAAAAGATCTTGAAGGTCTTCTACGCATAGCTCATATGCATCCTCCATTCTAATCTTGGTGGTATCACCATTTGACTTGAGCAAGGACAATTCATGGGAGTTTTTGTCAACTTTCCATTTTAGAATTTTTGGGTCAGATGGTTTTCTAGGATGGCTATTTATTGTTGAGGTTGGTGGTAGAACCTGATGAGCTAACTTTGATAAGTCTTCTCTTAGTTTGTCACTTACTTCATCTGAGTGAAAATTGATCATGTTTCTGATGCCTTCTTTGATAATGTTGTGTTCATACCTTTTCTGGTCTTCTTCAGACATCTCCCTTTGCCTTTTTCTTTGATTTAAAGCAAGTGTGGAAGGAACAGATGTTGAGACAGACTTTTGAGAAGGTTAAGCTTTATGAACAACAACCTCTGATGGATAAGTAGCTTCTTTGGCAATGTAGGATCAGTTTTTCTTCTTTCTTCAAGCCTCTTATAAGTATCAATCACCTTAACCTCTGACCATCTTGTGATTTGGTTCTTTGACCCATAATTTGCAGCTATCAGTTCTTCCTTCATTCTTCTGAGCTTTAAAGCTTTGTCAGGCACATTTTTCTTATACTTGGTCCAATCTGGAGGAGTGGGCTTTTTGAGAGGATCCTTTAACATTTCTTGCATCCTTTCAACCTCTTCTTTCAAGTCACTCACAGTCTAGTCTTTAAACGGTGACCTTGTAGCCTTGTATTGTTTATTCTCCATGATGTGCTCAATGTAGTCATTCTTTTAGCTCTCATATTCTCTTTCTGACAGCTTTTTGCACAAGTCTTTTGAGAAGTCTTCTAATCTTCTAACTTTGATTAGCTGATACTGCATGTAATTTTGCACTTCTATGTTTGTTCTTCCCTTTGTATCTCTCCTGATGATATCCCCTGCTTGTTTAGCCTTTAATTTCAGATATTCATCTAGGTTCCTTGGCTTGGGATATCCTTCCAGAGATAGAATTTCCCTCTTGTCTGGATCTTCTTCTGAAAAGAACTACTTGATTTATTCTCTAACAACTTGTAGATGTAATGAGAACTGAGTGGTGAGAGGCAGTATTGTCATTGCGGTGATTTGAGAAGAAGTTGGAAGAGTAACAGCTGTTGTAGTGGTCAGTGGTTGTGATGATAATGGAAGTGGTGAAGGTATAATGTTCTCATCTTCTATAATATTTGTCATTCTTCTTCTTTTAAATATGAGTTTGGGTGATGGTGGTTGTGGAATTCTTGTTGGTGTGGAGATTTGATGAGTGGTGGTTGGAAAGGTGATCATAGCAGTGGTTGGGTTAACATCTGCCATAACCACTGATGCATCAACAGATGTTGACACAACAACAGTTGTAACATCTGTTGCGGTTGTGGATGTTGTTGCAGGTGGTGGTATTTGAGATTTTGTGGGAGCAGAGGTTGTAGTTGGATTTTCAACATTTTTGGTCTTAGAAGGTGTGGATGTTGGTTGTCTTGTTTTTCTAACAGCCCTCTTCTTTTGATGAGAAGTACCAACATTTCTTTTTCCTTTTTTTGTGTAATCTTTTGCTCAACCAAAGCTCTGCTCTCATCTCTTACCCTTTCCTTGTTTCTCTCCTTTTCCCTAGCCAGGATGTTCTGAGTTTCACCAATTTTCTTGGTGCCATCTGGCCTTGGGATAACCACTGCTGGTCTAGAGATGGATCTGTTTTGAGCTTTAGCACTTCCTTTTGATATAATTTCTCCCCCTTTTTGGCATTATCTGGGCTGACCAGAATCACAGTGGGAGGAGAAGTGCCAGTGGTTTGGAGTAGATGAGCTTTGATTGCTTTTATATCAGCACAAGTATCCATGTATCTTGCATCAACCATATTTCTGAGCTCTTGCATGTGATGTTTATGTTGAAGGTCAGCATAGTATTGTTGTTGTTGAGACAGAGGATACAGAACTTGTTGTAGCTCAGCAGCTGGTAGAACGGTGTATTGACCTTTGGATTGTGCTAACATCTGCTTCATCAAATTTTTGATTTCATCCACAAAATTTTCTATCTTTGAAACTCTCTCCGTCAAATCCATGTATTTTAGCTCATCACCTAACTTAATAGGATCATCTGAACCCCTACCACTTGTGGTAGTTTTATCTATGTTATCATGAGCAAATGTTTCAAAACTTGCTTCAAACATAGATGCCCCTTTGTCTTGGTACTGGGGACTTCCAACTACATCAGAGGATACCTTGGTAGCCTTAGCAGTTGTTGCCAACATAGTCTTATAGATGTAACCACTGTCCAATTGAAAACTTGGGAGTTTTGCAATTGTAGTAGCTGTTCTTGTTGAACTATCACCAAAAGTTACTTGTAACCCAAGGGATGTAGCCTCTTCAGTTTTTGATGGGTTAGCAATGATTAAAGAATCAGACCCAATCACATTCAGTAGTAAATTCTCAGTGATAGGTTGGTGAGAAGAACTGGTTAATGTCTGTTCTAAATCAATTGCATTCAACAAAGGTAATATGGTGGTTGGTAGTTTCTTTATTGGAGAAGGTTGTGGAGAAGAAAGAGACATTTGCTTGGGAGAGGGGCTGTGGAAGATAGAGCCAAGTGGATCTAGAGCTTCATAAGTTGGTGTCCCTGTGTTTACAACCTTATCCTGTTGTGAGGATGAAGGAGGAGTTTAGTAAGCAGGTGGAGATCTTTCTAACATCTTCTGTGAAGAAGTAGCAGTAGTGTTTTCAGGTGACTTTTGTGTTGTCACAGGGTTATCTTCTGGGATCTCATCTTCCAGAAGTCCCTTTTTATTTCTTGGTTTGGTGGGCTTTTTGGATTGTTTCTTGGTTTTCTTTTTGGTAATTTTTGGTGTGGGTTTCAAAGCACTGGTTGTAGTGCCCTGATCACCAAGAGCAGTGGGCTTAGTAGCAAGAGGTTGAGATTGAACATTTTGTTCATTTAAAACAGGCTCAGCCCCCTCTACTTGTGTATTTGATTTTGATTGATTGATGATGCGAGTAAAAGTTTCATGTGTAAGGCGGCCATGTGGTGTCACAACCCCTTGTTTAACAGCATGACCAATCTTCTTTTGAAGATAAACGCTTAAAAACCTTGGATGCATCAGAAAAGGTGCTCTATCCTTTTGAATGTTTTCAGAATTTGTCACCAAGTCATTGAACAATACTTGGGAAAAGTTAAAATCAGACTTTGTTAAAATAGCATAACCCAAATATTGTATGTTCAAAGGTATCTCATTAAAATCTGTTGACTTGGCAGACATGCAGGTTAACAAAGTGTGAAAGAAAAACTTCATTTAAGCAGGAAATTGAGGTTTGTAGATAGTTTTACCTTTCAGCTGACCAACATACCCTCTTTCGATGAAATCATGTTGTAAATCTGCGATTGGGAAGGTAGTGGCATGGTTTAGGTCATTTAACCCAAAAGCCTCTGAAATTGAAGCAGGCGTAACTTCCAACAATGTTTTCCCCACCATGGTGACAATAAGATAGGCTACTTTGTGTGTGTAATGCACCTTGGCGTTTGCCCAGAACTCTCGTAAAGATGTACGATAAATGGGAGCAGTGATTTGCATGAGTTCTTTGTACTTTGACTCTTTCAACGCTTTGATCATAGAATGATATTGCGATTTGAGTTTGTTTATTAAAAAATTGCAACGTAGTTATGTGGGGTTTTGAAGTTTAGGATCACCATGATTAACAACGATGAAGAACAATTGTGAAAATGAAGAAGATTTGAGAGAAAACCGCTTTTAGAATTTTGAATTCGATACGGCAGAGGTAAAAACTCTGTTTGGGATAAAACCGGGTTTTATAAAGTGAAAAAGTGATGATGACGTGGCAAAGATCTAACGGCTATCATCTGTCCACGTGTATCCTCTGATAGTGTATGGAAGACAGTTGTTACGGTAAACAATGTTGTGTGTCAACAATGGATGGAAAGTAGTGTTTTGAATTTACACTATCAGTGGTTAAGGTCAACGCAGTGGTTTGACCAATCAGAGAATACACTTTGTCCAGTGGATAGATTTTCCAAGCCTATCAATGTTTTGAAATAACGGTGGTTTGAACAGACTTTTGAGATGTATTGAAAAACTTCAATTTTGGCTATTTTTAAGGATGGATTTTTGATTTTCTGAAAACATTTTATTGCTATTTACACATGGAACACAAAGATTTGTTTTCAATCCATGTTAGCATTCCAATTCTAGAGATCAGACTTTCAAAAGTAGATGTATCTAATGCTTTGGTTAGAACATCTGCTAGTTGATCTTTAGTATAGACATGTTGTAAGAAATCAAACCTTTTTCATAGCAATCTCTCACAAAGTGGTGTCTGATGTCAAGGTGCTATGTTGTGGCGTGTGAGACAGGATTTTTAATGATGTTTTCAGCTGCTTGACTATCTATCTTGAGAGGAGTCTTTAAAGTAGTTACACCAAAATCCAGCAGTTAATTCTGAAGCCACAAAAGTTGAGTAGTGCAACTTGTAGTAGCAATGTATTCTGCCTCAGCAGTGGATGTGTTTGCTTTGCCAGGACACTAGGCAATCACCTAGAAATTGAACTCCTCCTGATGTGGACTTCCTTGTGGTGTGGCAACCAGAAAATCACTATCTGAGTAACCTGAAATCTCAATGTTTCCATTAGCAGGATACCAAATACAAAGTGTGGGAGCACCTTTTATGTATCTGAATATCCTCTTCACAGCAATTAAATTTGACTTTCTAGGTGCTGACTGGGATCTGGCACAAACACATATTGCAAACATGATGTCTGTCCTAGAAGTAGTTAGGTACAACAAAGACCCAATCATACTTCTATATAGAGTTTGATCAACCAAGTCATCTTTTTCCTCAACGGTGACAAGCTTTGAGGTTGCCATGGGTGTGCTACAAGGTTTACAGTCATTTATATCAACTTTATTAAGTAGTTCTTTGACATACTTATTTTGATGAATGAAAGTGCTATTATGCTTTTGTTTAACTTGAAGACCAAGAAAACATTGTAGCTCACCCATTGCACTCATTTCAAACTCAGCTGCCATGAGTTGTCTAAACTCTTCACACATGGCAGTGCATGTGGATCCACATATGATGTCATCCACATAAATTTGGACAAGCATCAAATCTTTTCCTCTCCATTTCAAAAATAAGGTTTTGTCAATTTTACCTCTTGAAAATCCAATGGATAAGAGAAAAATGGAAAGAGTTTCATACCAGGCTCTAGGTGCTTGTTTTAGACCATATAGTGCTTTGTTTAACTTGTACACATGGTCAGGATATAATGCATCTTCAAATCCAGAAGGTTGACACACATACACTTCTTCCTTGATCTTTCCATACAAGAATATACTTTTGATGTCCATTTGATACACTTTGATGTTGTGGTTGGCAGCAAGAGCTAAGAACAGTTTGATGGCTTCTAACCTTGCTATAGGAGCAAATGTTTCATCATAGTCAATGCCTTCTTCCTGTATGTAGCCTTGAACCATGAGCCTTGCCTTGTTCTTGACAACAATACCCCTTTCATCAGTTTTATTCTTGAAGACCCACTTTGTGCCAATAGGACATACATCCTGAGGCAGTGGTACAAGTTCCCAAACTTGTTGTCTTTTGAACTGAAGGAGCTCCTCTTGCATAGCTTCTACCCAACTATTGTCTCTCAGTGCTCTTGGTACTTGACAGGTTGTGTGAGTGATAAAAAGCCAGCAAAGAGGCAAATGGTTTGGGATTGGCTCCTTGTGAGCACTCCCTCATTTGTGTTGCCAATAACTTGATCCAATGGATGGCTTTTGAGGAAAATCAATTCACCTTGATATGGAATGATTGCATTTTGAGGTGAAGGCTGCAAATGTATATCATCTGACCTAACCTCTGCTGGTGAATTTGAAGGTCCAACCTCTGATTGGATTGGTGGTGGAGGTATAGGAGGTATGGATGTGCGATTGTGTTGATTTTTGTCCATATTGTGTGGACTTTTATCAACAGTGTTTTGGTTTTGAGAACTGGCAGAGGTTTGTGGATCAACAACTGTTGAACCAGCAGAGCTTTCACCATTGTTACTAACATATGCTCCTCTGGTAGCATGACTGACTTTGAAATTCGAAAGGACACAATCATATCCTTGATCTTGAATTGTTGATTGTGATGTACCTGCATGGTTAGGCTTGACAGACACATCTTCAAATGTAAATTTTTCTAGATCAAACAACTCAGCATGATTTGCTGGGATTTTCAATGAAGAGAGTTCATTAAACTTCACATTCAAAGTTTCTTCAACACACTTTGTCCTAGAGTTAAAAACTCTATAGGCTTTGGCAGTGGTTGAGTATCATAGAAAATAACCACAATCAACTTTGGCTGCAAACTTTGAAATAGAATCTTTTAAGTTTAAAATGAAGCATGGACAACCAAAAACTTTGAAATATGAGATCAGAGGTTTGTTTTGTAAAGAATTTCATAGCCAGTCTTTTGATACCTGGGGTTAATCAAAACTCTGTTTTGAAACATAGCAAGCAGTGTTTACAGCCTCTGTCCAAAAAGACAAGGGTAAACCTGAATCTGCAAGCATATTTCTTGCTGATTCAATTAAAGTTCTATTTTTCCTTTCAACCACCCCATTTTGTTCTGGAGTCCTTGGGATGCTATATTGCATAATAATCTCTTTTGACTCACAGAAAGCATCCAACTCATTGTTCCTAAACTCTGTCCCATTGTCACTTCTAAAATTTTTTACTGGTAGGTCAAATTGCTTTTCAACTTGTTTCATAAAATTTTGCAAAATGTCAACAGTTTCTTCTTTAGAATGCATGAAGAAAGTCCATGTAAACCTTGAAAAATCATCAACAATGACCAAACAATATCTTCTCTTTGTGAGACTCATGATTTTACAGGGCCAAACAAATCCATGTGCAGCAAGTGCAAGCACTGGGTTGTTTCGGACTCTTCAATGGACTTGTATGAGCTTTTATGTTGTTTACCTTTTAAACAGGAAACACAATGCTCTTCACAAGTAAATTGTTTTTGAAGAAAACCTCTGACAAGACTTTGTTTTGAGAGAGTGGAGATAGTTTTGAGATTTGTGTGCCCAAGTCTTCTATGCCATAACTCTGTCTCTTTGTTTGAGGCAACTGAGAACATGTATTCATTAGACACTGGGTTATCTTTCAACATATCAACCACATACACATTGTCACTCCTATGAGCAACAAGTTGTGCTTTACTCTCAGCAATGATTTAATCAATCTTTTTAACAAGTTCTGGTCCTACAATTTGACATGTTTTCTTTGTAAAAAAAGATCCATATCCTTTGTCACTCATTTGTGAAACACTCAGAAGATTGAATTTTAGATTGTCAATGAGATTTACATTTTCAAATTTGAGTTTCCCAGCTTGAACACACCCAGACCCCAACACCTTCGCTTTTGAATTATTACCAAAGGATATATCACCCCCTCTATGAGCCATGAAATCTTTGAGCAGGGCTTTACATCATGTCATGTGCCTGGAGCCTCCACTATCTACATACCATAGACTATCAAGGCAAGTAGAAGCTCCCTACACACAAGTAAATAATTAGTTCAGGTGGGTTTCCAAAGCCAAAATGGCTTTGAGGATGGGGTCACAGACTATCCAATCTCAAATTCAGGAGAATGGTCAGTGGTTTGGATTTGTCTTTGTAACCACTGCTGTGAACTATTTCTTGTCAGATGTTGATAACCATGAGGATGCCTATTGACCTTTAGCTTTGAGGGTTTTTTGTAACCCTCATAGCTAAAAGGAACCTTTTGATAAATAGGTTGGCCATATCCTCTTGGATAACTGTTTGCAGGTGGTGCATCTGTCACTTGTACCTCTCTGGGAACAGAGGTTTTGGTCAGTGCTTTAGTAACAGATGTTTCCACATGTTTAAAGGTCTGCTTGGATTTATTTCTTTCAGAGCTTGAACCTTGACTTTCAAGAGCTTTTGTTTTGATCTCTATTACCTTTTCATCATAGGTTTTAAGATAAACACACTCCCGAGTCTTGTGATTTGTCTTCTCACAGATGATAATTTTTGAGGAATTTGGGATCACATAAATTTTTTTAATGTCATAAGCTCTTAAAAGAAAATAGTTTTCAGATACATGATTTCTTTTCTCACAAAAATTGCAAAACAAGTTTTTGACCTTTTCCTTCTTCCTTTTATTAAACTTCTTTTCAGCAGATGTTGTAACATATGCTGGAAGATTTTAATAGGAATGACTCTTGCTTTTTGTGCCTTAACACCATCAGTGGTTGTGAAGTCCATTGGCTTGAAATTTTCTAACATGTCACACTCATCTGATCATGTAGGTTTGAACTGATATTTCTCAACCTCTTTAAAAGTTGAGGAACCCTCAAGTTTTTCCAAAATGATCTTGTTTCCATTTTTATTAGTGACTTTTATCTCTTCACCAGCCAAATTTTTGGGAACAACGTCAACCAACCCAGATTCAATTTTAGCATCATTTTCAGAAATTTGATAATTGTTTTCTAAAACCAATACCAAATTTTATGTTGCTCTTAATCTGTTTATCCAACATAATCTCATAACCCTTACAAGACTCAACCCATTTTTCACATGTGATTTGTGTGGATTCTAACTCCTTTTTGCAAACTTGGTATTTATCTACCATAGTTTGGAGTTGGTCTTTGGTTATGCTTGCCTCATGCTTCAGGCTGCTGATTTCAGAATCTTTGTTAACCAACTTTGTTTTCAACTCTTTTGTGAGTTTTTCAAAATTTAGTTCATCTTCCAAAATTTTGTTTCTAAGGTTTCCATTTACCCTTTTTATGTTTGCAAAAGCTATGATGCATTTTTCAGAACATAGATCTTTGAGGATCTGGGGGGATACCTTAGAAGCAGCCATGAGAGCACAATCATCTTCACACACATCTGTATCCCATGGATCAGATATAGATTTCTTTTCTTCATCAACAATATCTTTTGAAACCACTGCTTCATCACAACTTTGACACTTGTTCCATAGACTCATCACCTCCAACAATTGTCTCTGAGTCCATTAAACAAATATTTTCATTTTCAAAATCATTTTTGGCCATAAGAGCAAAGTTTTCATCAGTTAATTCCTCTGGCAGACTACTCCAATCACAAAGCCTTGAGTGAAAAAGCTTTGATGGTTAACCTCTGCCGGAGTAGTGGTTTGAGTAGTTTGAGTGACATGAGGTGCTTGTTACACATGCACTTGAGGTGGTGCTTCTTGATCATATTGAATTTGTGGAACAGTGGCTTGAACATAATGCACATGAACAGAGGTAGCAGGGTGTGCATAATGAGCAGTGTTTTCAACTTGATGAGCAGGGGTATATTGGGAATAATGGGCAGTGCTTTGTGTGTGCTGAGGTCTAGGGCCAGGATGTGTTACAATTGGTCCAGAATTTTGAGATCTGCATTCTCTAGCAAAGTGTCCTACCCTATTGCACTTATAGCACTTGATTTTAGACTTGTCTAACCCAACCTTCAACCCCCCATGCAACCTAGGGAATTTTCTACCTGTTCTTTTGTAAAATTTACTAGCTCTAACACTTTATAGAGCCAGTTGGTGCAAAATGTCCATCTCTTCCAGATCAGATGGTTCAAAGTGTTGCAAATCATTTAACTCAAAAGAGAGATTGTCAAAGGTTTGGCTTTCCCCACTTGCAGTAAATGCATAGTAGGGTGAGTAAGAATCAGAGTTAAAGTTTCCTCCAGAGGTTATATCAATAAAATGATCATAACCATGATCCTTTCCACTACTAGAACCCTCTTCTTGGCCAAATAAAGTTGTGTTACCCAAAGTGTAATCATCAGCTATTTTACCAGACTCTTGTAGCTCCCTTTTCTGGTTTAACTCTCTCTCTCATAAGTGAGGAGTATGCCATGAAGCTGTGTGAGTGACATCTCTTTAAAACCAACAGATGTTCGTGTAACGTAAGCTACAGTGTCCCATTTTTCTGGTAACGATCGACGGAAACGACTATTGACAGTCGAATTTGAGAATACAACGTTCACCAGTTTGAGTTCACTGATTAAACATCTAAAACGTTCGAACTGTTGTGTTAACAACTCACCTTTGATGTGACAAAAGGTTTCATACTGTTGATTCAAAATTTCTCTATTGTTAATAACCTCTTTAGTACCACCGAATTACTCTTTTAGTGTGTCCCACAACTCCTTTGCACTCCTACAGTGGAGCAGTCCAACATAGATTTCGTTGGGTAAGGCAGAAGCAACAATGCTGAATGCCTTAGCATCCAACTCTATTTTCTGGTAATCCTGCTCGGAGTATAGATCAGGACTTTTTGGCACCTGAGTATTGGGACCCTCTGTACTTGGAACCATTGGAATGTGAGGTCCAAATACAACAGATCGCCAACAACTGGTGTTCTGTTGAGCTAAAATATGTCCCATCCGACACTGCCATATGAAATATTCATTTCTTTTTAGCATTGGTGGTTTAAACATTGATCCAATTTTGGAATCAGGTGTGTTTTGAGACATTTCTGATGGTTTTGAACATATTTTTGTTTTAAAAGCTTTTAAATGCAATAAAACTCTGTTTTCCACAAACTATCAAACGAATTAGCAGGGAGAGCTTATCTTTCAAATCAAATTGATAGTTAAATCAAATTTTGATAGACCAAGCTCTGATACCAATTGTTAGGATCTAAGTTTGAAATAGTTGTGATTTTTGTTTAAAAAATGTAAAGTGAACGTAGAAATCAAAGTAAGATGCAGCAGAAATGTATGAAAAACTTTTATCACAACTAATGGTCGTTTGTTTTGCTCATCATGCTCTCAAACTATATAGTTTTTGCATGTGAATCACTAACTCCCCCTGAGCCCAATAAGAACGATGATAGTACACAAATGCGGTGAAGATGATAAGCGAATGATCTTTTAGATAAATAATTATAACAGGACAACTGATGATGATAGGACCGTCCTCTTCAGCTCGGGAACCTAAATTCGATTGATTATGAGGCGAATGATTCGAGGAATTCATATTCGCACTAAATGCAGTCTGAATCTTCGGGCTCTGAATATCTTGAACACCTCCTCTATAATACACCCCAACATCTTGCACGACGTTCGCATTCTTTGATTTGGCCATCTTTATCAACTCCATTTCATGTCCTTCTAATTTGTCGATGAACGACGATAACTTGAAATGTTGCCAACCTGGACTATTCTTCAAAATCGTCAAGTAAGTCAACCACTCTCCCTCAGGAAGTGCGTCTGCCAGTTTATCAATTTGTTCTTCGTTAGTTTTCATAATGCTGTGTCTTTGCATTTGAACCATTAGATGACAATATCGATCAATCATTTGCTTCATAGTATTGCCTTTGATCATTGTGAAGATGTCGAACACTTTCTTGATTAAGGCTTTATTGCTCTTGATCATCTCGTCACTACCCAGGTATTTTGCACAAAGAGCATCCCATATCATTTGTGAAGTTTCACATTCGGGTAATAAGATCAAAATATCTTCCTTCAAAAATTGTTGAATCAAACTGATCATTTTCTTTTCAACTACGTACGCATCTTTATGTTCTGGAGTGAACTTAACCGAAGCGAGATCTTGACCACGTTCGTATTTTGGCCATTTGTATCCAGTTTCCACAGCAACCCAGCTATGAAACTGGTTTGCTTGAACCCAGTTAACAAACTTCTCCTTCCAACCCTCAAACTCGTCCATGCTCTTAAGCTTCGGCGGTTTTGTAGTAGTACCTATCTTGTTGTCGAGATTCATCTGATTTACCGCATTAGCATTGGATGTTGAAGCTTGGGCTACTCCCGCGGCAAAAGCGTTATGGAAATCATCCATCTTGAAAATCAGGCGATATATCTGAAAACACGTTCAAAAATATTCGAAAACGGATTAGCAACTGACAAGTTCGGTCGAACTTGTGAGAAAAACATATTTAGATTTCAATTTCAACAAGTTCGGGCGAACTTGTATTAAATTTTCAAAAATTTCAGGATTTTACTCAAGTTCGGTCAAACTTATATGACGTTTTCAAAAAAATTCTGATTTACTCAAGTTCGGGCTAACTTGGTTAATGTTTTTGAAAAATTTCAAGATTATCTAACAACTTCGGGCGAAATTACTGAGAATTTCAACAAAAATGATCAAGTTCGGTCGAACTTGGTCAAATTTCACTGAAATTTCAATCAAGTTCGGGTGAAGATGACAAAAATCAACAAAATTTGATGATTTTTTATCAAGTTGGAGCAAACTTGTAGGTTAAGTTCGAGCGAAGTTTGTCATACAAACTTGGTTTTTTGACAATTTCGACATGAATTCGTTTGTTTTTATTCTCAAACTTTCAGGGGTTTGTAATTATGTGATTATCTATGACATGTTCAATTTTTATCCAATTTCATCCATGAATTCTTCAATTATGTGAAAAAGTTAAGAAAATGGTAGAAATGAGAAGAAATAGAATGATTCTTGTGTGAATTCCAGCAAATTTAGGTATCCAGGCTCTGATACCACTTGATAGGACCGTTCTCTTCAGCTCGGGAACCTAAATTTGTATCTATTGTCCATATATGCGGAATTTATATGACAAGTTAACCAAATACACAAGAATTACAGTTTAATCGTCAGTTTATTAAGTCCAAAAGTATTACAACTCGAAATCCAAACTGACAGAGCTTCGCTGTAGAAGTCGCAAAGTTGTTACATTGACAAATCCATGACTTAACTATATATAGACACACAAGTTCGCTCGAACTGTGGCTAGTCTTGATCAAGTTCGAGCGAATTAGATCAGACTCACACAAGTTCGGCCGAACTTGTGTTACACCATAAATATTTTTCCAAGTTCTAACACATTCAAGCCCTAAACATACAGACTCGATCTATTACGATGACGTAGGCAATAGACATACACCAACAGACTCCCCCTGGATGTTGCGTAGTCATCAGACTTCAAATAAGCTCCTGAGTTTTTGACCTTTAGACTTGAATAACTTTTAACGTTCATGATCTTCATTTCTTCTACAAATCTTCTTTCCTTTTCTTGAGCTTGTCTTGATAAAACTTTAATGACCATGCTCCCCCTTACTATGAGCTTTATGGTATCTTTAATCAACGTTTTATCTAGCTCCCCTAAAAATTTACTTCCCGTTTCAAAGATTCTCAGACATTTAAATAAACATTTCAGATTTAAACTTTAAAATTTCAAAACATCAACATTTCAAATTTTAATCTTCTTTAACTCCTTTTTAGTTATTCAAGTTCAAATTAATGATCTTGAAAACTTTTTACATTTAAGACCTTTAACTTTCATGTTTTACTAGTTATTAAAATCCACTCAGTTGACCAAGTCCAAGTTAATGACTTGGTTAACCGATTTATCTGCCGAGCCTAAGTTAATGACCTCGGTTTGACCCGTTATGAACAAACTGATGTTTTCTTCAAATTTGAAGTTTCAAATTAATGAACTTTTCTTGTTTTTTCATGCTTTCTTGATTTTACAGATTAGTTCCCAACCCATTGTCATCAAGATTCCAACAACTTAGCACCATCCCGAACTCCGAAGATCCGCTTTCCATCATTGGCTGTTGAAAACAATGTAGAAGTAAAATCTTTTTGAATTTTCGAAAGTTTATGCTAAAACACACTGAAAATCTTTTTGGGTTTAAATCTGAAATCAAATAAGCTATGTACAAACATATTTACAGACGATATAAGTTGATTGAGACGTATCACCAGTACCGTTGACCTTATGATGACTTTAAGTTCTTAACTCGTTTACCTAGATTGTCGATATGTCTGTCCACTTAAACTTGACGCATTTCTCAATTGTTCCAAGATATCTTAGTTAGACTTATGAAACATGACTTAACTATGGTTCCCATCTCAGAATATACTCCCGCATCAAGATTCCCTAGATTTCATCTTACAGGTGAATATAGCGTAACTGATATCTGTATCTAGATAATGCGAGGCCTTGAGAGCTCAGGTTAGTAGCACCGTACAACAAAGAGATGAAGGCTTGACTTTAAGGTGTGTTCCAATTAAGAATCTTTTAAGCACTGCAAATGATTAGGATTTTTCGATTCTTTTCAATTTTGCATGCAGTTTTGGAGTTTTTTTAGCAAAAGCATTATAGAAGTTCTAGGCTATTGCTTCCAGCAAAATCAAAGAACTTGTATAATACCTCAGATATCAATCATCTATAAAGACCTCGTATCTCGGAATCAGGCAATCTCTCAAACGAAATTTCAGAGTACTAAGTCCATATATCCGAGAGATGTTAAACCACAATTTTAAGTAGAGGTAAAATTTAGTTTATATCCTGGAAACAATTTACTGAACTATAAAGCTATCGACACATCCACAGTAAGACTCATTTATACTTTTTAAACTCTACAAATCCTTAGCGTACTGTGATAGTCCACTGATGTACTATCATTTCCTTTTTGACACAAAATTCTTTTTGTCTTTTTCATGTTTTTGTACTTTTTGGTTTTTCACATGTTTTTGTATTTTGTCGTAATATTTCTCCCCGTAAAATCAAAAACATATTTTTGTATTTTAGTTTTTAAGAAATTCTAATCCTAAAAGGTAACAAACCAATGAGGATCACGAGAAATCGTCGTCCAATCCATATTCAACCTCTGCATCCGCACCTGTCAAAAGATTTTTCATACCATTAATCCTCATTAAGTATTTAAACCGTGACATAGTAAATGGTTTGGTATAAAAATCAGCTTTTTGTTCATCGTGTGGATTTTCTCAATTCGTACCAACTTCTTTTCGTAGCAATCACGAATGAAGTGGTATCGAATCTCAATGTTTTGTTCGAGAGTGATGAACTGAATTTTTAGTTATCTCGATAGCTGCCTTATTATCAACATACAGTGGAGTGTTAAGAAATTGCAGACCATAGTCTCTCATCTGCTGTTGGATCCACATAATCTGTGAACAACAGCTGGAGGCCGAGATATACTCAGCTTCACAAGTAGAGAGAGAGCAACCGTAGTCTGTTTCTTATATTGCCAGGTTACCAAGCGTGTTCCGAAGAACTGGCAGCCCGTTGTAGTTGATTTTGAATTCAACTTATCTACACCAAAATCAGAATCAGCGTATCCCGTCAGATCGAAATTATCGTTCTTGGGTACCACAAGCCAATGCTTGGACATCCCTTCAAGTATCTGAAAATTCGCTTCACGATCTATATGTGTGAGATTCTTGGGCTGGACTGATATCTGGCACAAAGGCAGGTAGGATACATGATATCTGGGCGAGATGCCGTCAGATACATGAGTGATCCTATCATCGACCTGTAAAGAGTATCATCAACTTTGGTTCCTGTTTCATCGATGCAAATTCCGTGATTGAGAGCAAGAGGAGTAGATAACGCTTCGAGCTTTCCATTTCAAACTTCTTCAAGATGTCATGAACATACTTAGTTTGATTAATGAAAATATCGTCTGGAAATTGATCAACTGGCAATCCAGGAAGAATTTCATTTCGCCCATAGAAGACATCTCGAATTTCTTCTTCATGATTTTCTCAAACTCTTTGCAAAGATCGTCGTTTGTTGAACCAAATATGATGTCGTCCACATAAATTTGTAGAAGAATCAGATGATTTCCAACTTCTCTGGTAAACAGTGTACTATCCACTATTCCTCTGATAAAGCCGTTGCTGACAAGATATTGAGATAACGTCTCATACCAGGCTCTCGGGGCTTGATGCAAACCGTATAATGCTTTATCTAGAGATAGGCTTTCTTCTTGTTCAGCGGATCGACAAACCACGGTGGTTGTCCGACGTACACTTGCTCTCATAGCTTACCGTATAGAAAAGCGGATTTTACATCTAACTGGTATACTTTAAATCCTTTCCAAGCAGTAAAAGCAAGGAAAATGCAAATGGACTCCAATCTAGCAACTGGTGCATATACTTCTGTATAATCAGTTCCTTCCTGTTGATGGAATCCCTTGACAACGAGTCGAGCTTTGTTGCGCACTATCACTCCACGATCATCACGCTTGCACTTGAAGACCCATTTAGTATCAATCGCTTTTTGATTCTTTGGTAAGTCAACAAGATTCCATACTCCTAGCTTCTCGAACTATAGCAGTTCTTCTTGCATCACTTGTACCCAATTTTCATCCCCCAAAGCTTCAGTAGCATTATTTGGTTCAATATGGGATATGAAGCATGAATAATAGCAATACTCTTGAACTAGAGCTACTCGAGTATAGAAACAACTCAAAGCTTTGTTAATCTGGCTCCTTGTTCTCACGCCAGTTTGCAATTCGCCAATTATGGAATTCGATGGGTGGTAAGAATAGGTCCTTGGCATCACCTCCCTATGAACTTCAACGGTATTCTCCTGATTAGTGATATTCTGCTCAACCACCACTTCAACTTCAAGAGCACTAGAAGACGTTTCATTTTAATTACTCGGGCCAGCAGATTGATTCAACATGCTTGTTATCTGCTCGGATTCTTCTCAGAAGAAGATTCTCCATCATCATCAAACGTCGGAGCCTTGTCACAGTTGGAACTATCTGCTTGAGAAAGATTGGTTCCTCTGTATGAATCACTGGTTCTGTAGCCGGTGTCTCTTGCTCAACGTTAGTTTCTTGAACACCGCTAGTACTAGGACCTACACCAGAAGAAGATGATGACCCAACAGTTGGTTGATTAACCACTATTGGTCTGATTATATGTTCTTGGTTTGCCTGCTGATGAAGATAATATAACGCTGCAATGTCTTCTTCAGAAGGTTCTTCTAGAAAGTCGAATGACTTCCATTGTTCGCCATAGTTGAACAACCAAGCGTCTCCTGCTCTTTGAATAGGAGTTGTGTACTGAAAGCAGTCAACGTGATGTGCTTCTACCACTCTCCTCAAACTAGGAAGATAGACTCTTTTGAGTGGAGTTGCATATCCGACGAAGAAACCATCAATTGATTTAGCACCAAACTTTCCATCTTGATCAATAACCGTTCAAGGTGCGCCAATGGTTCTAAGTATTTCAGATTAGGTTTCCTTCGGTTTAGCATTTCGAAGGAAATCTTCTTGGTTGGTTTGCCTGTTAAGACCCGGTTCAATGTATAGCATGCTGCTGCAACTGCTTCACTCAGAAGCTGACAGGAAGCTTTGAATCGACAAGCTTACTTCTTGCAGTTTCTATCAACGTTCTTTTCTTCCTTTAAGCTACTCCATTTTGTTGTGGAGTGTACGGAGCACTAAATTCATGTAGAATGCCTTTGTCGTTACATAACTCTTTCATTCGGGTATTTTTTAACTCTGTACCATTATCACTGCGGATTCGTCTAATGGGGAGATGGTACAAGTTTTCAATATTCCTAAAGAGAATCATTAGATTATCGAACCTTTCATCTTTGCTCTCCTGGAAGAAGACCCATGAAAACCGTGAATAATCATCTGTTACGACCAGACAATACAGATCTCCAGATATACTTCTAATGTTCACTGGACCGAAAAGATCCATGTGCAGTCTTTCAAGCGACAACTTTATGGAGTTTAGAATCTTTCTAGGATGTGACTTCTTGATCTGCTTTCCTTTCTTACATTCAAAACAACTATCCGTCATGTGAAAGCTTCTTAGATTCACTCCTTCAACCAGATCGTTGTGAACCAGATGATTCATCTTTCTTAGGTGAATATGACCCATCTTTCTGTGCCAAAGAATTGACTCCTTCTCTGTGGCCTTTGTTACAAAACACTGAGCTGACTTTGAGATAGTAGTTGCAATGCTCATGTCTAGCACGTATAGATCATTCTCGCAAGGAGCACACATGAGAATCCATTCTTCAAGGAATCTTGAAGCCCAGTTTTATTATCATGCCTCCTTATCGTTGAAATATGTGGTGAACTGTTTGTCACAAATCTGAGAAATACTGAGAAGATTGTTCTCCAGTTCGGCGATATAATTGACCTTGTCAAATGACACCACACCGTTCGATAACTTCCCTTCAGCAATAATTCTCCCTCCTTGATTTCCAGCAAATCCTACGTACCCTCCATTAATAGCTTTGATATCAAAGAGCAAGGCACGCATCCCAGTCATGTGTCGAGAAGCTCCGCTATCCATAATCCACTTCGATAAGATGGATCTTTGGAGCCCCTGCACATGTTAAGAAACTACTTAAATAGGGAAACCCAAGCCTTTCCGGTCTTGGGTGGAGTAGGAATATCGTAAGTCAGAAGTTTCAAATCAGCATTTGGAACTTTCTGATCAGTCTTTGTGTCAATGACATTATCATTCTTGACTGATTCAGATTTTACACTTTCAGATGATGTTGTTTTCTTCTTTGCAACCCAAGATTGTGATTTAATTCTTTCTTTCTTAATGTAGAATCTTGAATCTTTGTTTTCGTTTGATTTGGAAGTTCACCTTTTTCAAAAGTTGAATTCTCAAATTTGGATTCAATTTTAGGTTTCACTTCAATTTGGATTCATTTGTTCGTTTTAAGATTGTGATTGGTTTAACAATCTATGGGCGTTTAAGTTTCTCATCTTCTGAAACTGTCTTTCTTCGATGATACACATGCTTTGATTTCAGACACTTGCGCGCAATGTGACCAACTTCATTGTATTTGAAGCAAGTCCGAGTATCATGTGAATGTCCACTAGTGGGTTTTACTCCACTTGCGGATTTAGCTTTATCCCGAAGTTCTTTTTCCTTTTTAAACTCATCATTTGATTTCTTCCCAATCAAACTTTCTTCCTGAACCGTGTTAGTCCCAAACACGAAATTCATATTTTTGTTCTTATATTCGTGAAATGGTGACTTCTGTTTCCTTTTTGGTTCATCTTCTACCTCCAAACCCAAACCTGCTCTCCTATTCTCATGAAAGTCACCACCATTCCTTCGGTAGTTGTTATAAATTTTCTTGGGTTTTGAATAAAACTTTTTCTCATTTCTCTCAAGATCATCTGATGATACTTCCACAAGTTTGAATAATTTATCAATTTGATCTTCTTTCACGTTTCGAATCGGAAAACTATCGTCGAAATATAGTCTATCAGAATCCTTAACTTCGTACATCACAACGTTAGGTCATCACTTAGGCTATCTTCCAATGATGTATCGTCATTTTCAGATTGTGAATCAGAACTGTTCAAGCTCGAGTTGGCGCTTTCAAAGCTGCCATCATTAGAATCATCTCCCAAAACCTTTTCAATCACATTTTTCACAACCGCTTCATTATCATCGTTTGGTTTCGTATAGACTACATCAATGTTCTCAGGCAACTTATCATCTATTTCTGATAAAAGTGTTATGTTAGTTGCCTTTTCTATATCGTCCACTTTCTTATGGCAGTAACTTGCAAGTAGTGGAGGTGGAACATTGCTGTACTCTTTACGCTTCATACCTTTTGGTTTCTCAACATTTTCCTCCGACTTAATCGTAGGAAGAATGTGATCGATGACATAAGCGTTTGTTGTGTAACTGAGCAAAAGTTGTCTTACTCTCTCAGTTTCAATTTTCATGTCTTGAAGCTCTTGTCTAGTTTCAGCAATGATGTTTATGTACATGTTAATAGCTTCTTGTTTCTCAATTACTGTTGCTATTAACATTCTTATTGACGCAACTTGTTCTAGATTAGCTTTTTCGACATTACAATATGTGCCTTTCATTTTATCATAATCCTCTTTCATTGTGCGATAATCATATCGAAAATTTTCATTACGCACATTAAGATCGCTTATGATTTGATCTTTTTCAGCACATTTTTCACAAGAATTTGTGCACTTTGTGCAAGGTTTTTCAACCTCCACAACGTTCACAACTTCCTTCTCAATCACTTTTACCTCTTGACCCACCTGTTTAAGATTCGCCATCATTACTTTGTTGGCAATTTGTGTGAGGTTTTCTGCATTCATTTCCTTTGTTACATCAATGACCTCCTCGACCTCCGGTTTCTTTTCTTCAGTCACTTGCTCATGCGATGTATTCTCGAAGCAACCTACAAAACTAGCATTAAAGTTAGGAGAGATAATGTTCTTCATCTGTGCCTGGTGATAGATCATCTCCTCTTCCTCTGTTCTTTGCAGATATTCTTCTAGAATCGCAATCTCCAGAGCTACATCATTAGCCATTTGTTCTGAATCATCCATAATCTCTACCATCAGTGCAACTCCAGTCTTCTTTCCGATGTACTTATTCCAATCAAAACCTTCGTCTTCAAGAGACACAACTAGAGCTTGTTCAGTTGGATTTGAGGAATTATCTTAAACTTCAACTTGATTTCTCTTTGGATATGGCTTGTATTGCAGCGCTTTCTTGTAATAATCATTATTGTTGCCGAAAGGACTTTGGTTGCCACTTGCTTCTTGGTTGGTGCACTCGTGTTTGAAATGCCCCTTTTGTCGGCACTTGAAGCAAGTAACTTTTGACTTATCAAATCCAAGTTTGTTGCTTGAATTACCAATGTCTCTTCCTGTAAGCGCTACAAACTTTGTGACTCTTCTAATGATTGAAGCTAGGCTCCATTTGATATCCATTAGCTCTAATTCCTCTTCATCAACTTGATTGTAATCCTCAGCTGTCATTTCTGGATTACCGATCTTCCCCGCAACTAAACATTTGTATGATTCGAGTACGGTCGCAAGAAGTGCTATATGTTGTTTAGCCACTTGCTCAGGGAAAACATTCTTCAGATTCACAGCAATGTTACACCGGAAAACATTCGGATCAGAACTAGAATTATTTGTCTGATTTGTCTGATTCGGTTGATTCTAGAACTGAAGAGTTTGAGCCAGCACTTGAATATCCTGTTAGTCCTGATCATAACTTGGATATGATTGAGTATTCGATTGATTCTGAGGCGAATGATTCGAGGAATTCATATTCGCACTAAATGCAGTCTGAATTTTCGGGCTTTGAATATCTTGAACACCTCCTCTATAATACACCCCAACATCTTGCACGACTTTCGCATTCTTTGATTTGGCCATCTTTATCAACTCCATTTCATGTCCTTCTAATTTGTCGATGAACGACGATAACTTGAAATGTTGCCAACCTGGACTATTCTTCAAAATCGTCAAGTAAGTCGACCACTCTCCCTAGGAAGTGCGTCTACCAGTTTATCAATTTGTTCTTCGTTAGTTTTCAGAATGCTGTGTCTTCGCATTTGAACCATTAGATGACAATATCGATCAATCATTTGCTTCATAGTATTGCCTTTGATCATTGTGAAGATGTCGAACTCTTTCTTGATTAAGGTTTCTTGCTCTTGATCATCTCGTCACTACCCAGGTATTTTGTACAAAGAGCATCCCATAACATTTGTGAAGTTTCACATTCGGGTAATAAGATCAGAATATCTTCCTTCACAGATTGTTGAATCAAACTGATCATTTTCTTTTCAACTACGTACATCTTTATGTTCTGGTCGAAACTAACCAAAGCGAGATCTTGACCACATTCATCTTTTGGCCATTTGTATCCGGTTTCCACATCAACCTAGCTATGAAACTGGTTTGCTTGAACCCAGTTAACAAACTTCTCCTTCCAACCCTCAAACTCGTCCATACTCATAAGCTTCGGCGGTTTTGTAGTAGTACTTATCTCGTTGTCGAGATTCATCTGATTTACCGCATTAGCATTGGATGTTGAAGCTTGGGCTACTCCCGCGGCAAAAGCGTTACGGAAATCATCCATCTTGAAAATCAGGCGATTTATCTGAAAACACTTTCAAAAATATTCGAAAACTGATTAGCAACTGACAAGTTCGGTCGAACTTGTGAGAAAAACATATTTAGATTTCAATTTCAACAAGTTCGGGCGAACTTGCATATAAATTTTCAAAAATTTCAGGATTTTACTCAAGTTCGGTCGAACTAATATGAGTTTTCAAAAATTTTTGATTTACTCAAGTTCGGGCTAACTTGGTTAATGTTTTTGCAAAATTTCATGATTATCCATCAACTTCGGGCGAACTTACTAGAATTTCAACAAAAATGATCAAGTTCGGTCGAACTTGGTCAAATTTCACTGAAATTTCAATCAAGTTCGGGTGAAGATGACAAAAATCAACAAAATTTGATGATTTTTTGATCAAGTTGGAGCAAACTTGTAGGTTAAGTTCGAGCGAAGTTTGTCATCCAACTTGGTTTTTTGACAATTTCGACATGAATTCGTTTGTTTTTATTCTCAAACTTTCAGGGGTTTGTAATTATGTGATTATCTATGACATGTTCAATTTTTATCCAATTTCATCCATGAATTCTTCAATTATGTGAAAAAGTTAAGAAAATGGTAGAAATGAGAAGAAATAGAATGATTCTTGTGTGAATTCCAGCAAATTTAGGTATCCAGGCTCTGATACCACTTGATAGGACCGTCCTCTTCAGCTCGGAAACCTAAATTTGTATTATTGTCCATATATGTGGAATTTATATGACAAGTTAACCAAATGCACAAGAATTACAGTTTAATCGTCAGTTTATTAAGTCCAAAAGTATTACAACTCGAAATCCAAACTGACAGAGCTTCGCCGTAGAAGTCGCAAAGTTGTTACATTGACAAACCATGACTTAACTATATATAGACACACAAGTTCGCTCAAACTGTGGCTAGTCTTGATCAAGTTGGGCGAACTAGATCAAACTCACACAAGTTCGGCTGAACTTGTGTTACACCATAAATATTTTTCCAAGTTCTAACACATTCAAGCCCTAAACGTACAGACTCGACCTATTACGATGACGTAGGCAACAGACATACACCAACAGCTGAACTATTTATACTACACTTCTAACCTCTGACATCTTTGATGACGTTAGGGTTGATAGTGACATGTAACAAATAAAACTAACTCTAAGGACTGCTCTACCTAAACTCTGATCAGTGCCAAGCACTGTTACATTGAATATATAACTAATAAAAGCTAAACACTGATCTCTATCCTCTGCTTGTGTCTTCTGGCAGACCTTTGATCTTTGTCGTTTAATGTGGACAGATGATAGAATGCAGGGCTTAGGGTATATCAGAGTTTATTGAACAAAGCTTGTAAACTCTGTTATCAGGACCAAACATCTGATGTGATTTTGGCTTTATATCATATGTTCCTTTTTAAAGGGTTCAATCCCAACATCGTGCCTTTGGGCGGGTGGAGGTCAGGTTTTCGCGCATCTAGCAGAGCCAAGGAGCTTAGCGGCGGTCGAGTAGTTGACCTTGGCCACAGCGCCGGTTTGACGGTGGTTGGCACGTCGTTTCTTGCCGTTCAAAAACAAATCAAACATATTTTAAGCAAAATAAAATTACATTAAATTAGAAAAGCCATTACATTAATTTAAAACTAGGAAAATAAAAACATTACTAAAAATTAGAAATCACATGGCCAGTTATATCTTTTCGCTATCTCGCATTTTTGGGCTAGAATAAATGGCAACATCTCTGATAGAACATTGTCGTGTGGTCGATTATACGTCTCCATATCCCGATCATACATAAGTTGTCTCACAGTCCCACGTTGTTACGCAACTAACATTATAATGTCTTCCTCTTGTTTCTTTCTTATTTCCACCAACTCCAACGCTTTTGCTTCTTTCGTAATTGTGTATGCTTCGAACTTCTCGGCCAACCCAGTTTAGCTTTTACACGATGTGGTGGCTCTCTTATCTTTCCTTTTTGGTGTGGGGTTTTCGTTTATGTCGGGTATAGAATTAGTGAATTCAGTTCCAGGTGCACCGTCTGGTAGTTACCTGAATCACATGACTTTCTTTTTTGGCCCGAACTCAACAATGGTACTTGGCCCATTTGTCATATTTTGATTGGAAATCACTCAAGTTTTCATGACTTCAAGATCATTACACCCGCTACTCTATAAACGATCCTATATATTATAACAAATATAAACTTAAAGATATAAACAAAAATAAAGTTATAAAGAATATAAAGTTAAAGATATAAACAAATATATAAAGCTAAAAAAATATTTATACCGCTTGGTGCCAAAAGTCATTGAAGTAGTTCAATTTACCCAACATAGGTTGCTATTTTGAACGTACTTAATCAACCGTTCAGATGCTTCTGCCGACTGTCTCGTTGTAATGGTCAAAAATTTTGTTTCAAAAACCTTCGCGTTTTTGTTAATTGCCTTTTTCCTTATTTAACCAACAATGAATCCATACCTTGGCTAGCGCCTCTTCTTGTTTTTTCGTCCAATTTTGACGATCCATCTTTCCTCCCTTGCGTCTCGGTTCACTTGCTCCACCAACATCTTCGTCTTCATCTTCATATTCGTCTTCGCCAACGCCAAGATCTTCAACTTGAACGTCATCCAAATTACGTTGTTCTTGCGTTTCAGGCACAACATCTTCATAGTCGGTGTCATCGTAAATCGGGAACGAGCGTTCAACATTCTCTCGTGCTGATTAAATCGGTAGGCTCCTATATGCAAACTGGTTGAAATGGTTTGCACTTTTATGGAATATTCAAACCGACTAGGTACGACCGTTGTTGGACCGTGTGTGTGTGAAAATACTTGTGGTGGAAAATTTGGTTAAGGTTAGGTGTAAAAGTCGGTGGTGAAGCTTTGGAGTAAAAAAGTTAAGGTTGAGGGTGTGGTGTATACCCGAGTGGGAGTTGAATCGGTGCACTCGGGTTGCTCGAATCGCCTCGCTTCGTATGCGAGACGCGTCCCCACGGGTTCGAACCTGATCCTCGAGTAGCAGAACTTTTCTGGAATAATGAATTTTAGTAATCCCAACTTTTAGCCGTTGGCCGGCGGCAGTCCCAGTTTCAAAATAACTAGTGGTGGTCCCACCTTTTCACATATTGTAAACCAATGGACATTTACTAACAAAACCTTAAATTCTTTTTGTCCCCTTTTCCTTTTCTATTAGTAAAGGTCCATTGGTTTACAATATTTGAAAAGGTGGGATTGTCACTGGTTATTTTTTAAGTTGGGACCGTTGCCGGCCAATGACTAATAGTTAGGATTATTAAAATCCAATAATCTAACCTTTTTGGTGGCATTAACTTTTTTTGGTTATCCATTGTGTGTTTGGTTTGTATTGTTTGGTTTTGAATGGTTTGGTTTGTGAGAAATGATTATAATGTTTAAATAATAAAGTGTAATTTTTTTTCTGGAGTTAAGCGGCCAAATAGTTGTTGTTGTTGCTCCTAATGACAAAAAAGAAGGGGTTCCAAGCGGTGAATGCTTCCCGCCTCTTCAAGATCACCGAGGTTGGCGACAGTGTCCCCCCCGGTGACTTGTCACCGTTTGCCTTTCTCGGGTGTCACAAAAACAATGCAGGATATGTTAGTTAATGTTGTAGGTAAATTCAAGATACCGTACCTATCCGGGATTCCAAACCAAAAATCAGCCCACAACAGTTGTCCACAAAAGTAGGATATGTGTAATATCACACCCCGATTTTCACATAAGTCTCGGTGGGCCCGGTGGGGAGTATTGTGACGTATGTTGATATCATCATAACCAAACAACAAAGAATAGCACAACAGAAGTCTTGGAATAAAATTACTATTGCAACGTAATGTCCAAAGTTCAAAATAATATACCGACGCTTGTAATAGATCCACAGGCGGATCAAAAATATTACAAAATGAAATGTCACAGACTATGGGCTTTCTATGCAAAGGAGTTGCAAATTCCTCTTAAACAATGCCGAGCACTTCCAGCCTATTTCGTAACCTTGCTACCTGCACTTAGTCTTTTGAAAATATGTCAGTTTTCAAAATAATTTTATGTACGCATTGGTACATGTGATTTATAAATAACTTGGGATAAACTATTTCTCATGTTATCAGTTTTACATGCTAATAATACATTTAGGGCCCAGAAACTATGCTGAGATCTTGATTAATCGACATGCCAATTTAACCTTTATAAGGTATACCACATTGGGTTGAAAAATATTTTAATATGCATTAGCATTTGTCGGATGTACGCCTACACCCCGTGCTTAAGTCGTGGCCATTTGCAATTAAATGAGCCGAGGATATCCAGGACACGGTCGCATTAACCCCCAATGTTTAATATTAAGCAATATGATTTAAAAGGATTATTTGAATTCCCTACACATTGGTCTTTGATCCCATATCCGACCATCCGGTAATATTATAGCGTATCCCAAGCCCGTATAGGGAAAATAGGTTAAGAGTATTTATCTGACTTTAGCAAATTCTTTAAAGCAAGAAAATAAAGTAAGCACAACCGTATAGAAAATGACTAGCTTGGATGCAGTCTACCGAAAGGATCTAGTCTGGAGTAAATGGTATTATTAACCAATTAGAATGTTAACGGTCTTATTCAACTCATAGACTTGGACCGTAAACTTAACTTAATGAAACGGCGCGATACGCTAGATTAAGTGGTGACTTGATTAGAATGTAGTTTAAACCCAACAAGTACTAAAGACTTGTAAAATATGGGTAAACAATTAACATTCTGGAATTTCGAGTAAATATGATATGGTTTGACCCGTTTCGATTATACTTACGTAAAAAGTCTACATAAGCTTAACTGTATGCTTAAACGCAATATCGGGTAACCGGATGAGTCATGAACAAGTTCTTCATACCAATATACTTTAAATAAATTGTAATATCAGTAGGATACCAAATATATGTGTGGTTTGTAGTTTAGGACCAAACTATGCACTGTAGGGGCATTTTGGTCATTTCACACATAGTTTGACAACTTATTTGGGATTTGAGTTTGCAACATGTACCTACTGTAAAAACATTTTAAATAAGTTATAAAGTCAGTAGGTCACAAGTTTTGGTAGTCAAGTATGGTTTAAAAGCCATACTATGCGCCGAAACAGCGTTTAAGACGCTAAATGATGATCTAAGCGTTGTTTTAGTGAAACTGGAGTTATGACCAGTGTGTATGACCAAGACATGTTATTTAGTATAAAACATCAGTAGGTAAAAAGATTTTATATAATAAACCTAATTAAAACCAATTTAGTGCCATAAGGGCATTATCTTCATTTATCGACATATTATAAGAACTTGTGTTTAAACTCAAAATGTAATCTGACTTATATCCCAATATATATTATATTGTGTCAGTAGGTAATTCATTTACAAGTTCATTATTTATTAAAACCTCATTTTTAGACAAAAAGGGCAAAATGGTCAAGATATGGCATATTGAAGAACTAATGCATAAACTCAGATTCTGATTATGATCTTATAGCATGACCTTAGGGGGTTATACTATATTATATTAGGATCATAATGCAACTTAAAGTCAGAAGCTAAAGTTGCTAAATCGGTTCATAATCGAAACTCAAAGCAAAAGTAAACTTCGCGACTTTTGGTTGCGAACCGACACTAAGACTGAAATTGACGGGCTGAACATGTTTACACATGTTCTATTATTTATTACCAAGTTATTTTTCAAAACATATTTATAACACATATATATTCAGATTATAGGTTTTATAAAAGTATGACCCATTTGACTTTTAATGCTTTAACTTCGACCCGTCAATAGGTCTAGTAAACTTGCTCTTTAGGAGGTGCCCTTTTAAGGGACTAATACCTACCTAATTACGATCACTTAGCCATGTTCATATCGAACAATGGCTGGACCATAATGGTCTTAGCCGAAAGTTAAAGAGTATCGAAAACGCTTGACTTTTGGCTATTAAAGCCTATAAACTGAAAGATCAAGATGGAGCACTTACAAGTGGTCCAAGAGAAGTTTTCTAACTAGAGGATGCTCCCAAGAAGCACAGGAACTTTTAATAAAGTATAGAGAGGAGAAGAATAAGAATGAGCAAGGAAACTGGTTACAAGGAGGGGCTATTTATACTTGTGGAGCTTGCACAAGATTGATCCAGGTGTTGAGACATGTTCTAGGATCATTCCAGGTGGGTTTGGACGTGGCAAGGATGCACAATAGTGACAAGTTGCAAGAAAGGTGGCAGGCTTGCAAGCTGCCAAGAAATCTGCCACTGAACAGTCCCTTACGGACTGTAAGGGTTATGGCTTACGGTCCGTAAGCCAGTTTAAGCGCCATGGTTTTGAATACGTTACGGACCGTAAGGGTTATGCCTTGCGGTCCGTAACCGCTTATCAGAAATGCCCCATTTCCTTGCTTACGGTCCATAACACAAGGGCTTACGGTCCGTAAGGGTCACTCAGAGGCCAAAAGATTGGCATGTTGACATATTTGGTCCCTTGACGACCAAAGTTTCATTTATGGACATAACCAGTCCCTTAACTTCCTCAACGTCATTCAGCGGTCATGACATGACATAACGACAATATTAGTCCCTCTCGTCCAACACGTGGCACATTCGAGAGTTTGGACACGTTCAATATATTACCGTCATGAATATTACATGTAAAGGAGCTATTGTAACTCTTCTATTTTTCAAAATTGTGATAAGTTAGGGCAGATAAGCCGTGATGGGATGTGGAGCTATATCCAAGGAAATGTTACCGCGTCATTTAGCTTATAATTAACCATGGCCTACATTTACTCTTCATTGGTTCCTTTTATTTACCTATCTTCTACATTTTTCTTTGAAGATTATCAAGTAACCTCTCTCTCTATTCTCACAAATTTTTAAAGCTTTTCTTTGTTTTTCTTTGATTTAATCGAACAATGGGCAAGAAAATGACCTGATCAGCCTCTTCAATAGCTGAGGATCTTGTTAGGGATTTTATCCCACATAGGGGTGCTAAACGGGTCGTGTTCCGGGTTGGCGGGTTCAACCCAACCCGAACCCGAAAATTTTACACGAACCCAAACCCGAAAATCGTATCATATATATGAACCCGAACACGACCGAAGTTTTGTTGGTTGACCCGAACACGACCCGAAGTTTTGTGGGTTGACCCGAACACGACCTTTTTAACCCGATTTTTTTAATTTTTTTTCTAAAACTAATATTTTAAAATTAAAAATTACTTAAAAAACACAAATGTATATAATAATATCATATTTAAATTATAAAATCTATGTTAATTTCTCCTTTTAAATTATAATCATGGCATAAAATACACGCCCCATTTAATTTATGAGATAAAATATATTGTAAAAAAATATAATATAGTATAAATGTGTTAAACGGGTCAACCCGCCAACCCGACCAGGTTGACCCGAACCTGACCCGTAAACCTAAACGGGTTCGCGTGTTCAACTCGAAACTGACCCGAACCCGTTTAGACGAAACCTAAACCCGCGAATTTCGTGTTAGGTTCGTGTCGGGTTTCCGGGTCGTGTCAGAAATTCACACCCCTAATCCCACAGAATCTGCTAGACCACCATGAACATGAGAAATTCACCTTCTCTGACCATGAAATCTCTCTACTTAAATCTAACAAAAGTTTCCATGACCAAACTCATTTATGACATTTTGACCCAGAAAGTCGTTCTGATCTAGCCTCCAAAATATGGGTTTGCTTCTTTGCCTACCCCTTTACTCTTGGCCTAACCTACCCGTTTCCTCATCTCATTTTGGAGTTTTTCCGAGTCACTGGCCTGAGATATGCTCAGACCATGCTGATGATTTGGAGAATTCTGTACGTGTTGGAGAAATTGGTCAACTACCATGGCCTAGATATCGAGATCCCTGAGCTTGCTAGAGTTTATAAACTAAGAACCCATGGTTCTTCCTGGCTTGTCTTTTTCAAGTTGAAACTGGTCAATCCCACTTGGTCTTGAAAGCTCCTCAGAATGACAACGACTAGAAGGGAAATTTTTCTTTGTCGAAAGGGATTTTATTCCTAGTGACAATAAACTACCTTAAAGTGGATTGAGAGTGGTAGGGTTTAGATCTATAGGATCCTTGAGTATCCCTAACTCCTGTGATATATACTAACATTTGTTTTATATGCATGCAACGCCCACGTGCACGGATCTTGCTCTTTCTATGTCTAAGACATTTGAGAAGGTGACTGCTATTTTGGGGATACGAGATATAGAGTGAGCGTTTATGTTGAAGCCCATGCCTCAGTTACTACAAGCCAAGGCTCGGGATCCAACATGTCTGGTAAGAAAAAGTTAAAATCTTGCAAGTTAGTTTTATAATTTACAAAATGTTAACCTGTTAACATACTATAGGACTTCGCAAATCAAGCCCCAAATTTACCTTAGATGACATTGACAACATGTTATCAAAGGATATTGTTTAAGAAGGAAAAGCCTACAGCTGAAATCCCGAAGCCCCATGTTCCTACCTCTCGATCAAATCCTTATTCTACTAAAAAGAGAAAGACCAGCGAGCCTTTTGATGTTGTCATCTAATAAGTCCTTGGCTACCATGATGCCAACTCTAAACTTCATGCCCTCATGAATCTGGTGAGTATCCTTAGGTATCCCTGATCCTGAATTTTTATTATATGTACGTAATATGTAGTTTATTATAGGGCTTGGAGCAAATGACTAGGGATTCTAAAGCTTGGCTCAAATAGGCTGATGAGGCTAAGCAAAATGTGCTAGATCTCTGAAAAAAGGTGTTGCCAAGAGCGAAATCATGAAGAAGAAGGCTCAGGAGCTTGCCCAAGTCAAGAAGAAGCTCGAATTGCTGAAGGCTAGCCATGCTCAAGATATGGAGGACTTTTGCGAAGGAGTCAAAAGATTCATTGCACTCGCTGTGTGCCAAGCCAAGATCAAGATAGCTATGGAGGCTAATGATGGGGGCTCTGACCGGTCTGCCTGGGATGTCCATGGTTGGCAGAAGAGGGTGATTGAGCTTAGTGGCAAGGTGGTTCTAGAGGTTGGGCAGGACAAGGTCGAGAAGGCTGAGGGTAGCAGGGGTAAGGAGGAGGCTGGAAAGGTCGAGGTGAAGGGCAAGGAAGTGATGGTGGAATAGGGCGATTGAGATATTAAAGACAAGGTATGAGCCCTCTTGTTTGATGGTGTTTTGTGGTTTAATTGTATGTGGTTGAACAATTTACCATTTTATGTTTTTGTGGTGGTGATCCCTGAAAAGTTCACTTTTCTGTCCTAAACAATATGTAATGATTTGGATGGAGGGATCCTGTTTCAGGACGAAGTCCAAATCATCGTTAACTTTAGGCTTTTGAAAGCAATTGATAGTTCAAATGCATAGATCCCAGGTTGGGATGAAGTTTGAACTATCTAACTTTTATTTTGTTGCAGTAGTTTATGACTTATCATTTGTTTGCTATGGTTTCCTTTTCTTTGCCTTATATGTAATGCTTGTTAAAACAGGTTGTGGTATCCTTTTGGATACTAGAAAGTTATGGTATCCTTTTAGGATACTGGATTCTTCAGGGGATTCCTGATAAAAAAAGTATGTTTTTAAACCAGACTTTAAACTTTTTGTTTAATTCTATTAATAAAACTACATTTTGAAAGGATGGGCAAATATAAATTAGGTTATAAACATTAAGCAACCTAGCAATTATGTTTAGGATCCTTACCACAATTTAGTAGTTCATTCAAGACACGAACACGTATCTAGAAAAAGAATATTTTGAGTAGGTAAACATATCTGGTAATAGTAGATATTATGTTGAAATAACCTTTAGATAAAATTTGTTATCCCCAATTACATAAGCATTCTGAATTTTTATGAAGTATCCAATCCTCAGGATTTGATCCCAGGGGATGTATCAAATCCTTAGACAATATATTAACAACTTAGGCATACCAAACTCATAAACACTTGGGCTATGCTAATTTTAAAAACACTTAGGCTATGCCAAACTTTGAAGATACCTAGGCTACACCCAGAGAATCATATCGTGTTTAAAAAAGGAATTTGGTTTCAAAAACTTATTTAAAGTATAAGGGTACGATTGAACTTAATAAGAAGCATAAAAGGTCAACAAAAGAAGAAGAAAAAGAAAAGACAAAACATTGTAGCTCTTTAATGATTATGAGATGTTATTTAATAGTATGGGAAGGGATCAATTAAGAAGTTTGTTTTGGGTGAGAAGTGTAGGAAACAATAATAGAGTGACATATGACAAAGATAAAAAAAACTTAGAGATGGGCATTTTAGTGAAACACAAATTAGTCCTATATAACCCTAGATCTAAAAAACCCAAATCATAGTCCATCCCACCTCCACACCACCACCACTACTCCACCAACCACCCCCCCTCCCCCGCCACCGCAATCTCCTAAACCACCGTTGCCTTCGTCTCTTCCCAGAGATATTTGTTCTCTCCCCGTTCGTATTTTGGACTATTTTTTGTTAACGGTGAAGCAAATATGAGAGTTCAATGTGTATTTGGTGAAAATTCAAAAAACGCAACTTTGTTGAAATCTATTTCTGAGTATTGGATGAGTTATGAATGACTTTGCGGGAATTATGGATGACTCTGTGTAAGACCCTTACTTCTATTTAACAATTTTCACATAGGTTTCGAGTAAAAATGTGTATTTACGATTACACATAAATCTGAAAAATACGAGTTTATTAAAACATTTCAAGATTTAAAACAATACAAAATAATATATGTAATTCGTCGTTTAAAGATGACGACGACGCATAGTGCGGAAGCTTGTATCTTGATCGTGTTCGGTTCTTCGTTGAGCTGATCGTTGACTTGTGCGTGTATATACATATATTTACAATGAATTTTACACACGGTTCGGTTTTAAATTTATAAAAAGGATTTATACTTCAAGATTAAAACACACACAAAATGGCAAGTGTACCCCGTCATATATGTAGTAAAGTATTGGTAAGAACCAAGTATCGATCCAAGGATGCGGGCGGAAGCAAAAGTACTAAACCTTTGTCGTTAAATTACCGGTAAAAATGAGATGTGAGTAATTTGTTAAGAAAATATATTTTTGAAAAATAATAGGTTACAAACATAATAAGTAAAAGAAATCGCCTCGCTTTACGAACAACCGAAACATATTAACTAAGTCGGTTTTGGCATTATAACACTCGGTCAATTCTCTATTTTTTTAAAGACAATTAGTTTCCCTTTCGAGAATCCTAACATGATAACCCTTCAGAAAGTTAAAACGATAAACACACTTTAACCACCTAAAAATTGTTCTTTGACGCCCTTATTGATAAATGTTTATGAAAATCCTTTAAAAATAAGTTAGTCATCCGTTAAGAGTTTTCTAACCGCACTTTATCGAGGAAAGTGACACCGATAAACACAGTGTGACCACCAAGAAAAGCATAACCTAGTGAAATCACAACCGAGCCCATTTTACAAACCTTGAACACAACTTTATTTAGAAAAACAATTTTTGGCCTAAACTACTAACTAAACTTAAATTACGACAAGAGTTCATAATGACACCATCCGACCTGTTAAGGTTTTTCGTGAAGGAAAATATTCTTGATTAACATTAATTACCTCTTATGAAACCAATTCCTCATTTCTAAGCTCATGGTGTAAACATTTTAACAAGTTAAAAGTTTACTCACAAGTGATTAATTAAGCTTCTTTTTGCAAATATATTAACTAACCAAATACTAATCTTCCAAGACAATTAACTGTAATCAAGAATCCAATATCAACAAACATTGTTGCAAACTAATCATCAAGGATTAACATAAAAAGTGCTAAGTGTCATTACAACATAATTAACATACTAATGGCTGTTCATGAAGCAAGTAAACAATGTGTTTTTGCCATTTGGCTACAATAATCATAATAACATCATCTCAATGCTTATATCTAAGATCAAAATACATGTTAAGAACAAGAAATCAAACCATAAACAAGCAAGGATTTGATGGATTGGATGCTAGATAGGCTTCTTGCAACTTTTAGGCTTGAAACCGTCCTCTTCAGACTGCTCTCGGACTTCAGAAATCGCCCAGAAGTTAGGAAAATTGCCCAATGTTTCGATCAGTAGCTTCTGCCCTGTTTTATAGCGTTTTTTAATTTGGAACGGTCGTGCAAGATCTTCACGGCCGTGCACTATTCCCGCAATCTGGTAACGTCATCTTATCCATAACAGTGATTTGAAATGGCACGGTCGTGCATATCCGATGACCAGGTAGTTGTTCTCTGTAAAATGGCTTGGCACGGTCGTGCCAAGTGATGCACGGTCGTGCATGTCCGGCGAAATGGGTGGCACGGTTGGTTGCACTGCTCGTGCGTACTTCTGTTTCGCATACGCACGGTCATGCCACATGTGGCACGGCCGTTGCCAACTGATCTGCATCTCAACAGAATCTTCGTAACTTCGCCGTTTCGCTCGAAAAATCCATTTTTTCTTCATCCTTCGTTCCATTACGCTGTTTAGGGCCTGTAAAACAAAACACACCTAATTAAGTACCAAAACCGAGGTTTTATGGCCTAAAACGCGTAAAACAGGGGGCTAAAATGTGTATATTTTAACATATATCAAACCTCCCCACACTTGAACTTTGCTTGTCCTCAAGCAAACTAAGATAAAAACAAAGTTTTTGACGAAATAAAATAATTTACAATTACGTAACTACTATACATGCGAAACGTTTAGCGTCCGAAAGGTATCTTCAAACAATTTAAACCAAACAAGCACATGTAAATATATGTAAAGATAAACCAAAAGCCGCGATTCCAGTTCCGATTGACTTAGCAAGCTTATTTTCGCACGTCTCACAAGGTTCACACACACTCGGCTATATTTGTGAAACATACATAGAATGTGTATGTGTAAACACTCGATGCCTAGACAATGAAACGTGTAATAACATAAGCTTTTCAAAGGATCTAATCTCCACTATACTATACATGCAAAACGGTTAGCCGGTTTCTTTCGAAAGGTATCTTCAAACAACTTAAACCAAACAAGCACATGTAAATATATGTAAAGATAAACCAAAAGCCGCGATTCCACTTCCGATTGACTTAGCAAGCTTATTTTCGCACGTCTCACAAGGTTCACACACACTCGGCTATATTTGTGAAACATACATAGAATGTGTGTGTAAACACTCGATGCCTAGACAATGAAACGTGTAATAACATAAGCTTTTCAAAGGATCTAATCTCCACTATACTATCATGCAAAACGGTTAAGCCAGGTTTCTTTCGAAAGGTAATCATTCAAACAAACTTAAACCAAACAAGCACATGTAAATATATGTAAAGATAAACCAAAAGCCGCGATTCCACTTCCGATTGACTTAGCAAGCTTATTTTCGCACGTCTCACAAGGTTCACACACACTCGGCTATATTTGTGAAACATACATAGAATGTGTATGTGTAAACACTCGATGCCTAGACAATGAAACGTGTAATAACATAAGCTTTTCAAAGGATCTAATCTCCACTATCTATCACGCGCAAAAGTGTAAATCAAGAGGTCTTCACGGGTTCTAACGAAAGGCTAGGGTGAAGGGTGTGGAATGGACATTTACAAGTGACTAAATGGTTAAAACTCGGTTAGTCGCCTTTAATAAGCAAAAATAAAAGAGAACTATACATATATAACGCATAATTAATAATCTACTTAACTTTGAGCTAATCGTCGATATTTACTCTTTTGGTGCTCAAAATCGCTCAAATTCCGTTTCGTCTTCCCCCAATTTTGGGGTATTTTATTTTCTGATTTTTTTTTGCAAACTAATAAGCAACTATTTACAACAAATGCTAATTAAATGGTGACCTTAGCCAAATTTTAACACTAAGGTTTAAAAAGAAAAAGGCTAATTTGGCTAAGTGGTTTACTTAGTTCGGTTAAAGAAAGAAAAACACGGGAAGGCTCAACATGGTTAGTCCTAATGGATGATATGGGGTTTTTTTGGGATAACACACAAACGAAAAAGGCTACAACAAAGGGTTTTCTAGGTGTCTCTATCATTTCTACACGTTCTTACATGTTTATGGTCTCGACAAGCATGTTTAGGACAAGTTCTACATTACATGAGACATCCGGCTCACTCCTAATCCGAAACGAACAATCATATAATGAATATAAGGCTCAAAGTAATGCTCACCTAACGGAGGGAATGGGTAAAGGTACGAAAATAAACATGTAAGTTTCTCTTTGTTTGTCACGTTTTTTATTATCTTTTTCAAAGTTTATTCGGCTTGTTGATTTTTTTTGTATCTAATCCTTTCTAGAAAAAATACAGCCAACCGGTTTATTTTAAATAAAACAGTTTTTTTTAACAAGGACAAACAAAGTTACACTATCAAAACCCATCCCCACACTTGAACTTCGCATTGTCCCAATGCGAGACCCAAAGTAAAGAGAAGGGAAGACAACACTCCCCTATAAAGGATGAACATGGATGTCGAGGTCTCGATTTCACCGTTATCACTGCTCCTTGTTATGTGTTTATAAACCTGCATAAACGTCACTACACGACACAACACAAAGCAGTACAACTGGTCGCAAAAATGAAAACATAATATAAATAATAATACTAGGCATCCATAAATTACAAGAAATAAAATGTCTGAAAACAAAACAATAATATATGAGGGTGTTTAAGTAGTAGCAAAATGACACCCAAAACAAATATAACTAATAAAAACAGTAAAAACCACCAAGTACGCCAACCTCCGAACTACTCGTCCTCATCATCATCATCATGGCGCGTTCCAGATGAACCCGCCCCTCCACCTGGCTGGTTCCCAAAGGGGAACTGCGGGGGATCACCAAAGTAGTTCGGAAAGGCATAATGAAGAAATGTAGGAGAATCCCACTTGCATCTCTTGGCGCATAAAATCCTGATTAACCTGCATTTGCTGAAACTGTCGATAGAACTCAGGATAAGGTGGGATGTCCTATGGCCAATCATGTGGCTGATACTGGTGGTGCTGCTGCTGCTGCGTGGTGGCTGACCGTGCCCGTGACCCTCATCATGTACCGACATGTCATACATGACGGCATCATCTTCCTCATCATCCGGTACTGGCGGCAATGGATCCCAAATCGTTGTTTAACCCTTTGAGTCTCGGCCCATTTTCAGTGTCCACCGCTATACCTACAGCCTTCAAAGAACGGACGTCCACGCGTACCCCTCATCGGCAACCACATCAGGCGTCATAATCCCTAGCGCATGGGCGAGTTGGGTGACATATTCACCCCTGTGAATCTCACTGGTCGGGGTTGTCCCCGAGCTCTTGATAATAAACTCTGCCAAACGGTCGCGAGGTTAACATGAACCCCTTCTGCGAGTGCATATAAGTAAATGACATCTGGTGTTGGACAGTTTCCTCCACTGTCCATGCGTCCCACAGCGATATGACTGATGATGTGGTGTACGGCCCATAGAAGTGGGTCCCTAATCCATGATGCTTTCGCTGCATGGCACGCAGGGTGGGCCGTCGGCTATCCTAGCCCAGAATGCAGCCCGCTGTTGATTACTTGGGAACGTGCAGATATAGAGAAGAGCTCAGCATTTATCTCGTCTCTGGTGTAAATTCCAAGCTTTCGACCTAGCCAGGCTACCGTCCAATTATGCCACTGCCCACCCAACCGGAAGTTAATTCTTTTCCTTGTTTTGAATTCCGGGTTCTGAATCGCCTTGGGTTTTTCATAGCTGTAAGTGGCGAAAAACTCCAAGGTGAGCTCCCTATAAACCGGTTGGTTAATGTTAAGTAGCCGGGTGAAGGGCATCGAGAACATGTTTTGCAGCCTCTCTGATTGATTTAAATCCTCCATCACATCCCAACTCAGACGTTTAGGCGTGCCGAATTGACCCCTACGCTTCCACATTTCGTTCAAGGCGGTGAGGTACGGTTGGTTCTTTGGATCATTTTGGTCAAAGTGAAGGAATGGGTGATTCATCTGCACAGGAAAATTGGGTCAGAAACATGTGTAACAAGAAATCTACAATCCGAGCAGCCTACGTCATTGTTGCGAACTTTCTGTGAAAACTGGTCTGGCCAATCGGCACGGTCATGCTAAAAATGGCACAGTCGTGCAACCAGATGGCACAACCGTGCACAAGGTGGTGCAGCCCTGAATCTAGCAACGACTCGGAACCGCACGATCGTGCCAATGACGGCACGGTCGTGCGTCACAGAAAAACAAGCAGCAGATCAAGAACAACTTAGTCGGCACTACCGTGCCAACGACGGCACTGCCGTGCCAAATTCTACACAGCAACTGTCAGCCCCAATCACCAAATTGAACCAATTTCTTTCAAATTTAGCAAGTTTTTGGGAGATTGAGGTGTAGAAATCCGACTATTGTTCAAGATTCATGTGATTTCTTCAAGGGTTAGGGTTTCGTTTGTGTTTATGAAGAAGTCCCCAAGAAATCCCTTGAAGAATCAAGAACCCTATCCTAGAAACAAAAATTAACACAAGGAAACCTAAGAAAATACATACCTTGAGTGAAGATTTGACGGAATCTTGCAAGAAGTGGGAATTTTGAGGGGAAACTAGTCTTGGAATGACAGTGCGGCTAGGGTTGGGAGTTATGAAGGTTTAAGTGCAGAAAACTGCCTTAAATACCCCTGCCAAGAAAACAAAGCTGATCAGACCAAATCCTCGGACGGCACGGACGTGCAGCTCTTGGTGCTGACTTGGTTTGGCACGGTCGTGCCAAAAGTGGCACGGCCGTGCGTGACCTGCAGATCAGTGTTTTGTTCACAGAACCCATTTTTGGGGGCTGTTTCAGCCGGTTTCCGCCACTTTTGCAAGATACAAAATGTTAGGACATTAGAGTGAGTAAGAATCTTCGCTCAGTATGATTAAAAACGCTACGAACAAACGGGAAACCACAAATCTACGCTAAAAACGGCAAAAATGCAAGAACATAAAAATAAGACTAAATTACCCCTAGGCGATAACGCGCCGGCTACATTTTTATCATCGAGTCGATAGCTGGACTCTCTCCCCACACTTAGTTCGCGTGCGGGGCGTAGAGATCGATCATCTCTACCGCCGAGTCAACCTGTCCGCTAATGTAGATTTTCAATCTATGACCGTTGACCTTAAAAATTACCCCGTTTGCATCCTCAATCGCTACGGTACATAAGGGAATACTTCTTTAACGGTATATGGTCCCGTCCATCGAGATTTCAATTTTTCGGGGAATAAGTGCAACCTAGAGTTATACAACAAGACCAGATCTCCAACTTGAAAATTCTTATGCTCTTTCAACCTCTTGTCGTGCAACTTCTTCGTACGCTCCTTGTACAAGGTGGAACTCTCGTAGGCATGATTTCTTAACTCCTCGAGCTCGTGAATCTGCAAGAAACGGGCCTCACCGCCGCTCTTTAAGTCCAAATTTGCCGTCTTCAAAGCCCATAATGCCTTGTGCTCAAGCTCCATCGGAAGATGACATGCCTTGCCATAAACCAACCTAAACGGAGTGGTCCCGATAGGTGTCTTATATGCAGTCCGGAAGGCCCATAGTGCATCATCCAACTTCTCAGACCAATCCTTGCGGTTTTGATTCACCGACCGCTCAAGGATCCTTTTCAAACCCCGGTTCGTAACCTCCACTTGCCCGCTTGTCTGAGGATGGTACGGTGTAGATAATCGATGATGCACACCGTAACGAGACAAGGCGCGCTCAAGCTGCGCATTACAGAAATGCGTCCCTCGGTCACTAATGAGCGCCTTCGGGGCACCAAACCGGGCGAACAAGCTCTTCAGAAACCTCATGACCACCCTAGCGTCATTTATAGGTAAGGCTTGCGCCTCGGCCCACTTCGATACATAGTCAACCGCTACCAGGATGTACTTGTTTCCGCGTGAGGATGGAAATGGTCCCATGGATACCCCATACGTCGAACACTTCACAGACCTGAATCGAGTTTTGAGGCATCTGTTCACGAGCAGATATGTTTGTAGCCCGCTGGCAAGCATCACACGCTCTCACCATCTGTTGCGCATCACGAAAGATGGTGGGCCAATAAAAACCAGAATCTAACACTTTCTTTGTTGTATAGTTGGCCCCGTGATGACCGCCAGTAGGTCCCTCATGACACTGTCGCAGAATATCCGCTGCCTCTCTACCTGAAACACATCTACGGATCACTTGGTCCGCGCCAACTCTAAACAAGAACGGGTCATCCCAATGTAGTGCTTTAAATCCGCAAAGAATTTCCTTTTCTGCTGATGCATCAATCCTTTAATAAGGATCCCACACGCAAGGTAGTTCGCAAAGTCAGCAAACCAAGGTGATTCATCACTCACCTCCACACTCATGAGAAACTCGTGGGGCAAATTGTCGTTTATTGGCTCCTCCCGTGCATTCTCCTCATCTTCGTGCTCGAGTCTCGAGAGATGATCGACGGCCACGTTCAATGCACCCTTCTTATCTTGAATCTCGATATCAAACTCTTGCAACAACAAAATCCATGGAATTAGACGCGGTTTCGCGTCTTGCTTGCTGAAGAGTATCTAATCGCCGCGTGATCCGTATACACAGTCGTTTTGGACAACACAAGATACGACCTAAACTTATCAAATGCGAAACTACCGCCAGAAGCTCTTTCTCCATAGTAGTGTAATTCTCCAGTGCATCGTGCAAAATTTTGCTGGCTTCGGATGGAAGTATTTGTCCCTCTGCTATCCCAACACGGCTCCTATCGCAAAGTCACTTGCGTCGCACATTAACTCAATGGCAAAGTCCAGTCTGGTGCGACCAAGATAGGTGCCTCAACGAGCTTTTTCTTAAGAAGGTTAAAAGCCTTCAAGAACTCGTCACAGAAAATAAACGGAGCATCCTTCTCCAACAAACGGGTCATGGGTCTGGCGATTTTCGAGAAGTCTTTAATGAATCGCCTATAAAACCCCGCATGACCAAGGAAGCTCCGAATCGCTTTCACCGAGGTGGGAGGTGGAAGTCGGGAAATGCTGTCAACTTTAGCTGGATCGACTTCCATCCCAACTTGAGAAATCTTATGTCCTAGAACTATGCCCTCTCTCACCATGAAGTGGCATTTATCCCAGTTTAGGACCAGATTTGTCTCCTCGCACCTCTTCAACATCTTTCTCAAAATTTTCAAGCAATGATCGAAAGAATCCCCAAAAACTAAAAAGTCATCCATGAACACCTCCATGGAATCCTCGATCATGTCATGGAAAATAGCAACCATGTAGCGCTGGAAGGTACCCGGTGCATTGCACAAACCGAAAGGCAGACGCCGGTAGGCGAGGTGCCAAAGGGGCACGTGAAGGTAGTCTTCTCCTGATCCTCAGTAGCGATAGGAATCTGGAAATACCCGGAGAATGTAACATCCGTCAAAAACGGATTTACCAAACCCGCTCCGTTTATTAACCGAATAATCAGTTAAAAATTTCGTTGCGACTTAAATGCCCAAAATAATTTTAAACGATACATAATTAATAAGTATATGGGGATATATAATTTGTTTTTCAAAAACTGTTAAAAATAATGGAATAAAAATAAAATGGTAGTGCCGGGTTTCGAACCCGGGTCAGTCAGCCGGGTCAACAACAACTTAACACTCAACTCTCCAACCAATGCGCCACTTGTATTTCTTGTTCAATATTGAAGACAATTAATTCATAACATGATTATCGAATTCAAAATCGGCGCGCCCAAATTGCAGTCGTCGGAAATTCCGACTATCTCGCTAAGATTGGACGGTTACTTCAGTTATAACGTAAACCTTAATCACTACATCGGTTATAACCGACGCCTGAGTCCGCGACACAAGTTATAACCGCCGGAAAGTTTCTAACCGACGAATCAAGTCGGAAATCGGACCAAATTCATCGATGACCTGCCCTATAAATACCTCCTCGAACCTCTGCAAGCTTTTTCGCTCAAAACCGCACCCTTTCTCGGCGAAAATTTACTCGCCGGAAAATACCTGCAAATCGCCAGAAAACCGGGTTTTTCACTTCTGTGCCTTACTCTAAACACTGAACACTCAGAACTCATACCGAAGCCACCCACATTCATCACAAGCTCGTTGAAGACCCTCTGCCGCAAGACACACGTCGCCGGAATCTTTTGCTGTCACCGGAGTTCTGCCGGAGAAACAGAGGAGTCCAGTTTCCGTATATCTAACACTTAGTCTCTCATTCTTTTCATTTATCTCACCTATAATTAATCATAACACACTAAAGAAACTTGATAAAATCGATGAATCAGTCGGACGTTAGTTCTGGTTAAATTCAACGAAGAAGACAGTTTCTGTAGTGTTTAAGTTTAATATAAATCAAGATATAACTCGGGTTAGACACACAGTCCAGCGGTGCACTGTGTGCACACTAAACACGCTTACGCCTCGGGTTCGAATCTTGTCCCACGCTCCCTCGCTTTAATAAAAATGTTCCTTTTTATTACTGAACCGGATTCATTTCATATAGTTGTTAAGTATAATAAAAACCGGAATAATAACCAAGATAGACACACAGTCCAGTGGTGGACTGTGTGGGCGTTTAAAACACAGGTCACGAGTTCGAGTCCGGACTACTACACCGGTCCGGACAATTATCAAACTTTTTATTTAAGGCAGAAACGAAATAAGGTAGTTAGTATATAAGTATAATAAAAATCAGTTTATTTAACAAGTTAGACACACAGTCCAGCGGTGGACTGTGTGTTAACCTCAACCCACAGGTCCCGGGTTCGAGACCTGTGGAGCGCACCGGTCCGACGCATTAAATCGTTTTTAAAAAAAAATGATTTTCAGTTTAATCTAATTAGTATATAAATATAATTAAAAACAGAAATATTTCGGGTTAGACACGTAGCTCAGTTGGTAGAGCTGCGTGCACGCGTACGGGAGGTCTCGGGTTCGAGCCTCACTCAGCGCACACATACACGCATACGAACCGGTCAACAGTCAAAGTCAACGGTCAACGGTCAACGTAAAAAAGTCAACATTTTTATTATTTTTATTTATTTTTTAATTAAAATCAATTAAAATTACTTAAAAATAACATTTTCAAGGTTAGAAAATAGCCTTAAACTCATAAAAATACACCCAACAATCCTACTAAAATGGATTAATAAAATCCGTTTACTTACCGAAACATTATGCCATTATCTAGGTTAATTTCACTCGTGGTTAAAAACACTTTGTGCGCATTCAACATCATCAACCGAACGCACCCAATGTGAGTGAATCTTACAACTCCCCTTTTTAATTACACGTTTTGGGGTGTGTCATGTGTCATAAATTAACTCATTTATTTAAACTTGTGCCATACCATATTGTGATCTAAACTTAGATTGTATACATTGCTTGTAGTTATGTATTTCATTTTGTCTATTTATATGTAATTCATTCATTAGACCCATCAGTTCCTCGTGTGAGACGAGTTGAGCAACACGTGCCTCAAACAAATCCATTATTGTTCGTGTGTGTATTATTGAGTTTATATTGTTTGTAGTTATGTATTTTATATTGTCAAGTTTATGCAATTCATTCATTAGGCCCATCAGTTCCTCGTGAGAGACGAGTTGAGCAACGCGTGCCTCTAAACGATCCATTATTGTTCATGTGTGTATTGTTTAGTATTAAATTGATTGATGAATAAGTTTACATCTATTTTTACTCATGTGTGGTTGTGCACTTTATTTTATAATCAATTAAATAAACTTGTTCAAATGTTTTCCATAGGATTCACTCGCCAACTTTTTGTTGATCCAAAAACCCTTTTTACACATGATACAGGTGAACAGGATGAAACAAGGAAAACATAGGAAATGCCTTAGAAGAAAACAATGAAGCCTAGATTGATATTTAGGACATGATGTAATTTTGATTGTAATTTTCCATTAAAGTGTATTAATGAATATGAAACGTTAAAATAAATGTCATGAGCTTTGATGATAACCCAATCATGCCCCGATCACCTTTTCTGCTGCGGGTCGGGGTGTGACAGATTGGTATCAGAGCCATGACTATAGGGATATAGGATAGGTTATTAGACCCTTAGAGCCTATACTATAGTCTGCCTAAATTTTAATTGATTAGGTGATTACATACAAACTTATGATATTTATTTGTTTCATATTTGTTTATACTTACAGTCAAACATACATACATACATACACATTCATTATACATATTTCAATGTTCATATATTCAAATCATTTTCATACTCTCATTATTCAAAGATTTTGTTGCAATTTTCAAATCTCATCAAAGTAAGTTCTGCGACGGGCATGTAGTAACTGGAAGGGTACAAGTACTGGTAGTCGGAACGTCCTGTCTAGGTTGGCATTCGTATAAATCCAATATAACGGACCAGTTTGCCTACCTGGGGACTAACGATGAGAGTACGAAGAACCTATTAGGCCAAAGCATGCCACACCAAACGTCGTTCGAACTAACCCCACTTTGAGGTGTCACCGTGTCTACACCTGGACACATTCCGAATATCATACGTTATATACATATTTCTCGATTTTCTCCGGGTTTTAGTGTACGTAACCAGGCTAACACATGCGAACCATATGAAAAACCCGGTATTCATGGGGCCCACATGATTACGAAGGTGAAGTATGGCGGCATGTAGGGCCTAATGACGAGCAAAGCCCAAGACATCCTATGGATGTAGTAGATTTATTTTTCTATATTTATTTTATGAATGTTCATTCCTAGTGCGACCCATGATCCCAAAAACATCCAACTCATACTCATGATACGTATTCCTTGTAGATGTCTTCTAGCCTCGCCCATAGGAAGATGAGGGCAGGAAAGGCCCGCGAGCGCATGGCTGCCCTAATCGCACAACAAATGGCTTTCGTAATACCCAACATTATAATCCAAGTTTAACAAGCACTTACCACTAATCCTGTCAATCAAGAAGATCAACACGTTATCAACCCTCCCCCAAATACCACTAAATGCACCTACAAGCATTTCAAATCATGCGACCCTCCAAAATACAAAGGGACTGAAGGCGTCACCGCTCTCCTCCATTGGTTTGAAGAGATGGAGAACAGTTTTCTAAATTGCGATTGCCCCGATGATCGCAAAGTGCGATATGCTACCGGTCGATTATATGGGATAGCACTTACTTGGTGGAATACAGAGAAGGCCAAGCGAGGTGTTGAAGATGCTATGACTTTAACTTGGAATGAATTGAAGGAAATCATGACCAGACGATTTTGCCCAAGGAGCGAAATCAAGAAATTAGAAGATGAGTTCTATTCGTTGAAGCAAAAGGAAGACGACCACACCCAGTACAACAAAAGATTCCTCGAGTTAAATCAAATGGTTCCCAACTTATTCACTCTCCTCTACCGTTTGATCGAGCACTACATTCGAGGTCTTCCGTCAAAAATTCAAGACTCTGTAATAAGTACCACGCCTGCAACTTTGGAAGCAGCAATGGAGTTAGCTACAGAGCTCACCGAGAACCGAATCCGGAACAAAGACTTCAAGGAGGAGAAGAAGAAGGATAAAGCATCGACTGAAACTTCAAACTCCACCCAAACCGAATCCCCTTCTCAATCCACTTTTAAGAGAAAAAGAGACGGGCAACTTTTCGCTACTATCCAACGAAATCAACCAATTTCACACGCCATACCCATCCAAGCTATCCCAATCACTCAAGTGGCACCCAACTCGACTTACCCAAATAAGAAACCATATCTTGGACCTCACCCTCAATGTAACACCTGTTTTTATCACCATCCCCTTACCTTACCTGTCGACTATGTGCAAATTGTGGACGCTATGGTCATTTGAGCAAGGTTTGCCGCACCTTTCAAAACCAAATCTCTCCCCCTACTCAAAACATGATCCAAACCTATCAACAACCCCAATACCCCATTCCATATGTTCGAGCTTGTTTCAATTGTGGCGACCCTACCCACTTTAGAAACACGTGCCCTCGATTGGTTAACATCATAAACGCTCAAGCTCAATCAAATCCAGTTAACCAAGTAAATCAAGGAAACCAATCACTAGGCCACCAGCAAGAGGAAGAGTTTTCAACATCAACGCCAATCCTGACGAAGATAATGACGGCCCAAACGAAACCACCCAACTAGTCCTCTTCACCGGAAATCAAGATTCAACTTCAATCGTTTAGTTTTATGTTTTTACTTTATGTTTTAGAATACTACATAGAACCAATCATAACTTAAGGATAAAGCCAATGAAACTTTGACAAGAATATGGTGGATACGCCGCTGGTACTTCCTATATATAAGTATTCTTGTCAAAGGATCAAAGGCATTATCAGGCGGTTATGAGAGGTTCCATGTATAAGCTGTTTGTGTGATTATTGTTTAGATTAAATTTATTATTTTCAGTACATGCAATACGATCGGCTCCGTTTGATTGAGCCTTGATCGCACAGACATTTTCATTTTCAGTACATGCAATACGATCGGCTCCGTTTGATTGAGCCTTGATCGCACAGACATTTTCATTATCAGTATCTTGTGGTTGTTGTGTTTGTTGTAGAGTCACATAGAACTAATCATAACTTGCGGATAAAGTCAATGAGAAATTGACGAGAATATGGTGGATACCCGCTGGTACTTCCTATATATAAGTATTCTTGTCAAAGGATCGGAGGCATTATCAGGCGGTTATGAGAGGTTCCATGTATAAACTGTTTGAGTGATTATTGTTTATTATTTTCAATACATGCAATACGATCGGCTCCGTTTGATTGAGCCTTGATCGCACAGACATTTTCATTTTCAGTACATGCAATACGATCGGCTCCGTTTGATTGAGCCTTGATCGCACATACATTTTCATTATCAGTATCTTGTGGTTGTTGTGTTTGTTGTAGAGTCACATAGAACTAATCATAACTTGTGGATAAAGTCAATGAAAATTTGACGAGAATATGGTGGATACGCCGCTGGTACTTCCTATATATAAATATTCTTGTCAAAGGACCAGAGGCATTGTCAGACGGTTATGAGAAGTTCCATGTAGGATTTAGTATTGTCTTGGTTGAAATTTGTGTTACATTCATATCATCTCGCCATTTAAAGAAATTGGATTGTGTTCTATTTCTACATAAACTAACCTCTCCATCATAACAAACGAGAACTGTCACCATTCAAACATATATGATATCAGAATGTGGATTCAAATATTGGTTGTTGTGTTATTTATGTTCTAAAGTTACATCATAGGACCAATCATAACTTACTGATAAAACCAATGAAAATTTGACAAGAATATGGTGGATACGCCGCTGGTACTTCCTATATATAAGTATTCTTGTCAAAGGACCAGAGGCATTGTCAGACGGTTATGAGAAGTTCTATGTAGGATTTGGTAATTTCTTGGTACATTAGTTGTTGTGTTTATTTATGTTCTATAGTCATAGAACCAATCATAACTTACTGATAAAACCAATGAAAATTTGACAAGAATATGGTGGATACGCCGCTGGTACTTCCTATATATAAGTATTCTTGTCAAAGGATCAGAGGTATTGTTAGATGGTTATGAGAAGTTCCATGTAGGTTGTAGTATTAGAAGTTTTGCTTTAGCATATAACCATATCCTTCCAAACATATCAAAACTCTTGCGCATGATATCATATTTAACGAATCAACTCCGCTTATCAATATTTTCACCGAAGGCAACAAAAAGCGATTCCTGTAACAGGGTACTTAACCCTTACAAGGAACGTTACCCCTCAAACAAAAACTTAAACCCTTACTTTTTCTAAGCATGTAACTGTCAAACTAAACACCATCATTTTTAGTCAAATATATCACTACTTAAATTTCGGGACGAAATTTCTAAAAAGCAGGGGATACTGTAACATCCGTCAAAAACGGATTTACCAAACCCGCTCCGTTTATTAACCGAACAATCAGTTAAAAATTTCGTTGCGAATTTAATGCCCAAAATAATTTTAAACGATACATAATTAATAAGTATATGGGGATATATAATTTGTTTTTGAAAAACTGTTAAAATAATGGAAAAAAAATAATGGAAAAAAAAAAAATGGTACTGCCGGGTTTCGAACCCGGGTCAGTCAGCCGGGTCAACAACAACTTAACACTCAACTCTCCAACCACTGCGCCACTTGTATTTCTTGTTCAATATTGAAGACAATTAATTCATAACATGATTATCGAATTCAAAATCGGCGCGCCCAAATTGCAGTTGTCGGAAATTCTGACTATCTCGCTAAGATTGGACGGTTACTTCAGTTATAACGTAAACCTTAATCACTACATCGGTTATAACCGACGCCTGAGTCCGCGACACAAGTTATAACCGCCGGAAAGTTTCTAACCGACGAATCAAGTCGGAAATCGGACCAAATTCATCGATGACCTGCCCTATAAATACCTCCTCGAACCTCTGCAAGCTTTTTCGCTCAAAACTGCACCCTTTCTCGGCGAAAATTTACTCGCCGAAAAATACCTGCAAATCGCCGGAAAACCGGGTTTTTCACTTCTGTGCCTTACTCTAAACACTGAATACTCAGAACTCATACCGAAGCCACCCACATTCATCACAAGCTCGTTGAAGACCCTCTGCCGCAAGACACACGTCGCCGGAATCTTTTGCTGTCACCGGAGTTCTGCCGGAGAAACAGAGGAGTCCAGTTTCAGTATATCTAACGCTTAGACTCTCATTCTTTTCATTTATCTCACCTATAATTAATCATAACACACTAAAGAAACTTGATAAAATCGATGAATCAGTCGGACGTTAGTTCTGGTTAAATTCAACGAAGAAGACGAAGTTTCTGTAGTGTTTAAGTTTAATATAAATCAAGATATAACTCGGGTTAGACACACAGTCCAGCGGTGGACTGTGTGCACACTAAACACGCTTACGCCTCGGGTTCGAATCTTGTCCCACGCTCCTTCGCTTTAATAAAAATGTTTCTTTTTATTACTGAACCGGATTCATTTCATATAGTTGTTAAGTATAATAAAAACCGGAATAATAACCAAGATAGACACACAGTCCAGTGGTGGACTGTGTGGGCGTTTAAAACACAGGTCACGAGTTCGAGTCCGGACTACTACACCGGTCCGGACAATTATCAAACTTTTTATTTAAGGCAGAAACGAAATAAGGTAGTTAGTATATAAGTATAATAAAAATCAGTTTATTTAACAAGTTAGACACACAGTCCAGCGGTGGACTGTGTGTTAACTCAACCCACAGGTCCCGGGTTCGAGACCTGTGGAGCGCACCGGTCCGACGCATTAAATCGTTTTTTAAAATAAATGATTTTCAGTTTAATCTAATTAGTATATAAATATAATTAAAAACAGAAATATTTCGGGTTAGACACGTAGCTCAGTTGGTAGAGCTGCGTGCACGCGTACGGGAGGTCTCGGGTTCGAGCCTCACTCAGCGCACACATACACGCATACGAACCGGTCAACAGTCAAAGTCAACGGTCAACGGTCAACGGTAAAAAAAGTCAACATTTTTTATTTATTTTTATTTATTTATTTTAATTAAAATCAATTAAAATTACTTAAAAATAACATTTTCAAGGTTAGAAAATAGCCTTAAACTCACAAAAATACACCCAACAATCCTACTAAAATGGATTAATAAAATCCGTTTACTTACCGAAACATTATGCCATTATCTAGGTTAATTTCACTCGTGGTTAAAAACACTTTGTGCGCATTCAACATCATCAACCGAACGCACCCAATGTGAGTGAATCTTACAACTCCCCTTTTTAATTACACGTTTTGGGGTGTGTCATGTGTCATAAAATTAACTCGTTTATTTAAACTTGTGCCATACCATATTGTGATCTAAACTTAGATTGTATACATTGCTTGTAGTTATGTATTTCATTTTGTCTATTTATATGTAATTCATTCATTAGACCATCAGTTCCTCGTGTGAGACGAGTTGAGCAACACGTGCCTCAAAACAAATCCATTATTGTTCGTGTGTGTATTATTGAGTTTATATTGTTTGTAGTTATGTATTTTATATTGTCAAGTTTATGCAATTCATTCATTAGGCCCATCAGTTCCTCGTGAGAGACGAGTTGAGCAACGCGTGCCTCTAAACGATCCATTATTGTTCATGTGTGTATTGTTTAGTATTAAATTGATTGATGAATAAGTTTACATCTATTTTTACTCATGTGTGGTTGTGCACTTTATTTTATAATCAATTAAATAAACTTGTTCAAATGTTTTCCATAGGATTCACTCGCCAACTTTTTGTTGATCCAAAAACCCTTTTTACACATGATACAGGTGAACAGGATGAAACAAGGAAAACATAGGAAATGCCTTAGAAGAAAACAATGAAGCCTAGATTGATATTTAGGACATGATGTAATTTTGATTGTAATTTTCCATTAAAGTGTATTAATGAATATGAAACGTTAAAATAAATGTCATGAGCTTTGATGATAACCCAATCATGCCCCGATCACCTTTTCCGCTGCGGGTCGGGGTGTGACAGAGAACCCATCCAGAAAACAGTAAAAAGACTTCCCGACAGACGTTCCAACATCTGATCGATGAATGGAAGCGGGAAGTGGTCCTTGCGGGTGGCATCGTTGAGTTTGCGATAGTCAATGCAAAGACGCCATCCCGTGACCGTCCGAGTAGGAATAAGCTCATTCCTATCATTCGTCACTACCTCATGCCACCCTTTTTGAGCACTACCTGTACGGGACTAACCCAAACTGAATCGGAGATAGGATAGATCAAACCCACATCTAGCAACTTAATCACCTCCTTTTTCACAACTTCTTTCATGTTCGGGTTTAGTCGTTTCTGTGGCTGCGCACACGGCTTGTAATCATCCTCCATAAGAATTTTATGAGTACAAAATGAAGGATTGATTCCTTAATGTCCATGATCTTCCACGCTAAGGCTTTCTTATGAAGTCGCAGTACATCGAGAAGTTTGCTCTTTTCCTCGTCTGACAAAGATGCTGATATGATAACCGGCGAACGGCGCTCCTCGTCTAGAAACGCATACTCAAGATGTGGCGGAAGGTCCTTAAGATCTAAGGACGGCGGATCTTCAACCGAAGGCTTCGACTTCTCCTCAACCCCACGATCAATTTCCGTAAATCGATCCGGACACCATCATCACCAATCTGATAGACTGGCTGCTCGAAATCATGGCCCTCCTGCGTAATGCCATCTAGGTCCCCACACAACAAAAGTGTGTCTGAATCAATCTCCTCAATCGTGCCCTGGAAATGGGTGCTCACATACTGTCGACAATGTCAACATAGTACAAAGCATCATCCTGACTCTGCGGGTGTTGCATTGACCGTTTGATGTCAAAGGTCACATGCTCATCATTCACTTGGAGTGTTATCTGCCCGGCAGCTACATCTACAATCGTCCGTGCAGTGTTCAAAAACGGATGCCGAGTATCAAAGGCACCCTAGAGTCCTCATCCATGTCCAGAATAACAAAATCCACTGGGAACACAAACTTGTCAATCTTGACAAGCATATTCTCAACAAATCCACGTGGATACTTAATGGAATGGTTCGCTAGTCGAATGCTCATCCTAGTAGGCGACGGCTCGCCTAGATCCAACTTAGCAAAAACCTTATACGGCATAAGGTTAATGCTTGCTCCTAAATCCGCCAACGCGTGACTAACCGACATATTGCCAATAAGGCATGGAAGAGTAAAGTTGCCCGGATCTCCCATCTTCGTAGGCATACGGTTCTGAAGTATAGCTGAGCAACTCTCATTCATCATAACACAGGACATGTCCTTGAGTTTCTGCTTGTTCGAGAGGATGTCCTTCAAGAACTTCGCGTACTTAGACATTTGAGCTAAAGCCTCGACAAATGGTATGTTTATATGAAATTTTTTGAATAACTCTAAAAACTTACCATATTGTTCCTCGTTCTTTTGCTTCTTTAGCCTGCCTGGGTACGGAACTGGAGGAGTATAATCTTTGACTGGCTCCCGGAGCTGTGCTGTACTTGCTGGGCCTCGCCTAGCGTGCACCTTGTCCGGAGCATCAGTCTGGACCGTCTCAGTGATCGGTGGTGAGTCTGATATGTCAGGTCCCGTGGTCTTGCCACTCCTCGTCATCACGGAATTTACATGCCCTCGTGGATTCGGCTCGGTATTGCCTGGAAGACCACCCGGGGGTCTCTCCGACATCATCTTCGCCAACTGCCCTACCTGATTCTCAATGTTCTGAATCGAGGCCTTCTGACTCCGCATCTCTCCCTCGTGAGCCAAGAAACGTTCTTCGTTCTGCTGGTAATGTTTCTCAGCTAGCTGATTCGCACTAGTAGAGCTACTCAGAAGCTGGGCCATCATCTCCTCCAGCTTAGAATATCCGCAGGGCCTTGTTGCTGAGAACTACTCCCGGAGCCCTGATTTGGTATGAATAAGGTCGAGGCTGGTAGGATTGATTGTAAGGCCGAAATGACTGGCCTTGAGCCTGCTGCGGTGCTGGAGCTCGCTGACTGAATCCGAGTGGGTTCTGATTACCCGTGTTTGCTTTCCACCCAAAGTTAGGGTGGTTCTTCCATCCCGGATTGTACGTGTTGCTGTAAGGGTTATTTTGCGGCCTTGCTTGGTTACTCACGAAGTCTATCTCTTCTTGACCCGCAAACATAACACCCTGGTCACACGCACCTGGCTCGTGCGATACTCCACACTGATCACACCCCGTACTCGTCTAGGCCATCGTCTGGGATTGTGATTTGTCAAACTTCGATGCTAGCGCCGCAATCTGTGCAGAAATTGCTGTGTAATCATCAATGGCATGAACTCCTGGACGGGAAGATGTCCGGTCCTTTCTCCACCATGTCGTGAACTCGACTTCAACGCAGCTTTCTCGATAATCGCATATGCTTCATTAGGCGTCTTCGTCCCTAGATCGCCATCTGCATAAACATCCAAACGCTCCTGCGAGTCGTCGTTGAGTCCCTGGTAGAAAGTAAGAACTAATTGCCTCTTGGTGAGACCATGGTGCAGAACATCAAGTAGTAGATCTTTGAATCTCTCCCAGGCTGTGTGTAAAGACTCCCTGTCATCTTGCCGAAATGTCATGATACGATTCCTAAGCTTCGTCGTCTTCTCAGGCGGGAAATACTTCTGCATAAACAACTCCGCCATCTCGTCCCATGTTCGAATGGACCCCGCAGGAAGTGACAAAAGCCACGATCTAGCTTTGTCGCGCAATGAAAATGGAAAAAGTCGCAAACGAACCGCATCATCCGAAACATCCCGTATCTTGAAAGTTGAACATACCTGAGGAAAGGCTGCAATATGTCGACCGGGATCCTCATGCTCTCGTCTGTCAAACTGTACCGAATTCTACACCATGTTGATTATGCTTGATTTGATTTAAAAATTAGGCGCCGCTATCGTCGGTCGGGCAATGCTTGACTCCAAACCACCACCTCCTGGCTGGTTCATCTCATTCAGCGGTCGGTCGCCGTCCGCCATGGCTGTGCCTTCTTCGTCCTCTGAGCTCTCGGTCTTAGAGGGTACCACCGGTTCGTCCCTAGTTGCCTCTAACTGCCGCGCAACCGCGCGAGATCTTTCTCGAAGCCGCCTCCTCTGATCACGTTCGGGTTCGTCAGATGGTTCAACAGCGGCGGGCGCAGGGGTTGAGGACATCAACTTGTAAGCGAATGATAAGCACGCTCCGAACATAATATAATAATATTTTTTTTTACTGCTGATATACGAATTTTCTGTTTAGGGCTGTAAAAATTTTCAAAATTCATAAATAGACCCAAAAATTTATCTAAAAACACAATTTGATAAAATACTTTGACCGGGAGGTATTAAAATTATATTTCGGCCCTGAAAGTTTAAGATATAAATGAATAATTAGTCCGAATTCAAACGAATTAAATAAAAATTCTATAAGTATGATAAATATATTTACTAATTAAGAAATTAAATAAGTAACTATATTTACAAACAAAAATATGAACAAGTAAATATTTACACCTATTCACAAGCATGTACACCGGTAAAATATTGACTCGGGTCGTTCCTAAAGCTCGCCACATCTCCGACAACGGCGCCAAAAACTTGACGTGTGCGTGTATATACATATTTTTACAATAAATTTTACACACGGTTCGGTTTTAAGTTTATACAAATTATTTATACTTCAATATTAAAGCACACACAAAAGGGCAAGTGAACCCTGTCATATATGTAGTAAAGTATCGATAAGAACCAAGTATCGATCCAAGGATGCGGGCGGAAAGTACTAAACCTTTGTCGTTAAATTACCAGTAAAAATGAGATGTGAGTAATTTGTTTAGAAAATACATTTTTTAAAAATAATAGGTTACAAACATAATAAGTAAAAGAAATCGCCTCGCTTTACGAACAACCGAAACATGTTAACTAAGTCGGTTTTGGCACTATAACACTCGGTCAATTTTCTATTTTTCTTTAAAAGACAATTAGTTTCCCTTTCGAGAATCCTAACATGAGAACCCTTCGGAAAGTTAAAACGACAAACACACTTTAACCACCTAAAATTGTTCTTTGACGCCCTTATTGATAAATGTTTATGAAAACCCTTAAAAATAAGCTAGTCGTCCGTTAAGAGTTTTCTTACCGCACTTTATCGAGGAAACTAATACCGATAAACACAGTGTGACCACTAAGAAAAGCATAACCTAGATGAAATCACAACCGAGCCCATTTTACAAACCTTGAACACAACTTTATTTAGAAAAGCAATTTTTGGCCGAAACTACTAACTAAACTTAAATTATGACAAGAGTTCATAACGACACCATCCGACCCGTTAAGGTTTTTCGTGAAGGAAAACATTCTTGATTAACATTAATTACCTCTTATGAAACCAATTCCTCATTTCTAAGCTCATGGTGTAAACATTTTAACAAGTTAAAAGTTTACTCACAAGTGATTAATTAAGCTTTTTTTTGCAAATATCTTAACTAACCAAATACTAATCTTCCAAGACAATTAACTATAATCAAGAATTCAATATCAACAAACAAGGTTGCAAACTAATCATCAAGGATTAACAAAAAGTGCTAAGTGTCATTACAACATAATTAACATACTAATGGTTGTTCATGAAGCAAGTAAACAATGTGTTTTTGCCATTTGGCTACAATAATCATAATAACATCATCTTACTGCTTGTATCTAAGATCAACTACATGTTAAGAACAAGAAATCAAACTATAAACAAGCAAGGATTTGATGGATTGGATGCTAGATAGGCTTCTTGCAACTTTGAGGCTTGAAACCGTCCTCTTCAGACTGCTCTCGGACCTCAGAATTCGCCCAGAAGTTAGGAAAATTGCCCAATGTTTCTATCAGTAGCTTCTGCCCTGTTTTATAGCGTTTTTTAATTTGGCACGGTCGTGCAAGATCTACACAGCCGTGCACTATTCCTGCAATCTGGTAACGTCAGCTTATCCATAACAGTGATTTGAAATGGCACGGTCGTGCATGTCCGATGACCAGGCAGTTGTTCTCTGTAAAATGGCTTGGCACGGTCGTGCCAAGTGATGCACGGTCGTGCATGTCCGGCGAAATGGGTGGCACTGTTGGCTGCAATGCTCGTGCGTACTTCTGTCTCGCATACGTACGGTCATGCCACATGTGGCACGGCCGTGCCAACTGATCTGCAGCTCAACAGAATCTTCGTAACTTCACCATTTCGCTCGGAAAATCCATTTTGTCTTCATCCTTCGTTCCAATACGCTTTTTAGGGCCTATAAAACAAAACACACCTGATTAAGTACCAAAAACCTAGGTATTATGGCCGAAAACGCGTATAACGAGGGTAAAAACGGGGGACTAAAACGTTTATCTTTTAATATATCAATCGTCTTCCGGTACCTTACAATATACCTACATTTCATACAACATGAAATGAGTTAGTCATATTTAGTTTATAGGTGTTTAAATCAAGTCCGGATACTAAAGCGAAAAAGAAAAACAACTTTTTCCAGTTATTTGGCCCCTCGCGGGGCGCGACAGACCTTCTCCTATCTTTCACGGGGCACGACAAGCTTGTTTCGACAGAAGGTTTGTTGTTTTGAGTTGCATCTGTCCAAATCCATTTCTCTGACTTAATATGCACAAAAACTTGCATAACTTTCAATTTACATATCCGTTTTATGACCCGTTTCTTCCTATGTGATTGTAATTTGATTCTCCATCACATGGAGTTAAAATCCAACATCCGAATAAACAATTTTCTAGATTTTAAACCTTCAGCTTTATATTTAATTTCAACACATCTGACCCGTTCATGTTTAAAAATCACAAACTTGTTTCTAGTTAATCAAAATTCATACACTAATGCATTTAACTCAAAATCTTTATCTCGGATTCATAACTTTTGTGAAATTACGCAGCCAATACCCAAATTATGCGCGTAATTCATTTTGACCCGTTTAGAGAATTTAAACCCTTAAGTTTAAATTTCGCTCTTTCTTTTCACACATCACTTTTCCACATTTAAATTACCTAATTACATTCCACCACAACTATTTTCGTGGTAGATTTAGTATAATTGACCAATTATTCTGAATTTTACTCTTCGGTTAGTCATTTTACGGAAAAGACCCATTTATAGGCATTTGACCCACGAAAGTTTATGCCTATAATTTTTATGCTTATTTAAGGATTACATGATTATAATACAGGTTCCTAAATAACCCGTAAGGGTCGTTTGCCCGATTTACCCATCAAGGGCGTTTTGGTCAACTTTAGTCCCTCATTTTACGACGAAGGACTTTCACTAAATATTTGACCAAAATCGCACGTTTAACTATAATCTTGTTTATGCGTACATGGCTCGAGTCAACGTATGGACCCATTTTAATACCTTGCTTCAAGAACTTGCTAATTCGTAAGCCGTTGTATCCTGTGAGCATAAGACTTGACAAGCACTTATTAGCCGTTATTTGTAAAATGGTATCCACATTACCATTTGACCCGTTTGGTCTAAACGACCAAACATTTTGTGCTTATATTTGAATGGTATTTATTTACCATTTCATTAAGTAACTCATTCCAGATTTCTCATCCTTTAGCTGTGTCTCTTAAACCATTTTCTTATGCGTTTAACCCAACATGACTTATGCCACTTGGTGTCGTTTTTAAACTTCAACTTTTATCCATTTATACATGACTAAATTACCGTTTTTCCCTTTTTATCTGTTTAGGCTTACTTATAAAGTAACCGTTCGAAAACTCATTTTCTTTATGTCATCTCCTGACCAAATTACCATTTCGCCCCTTTTTACCATTAAACATGGTTTTTCCATCTTTTGATATGTTTCGACACGTATCGTTTCATGTCGGAGCCATATTTCAAATATAACCATAGTCGTATTTATAAACTATAAATAAATACATATTTCACAAATAGGATGTAAGCTTTACTTACCTTGCATCCGATTTTCCTATTTTTCCGCGTATTCAATCCGTTTGACCTGCTTCTTTCCCAAGCCTCCACCTAGCTTGTTAAGCGTCAAACTATCATATAATATTCACAAGGTGTTAAGTTAGTCATTTTAGATCTTAACCTTTACGCCTTATGTGTGACACCCGGCTATTTAGGCTGTACCGTACAAATGTAACGTGTCATGAATGAATAAAAGGCCATATTTGATTATTTATGATGTTTATATATGGTATTTGATGTGTTGGTAAATTCAAAGTTTGATAAAAATTATGTTGGCAATATAAAGATAAATGTTTATCGCGTAACGGTTAAAATGGGAAACGAACGTCGGTGACCACCGAATAATATTAAAATCCAAAAAAAATAGTCTGTTATGATTGAAATAATATATTTAATCATATTCGTGAGGAAAAATAATTTAAAACGCTAAGAAACTCTATTTTTAGAGTTTAAGAGCGTACTACGCATATCTGACAAAATACTGTCAACACAGCCAGTCCATGGCAACTAATAATTATTATAGTAATAATTTGACAATTTTATTTTCATAGAATGATAAAAATAAATTAAAACCCATAAAATCCCTATTTCGTGAATTTAAGCGCATACTGCCAATTACTGACAACGTAGCCGGCCCAGGCAAATAAAATATTGATCAGTAATATTTTGGTGTGTTTATTTTTATAGAGCGTTGAAAATAATGTAAAATGATTTGACAAAGATAATTCAACAAAAAGCTCTTCAAACCTCAACAAATAAAAGTTGTCCTAGAAAGCCAGAAGACCCAAAAATTCTAAAGTGGAAAGTCGCAGTTGCAAGAAGTGCTATATGTTGTTTAGCCACTTGTTCAGGAAAAACGTTCTTCAGATTGACCGCAATGTTGCACTGAAATACGTTTGGATCAGAATTAGAAGGATTTGTCTGATTTGTCTAATTAGCTTGATTGGTTTGATTCTGGAACGGAGAATTTGAGCTAGCACTTGAATATGATGTGTTCGGAGGACTCTGATCATAACTCGGGTATGATTGAGTGTTCGATTGATTTTGGAATGAATGATTCGAAGAATTCGTATTCGCAGTAAATGTTGTTTGAATTTTCGGACTCGAAATCTCCTGAACACCACTTTTGTAGTACAGCCCCACATCTTGCACAACATTTACATTCTTTGATTTGGCCATTTTCAGCATCTCCATTTCATATCCCTCTAACTTGTCAATGAAATCTGATAACTTGAAATGCATCCAACTCAGACTATTTTTCAATACCATCAAGTAGGTCGTCCACTCCCCCTCAGGAAGTGCATCAACCAATTTATCAATCGTCTCTTCATCGGTTTTATGAATGTCATGTCTTCGCATCTGAACCATCAAATGACAAAATGTATCGATCATCTGCTTCATGGTTTAGCCTTTAATCATCGTGAAAATGTCAAACTCCTTCTTGATTAAAGCCTACTTGCTTTTAATCATCTCAGCACTTCCCAGATATTTTGCACAAAGAGCATTCCAAAGCATCTGTGACGTCTTGCGTTCGGGTAGCAAGATCAAAATGTCTTCTTTTACTGATTGTTGTATTAGACTTATCATCCTCTTCTCTGCCACATATGCATCTTTAAGTTCTGGCGTAAACTTTACTAATGCAAGATCTTGATTACTTCATCTTTTGGCCATGTATAACCGGTTTGCACAGCAACCCAACCGTAGAAGTATATAGCTTGAACCTAGTTCACGAATTTCTCTTTCCAGTCTTCAAATTCATCCATGCTCATCAACTTTGGCGGCTTGACAGAAGTTCCCATTTCGTTGTCTATATTCATCTGGTTCACCGTGTTTGCATTTGTGTTCACATTTGACATAGAAGCTACTATTGAAGCAAAGGCGTTATGGAAATCATCCATCTCGAAAATCAGACGATTTTGACTGAAACACGATCAAAACACTTGAAGATTGATTAGCAAACTGACAAGTTCGGGCGAACTTGTGCAGAAAACAATATTCAGATTCAATTTTAACAAGTTTGGGCGAACTTGTGTAAAGATTTAAAAATTTTCACTTGAGAACAAGTTCGGGCGAACTTGTGATGACTATTGAAAATTTCCAAGTTTTATCAAGTTCGGGCGAACTTAAAGAAAAATTTCAACAAAATTTAGACAAGTTCGGGCGAGCTTGATCAAAAACCTGTGAAATTTCAATAACTTCACGCGAAGTTGGTTAAAATCAACAAAAATGATGATTTTAAGCCAAGTTCGGGCGAACTTGTAGTCTAAGTTCGAGCGAAGTTGAGTTATCAAACATGGTTTTTTGACATTTTGGACATGAATTCGTTTGAATTTAGCTATAAAACTTTCAGGGGTTTGTATTTAGGTGATTTTATGTGACATATTCAAAATTTAGACATTTTCAACAGTAGATTCATCAATTTGGTGAAAAAGTATAGAAAAATGAAAGAAATTGGTAGAAATAGAGAGTTTCTTGTGTAGATCTCAGCAAATTAGGTATCCATGGCTCTGATACCACTTGATAGAATCTCCCCTCCACTGCTTAGGAACCTAACTTTGTATCTAAAGTCCATCGTATGCGGAATTTACATGACTTGTTAATCGAATACACAAGATTTACTGTTTAAATTGTCTGTTTATTAATGTCCAAACTTAATACATTGAGAATCCAAACAGACAGTGCTTCGCCATCGTCAACGCAAAGTTCATACAATGAAAGACCCAAGACAACCTATATATAGAGCAACAAGTTCGGGCGAAGTGTGGTTTGGCTAGTTCAAGTTCGGGCGAACTTGATCTACCTTCACACAAGTTCGTCCGAAACTATGCTAATACATCATAAATATATTTCAATTTCTAACATATTCAAGCCCTAATCACACAGACTCGATCTTATACGATGACGTAGGCAACAGACATATGAATCAACACTTTTATCATACATTCTTGATTTTCACCAGTTTGATTTTACCATGTACTTTCCGAACTAGTTAAGTATTTTTGACCCGCTACAACAAAACTTACCTTAGGACTAACATTACCTAACATTCTTACATGGTTCCCATACCAAAACATCCAAAATCCACATCCGACACATTACTTTCTACATTATGACCCGTTTGAACTTAACGAGAGTTTTCATTCATAACTAATTCACATATTACCCCGACTAATTTACTTACTTTTGTTCTATCATTACTTACCCGTCCTAATATGATTCCCATCCTTCTTGCAATCTAAACTCATTATATAATAATGAATTTAGTTTGGAATCACTTACCTTGAGCGTTCATGTTCGTGCTTGCTTCCTTTTGACCCGTTAGCTTTCCACGCTTGAGTTCGTGCCAATGTGGTTCCTATCCTTTCATGTCACCACATCCATATTCTTCGTTAGCATACAAATCCATACTTATTGTCAATCATTTCCAATATTACTCCTTTCTACAAATATCAAATGCTTCACATTTAATGTACATTTAATTCATAATTTAAATTAAGAAATTAGTCAAACATATGGTGAACATCATACTACTCCAACATAGAGTAAAACCTTCTAATGCACACTTTTTACCAAATCATATAACAAACCAAAAATCATACATGTATTCCATCTAAAATACATTTCTCATGTTCAATTACCACCAAATACATGACATCCTCATATTATACATTTTCATCCATTACTGGCATCCGATCTCATCTAGTAATCTCACCTAGACATTTCATCAAACACTTGGTGTGCGTACACCATTTAATGCACATCGTACAACTAATTCATGCATAATCTTCTAAGTTCTTACTTTCAATCATCAACTCAACAAAACATCAAACTAACTTTATACTATATTCAACCTAACTTGCAAGAGTTCATCATATTGAACATAATACATCAAGAATTACACAAATATTAAACATTGATGATTCACTCACTTCATCCTCCTCACTACTACAAGTGGGTTTCACCCCAAACTTCAAATGACATCTAAAACTTTCATAATTCATGTTCCATATGGTGATTTTAACATATATTCATGCTTAAGTTGCATACAATTTCGTGGATGGATCATAACCCACTTCATACAAAATCATCAAATCACAATTTACAACTTACCACATGTTTAGTAAGTCTAGATGAAGAGAATTCTTCATCCATGCAAGGCTTCACTCTCCAATTTGATCTCTATTTGGTTGGATTTTGTGGATTGAATAAGAAAGGGTTTTCTTCTCCTTCTCTAGCATCGACATACACATATATTTGTCAAAAAATGCAGAATTTTGACTCCCATTCTTTTTTGTTGACCACTTTAACTTTTCACGAAATGTCACAAATGACCCCTTTACTTTCCTTCTTTCTTTCTATTAAAATAAAAGTTATTTTAACTATTTATTTCATGAGATAACTCAAGAGAACTCGGTAGCGAATAGAAAATATACATTTTTTGAGGTGTTACAAGTCTACCCCCCTTAAAGGAGGTTTCATCCCCAAAACCTCTCTCATTCCTACTCTTACATTTTTATTGTACTCATTCAAAGTGCATATCGCAACACGAATACATTCAGGATCTTGGAAAAAGGTTTTATTTATGAATAAATATAATCATGCGCATTGTCTCTACCTTCTTAAATAAAGCGATTCTCTTTCATAACCACATAAAAGTTGGAATCTGATCCAGAGCTCTTATTAGTGTCGTTTTCATTGTATAATGCTAGTTCCTAGCAAACATCATCATCACTAGCCATGCATTCATTGAATTCATTCAAAATGCATACTATTGTAGGAACGTATTCGTGGTCACACCAAGGTTTTTGCTCGTACAAACCTAATTATATGGCTTGTTTCTACCTTCCTTATTAAACGTAAGACTTTCATACATTTACCAATTATGGTGGATCGGTTAATTTCCATCTCGCACGTGTGTCATACATGTTATTCCATTCTAGCGTTAGTCACAGAAGTACCTATCGTGAGTTTACTTCGGTATTTTATTATTAGCATTCTCCCGAGTACTTTTATTAGCACATGGGAATTTAATCCATGTATATACGCATATTGCCAATATTCATTCGGGGTTGTCACTATCTCTATGTAGTTTTTATTTCATTTTCGCTCGTCTTGTGAAAATACAACATTCCATTACTAATGTTTCTTCTACTTTCATATTCACACGAGAGGTGAACATATATCTATATGCATACCATAAACATTCAATTATGGTATCATTACCGAAACGTAACTGCTATTTCATACACACTTATGCATACTTAACCCAAGAGTTAAGCATCATCTATGTTTTCTATCGACATGTACTACGCACATCCTTAGGTCGAATTTAGAATCATTTCACTCATGTCACTTTATGATTAGCTCCCTTCATGCATTTATTTTTACCATACGTGTAAGCATGAAACGCAAGTTCATCGTGCGAGTATTTAACCATTACCCCAAATTCTTACTAAAAAAATTGATATTTCCTCTTAATGACCACGGTTACGGGTTGAAATTTCCTCCTAAATTGACCTTTAAAGGTCATACATTACATATTATACCATACTCATTTTACCGTTTGTTTATTTGTGGGTAATATTTTGTCTACCAATTCTTACTTATCAATAAGGAGCTAAACATTTTACTGACCTCGTCTTTATTGCGTAAATCAATGATCCATAAGTCGGGTCAATCTGCTTCTTCATAGTACCTTCCATATCAGGATTGATTTCATTCATTCATTCATGCAATAAGCTCCCGCTTGTGAGAGTCCTTTCATCAGCTTTACCACTTTCATCACGCCAAGAATTCCACCACTATCATCTGTAACATTAAGGTTAGCACATATCATTTCATATTTGCGTTCTAAATAGTGTTTATTCATCCATGATTCTTTCACGAATTTTCCGTTCATGTGCTATACCGTACCTTATATTTCATTTGCTAGTTGTACAATTTCTGCAGTTTGAATTTTCAAGGTCAAACTACAAGTTTCTTATTTATTAAATATTGAAGCACACGTTTGTACTTTTCTTCGGTTCGGGCATACTTACAAAACATTGTTTTAGCTTGTCTTGCAAAAAATGTTCCTTCATGTAAATACTTAAGTCATTCGTCGGGTCTTAGCCCGTTATTCATCACGACTCTCATGAGTCGATTACTATCATGCTAACCTGTAACTCTCTTATATACATATTTCTTTCAGTAAAATTCCTCTTGCCGAATAGTTTACTTAATTCATGTACCCGACTTCTCATGTTATTTTATTACACTCGTATTTTAATTATCAATTCAATTCCGGTTGAAATTTAGAAGGTCAAACTGTAATTACATTCCCATATAATATCATATATTATCTACGACCTATGTTCTCATAGGTTACTAAATGCGTTACATATTTACATTCTTTTAGGGAAGCAACATACCTAACCAGGCAACGCTACCGGCACCACCTACTTACAAGGTTATACTTATTGTAGTTCGGGAGAGAACGTATCTCAATTCTTCATTTTTTTACAGACTCAAGGACCATTTCTATCATTCATTCATAAGTTGATTTTCAAGTTTTTTAGGTTACATACGGATTCACCCTTTTCATTCATGTTTTTCATTCTTACAAGTTTGATCCGTACATCTGCTACGGATTCAGACTTTTTCATTCATACTTCTCATTCATGCTTCTCATTCTTACAAGTTTGATCCGTACATCTACTACGGATTCAAACTTTTTCATTCATACTTTCTTTCATGCTTTTCATTCTTACAAGTTTGTTCCGTACATCCACTACCGATTCTAACTTTTTCATTCATACTTTTCATTCATGCTTTTCATTCTATTTATGTTTTGAATTTGTCTCGCGGATTCAAACATATCATTCATACTTGGTTGTTCGTTCATTGTTACGGACTCATACCTTTCCTTCATAATTTTTCATTCAGCATATAATGCTCCCAAGTTGCTTGGGAGTCTTATTGTTCCTTTCTCACACACGACCACTTACTTTCCAACTCTACCAGACATACCTGTAATGATTATTATGATCTCACGAGGGTCATATGATTATTGCGCGCTGGCCAGGCGCGCAATCCAATAGTTACGTGCCTTCATGTAACCATCACCTTATATCCGAAGAAGGGATTTCAGTTGGTGCAATATCTTTAAAACCTTACCAATACAATATCATTGTCTTTCATTTAATATTTACCCTCCCCAACAGGTTTTCCTTTTTATTTTAACACCGGTATCCATATATTAATATTGTGTACCTGGGGTCCATCTGTCTAATTGCATGCTTTGGTATTCATCCAAGAACGCATCCTCGGATCATCTTCCTCAAACACTTAAGCTTACCTTGCATATACAATATAGTTAGCTTCTTTATATATGAATACATATGTACATGCTTACATTCAATTCTACCTTTGGATCTTGATCGAGTCTTGATTGTACGGGTTCCTTATCACAAGAGCACAAGGGTTTGAGTTAAAGTATTTACCTCATTGTACTTGATTTCACTCAAACCAGGGCTCTGATACCAACTTGTAAGACCCTAACAGTTTAGCAGAACAGACGCAACGGAAATACAAACCATATATTTTTTTCTTTATAACGGATACTAACATACCTGAAAACCGTTTAAAACGACTTCTTTAAAATAAGTACATCATTCATCCCAAGTTAATGTAACCCTTATAACATGTGAATACAAACTACGTGACCACTTCTCCGTACAATCTATGATTTTCAACTCGATCCTCGTCCACTTGTCCCTCATGATGATAATGATGATCCGAATAACCCGCGGTCACCATAAATAACTAACACTTAGTAAATTGTGACATCATACATACCTTAATGAATATATATAAAAAAATCAATAACCACGTAGCAATCTATCTATGTATACTACTCCAACATGATGTTCTTCTGAATTCGTCCTTTACACCGGGCCTCCAATCTTTGAGAGCCCAACACTTACATACCTGCACTTTCATTTCATTCTTATAAACAACTCAGTTAGTATAGTCAATACTCGTATATATTAACACAATACATACCTTCATACGAGTTCCAATCATTCGGAAACATTTGGTTTATTAACACATATACATCTTATCTAACCCAACTCCATAAAGATAAAAATCCTACTTCATACATGCATACTCCTCTATCCAAACTCTTACATACAACTTATATTCTCACATATTCATACTAACAATTCTTAGTCACAAACTACTACACATATAAGTCTCGTACATACCAACCTACGCGTATATCCATTTTTATTCGTGTTTACTAATAAATTCAATCTACTAACATACAATTAATCTAGTCATACATTCCTACATATTCATTTCGTTCCCACATATACTTGTATACACGCCCCATTCTTACCCGTGCCTCATAAACACTCTTTAATGAGTTTTGGGTACATTTCGAGAGCTTAAAAATGAGTGCTATAATCACCCGTACCTCACAAAACTATTTGGTAAGGTTGGGGTTCATTATGGAAGTTTAACGGGGCTTGGGAATGGGTCTACGGGTCCGGAATCGAAGAAAAACGAAGAAACGGGGCTACTGGCGTCGGCTGGTATGTAGGCAGCAAGTTAAGGCGTCAGCCAACTGCTGCCCAGCTCGGGGACGCTGCCCCTGCAGCACCGACGCTGGATTTCTTTCTTTTCGATGTTTTGACCCCAGTTCGCGCATCCCGAACTTCCCAAATCATAAAATAACATTATTCCAAGCCCCCAAATCATTCTAACACTTAACCCCATGTCTCCATAATCAAATCTATATTTTTATCATACATTCTTGAATTTTCACCAGTTTGATTTTACCATGTACTTTCCGAACTAGTTAAGTATTTTTGACCCGCTACAACAAAACTTACCTTAGGACTAACCATTACCTAACATTCTTACATGGTTCCCATACCAAAACATCCAAAATCCACATCCGACACATTACTTTCTACATTTTGACCCGTTTAAACTTAACGAGAGTTTTCATTCATAACTAATTCACATATTACCCCTACTAGTTTACTTACTTTTGTTCTATCGTTACTTACCCGTTCTATTATGATTCCCATCCTTCTTGCAATCTAAACTAATTATAAATAATAAATTTAGTTCGGGAATCACTTACCTTGAGCGTCCGTGTTCATGCTTGCTTCCTTTTGACCCGTTAGCTTTTCGCGCTTGAGTCCATGCCAACGTGGTTCCCATTTCATGTCACCACATCCATATTCTTCGTTAGCATACAAATCCATACTTATTGTCAATCATTTCCAATATTAATTCTTTCTACAAATCTCAAATGCTTCACATGTAATGTACATTTAATTCATAATTTCAATTAAGAAATTAGTCAAACATATAGTGAACATCATACCACTCCAACATAGAGTACAACCTTGTAATCCACACTTTTTACCAAATCATATAACAAACCAAAAATCATACATGTATTCCATCTAAAATACATTTCTCATGTTCAATTACCACCAAATACAAGACATCCTCATATTATACATTTTCATCCATTACTTGCATCCGATCTCATCTAGTAATCTCACCTATTCATCAAACACTTGGTGTGCGTACACCATTTAATGCACATTGTACAACTAATTCATGCATAATCTTCCAAGTTCTTACTTTCAATCATCAACTCAATAATACATCAAACTAACTTTATACTATATTCAACCTAACTTGCAAGAGTTCATCATATTGAACATAATACATCAAGAATTACACAAATATTAAACATAGATGATTCACTCACTTCATCTTACTCACTACTACAAGTGGGTTTCACCGCAAATTTCAAATGACATCTAAAATAATTCATGTTCCATATGGTGATTTTACATATATTCATGCTTAATTTCATACAATTTCATGTATTGATCATAACCCACTTCATACAAATCATCAGATTACAATTTACAACTTATCACATGTTTAGTAAGTCTAGATGAAGAGAATTCTTCATCCATGCAAGGCTTCACTCTCCAATTTGATCTCTATTTGGTTGGATTTTGTGGATTGAACAAGAAAGGGTTTTCTTCTCCTTCTCTAGCATCGACATACACATATATTTGTCAAAAAATGCAATATTTTGACTCCCATTCTTTTTTGTTGACCACTTTAACTTTTCACAAAATGTCACAATGGCCCCTTTACTTTCCTTCTTTCTTTCTATTAAAATAAAAATTATTTTAACTAGGTTAAGTTACCTACTTACTTTATTTCATGACATAACTCAAGAGAACTCGGTAGTGAATAGAAAATATACATGTTTTGGGGCGTTACAAATAATATACCTATTATTTATGTACAGATATTTATTTTTCATGATTAAAAAAATATATATATTATTTTATTTTTTTTCATACATGAAGGACCCGCACTTTGCGCCGGGACCGTTAAGCCAAACAAAAAGTAAGCGTAAAAATGATGAATCACGCACACACGTTACAGCGTGTTAACTCGCAAAAGATAGACCGAAAAGGTAACACATAAAATAGAATAACTAGGCCTCTTCAAAAAGCTCGGGCTCGAAGCTCGCTTGAAGCTTGCTCGAATTTAGCTCGAAAAAAGCTCGCTCGATATGGCTCGGTTTGAAAGTGAGCCGAACTGGCTCGGCTCGGTTTGAAAGTGAGCCTAGCTTGCTCGGCTCATAACGCGCCAAATTGGCTCGGTTTGGCTTGCTTGTTAGCTCGGCTTGGCTTAGTTTGGATTGTTTTACCTTTAATATGCTTTATTTTAATTTACATATAACATATTATAGAAAATTGGTTATTATTTGCAGGTATTTAGGAGTTTAGTTAGATATCTATAACATATTTGGGGGTTGATTAAAATGCTAATAAACTTATAATATATTTATTTGAGATTAAAACTTATTTCGTATTTGATTGGACTTGACATTGGCTTGTAATACAATAGGTTGAACTTATTTCAGATATGTCATTTTGAATTATTGAATGATATCTTAGACTAATGAATTTTGAAAGCTAAAAATTAATATTTATTTTTATATTCGAGCCAAAGCGAACCGAGCCGAGCTGGCTCTTTTAAAAACCAAGCCTAGCTCAAGCTAAGTTTTTCAGTTCGGTTTCAAATCCGAGATGAGCCGAGCCGGATCGGTTTATAATCGAGTCGAGCTTGCCCTGGCTCGGCTCGGATCGACTTGTGAACAACCCTAAGAATAACTAAGTCGCCTTAAGACTTGAGAGTTTCAACAGAGCTGTTAAAACCGTAAAAATAGACGTAAAAACGTTGAACCAAATGCGCACGTTGCAGAATGTTACTCGCACAATTTAGAACGAATCATAAAACGATAAATTTGTAAAAGATGTAAAGTATAGGGATCAAAGTTGAAAGTGGAAAAGTGTTGGGGCTAAAAGTAGAAATTGTTTATGACAAATATGTAAAAGATGAAAAGTATGAGGATTATATAAAAGATGAAACCTATTGAGGTTAAAAGTGTAAAAGATAAAAAAAACAAAAGAGTACAAAGCAAATAAAACTTAAAAGTGTAAATTAAAAGTTAAAAAAAGTTAAACAAAACTTAATAGTGTTTACATGAGAGAATTTTTCTTTTTACAAATTAATATATAGGTAGGGTGAGTGTTGACTACAAAGTCTTTTTTTCCTACAAAGTGTACAAAGTCATAAAACATCATAATGTTAATCATAAAAACACACTCAAACCCTACAAATAACATAGTGGCGATTACTAAAACACCATATTGGTGGGTCTTGTGTTGTGTTTTGGATGACAAGGCTTTGATTATCGAATGACTAAAATTAATGTGTTTTATGTTGATTATCATGTTGTGTTTTATATTCATAGTTGTACGATTGTGTTTGAAGTTTTTAAGGATTGTTAGGGTTCGGATATTATGTTTTAGTGATCTTCACTATATTATTTGCAAGTTTTAAGTGTGTTTTTGACTGAAATTGTGGTGTTTTATAGCCAATCGTCACCCCAGATAGGTAATATATACGTAATAATATAGGAGGGTGAGGTTATTGTAAAAAATGTATTTTTTGTGAGAAGGGTAAGAAAGAATCTAAACCATTACATCTTTAATCTAATGGTTGAGATCTTGATGACAATCTTGTAAATAGTGTAACAATTAAAATAATTAATTTTCTAGATTAATGGTATAAAGGTAAAATTACATTTTTTAAATTTAGAAAATCACATGCAATCCACATGCAAGTTCCCCCTTCTTTTTTAAACATCAATAATTTTTTACACGTAACTCTTTTTTTTTAAATCACACCATAATAACCAGTGTTTTTTATCTTTAATATAAGTACCCTATTGTTATACTTATGTAGAGAAAAAATACATTTCGATTGGATGTTTTAGTCCATAGTGTGTTTTCTATGTTCATACGATGGTGTTTTTATTGTATTGTGATTTAAGGCTTTGTTTTACAGTAAAACACCATGACGTAATTAAGACACCATAGCATTGCAAATAATAAATTATGATTCAAGTCGTGGTGTTTTAACATCTAGAGTATGTAACATTGTATTGTGATTAAAGTCATGATGTTTTAACATCTGGAATAATAATAGAATCATTCTAAATGTTTAAAACACCACGACTGTATGATGATTCAATTAATGGTATTTTTGGAATCTGTATGGTGTTTTATACCTGCAAAAAAATCATTACAGATGTTAGATCACCATGGCTATATTACGATTCAAGTTAGGTGTTTTTTGGAATTCGTATAGTGCTTTTATACAAACTGATGATGAATTTCTATAATAACTGATGTAATCTATATCTATACTATATAATAAAAGAAACCAATAAAAGGACACTTGTCATTATTCTAGACCATCCTTAAGTGTAGATAATTATTATTTTATTTAAACTATTAAATTTAATATATGTTTCAAACATTTTAGAAATTACGGATAAAGTTCCATAAAATATCTTATTATTTATTTATATTAATTACTTGGTTAGAAATTATATCTTAATTTCTTAATTGTAGATAACTATTATTTAATTTAAATTATTAATTTAATAAATGTTTCAAACATTTAAGAAATTACGGATAAAGTTCTATAAAAATCTTATTATTTATTTATATTAATTACTAGGTTAGAAATTATATCTTAATAATTGAAACAAATATCGAGCATTTTCATAACGAGGGTGGGAGAACGATTTTCTTGCTTGACAAATTATTTATTTATTAACATATTTAAAATACAAGAAGAAAAATAGCTACATTTATCATACTAAAAAAATATCCAAAAACAACCATCCTTTTAAGATGCAACTCACGTCCAGAAACTTAAATTTTAAAGTTATATAATTTAATAACTACCGATAATTTATACTTATCTGATTAATCTAAATATCATTTTGTAGCTATAAGTTTATTCAATTGGCTAATTGTTATATTCCTAATCCGGACATTTCAACAATTTTTAATAAACTAAGACCACTATTATTTAAATAAAACTTGGGTTATTAAATGTATGTTCACGTGACAATTATAACTCGTGAGAAAGTCGATGATACCATTTGTTTTCTAATAGATTGTTCAAATGTTTTCATATTTATAAACTTGACAAATATCACAAGTTTTGATCATACATGACACAAAATTTTGTTTGGATATAGAAAAACGTCTTAAAAATATCATATTGTAATTGTTAAATCTTCGTTAACTATTTGATTTTTTATTTACTTAACCCGAGTAACACAATGGGTTATAACCTAGTTGTCCATAAAACAATATGTTAATGAAGACCAAAATACCACAAACTAAACCTGAAGATCTCGATTAGAAGATGATGAAGAAGATACAAGTAATTGTTCATACCGAGATAATCTGGCTAATCTCTTACTGAGAAAAAAAATCAAAATTCGAACCCCTAAAAAAACTCCTTAAAAACGGTTACAAAGATTTTATCTTTAATTAGGATTATGAGTAAAATTACAATTATAGCTTTAAGCTAATAAAATGGATAAAGACGTGTGTCACTACCAGAATCTTTCTTATCCTTATCACATTTTAACATTTTAGTCTTTTTACCGTAATAATAGGATATTCCAAAATTCTAATCCAACAAAAAATACAAAACCAAACAGCACTAGTTTGTGCAGGCTTCTAGCAAGTAGCAACCACCCTTCATACACACAAACCAGACCAACAACTGAAGCTCACAAATGGCGTCCATGACGTCATCACCACCAAATATCTACAACCACATCCACAACAACAACAATAACAACTCCATTCATCACAACCGCAAACTAAACGCCATCAAAACCAGAATCAACAGTTCTCGCCGCTTCATCTCATCTTCAACCAAAAACAACAACTCCAACGAAGTAACTAGAAGGTATTTCATTCATCCATCACAAATTAATCAAATAATGCTGATGAATTGTTCAATTAATTACTCAAATTGATGTTTATTGTAGAGAGGTTATATTAAGAAGCAGCGAATTAGCTCTTCTCGGTGCCATATTTCACTTTAGGTATGTCTAAATATAAATATAAATATTATTATTAAATGAGTTTTGTTTCAGTGTGAATTTGATTACTGATGTGGTTTAGGTTTGTTAGATTCTTTAAAAAAAAGTTATATTGGCTAATTCTTAGATGTATAAAACTTAGCTGCTGTAAAATTAAGAAGTACTAAATTTTATGTTATGGTAATATATTTATGTGTTTGATGCAGTGGAAGTAAACCTAATTACCTTGGTGTACAGAAGAATCCGCCTGCGTTAGCTTTATGCCCTGCGACGGACAAATGTATTTCAACTTCGGAGAATATTAGTGATATTGTACACTATGCACCACCTTGGTAAGATATCGTATGTTATCGTATTCTGACTTTGAATGTTTCAATATTCGTATGTGTATATTTGATTTATGAGGATTAATAGCTACATTAATAGTATAACAACTGCTATAAATCGTCGAAAGACGATTTGTAATAAAAATGATATAAATCGATCATATTATGTTTTCTGTAGGAACTATAATCAAATAAGGACGGGGAAGTAAGAAACCCGTGAGCAAAGAGGTGGCAATGGAGGAGCTTCTTGAAGTGGTTAGATAATAAGCCTTTAAGCCCCTGATCCTTGGAAACTAGAGGTGGAAAAAAGGGCGGGTTTTGGGTAACGGGTCAAAAAAGGTCTCAGCTGAACTTTTTAGTACGGATAGGAACGAGAACGCGTCGTGTCGACCTGCAAGTATTTTTTTGTTCATTTTCATAAATAGTTAATGTGTGTTAAATATATATTAGATTATTAGTATTAGGGTTTAACTGTATTTAGCCCATTGGTCGAGTTAGGTTTCTCTAGGGTTTGTTTCCTACATATTGAGGGTTCCCCCTCCATTGTAATTACACAATTTAGTTAAAATGTAGTCCATTACTGTAAACATTACAAACACAGTTTTAGGCTGCTTTCAATAAGTTTGACCCGTTTCCCTTTCAGCTTTTATTGACTCGTTTCCCTTTCAGCTTTTATTGACCCGTTTGAGATAAACCACAACCTAAATCAACCCATTTATAAGTAAATAGGTTAAAACAATCACTTCTGTTCAAAACACACAAAAGCATAAATCGACGTGTGTTATGTGCTCCTTCATTGGCTCAACGCATCTTGTTTATGATACCACAGATAAAAACAACGAAACCGGACAACTTCACTCCGAGGGTGGTAGAAAAGAAAGATGATTATATACGTGTGGAGTATGAAAGTCCGATTTTGGGGATAAATATTAAAACTCCTAGTTTCTTTCTTTGTTAATTAATGGACAAAAAATATGTGCTGAGTTGGTTTGTTTGGTCTCAGTTTGTGGATGATGTTGAATTCTGGTTCCCTCCTGGGAAGAAACCACTTGTACAATACAGATCAGCATCACGCATCGGGCTCGGTTTCGATGCCAACAGAAAGAGAGTAAAGGTAATTGCCTTTTTTCATCATTATTTCAGTGTTTTCAAAACATTTGATTATCATAGTTAAATTTATATGAGATCTCTCTCTCTTTCTCTCTCTCCAGGCATTGCGGTTAGCACTAGAGAAAAAAGGATGGGCTTCGGAAGACGACTTTTGACAAAGCCTCGAGTATTGACTTTTTGTTTGTTGGAGCTCCATGAAGGTGTATAACCACAGAAGAGCCAGCATAAAGAGGTCAGTCAACAAATGCAAGTCATGTAGTGGTAATAATATTGTCATTTTTATCTGTCTTTAGTGGTAATAATATTGTCATTTTTATCTCTCTGTATCTATCATTTCTGAATTTTATAGTTTCAACAAAACTTGAATATAATGAGGTCATTTTTTTTATTTTTTTTAATGTTATTGTATACCAAGAGATTTCACATTCAAATTAAATCAACAGAATTCGGGTACACAGTGAAGGTTCTCATATTCATGATAAATACCATTTGCATTTAAAATAACAATTTCTACCTTTCTCCCTATATACATATAAACTAAACCTTTAGGATACCACTTATATGATATGAGGGTGATGAAGGTTTAGCATATAGAGCAGAAAAAGTAGCAAATAATTTATAAAGATAAACATAGCGTCATAATCTAGATATCTCTTTCTGTAGCCGATGCAAAACACGTTATCACCAAACCAATAGGCTCAGCTTCAAAAAGCATTGTAACAACATCCTGCACAAAGAAGAAAGATAAATAATAAATTACAAAAATGATAAGTTAAGTGGACCCACATTGATAGAAGATGAAAAGGTTTGAATTATGAGTTGCAGGCTGCCAATTAGGGATGTAAACGGGCCGAGCTGTTCATGGGCTACTTGAGATCGGCTCGCTAATAGCTTAATTCGACTCGATCTTAAACCGTTAAACGAGCATGGGCCCGAACTCGAGCCTAAATTGACGCCGTTTAATAAACGAGCCCGAACTTCATATACCGAGTTTGTTATATACATAAAATTATATAATATATATATATGGAAATAGTTATAATTATATAAGTATATAAATAAAATAACTAAAGAGTTAATAAATAAAAACCGAGCTGAGCTCAAGCTCTGTTAAGACTTCAAATCAAATGAGCAGAGCTCTAACTTAGGCGAGTTTGGCTTGGCTTATTTTACGTTTCTACAGTCAATAATTTTCACCGTGGTTTTGAGCTATGTAAGAGGACAAGAGGTTATATGGTCAGTGGGCCCACTTTTTAACCAAAGTGTATATACGTGTACCTTCACTATTTATAGCGAGGTCGCCTAAAACACTAAAGGCGTAAAAGGGAAGAACTGTTTGTAGTTGTCTAGTCAAGGGTGTTTGCCAGAAGCTGAGCCATAGTCTGCAATTCATCTGCTTGTTGTGCTGATGCTGAAGATCTATCGAACCGATTATTAGCTTTGCAGAAAGATTACAGGTGGCAAACAGGTCAAAACATATAGTTTTGCACAAAGATAGCAGGAAATCTAACAATATATACATAATACATGTGCCTTTGATTGTTGCAAAAACATTGAAAGTGGGCCCTAATAGCAACCTTAGCCCTTTTTTAAACAACTTATTCCAACTTAGGATCAAAACTTGTACCATTGTACCAGAATATCAAAAAATGTAGTTAAATGCTTCTGAATGTGTAGTGATTGTAGTCCTCATAATGCTAGTCGGTTGTTAAGAAGGTTGAGCCACTTAATTCCCAACTGTATCAAAATGATCACAATATATGAGATTTGGTAGCTAACTGATTTAGATGAGAAGAAGCTAGGGGAAGAGGAGGATTTCTGTATCAATTTTGAATGAGGAGCTGAGTACAGACATAAGTCACATAACGCACATATCTTAGTTGTCAATGGCTATAGCGACCGCTATAGCGCGCTATGTAGCGAGGCGATCAAGTGTCGCTATCTGGGTCATAGCGACCAATAGCGTGAATAGCGACAGTGAGTTTTTTTTTATGTAAATAGCAGTTAGATATAGCTATAAAATAGCTGGATTTATAGGTTTTTGTTAAATATACATGTAAAATAGCATATATATACTAGGGAATTTTGATATAATATACATATAAAAAGTTTCAAAATTCTTTTTTAGTGTATCGCTATTTATAAAATAGGGTCTTATTTGTCGCTATTCGCTATGTAGCATGTAGGTCCCCATTGTTGCTATTTGCTATTAACAACTATGGCACATATGACGACCTAACAAACCTCATTGAACACATTAGCCCTTTTAGGCATATCCATTCCCATCCACCTAAGGTTGCTCTCAACACACCTGTTCACAAATTCTGTCTGTCCATCTGTTTAGGGATGGAAAGCAGTGGATAGCACCACATCAACACCCTGCAAGGCCATGAAATCCTTCCAAAATCCAGTAACAAATGTAGGGTCACAATCAGACACCCATGTAACTTATACACGGTATCCAAGAATACATGTGCCACATCTTTAGCAGCATAGGGATGACTCAAAGCCGCCAAATGGCAGTATTTAGTCAACCTATCTACCACAACAAATATGGTGTCCTTCCCATTGGACTTGGGTAGTCCACCAACAAAATCCATAGAGACATTCGAAACGATCCAACTGGGAATGGGCAATGATAGGAAATCAGCGTACGGGTAACGGATAAAATTGAAATTCAAATAGAAAACGGATAGGCCACGGGTCACTCGAGATACAGATACACGACTAGATCAATCCGTAGGGCACTTTAATACGAATTTAGGATACAGAAATCAACAACTAAACTTGTAATTAGATTCCAAAGAACACCACACAAAGAGCCAATTTGTGCTAGCAATGGATAAATCTGGTTGCTCACATAAAGAGAGGAAACACAGAAACAATTTTTTATAACAAACTCACTGCCTCTTTTCATTCATTCATTTCGGGTACATAAAGGAAACTAGAAGACAACCCTACGTTGCGAACATCTAGGAAAGTGGGAAATAACTAACTCAAAATAAAAATAAAATAACATAGAAATAAATTTACTTGCATGAAAAAAGAAAAATTAGGGAACTTAAAAATATGAACTGATGGCAATTTTAAAATCATTATGTTTTATCGGATTGCAATTGCTACCAGGCAAGGGTTGCAGCAAGCTCGCTAAGCCACATTCTCTGACTTCGCTCTTTTGCACACATCATAATCTCTAACAATGGATCTCACTGTTTTAGCTAACCCTTTTCCAGTAGAACATGGCCTTAACCCTTTGCAAATATTTCATTATGCTTTAGGATCTGTACCTACCCTGCACTTGATCTTCTATACCCAAATATTCAGCTGCTTGTCTCCCAAACATATATTTTGACCTTTTTGCAAATATTTCATTATTTCATAACATGTTGGAATTTCTTGTGACTGCAGTTTCTGATTCTACCTCCTATCAACTCCTTCGTCTGTCTCCATCGCAAGCTACTTATTGTTATTACACTTATGAACTAGAGTAGATTTGTCTTCACACCCAAAGCACCCGCCTTTCGCTCATGTTTCTCAATGTCCTTGCTAGATAATCGAGAGAAAGTCTTTTCTTTGACCCAAAGTAATGGTAGTTTGTTTGCAGTAACCTGTGAACTGGTTTTAAAAATAGTGGCCGTGTAGTAGCAGCTCTTGCTCCAGATGATCCTGCCAACGACTGTGTTGACCAATCATTTTGATTGAATGGCGATGCTAAGATTACTTCAAATGCATCTTGCATTTTTGCTAAGGAATAGGCGTCTCGAAGTGTGTTTAGTTTAAACAACTTCACATGACATCTTATATTCAGTTTCAAGCCTCTTAGATAAATGCTTACTGTATATTCTTCGCAAATTGTACTTTGTTCAACCAAGAAACAAAAGATTTGCAGCAATCTTTAAGATGTGATTATCTTGGTTTAAAAAAGCGAGAGGCGCACAAAAGCGACGAGGTCTAAAATTGAGGCGCGAAGCGCAAAGCGCAAAAGCGGTGGCTTTTCGTACCCGAGGCGCAAGGTCTTTATATAATTTTTTTTATATATCCCATACATATCCTATAGGTTTTTAGCTTCCTTTAACCAAAATATAGCTATAAATAGGCTTTTATACCTTGTCCCACATAGGTGTGGGAACAAAGGGAATGGTTGAACTCGTGCTTGCCCGCACGTCCTGCGGACACGAATGCAGCTCCAAAAACCCGGGCTGTTAGAAAACGCTTTTTGCTGTGTATAGCCTCAGGTCCATCGGGCGCGCTTTTCAGACCAAAAAAGCCCCCAAAAATGCGCTTTTTGGTCGCTTCCTGGAAAAACACAAGGCGCTGAGCGGTAAAGCCCCATGACCTGCGCCTTGTGCGCTGGCCTCAGGCGCGCTTTTTTAAACCAAGGTGATTATTTCGGTTCGAGTTATATCGAACTGAATACTAGTTGTTGCTGAAGACACTTAAACCCCTAACAAATTCTCCAAGGTTAAACAGAATCTCAGAGAAAGACCGCTCGTTTGTAACTCTGATATCCTCAAATGTCTTCTCTGTCTTGTCAACTGCAAAATAGTCTTCTCATGTTCTTTCATTGTCTTAACACCTGATTTGGTGTATTAATTGCCATTGCTAGTTGTTGCTGCTGAAAATCGCTTCCGTGAAGTGCCGCCTGTTTTTGATGATCACTGCCCTTGAATTGTCGCTAATAATTGTGGTTGAGATTTGAGAATTGCTGTTGACGATTGTTGAATAACTTGTTACAACTCGTTGCTGAAAATCGCTTGTTGCTATGAATCACAAATTCTCCATAACTCACATCGATGAGGAAGGAGTGCTTTTATACCGTTGTTATGATGACAAAAGTTGATAGACACGGTAAATGCACAAGAAGTATTCAGAAAGATATGGGATCAAATCCTGAAAGTACACTTGGGAATTACGTGGCTCAACATTCTTAGGCCATGCGTAGTGGAGAGGTGAAGGGGCGCTATAAAGGCCCATAGTGCTCAGAACACTGCCCCTGGACGTTATGGGGGTTATGTTGGGGGTTATGGTGGGGGTATGGCTGGCATGATGCTGATGGCGGGGTTATTGTTTTGGTTTCTCTACACACATGTATGTATATACATACGTATATATCTATAATTGAAAGGGGTTTATCCACAACACACATAATTGAAGGGGGGTTATGTTTGAGTAAAGGGAGTTATGGGGGGTTATGACTACACATAGTCTTAACGAACTAATTCTTAAGTTGGTTGAGCATTTACACCTAGACCCTTCTAACAATTGCCATGCCATTAGACCTTTAGCTTAATCCCACAAATATGTGCCGTGAGAGGGTTAAACACAAACTGAAAGGAAAAGGTCATACAATTTACCAAGTTTGGAGTAATCTCGGGTAAGAATACCGTAACCCCACGGACATCCGAGTATCTGCTGAATATAATAAATAAAATGTTGAAGTTGTTAGAAACTTGAAAATTTTCAAATTACATAACTGATAAAAGTGTAGTTGAATATTTTATATTTCAAATCATATTTTGAGATAAGTTGAACATCGAGTTCCTAGTGGTTACACACGTTATAATGTTTGGTTATGGATAAAGATGGTTTAAAAGAATTGAAGACACATGTTTATCAAACATTATAATCGTGTCAAGCACAAGTTCCACACGGTCGCAATACTCATAGCACACGCTCACGTTAGGCACTGGTCTTACCTATTTATTTATTTTTTTATTTATTTCAATAAATCTAAAAAATGTTTCATCGTCTAACTATTAATTCATAAAATAACACTTCATTTAGTAACGCTTATATATATCATTAGAATGGAGAATGAAAATCATTTTCTTATCTAGTTTTTGTGACAGGCCCTTAAATTTTCTTTACTAACGATTTTTAGAATTCTGTATGTTTATCGAGTGATCCTTTTTTACGGGGTTGACCAATTTTCTTTGCCGGATTAAGTTGTGTCATGTCTAATAAGCATAAACTAGTGGGTTGCACCCGCGCTTCGCGGCGGAGCTACCGATTTTTGATAAATTTTAAGTGGAAATGTAGTTGCAGTGGTAAAAATAACGTTAATGGTGGAAAATTTGGTAAAAAAAAATTATGTCATGTATTTTGTTTTTGTAAAATAAAAATGAAAGTGATAAGAGAAAATAAAATAATTGGGTTAAAAACGTAAAATATTTATAATGTAAGAGGTGAATTTGAAACTTGAAAAGGTAAAAAAAAACAAGTTAATGTAGCTAAGAACTTGTGTTTTAGTATATATTTATAGCACATTTTTCAATTTGGTTTGTCTAATATAGCGCTTTAAAGGTGATTTCACTTTCACTCGAGTTTTATTAGAAAAAGATGTTTGTAGCAATTTTAAGATTTTATGGAAACAAAGTATTATATTTACACGTTTAACTAATTATTGACTACTAGTTTAACTTAACTATTTGGTTTCTATCCAACAACTGTGTGGTGTTTGATCATGTCTCCAACACGAATATTATTTTTTATTATCATTAATTGTCGAGTCTTGAAAGAAGTTAAAAAAACTAGTCTAAGAGTTGAACATTAATCAAACCTGGTGACTTCTCTTGTTTCAATCATACAATTTTTAAATGAGTTATTGTCTAAAAATCTACTTGCGGCCATTCGATTTCTGATACTACGAAACAAAAAGAACTACAAGGTCACTTGTTGCCTATTAAGTGGGTCTGCCCCTGTTCTTTCTTGTAAATGCTATGCTATGCTATGCTATTCTATTGGGTGATGACACACGTAATGTATAATCTAGCAAGGTAGTGTTATGTTGATGCTTACCAAAGGTCAAAGTATAGAGAGTACCAATGCGTTACAAATAAAAAGTACACGGACCAATTATGGCCATTTGTAATAGTTAGAATAAGGTTGTTTTAGTTTTAGCTCAGCGTGTACAAGTTTAATAGTTTAGGGGGGCTAAATGTCATTGTTGTATGATGAAACAGAAGGGTCGTTAGGAAGTTGTTATATACAGTTGACAGTTGTAATAGGTGGTTAGCAATGAAATGCAGTGATCTTCTTCCCTAATTCTTTTATCGTAACAAATTGGTATCAGAGTTGTTCCATTCTCAGAACGCTCTCGATTCAAACCCTAAATCATCACATTCCACATTCAATTCGTCAATCCAGCTTACCAATTCGTTCAATTCATTGAAATTGATCATTAATTCGATCAGTTTCCACTCGCTTTCAGTTCAACTCATGGAAATTGATCACAAATTTGACTAATTTCAATTCAACAATTGATCTTCAATTCGATCAATTCAAACCCCACTAGTACTCCACAACAGAAAATAGACCGATTGGAGAAATCTACGAATGATAATTCACATTCACAATCTATTCAAACTCAACAGTTCGTGTTGGAAGAAAGCACAAATCACATTAAAAACCTTCAAATTCAAATGGCCGTTCAATTGAGGGAGATGAAGGATTTATTACAAAACAATATAGAGTGTGCAAAAACGTTAATGAGATTAGGCAGACTGGATTTTCCAAAATTCGGTGGTGAGGATGGTTATACAAATGTAACAACTTGTTTGCTATGGATAAAACTCCAGCTAATCTAATTTGAAAGTTCATTATGTTGTGGTGAATTTAGAAGGTGTTGCACTACAATGGCATTAAGGTTTTGTCACAAGTCAAATTGATCAAATACCATGGGAAGATTACTCAAGATCTGTCTTAAATCAGTTTTCAACAAGACTTTCTAAAGAACCTATTGAAGAGTGGAAAAATCTACAGCAAACTGGTACCCTACAAACAAGATTACTATAATGATTTTGAAGCCTTACTAAATAGGGTGACCTTATATGAAGATTTTGCTGCAGGCTTATTTGTTATTGGTCTAAAAATACACATAACTGTAAGTATGAACAATTATATGTGTAAAAAATTGGAGCTAATGAAGATGAATAAACTTCTTCATCAGAATTGGTTGAAGTGCAGGAAATGCAAATGGATCCTAAAATATACATTCATGCAATAGTGGGAGTTCCTTCTTTTGGTATAATGAAAGGGAAAGGCACTATTGGATCCAAACAATTGAATATATTGATTGATTTAGGCTCAACAACACAACTTCCTCAACTCTAATCTTGCAGCTAAACTACAATGCCCAACAAAAGAGGTATCATCTATGTCTATCACAGTAGCTAATGGGAATAAGTTACCCTGTGCAACTTTATGTCATAATTTCCAATGGGTTATGCAGGGAGTTTGGTTTAAGTCTGATATGTTGTTACCATTAAGAAAGTTATGATATGGTATTGGGGGTTTAAAAACCTTACTATGTAGTTTAAAATAGTAGATCAAAAATTTGAGCTTAAGGAAACCACTAACCAAAGTATGTCAGTTTGTTCTCGGAGAAAATGAATTCTATTATGGACTTGAGTAATGCAATGGTTAAAACTCAATTTTCTAGTATTCAAAATAGCATAGATGAGTCATTTCAGCACCAAACTACGGTTAGTGATGGGCAATATGAAAAGTTAGTGAAGGCATCGTTAAGTGAATTTGATGATGTGTTCCAAAATCCTACTGCCCTTCCTCCACCCACAAACTGTGATAATTAAAAAAGAGTTTATTGTTGAATCTATTACTATTAATCAAAGAGTTTATAGGTATCCAATGGGACAAAAGGATATAATAGAAAAAAAAAATGGTACAAGAAATGAAGGATATGGGAGTTATAAGAGATGGTGTCAGCTCCTTTGCTTCTTCTGTGGTGTTAGTAAAGAAGAAAAAATGGAACTTGGAGATTTTGTGTAGATTACAAAAAAAAACTCAATGAGAACACTATTAAGAACAAATTTCCTATTCCTTTGATAGAGGAATTGATTGAAGAAATGGGTGGGGCAGAGATTTTTTCCAAGCTGAGATAAGAATGCATCAAGATCATATTCACAAAACAACTTTTAGAACCCATCAAGAGCTGTTTGAATTCTTAGTTTTACCATATGCGTTAACAACCTACCACCTTTCAGGGGTTGATGAATTCAGTCTTTCAGAGGTTATGAAGGAAGAAAGTGTTGCAACTGTGTAGAGATAACAAGTTGCTGGCCAAAAAGTCTAAATGTAGCTTTGCTGGTACTAAAGTAGAGTATTTGGGCCATGTGATATCAAAGAATGGAGTAGCCACATATCAGTTTAAGATTCAACTGATTAAAGATTGGCCAATTCCTTCTACAGTCAAACAACTAAGAGGTTTCCTGGAATTAGCTGGTTATTATTTATAGAAGATTCATTTCTTCATATGGTACAATTGCTAAACCCTTGACATCATTATTACAAAAAGATATTTTAAGTGGTGGTTTTGAACAATTGAAACAAGCCTTGATTCAAGCACCTATGTTGGCACTACCAGATTGGTCCAAGGAATTTGTCATTGAAACTGATGCCTCATCAAAAGGTTTGGGAGTTGTTTTAGGAGTTGTTTTGATGCAGGGTAAACATCCTCTGGCATTTGTCAGCAAAGCTTTATCAGTAAGACAATGCTCTTTATCAGTTTATGAAAAAGAATTGCTAGTAATATTGATGGTTGTTAAGCAATGGCATCAGTATGTTGATTCTGAAACACTTTACAATAAGAACCAATCAAAAAAGTTTAAAACACTTGCTAGAACTATACCTCTACAACATACTTGGTTAAGTAAACTCATGGGCTATGACTGTGATATAGTATATAATAAAGGTATAGATAATGGGGCAGCAGATGCACTATCAAGAATACATAGGGTTGCATGGTTTCAAATGGTTGTATCTTCTTATGAACCTCTGTTGTTGGAAAGGCTGCAGAGTTATCTGAATAATGATATTGTAGCTCAAGAACTGATATTCAAGGAGCAGTTATTCCTCATTTGTCTTGGGATGGGAATGTCCTTAAAAGAAAGAATAAGTTATGGGTTCCTAAAGATGTATAATTGAGACAAGAAATTTTATTGATATGTCATGCTCAGGGGCGATGCTTTCAAGGGGCCGGAGGGGGCGCCCAACCCCCCGAACTTTTCGCGTAGTAGTGCTATATATGTACGTTTTGTATATAATTTTTTAGGTATATACGTTTTCGACCATCCGGTTTTATATAATTTCTTAGGTCCGGTGACTTCCGACCCCCCTGTGGAAATTTTCAAACTTCGCCACTGGTCATGCTTCTCCTTAAGCAGGACATTTTGGAGTTCACACTACAATGCAAAGATTCAAAGATATGTTTTACTGGAAAGGAGTAACCAAAGATATCAAGTAGTTTCTTAAAAAGTGTGATGTTTGTTATGGGCCAAGTATGAAACAATAACTTTACCTGGTCTACTAAATCCTCTACCTGTTCCTACAATATTTACAGACATATCCATGGATTTAATTGGAGGATTGCCTACTTCTCAAAGTCTTGATACTACTGTGGTCATAGTTGACAGGTTTACTAAGTATGGGCATGTTCTGGCTTTGAAACAATCCAGGTTTACTAAGTATGGGCATGTTCTGGCTTTGAAACATCCTTATACTGCAACTAAAGTGGCTCAAGTGATCGTAGATAATGTGTTTAAGATCCATGGGTGTCCTCAAACTATAGTTTCTGATAGGGATGCATTATTCCTCAGTAAGTTTTGGAAAGAGTTCCTCAGAATGCAAGGCATTAATCAAGCCCTATCCACTGCATACCATCTGCAGACTAATGGTCAAACAGAAGTGTTGAATAGATGTCTGGAGAAATATCCAAGATGTGTGACTATGGTTGCCTTAGGCTCAATAGTGGTACAATTCAACTTGGCATTCAGCCATACAAACGTCTCCTTACAAAGCTCTATTTGGTGTTGACCCTCCCATACACTTACCTCATATTCCACTAGATACTAATGTGGCTGCAGTGGAAGAGTTCTTTCAGGAAAGGGAATCAGTGTTGGAAACTCTTAAACAATCCTTATGCAGAGCTAAAAATCGGATGGAACAGTTTACAGATCATCACATGACCGAAAGAGTCTATGAAGTTGGAACATTGCTATATTTGAAGTTGCACGCTTATGTTTAGACTACCCTAAGATCTCACAAATACTCTAAAACTTTCTCCAAATACCATGGTCCATTTCTTATTCTAGCAAGGATCGAACAAGCTGCATATAAATTGGATTTGCCACCTAATTCCCAAATTCATTCAACTTTTCATGTATCTCTTCTGAAGAAACCGTGGAGGTCCACCTAGTGTTCATAATATTTCAGAGGGCTCAAGTAATGGATTACAACCTATGCACATTTTGGACAGAAAGTTAGCTAGGCAAGGTCATAAACCCGTGGTGAAGTTTTTGATACAATGGAAGGATCATCCACTAATGATGCTACATGGATGGTTGCTGATGAATTTATGTTAAAATTTACTGATTTTCCTATTGATTCTTTGTCACACCCCAATAATTGATTACATCAGAGTCGGGCGTGATCTGACTGGTATCTTCATTGCACAGCGGAAGTATTTTAATGCTAAGACTTCTAGGAAATGAATGCCCGCTAAGTACTCGACTCCCAATGGGTTCTCCTATTCCAACCGTGCCATAGTTTGTATATGTAACCTGAGAAAGAAACATGCGAAAAATCAACATAAAGTTGAGCGAGTTCATAGTTTGTTCGAAGAGATTTAAAATAAATCTTTTTAGTAACCGGTTTAAATATTGTTGAGAAAACGTTATAAAATCATTTTCCTCGGCATGTCATATGAAAACCTTGTTTTTGTAATATTTGAATAACCGTCGATGTCCGCGTACGACAAAGACAACATGCCCCAGCATAAGCCTATAATCCACCCCAAGCTAGTAAGTGCCTCGCCAAGCGTTTACTCAAGACGGTAGACTAGCAGGCGGTTATAGTTCTAGTATGTAGCGAGGACTTCATTGTACAGTTTTAAGCGCCCCTACGGCCCTTAGTGTTGAGTAGTGGACAATCCAGTCCTTGTGTCTATAAGTAGGACCAACCAGTCCTCTTATTTGTATGTAGGACAAACCAGTCCTTGTGTCTTCGTGCCTCGCACGAGCATGTGTGGGACTAGCCCACTAGTTTCCTTGTGCCTCGCACAAATGAGAATGGGCCTAGCCCATTTGAGTCTGTAAGCAGGACCAACCAGTCCACTTAGTTGTTTGTAGGACAATCCAGTCCCGTTGTAGCCAGGACATTCCCGTCTCTAGCCATGAAAATCATGCACGTTCTGAAAATACGCGTGTGTTTTGTAAAACCGGTATTTTGAGTATAAACCTTTCGTAAACCATTTGAGTTAATTGAAATCCTTTCGTAACATGATTTAGAAATATGAATCTTTTTGTTTCTCGAAATTTTGTGTACTTTCTAAAAACTTGCATGTCTTTCAACCCCCGAAAACATTTATAACAATATAAAACCGTAAAAAGCGGGGGTTATGAACTCACCTTGTTATCCTTGTGCAAAGCTAGCTAAGCGTGATTTCCGTAATGTTATTCCAAGAGCGTAAACTTGCTAGCGTGCAACTATGGCATTCCTAACAAGGAACCAAGCTTATAAGATTCTAATAAGACACGCAGTTAAACTACGTGTCTGAGCTCTACCGAATCGTTAACAAACGATCCCCAAAAGATGTTATCTTGATTTAAAATAACCATTCTATGGCTATTTGATCCCATCAATAATCGGGATAAAACTCAGTCTCGAAAAGCGACTTAGTTTCCGAATGATTTAGAATATATATATTTATATATTTAAATATAAATATACTTACAAATCGTGATAGCTAACGTTAATAGAAATAAGTAAATGGATAGTAGTACATCTCGTTGTAGCTTTCGTACGATGAAAATATATGTACACGTATGCATATATATATATACAAACGTTGAGTATTCGAAATGTCACATATGATACGGTAATACCGTTGTAGTTTCTGTAAGAAGTAGACATATATGTATACGTATATATGTAACGTAAATACATTTAACGTCGCGTAGTCGAAATAGTAGACTCGTGTCTCGTGGATATTTATCAAGGTAATCGGGTAGTCGTACGCTTGTTAGGAATCGACTACGTTGGTTTGTTATTGAAAATAAGTTAGTTAATAACATGTGAAGATCGTACGGTATCGCGTCAATTTACGTTTAGGTATTTGAAATAAATATAAACCGTTATATTTATTTTGTAAAAGTGTTTCGGAAATCTCGACATTCGAAATAAATATAAGAGTAAATTGCACAAAACATCCTTTATGTTTCCTCAAACTTGCAGGTTTCAGCCTTAATGTTTAAAAGTTGCTAAAAACAGCCTTTAAGTTTATTTTTGTTGCGGGTTCAATCCTTTACAGCTAACCACGTTATTTTCTTCAGTTAAGTTCCCTCACATGCATAACATGTGAGGGTATATTCGTCATTTTGGTTGATCATGTGAGGGAACTTAACTGAAGAAAATAACGTGGTTAGTTGTAAAGGATTGAACCCGCAACAAAAATAAACTTAAAGGTTGTTTTTAGCAACTTTAAAACATTAAGGCTGGAACCTGCAAGTTTGAGGAAACATACAGGATGTTTTGTGCAATTTACTCTAAATATAAACATTATATTTATTTTATAAAATAATCCCAACGTTTGAAATAAGTATTCAGATTTTCGATGTTTGAAATAATATATAATGACACATTATTTTGAATAGTTTTTCCGAGTTCTAACGTTGGAAATAATACAATATTAATTATATTCATTTTAAATAATCGCCGTGTAATAGGTGTTAGGATTTGATATAAGTAATCATGTTTAGACGAAATAAATTTCCGTGTTTCGTTATCTTGAAATCACCTTTATCGAAATGTTATAAACCTTTATTTGTAAACTATATTTTGTCACAAAAATAAATATTCGTTTATATTTATTTTTATCAAAGTAATTGAACCTCGCTAGGTACTGCTTATAAAATATAAACTTTTTCGTAATACGAATTTTTACAAAAATCGGGCAAAGTTTCCTCGGTTTTTAGGATAACCCTACAACTAAAGTGTTGATATTTTTATCAAAACGCAACGCAATTCAACAACATATATGATTTTTCGTAAGGTTATTGAATACCAAAACAATCTATCTAAACTACGATACGGTGGTTTGAGCTCGGTTCGCGTAATTATAAAATATATAAACAACCTAATTTAAAATTCGCTCCGTTTAAAGTTTACCGGGTCTCGTGGTGACTGAGTTTGACCTCAGTTGACCAGGGTTGACCAAAGCTGACCGATTGACTTTTGTTGACCAGGTTGACCACTGTTGACTGTGTTGACCTGCTTTGACGGGTTAACTCGTTGTTGACTGAGTTAACCGGTTGACCGGGTTGACTCGGTTTTGTACCGAGTTGAACCATGTGACCCGAGACAAAGCTAAACCGCAGTTGTAACCGAAACACCTGAACCAAATCTGAATCTTCTCAAACCCGAACCAAATCTGCCCCGAAACTGCGCGCACCAAGTTGAACCGAGTGACTGGGACTCGAGCCGAGACCCAAAATGAAAACCACCACCACCACTGCCGCCACCGGCAGGCCCCATGCGCCGCCGGCTGCGGCAGTTTGCTGTTGCCACTATGACTGCCGTTGTCGGTAGCCGCCGTACAGTCACCACCACCATCATCACGGCCGACCACCACCATCTCTACCTGAAACGAAAATCGAACGGCCGGAGGATATGGATTTTTACCGATCTGAACGAGAAGATGTAGGAGGAGAGATAGAGGGCTAACCGGAGAGGAAAACTCAAACCGCGGCTGCCGGAGGTCGATACTACCATCATTGTTGCTTAAAACGGAAAATAGATGTCGGAATCGTGTTCCTAGGCCTCGGTTTAGGGGGGGTATGCCGAAGCACCATCTGAAAAATCCACCGCCGCTGCCGTATGCGGCGGCTCTGCCGTCGTGTCTCGTCGTCGCCGGCTGTCGAGCACCTCGCCGGCTCCGCCGGCTAGTCACCGGCTCCACCGGTCAAGTCCGGTCGCCGGACTTCGAGAGAGAGAGGGAGGGAGCAGAGGTATGGGTGTGTGTGCAGCTAGGGTTTTGAGAAATGAGGGTGAAGAAGAAGATGTTGTATAAATATGTAGGGTTTAGGTGGGTTGGGCCAAGGCACGTTAGCCTGGTTCTAATATCTGAAGCGGCCCAATTATATTTTCTAAAGCCCGTTATCATGTTAAATATTACTTTAGGACCGATAGCATGTAAAATAATTTCGGTAATCCTCGTTTGACGCGTTTGTTAGTCAGTTGCGTTAAAAAGGTGAAATTTGCGTCGTTTTTCGTTTTAATCCGTTTTCCGATCCGATTTCGACAGCGAATATTAAAATTTGATTACGGAGCTAAATATGTCATAATATGTCAGTTTTTGATGTGATACAAGTGTCCGATACTTCCGTTTCGTTGCCGGTGCGTTCCTACAATCGCGTTTTTCGTTCACGTATGTGTTTGTGTCGTTCGAAAGCGTGAAAATTTCACAAAACCACATTCACATGTATAAGTTATACGTATAAACTTCGTATTTGACGGTGTTGTCAGTATCTTGTCCGGTGTCAGTTCGTTGCCGCTTATCGTTCAGCAGTCTTTTCGCAAATCAACATTCGCGCACTGTAAGGCCGGATAGACGTTCCTAGGCACTCCAAAGGCCTAATTTAGTTAGTATACGTCTGATTACGATACGTGTTAATGCCTTCATGTTCGTTATATGCGTAATTATAAATCGGAAATTACCGATTATCACATTCTTGAGGTCAAGAATGCTTGAGAGGGGAGTATTGTTACAAATAAAAAGTACATAGGCCAATATCATTTCTAATAGTTAGAATAAGGTTGTTTTTTTAGCTCAGTGTGTACAACTTTAATAGTTAAGGGGGCTAAATTTCATTGTTGTAAGATATAACAAAAGGGTCGTTAGGAGGTTGTTATTTACAGTTGACAGTTGCAATAGTTGGTTAGGGATTAAAGAAATGATCTTCTTCCCTAATGTTGTTCTATCTCCATTTTATCATAACACAATGATATTTAGGTCAATGAATTTTCAATAATTGACATGCTCAAACCAACCGTGTATCCACTATTGGAACCATACCACCCCTACATTATTAGTACATTAGATCCAATTCGAGTGTTCATTTAGGTCTTGATTTTATTGATTATGAAAATTACGGTTGCTTATTTTTAGCTTTAAATTACGATAGAGATTAGACTATTCGGACACGTGACTGCCACGTCAACAAAAGGGGCTTTCCCCTTCAGGCCCAAAATGCATGAGGTGGGAGGGGGCGTCAAGTGACTGCCACTTTTTTTAATTTATATTAAAAACAAATCAATAAAATTATAAAGAAGTTATATTAAATAAAGAAATAATATTACATAAACTTAAAAAAATCCCGAAAATAATAAAAACGTAACTAATAAACATAATTAAAAAATAAACTAACTACAATACTTTTTCATGATATCTCTTTTCATTCCCTCATACATTTTTCTTTCGAGACCGTCAAGGTGATCCATATTCATAGCGAGAAATTTCATATACTGTCGTTTTTCTTTTTTAATAAATCCTTCTCCTTTTTGGAAACTCAATTTTTCTTCAAAGCGAAATAACGTTTCCTTTTTGGTCGAACCTTTCTTGTTGGATGTTATTGAACATACCAATACGTTCATTTAGGTCAAATAAATGTTCGGTGTAGTCCACACCCGAGATAACCTTTTCTTTTTGGTCGAGCCTTTCTTGTAGGGGGCGTTTGGGATATAGGAACGAGTTGTTGGTGAGGGAAGTTTAGTAGTTGAAACTGAGAAGGATAAAACATGCATGTTATGATATTTGTGTACGTCGTTATGTCAGGTAAGTTACAGGAACTTGTAGAAGACGATTTTGAGGCGAACTAGTGTTCAGTGTTTTGCCTCAGACATACGGGTTGTTTGGGTCAAAGGAACGGTTGTGGTGATGCATTTTTTTATAAAGTAGAGAAAATTGTATAAACTGTGGAGTGAGATAGAAGAGAATTGGTAAAAATGGTTGAAAGGGGTTTGATCTATATAGAAAGTGCTTATATTTATTTTTAATAATTTTTTTAATTATAGTCGTTCAACGGCTATAATCCCACAACCAACCACCAGCTGACATGTCACCACCAAACATCTCCCCGCGCCGTATGAAATTCTCGACGCCATATCCCCACGCCATCACCTCGGGCGGTGTGGCCGACATTGTTGAAACCCCACACCGCTCCCATGCCAACAACTTTGTCCAATTTTAGGATTATTGGAATATTGGGTTTGGCTTTGGTGTGATTAATGATAAATTGATCTCAATAGAATGTCTGAATTTAATATAAACATATATGAGGGAGTCCATATTATTAAAATTTTATGAATTTGAGTTATCTATAAAAAAAATATCGATCTATAGAATAATATAATAAAAGAAAATTAAATGCGAACACTTCTTTATTTTGTGGTATATCTTTTCTATTTAATTATGAATACTTATTTTTTTTAAATTAAAGATAGTTATTAAATCATTAATCAAATGAATTTAATATAAAATTAATTATTAATTTTTAAATAAACTTGTATTTTACTTAAAAGTTTCACCAAGTTTAAAATTATGTTAGTGAAAATATTTAAAAACAAAGTAAACTGATAACAATGTTTATTAGTGATTTCTTAACAAATTTAAATATATAATGTGGTTGGATGAAAATATTGGTAAAAATACATATTAAATAATAAAAAATAGGTGGTATTAATAAATTAAAGTTAATATCCAGTTGAAATAAATAATGTTTTAAAAATTAACTTGACAAAATTTATAATTGTTACGTCAATGTTCGTTTTTTAAATATATATATCTTGGGACTGTATATGTTAACAGATTACAGTATATATTTATTTTATTGTATTACGATAATACATTGGTTTATTCGACTATATAATATGTTTTTTTTAAAACATAACCTTTTTATTACTATTTATATAACATTACATTTATTAATTCGTATAATACATGAGACTATAACATAGTAAATATATATGAAATGAGAATACTTTTATCATTTTACATGTCACATGTACCAAAATCATAAAAATACATAGAAACTGAAAATTAATATTTACTGTGGAAGTTCTTTGGGACATATCACATTTATGGTTTTGTAATTACTCGTTTATCTTTATGTGTGGGTAACAAGTTATATGTGGTTGGATTTTCTAAGATTCCATGGGATATTATTTAATTAGTCTTCTTACCAACTTCATTTATAATTAGAACCAAGGATAACACTACTCATCATTTCTGATGTCATTTATGAACTTGATTTACAGTGGCAAAACAGTCGCAGACTGTTTTGCAACTGGTAAGATAGTCGGAAAAACACCGTCGCAATTGCCCTATTGCGATCTGGTTGCGACTGCTGCTAATTTTTTGCGACCTGTTTGTGACCATAACAACAGTCGCAAATTTTGCGACTGTCTTGAATTTATGACACCTTTTATCTTACTGCGACTTTTTTGCGACAGCCTCATCCTTTGTCTTTGCGATCGTTTTGCGACCGCCTACCATTTACAAACTTGTGACCGCTGTTTTGTGGTTGCAAAATTTTATTATATGTTTTTTTCATTTTTAGCTAGTTTCTCTTCTAAACTTGCTAATAGTGTTAAAATTTTCGAAAGTAGAGCATTTATTGAATTTTCAAAATTATATAATAATATTCCACTTAAGTGTTACAAATTCAAACATCAAATACTCGCGTTATCCTAAGACAATTCAATCATTCCTCGAGCTTTACTCTAAGCATATCCTGTTTAGATTACCAAAAAACAATTCCATCAAAAATGACCTGAATGCTATTATCTTGACATCCCAAACACAATCTTCCATGAACAGCCAAACACTTCATATTTACTAGGATTAAGCAGCTTTGATGTTCCACTCCATGAATGAATCTGATAACAATTATACTTTATACTTTAAGCGACTAAATTAGGAACTACTTCATAGAAAACATGAGATTGGTAACATGATCTTTGACATCATACACTTGTTCACATTGGATCATTTCCATGTTAACAGACCACCCCTAGTTGATTGTGGAATAAAAAACCAGGATTCAGATATAAATTATATAAAAATTGGGGGTAATAAACAATAAGAATATTATGCTAACAAATAAATCGTCTTTTACCCGAACAACTTTATCATGTGAACCGCTATAAAGTGTATCCCCGGATTGTAAAACAGTCAAACTACTCTGATTTCTTAAAGCAGATGAAGAACACTGCCTTTACTGGTCCAAACCTACGTAATTTCAGTTAAGAAAATATATATTTCAGACCCATATTTGTAAGCATGTGTTAGGTAATTGGTCGATAGGGGCCACGGGTCACCTTGGGTTGACCCAAAGACACCTTTTTGTCCATTTTTCAATTGTTTTAGATAGCTAATGCATTAGTAATAGGGAATAGTAAAAAAACACACACTATGGACTTTTGCTAAATTTCTACACGCCTCTTTGGACTTTATTGTTGCATGATTAAATCCCTTAACTAAATGTTTAATTTGACCCAACTGAGATAAAGCAAAACCCATACCAACCAATTCATCAGAAAATGGTTGTAGTCACCTTTAACTATGCGTACGATCTAGAAAACGTAAAGGAAGTACCTTAATCATATCATCCGAATGACCTGTAAACATCTTGTCTTTAAAACATAAAATTGATGAAACTTCTCCATGTATTCTACAATCTTGTTGGGCTAGTTCTTTATGATTCCGTGGATCCTCATACCAACAACAAACAATCAGTTAGCAGCAGGGTTGCAATGCCATGAAAACACTGCATGTAATAAATGGGTCTGATTTGGGTTGACCTGACCAACCTGACCAAGCCATATTATATTAAACTTAACCCGCCAACCCGTTTCCCTAATCAACCGGTTAATTAACCCGTTTAACCTGTCTAAATAATTAGCTTAAGCGTGTACGATTTACGGTTCACTCAACATGATTAAGTAAACCGTAAACGGGTCATGTTCGGGGCTTCGGGCTGGGTTATACCAACCAGAAATTGCACCAGTAAATAGCAGCCAGGACAATATATATAGTTGTAACTTTTTGATTTTGCCCCAAAATAATAAACTCACAACACAAGATTCACTACCTTTTGCAAATGACTTTTTGAACTCTCTTAAACCCTTTGCGATACCCTTCATGTGAGGGCTTAAGTCTTGCTGCCCATCTGAAATAGAATAGTCCCTAGAAAAAGAATAGTCTCACAATAACTTCAATCCTACACAAGTCGATGTGTATGCAGTAAGATATACGAACACGATCCCATGAGAAATCGAGTACGAGTGATCAACATAAGCATGTACAATTATAAAGATAACAGATTAAGAAATATAGTTAATGTATGATCACAATTCACATGTCTAGGGTTTACAGTAAAAGGCTAAAAGCAATGATTTCAAAACTATATTCTAAATAGGCCAAACATCAACGTGAATTGATACCATCATTTGATCGAACACCTTGTGTGGATACCAAATATAACTCAGTGCCTAAATATCATAAGAAATTATACAAACCTCAGCATCGGTATGTTTAAAGACAATTACAAAGGGCATTACACGACTATATTCATAAAAACTATCTCAAACTTTACTGCCACAATTGCAAACCCAAACTAATCAGTGAATTGACATATATATAAATGTCTGAATGAAAAGGATAAGATCCAAATATCATATTAGTATATCATATGATATACTATTTATGTATAGAACAATACACAAATATTTCCGTTAGAAAAAGACAAATATGATATCATATTAGCATATTACAAGCAAACAATTTATCTTCTTTATGTTTAACAGAGAAACGTGATTATTGCTTTTTAACTAGAAATTATCATAACTCAGATTTACATTTACATGGCTACTCATCTACTATGTCACATCCCGACCCGCAGCGGAATAAGAGTCGGGGCATAATTGGGTTATCACCAAAGCTCATGATGTTTACTAATATGTTTCATATTTATTAAATTCAAAATTACATCCTCAATATTCCAAACAAGTTCATACAATTACAAAGAAAAATAACTAACTAAACAATCCAAAGTCTAAACCGGTTTATTCTTCTAAGCCATCCTATATGTTTCTTGCTGCAACTGGATCACCTGTATCATGTGTAAAAATTGGGGTTTTTTGGTCAACAAAAGTTGGCGAGTGAACCTTGTTAGAAAACATTTATTATTGATTTCTTGTTATATTTATTATGGAAAAAATTGTGCAATAATCATATGTGAGCAAACGTAAATAAACATACAATAACAATAACAATAATAATAACAATAACAGTAACAGTAACAATAACAATAACAAACCACCTTGCATGAATATATGACATGAATGATACTGTATATGTTGGCAACGTCACGTTCACGCTCATAGGTAATGGAGAACGGACGGCCTATGATGAATGTATGTGCGATCAAGGCTCAAACGGAGCGGATCGTATGTTGGCAACGCCTCGTTCACGCTCTTAGGTAATGGGGAACAGCTCACGCTCATAGGTAATGGGGAGCGGCGGCCTATGATAATGTATGTACTGAAAATGATAAATTTAATCTAAACATTAACCACGCAAACAGTTGATACATAATGAATACACATTTGATCATTGATATGATGGATGCACAAGTGTTTAAATGAAATAAGTAATATGACACATGATACACCCCAAAAACGTGATTAAAACGGGGAATTTGTAGAGATTCACCCACATTGGGTGCATTCGTTTGAAGATGCTGAATGCGCACAAGTTTAGAGGATTGATCGACGAGGAATAACTAACCTAAATAATAACGAAAAGGTACGGTAAATAATTGAATTTTATTAATAATTTTAATAGGATTTTTTAGATATATTTTTGTGAGTTTAAGGTTATTTTCTAACTTTAAAAACATTATTTTTAAGTATTTTTAATTGATTTTTAAATTAAATAAATAAATAAAAATATAAAAAAATGTTGACTTTTTGGGTTGACCGTTGACTATTGACTTTGACTTGTTGACCGATTCGGTCGTGTATATTGTTTGCATTGAGTGAGGTTCGAACTTGTGACCTCCCGTACGCGTGCACGCAGCTCTACCAACTGAGCTACGTGTCTAACCCGAAATATTTCTGTTTTTAATTATATTTATATACTATTTAATTTATTCAAAATTCATTTATTTTTAAAAAGGATTTTAATTACATCGAACCGGTGTGCGTAACAGGTCTCGAACCCGGGACCTGTTGTTTAACGCTGGACACAGTCCACCGCTGGACTGTGTGTCTAACCTGGTTAAAACACTTGTTTTTATTTCTCTTATATACTAACTGGAAGTTTCCATATTTGGGTTTTATAAAAAGTCTGAATATTGTGATGAATCGGAACAAGGACAGACTCGAACCCGGGACTCTATGATTCAAATGCACACAGTCCACCGCTGGACTGTGTGTCTAACCCGAGATATAATCCGGTTTATATTAAATTTATACACAATCCTAACTTCATCTTCTTCGCTAAAACATTACAGACAACGATTACTCTACTGTTCTTGTCTAATTCGATTGAGGGACATATAAATGATTAAGATGAAATGGATAGGGAAGGTTTTGGAAATGAACATACCGAAATGATGACTTTTCTCCGAACTCCGGCGAAGTCGTCGGCTCTATTTTATGAACTCCGTCTGAACGGGCCAATTAATAGTTTTGATTAACAAATTGTGAAATTGAAGGACTAAACAAGAGTTATCAGAAGGTTTAAATGATTATACCGTTTTACAACGCGATTTAGGAATTTTCAGAAAACTTCCGGCGAGTGCTGATTATCCGATATCGTCGCCTGGGAGTGATTCTGATTGAAGGGTTTGAGTTAGTAAGAGTCTAACAATAGATAGAAGATGAAAGAATTGAGAAATTTACCGTTTTGATGAGAGAAACGGTTTTCCGGCGAAAGTCCGGTGATAACAGATAGCGATTCCGATGATCAGAAAATAGAGCAAAAGTGAAATTGAGAGTTCTGTGGGTGTTTTTGAGTCGCGAGATGATGATATTGCCGGTGTAATTCAGGAAGTAAATGATTTCGGTTATTAAACCCGAAAATCATATGAATTCAAGTTCAATAAAGGCTGAATTGATTGAGATCGTGCGTCGTAATGTTTTCATCGGTTATAACCAGTAATATCAACACTCAATCGTCTGGAATGTTGAAAGCCGATATCGGTTTCAGTTTTTGGCGCAAACAGGTGATTCACGGGTGAACTTATGTTTTATTTGTTTCCTAGATTTCACAAAGACATCAAGTGGCGTAGTGGTTATGTGTTTGGAGATTAATTCTTCCGGCTGACCCGGGTTCGAAACCCGGCAGCCCCTATTTATTTTTAATTGCCTTATTGTTATTTTCTAACAATTTTAATTTCCATATTCTAAAATGTTTATTAGTTATGTATTGTTTAAAATTAAAATAAGCATTAAATGAGCAACAAAAATTTGAAATGATTATTCGATTAATAAACGAAGCGGGTTTGGAAAACCCGTTTTTCGACGGATGTTACAGTATCCCCTACTTTTAGAAATGTCGACCCGAAATTTAAGTAGTAGTGGTAACAGGAAAAAGATGCGGGTATTTTCGCGCATTGAGTCTTCACGTTCCCAAGTAAACTAAGGTCCTCGTTTCTGTAACATCCATCAAAAACCGGGTTAACCAAACCCGCTTCGTTTATTAACCGAACAACCAATTAAAAATTTCGTTGCGTATTTAATGCCCAAATTAATTTTAAACGATACATAATTAATAAGAATATTAGAATATAAAATTTATATTTGAAAATGTATTAAAAATATTGAAATAAAAATTAAATGCTGAAGCCGGGTTTCGAACCCGGGTCAGCCAGAGAGTATCACAAAGCCTTAACTCACATCCATCCAACCACTCCGCCACTTGTGTTGTTTGTGAACATATTGAAACAATTAATACATATAATAAAACTGGAAATCAAACCCAGTCAACAGCGCCCAAATCCGCAGACGCCGGAAAATTCGACGATTTCGCCAATTATCGTCGGTTACTTTTGACTTAACGTAAGAATTAACGACGCCATCGGTTATAACCGACGTCCAGTTCCGCGACATCCGTCGTAACCGCCGGAGAACGGCTGACCAACGAATCAAGACGGTAATCAGACCCAATTCAACTTGATTCTTCCCTATAAATGCACACCCTAGCCTCTGGTAAACTTTTCGCTCAAAATCGCACCGATTCTTCAATCAATTTCACTCGCCGGAAAATCTCTGCAAGTCGCCGGAAAACCGAGACTTTCATCTACACGGTAAATACCTCGACTTTTTCTGTTTTAACCCATTGTTAGACTATTACTAACATCACTCCATCACCCAGAATCAACCCCAGACGACGTTGCCGGATTTTCTGTTTTCGCCGGAAAACTTCTGAAAGTTCCAGAATCTCGCTGTTTGCCGGTATGATCATTTAAACTTACTGATAATCGTTGCTCAGTAGTTCAATTTCACATCTAATCCATCCAAACTGTTAATTGATCCTAACAGCCGAAGTTCACAAAACAGAGCCGACGATCTTTGCCGGATTTCTGAAGAAGACAATCTGTTCGGTACAATCATTTCCCCAAACCCTTTCTGATCAATACATTACAAACACTTATAAAGTTCGTTAAATTAATTTAACAAGTAACAGCATGGTTAACCGTTGTCTGTGTTTTGAGCGAAGAAGACGAAGTCGTATTGATTATAAGATTAATTAAAATCAGTATTATGAACGGGTTAGACACACAGTCCAGCGGTGGACTGTGTGCAAACAAACGCATACGTCCCGAGTTCGATCCTTGACACACGCACACTCGCTGTAATAAAAATGTTTTTTTTTTAAAACCGAACCGGATCCACACGCAGTAAGATGTTAAGTATAATAAAAACCGGAATATTTACCAAGTTAGACACACAGTCCAGCGGTGGACTGTGTGCCAAACTAAACCACAAGTCCCGGGTTCGAGATCTGTGGAGAGCACCGAGTCGATACCATTAAATCCTTTTTAAAATAAATGATTTTCGGATTAACTTAAATAGTGTATAAATATAACTAAAAACAGAAATATTTCGGGTTAGACACGTAGCTCAGTTGGTAGAGCTGCGTGCACGCGTACGGGAGGTCACGGGTTCGAGTCTCACCCAGCGCACACATACAAACGACCGAACCGGTCAACGGTCAACAGTAATGGTCAACAGTCATGGTCAACGGTCAAAAAGTCAACATTTTTTATTATTTTTATTTATTTATTTTATTTAAAAATCAATTAAAAATACTTAGAAATAACGTTTTTAAAGTTAGAAAATAGCCTTAAACTCACAAAAATATATCCAATAATCATACTAAAATTGATTAATAAAATCCGCTTATTTACCGAACCGTTATGTTATTATCTAGGTTAGTTTCTCTCGTGGTTAAATCCAATTTCGTGCGCATTCATCATCAATCCAAGAAACGCAACCACTGTGAGTGAATTCTTACAAACTCCCCTTTTTATTCACGTTTTGGGGTGTATCATGTGTCGCTTAAACTAATTCGTTAATTCAAATTCGTGCGATACCATATTATGATCTAAACTTAGAATGTAAATATTGTTTGTAGTTATGTATTACATATTGTCAAGTTGTATGCAAATTATTTGTTAGGCCCATCAGTTCCTCGTGGGAGACGAGTTGAACAACGCGTGCCTTAAAACTCATTCATTAGGCCCATCAGTTCGTAGAACAACGCGTGCCTCAAAACTCATTCATTAGGCCCATCAGTTCCTCGTGGGAGACGAGTTGAACAACGCGTGCCTCAAAACTATCTATTATTGTATGTCTGTGCATTATTTAATATTAAGTGTTTTGTGAATAAATTTACATCTACATTTACTCATATGTGGTTATGCACTTTATTTTATAATCAATTCAATAAACTTGTTTAAATGTTTTTCATAGGATTCACTTGCCAACTTTTTGTTGATCCAAAAACCATTTTTACACATGATACAGGTGAACAGGATGAAACAAGGAAAACATAGGAAATGCCTTAGAAGAAAATAATGAAGTCTATAAAGATGTGTAGAACATGTTGTAATTATGATTGTATGATCCCCTTTAAATTGTAATAATAAATATGAAACGTTATAATAAATGTCATGAGCTTTGATGAAAACCCAATCATGCCCCGATCACCTTTTCCGCTGTGGGTCGGGGTGTGACAGTTTCGACTCCCAGCGTACCCTTACAATTGGAATACGACTCCGTCTTAAACGTTCTTATCCGAAGTCCATGATCTCTACTGGTCTTTCAATGAAGTGCATAGATTCATCGATCTGAATATCTTCTAGAGGAATATGGAGGTTTTCATCGGCGAGACACTTCTTTAAGTTTGATACGTGGAATGTGGGGTGAATTCTGTTGAGTTCTTCTGGTAGGTCAAGCTTGTATGCTACAGGTCCTACTCTTTCGAGTATCTTGAAAGGTCCGACGTAGCGTGGTGCTAGCTTGCCCTTCTGGCCAAAACGAACTACTCCCTTCCACGGTGATACTTTTAAAAGTACATGATCACCAATGTTAAACTCCAAAGGCTTTCGTCGTTTATCTGCATATTTCTTTTGACGACTTTGTGCCGCTAGAAGATTGTTTCGAATTTGATGGATCTTGTCTGTGGTTTCTTGAATTAGTTCTGGACCGGTGATTTGAGCTTCCCCAATTTCATGCCAACATACTGGAGATCGGCACTTACAACCATATAAAGCTTCGAAAGGTGCCATGCCGATACTTGAATGATAGCTGTTGTTGTACGAAAATTCAACTAATGGTAAATGAGCGTCCCAATTTCCCTTGAAGTCTATGACACATACTCGAAGCATATTTTCAAGAGTTTGAATGGAGCGTTCGGATTGTCCATCGGTTTGAGGATGATAAGCGGTACTGAGGTCTAATCGTGTACCCAAAGCGGCTTGTACGGCTTGCCATGTTCGTGAAGTGAAACGACCATCACGATCTGAAATAATGCTTAACGGTACACCATGACGGCTTACGATCTTGCTGATGTAGATACGAGCTAACTTCTCATTCTTGAAATCTTCGCGGATCGGAATGAAGTGAGCTGATTTTGTAAGACGATCAATGATTACCCATATAGCGTCATACCCACCGGAGGTGCGAGGTAACCCGGTAATGAAGTCCATGGTTATGTTTTCCCACTTCCATACAGGTATTTCAGGTTGGACCAGAAGTCCTGAGGGTCTTTGATGTTCAGCTTTTACTTTGGAACATGTAAGGCACTTGGAAACAAAAACAACAATATCCTTTTTCATTCCAGGCCACCAGTAGGTGTATCGAAGGTCTTGATACATCTTGTCGGCTCCTGGGTGTATAGAGTATCGTGTTTTGTGCGCCTCAGTCATAAGGAATTCACGAAGGTTGTTGTGGTCAGGAATCCACATGCGATCTAGATAGTACAGAATACCGTCGGATTTAGTTTCAATTCTAAGTTCAGCTCCACAAAACAGCTCCTTTCGTACGTCGTTTTCCGTTACTGAAACATGTTGGGCTTCTCGGATTTGATCTTTGATGTCTGTTATGATTTGCGAACATAGAAGACGAATGGAGTTCGCATAACCCTTTCGACTGAGTGCATCAGCCACCACATTTGCCTTGCCAGGATGATACCGAATTTCACAGTCGTAGTCATTAAGAAGTTCGACCCATCTTCGTTGCCTCATGTTTAACTCCTTTTGGTTGAAGATATGTTGAAGACTCTTGTGGTCAGTGTATATTTCACACTTAGTACCGTAGAGGTAATGTCTCCATATCTTAAGAGCGAACACAACGGCTCCAAGTTCTAGGTCGTGGGTGGTGTAGTTCTTCTCATGAGTTTTGAGTTGTCTAGAAGCATAAGCTATCACCTTTCCTCTTTGCATTAGAACACAGCCTAGTCCTTGCCCTGACGCGTCGCAATAAACCACGAAGTCATCACAACCTTCAGGAAGAGTGAGGATAGGTGCGTCACAGAGTTTTTGTTTAAGGGTTTGGAAGGCTTCTTCTTATTTGGGTCCCCATATGAAGGGTTTTCCTTTATGTGTTAAAGCCGTGAGTGGTACAGCAATACGGGAGAAATTTGCAATGAAACGGCGATAATAACCAGCCAAACCAAGAAATGATCTTACTTCGGTAGGTGTACGTGGCGCTTGCCATTCTTGTACTGCTTTGATCTTTGAGGGGTCGACATGTATTCCCTTGTCATTGATGACATGTCCAAGGAATTGTACCTCTTTTAACCAAAATTCGCATTTGGAGAATTTGGCGTAGAGCTTTTCATTCCCTAAGAGTGTAAGGATGAGTCGAAGGTGTCGTTCATGATCAGGCTTAGACTTTGAGTAAATGAGGATGTCGTCGATGAAGACTATAACAAAGCGATCGAGATAGGGTTTGCAGACTCTGTTCATTAGATCCATGAAGACAGCTGGAGCGTTGGTTAGACCAAATGGCATGACCATGAATTCATAATGACCATAACGAGTTCGGAAGGCGGTCTTTGGGACGTCTTCTTCATGTACTCTGAGTTGATGAGTGTCTAACCCGAAATATTTCTGTTTTTAATTATATTTATATACTATTTAATTCATTCAAAATTCATTTATTTTTAAAAAGGATTTTAATTACATCGAACCGGTGTGCGTAACAGGTCTTGAACCCGGGACCTGTTGTTTAACGCTGCACACAGTCCACCGCTGGACTGTGTGTCTAACCTGGTTAAAACACTTGTTTTTATTTCTCTTATATATTAACTGGAAGTTTCCATATTTGGGTTTTATAAAAAGTCTGAATATTGTGACGAATCGGAACAAGGACAGACTCGAACCCGGGACTCTATGATTCAAATGCACACAGTCCACCGCTGGACTGTGTGTCTAACCCGAGATATAATCCGATTTATATTAAATTTATACACAATCCTAACTTCATCTTCTTCGCTAAAACATTACAGACAACGATTACTCTACTGTTCTTGTCTAATTCGATTGAGGGACATATAAATGATTAAGATGAAATGGATAGGGAAGGTTTTGGAAATGAACATACCGAAATGATGACTTTTCTCCGAACTCCGGCGAAGTCGTCGGCTCTGTTTTATGAACTCCGCCTGAACGGGCCAATTAATAGTTTTGATTAACAAATTGTGAAATTGAAGGACTAAACAAGAGTTATCAGAAGGTTTAAATGATTATACCGTTTTACAGCGCGATTTCGGAATTTTCAGAAAACTTTCGGCGAGTGCTGATTATCTGATATCGTCGCCTGGGACTGATTCTGATTGAAGGGTTTGAGTTAGTAAGAGTCTAACAATAGATAGAAGATGAAAGAATTGAGAAATTTACCGTTTTGATGAGAGACACGGTTTTCCGGCGAAAGTCCGGTGATAACAGATAGCGATTCCGATGATCAGAAAATAGAGCAAAAGTGAAATTGAGAGTTCTGTGGGTGTTTTTGAGTCGCGAGATGATGATATTGCCGGTGTAATTCAGGAATAAATGATTTCGGTTATTAAACCCGAAAATCATATGAATTCAAGTTCAATAAAGGCTGAATTGATTGAGATCGTGCGTCGTAATGTTTTCATCGGTTATAACCAGTAATATCAACACTCAATCGTCTGGAATGTTGAAAGCCGATATCGGTTTCAGTTTTTGGCGCAAACAGGTGATTCACGGGTGAACTTATGTTTTATTTGTTTCCTAGATTTCACAAAGACATCAAGTGGCGGAGTGGTTATGTGTTTGCAGATTAATTCTTCCGGCTGACCCGGGTTCGAAACCCGGCAGCCCCTATTTATTTTTAATTGCCTTATTGTTATTTTCTAACAATTTAATTTCCATATTCTAAAATGTTTATTAGTTATGTATTGTTTAAAATTAAAATAAGCATTAAATGAGCAACAAAAATTTGAAACTGATTATTCGATTAATAAACGAAGCGGGTTTGGAAAACCCGTTTTTCGACGGATGTTACATACTATTTATTAATCTTGTCAATTTATCTCAAAAAGAGTAGGCATCAGGGCGTTGACTGTAACATCCAGGTCAGCTAAAGTCAATATGACAGTTTAATAACGGTGCTAAAAACAACAAATATGAAGGACTTGCAACTTCCTTTCCATCTTTATCCTTAACTTTTGGTCTAATAGCACATAAGTTCACATCTCCGGTCTCCAAATAACGCAGAGCATCAGCTTTTGGTCTAAAGCTAGATCTGAAACCCTAATCATTATAACCTAAACCTGAAAGCCTAATTGTAATTGACTAATCTCCAAACTACACTCAGTTTACAGTAAACATATAGTTATCTAACAAATCAGAACTTAATTGTGGATCATCAATCAACAACATGTTCCAGATCTACAGAAACACCAAACTAAACCGATTCAACACGAATTACAAACGAGATCCGAACAACAAGCAACTAACCGACCGTGAAGAGCAGCCATTAGCGGACATGAGCTGCTTGTTTGCCATAATGATTCCGACGGAGCTGATAACATTCATCGGAAACCGGCGAAGCTTTCTTCTCGTTCTTCGTAATCTTCTACTCACTCGATCTCAAAATTGATGAGGAATTGAAGAATTTGTCGAGAGAAGACAGTGATTTGAAGGAGTTGAACACGACTGACAACAAGAAGAAATGGAGATTTGAGTGAAAGAATGATCTAGGCTTTAGGTTTGAACGTGAGGTTTGAGCGCGAATTGGTGGAAATTAACCCTAACTGTGATTTTGAGAGAGCCCAATTGTATTTTAAGCCCATGTAACTTTACAGTGTATACTGCGACCATCAAACGGTCGCAAACTTCCACGTAAACTGCTTTTTTATGTTTTATTTTTTTATATAATTATCTCACTTAACATTGTTTTTAAGTTTTATTTATTATATATTATCTAAATTAACATTAACATGTTTCTAAAAGTTACTTGTTTTCCTGATTAATTAATAAATTCTTTTTTATTTTTGTTTAACAAGTGAGTTACGCTCGTGCATTGCGATAATTTTGTACATTTAGATTTTCTCCTATTTGCAACCGCTTGAGACAGTAGCAACTTTTGCTTTTTATATAATTATCGTATTTGCGACCACTTTAGACAGTCGCAACTTTTGTTTTTTATATAATTATCGTATTTGCGACCGATCAGACCTTCGCAAGTTTTGCTTTTTTATTTTTCTCGTATTTGCGATCGTTTTCCGACCACTATTCAGCTGATTTGCGACTGGAAAAATGCGGTAACAAAATTTGCCACTGTTTTGCGACCGAATCTAGGTTGGTCTTTAATTTTGCGACTATTTTGATTTTCGTCGCAAACCACTATTTGCGACTGTCTTATGTAGGTCGCAAATTTTGGTCGCAATTGCCTAGTTTTCTAGTAGTGATAGCTGTAAACTTTTCAGTGGGTGAAAAAATTGTAAAAAAATGCAGTGTGAATTTGTTTCTAGTAGGATTGGAGTCCCTAACCCGGACTTTAGCTCCTTAAATTATCAAATATGAAAAATCGCTACTTTAGCGAACCCGACTTCAAGAAGGGACCACGAAAACAAAGTGAACGAGTACCAGGGTTGCAACAAGTCAAAATGATGAAACGATTTTTGGTTTTGGCATTCAGGATCGGTCACGAATACAAGATCAAGCATCGTTTAATAGAGTTTTGATACCCGCTTTCTAGCTCCAATTGCATTAGCTACTGATCTGTCATTTCAACACGACGAAGTCTTCTACTAAAGATACAATAAAAAAAAAGCCAATCAATTTTTATGAAGCATCCTTAAAAAAATCATGTCTAGTATATAAATAGGACACGTATTTCTGTAACTTATACATAGTTCATAGATTTACAAATGTTAATGGATCTTTTTATTCACATATGTTCAATATACTAAGCTAATGGATCTTTTCATTCATATATGTTCAATATACTAAGCAAAACATTATAAATTATGAAAATAAAGTATATTTATAGTTTGTTTTCCTAAAAACATGGGTAATGTTTGTGTTGTTAATACATTTATAATGTTACATGAACATAAAATAATAGATCAAAGGTGTATTTTATCGCTATATATAGTATAGTCTAGTCTCACATGCTTAGCTAGTGACGTAGGAATTGCAATTCAAATACATCTTTCTCGAAAATATCTAATATTTCTATAAAGTAAATTAACTTCGTCTATGAGGAGTATTTATTGGTCAAAGATCATTTTAATATTTTAATCCTCATCATGACATGTACACATATAATTTATTCATAGTTACAAAGTAACAATCAACTATTTCGAAGAAACTTCAGGAGTAGACTTTATGCTATATATTCCACGTTCCTTGACATCATTACTCAAACACACCCATTTTTTTATAATAATCCGAAATGATTTGGAAATCTTTGTAGATATATCTATATATATTTTATATGTATATCTATATGACTATATATACATCTATGTATGTATGTATGTATTAACTCCCTCTAATAGCCCCCTCTAATAGCAAACATAAGCAAAAACCAAGAAAGAAGTGCATGAAGATTCGTCGAGTTCCAAAACTTTTATCCTTCATAAGTAGCATCGTCTCGTTCTTTTCTTCGTCGCGTCGCAATCAAAAACTTCTTATTCATCATATTGTTATCAAAACCGCAAGTGAGATAAACCATATCTATGTTTTGCTAGTGTTTTTTGGCCTAATTAGTTGGTGCATTGTAACCATATTCTCGAGTGGTTCTTCGAAGCAATCACATGATAGCGAAGAATCTCAATGTCACTCCGATCCTTTTCTCTCTATATTAGAGTTGTATCCATTATCTCACAAAGTTGACGAAGAAAAGTTTGATGAGACTTATTGTCTCACTAATGTAGCCGAAGATGACTGGGGGTTCATCCCTTGGTCACACAAAGTTAATGAAAAAATATTAGACGAGACTTATAGTCTCACTTGTATTATGGCTGATGATGACCAAGAGTTCATCCCTCGATCACACAAAGTTGATGAGGAAATATTAGATGAGACTTATAGTCTCGCTAATATTTTGGCTGATGATGACCGGGTGTTAATCCCTTGGTCACACAAAACTCATGAAGAAATATTAGATGAGACTTATAGTCTCACTAATGTTGTAACTGAAGATGAAAAGGAGTTCATTCCTCGATTAGTTCATCTAGAACTAATCGAAGGTGCCACTGGGAACCATGAAGATTACAACAAAGTTGCCCCTCATGTTATTCATGTGAAACTAATCGAGGGTGCTATTGTGAGCAATAACGAGATTGAAGAGTTTAATGGGTATGATGAGGATAACGACTATGAAGGTGATGATGATTGTATTCTTGATGATGGTAACGATAACGATAGCGATGATCTTACCATTAGAATAGAAGAATTTATAGCCAAGAATATTAGGAAATGGAGGGAGGAAATGCTCAATGACAAGTTTAATTATTACCTGGAATGCTAGCATAATATGTTGTTTTTTTAAGGTAGAAGCAAACTGGGTTTGATTTTTGTATATATGATAAGCTTTCTCGTTGGTTCCACTTGTATTTTAGGAATTTAAGGGGATTATCATCTATGTACATGTTATTTTAAATTATCGTCATTCATGATGTTTGTGAACTCTGATGTGAGATGGAATTGGTGACATCAAATATGTAATATATACGTCAGTGTATTTACACAGTTACACACTATATTTAAATATATATATATATAAAGATCATAAAAAAGTAATTTTACATAATTTTAAGAATTTAGGTAATATAACTCTTATACATATGGTACAATCTTTTAAAAGACATTGTTAACTTCTAAATACTACCTTCACGAAACGCTCGTACTTTTTTCATATGATAATTTATATTTAAATTACACCATAAAAATAAACATTTTACTCTTTTTAATTTGAGTATGATATTACTATAGTTTTGCATTTAAAAAATTACATACTATGTGATTAGCAGTGATGTTCTTTGGCGCATCGCACGAGCGCCTCTGTAGCATATAGATATATATATATGTATATGTACATATATATATATGTATGTTGGATATTTTAGTGTAATTTGAGATTGCGTGTGACGTTCAAGTAAGAGTGCACGCTTATTTGAATGTTATCGGGACTAACGGGGGATCCAAGGGGGCAGAGCCCCTGGCTGGGGTCGAAATTTTTTATTTTGGACAAAAGTCATTTGTCAAAAATGCATCAGAAACTCATTTTTGGGCTAAATGTGCAATTTTAAAACTTGAGGGACTAAAGGTGTTTTTGTTCAAAATTGAAACTGTAAGCAGTTGTGAAAAACTGAAAATACGCTCCCAAATTTTTAGAGAAAACCCTTGGACGAATTTTTGATTCGTAACTAATCCCCAAAATCTCACAATCAAAATCCCATACAGAAATCTAGAATCAAATCTGATTTTATCCGATCAAAGATTGGTAGCCACTCCAATTGTTTGATCTGAAAGTGATTAAACGACTTCAGATTTATCCAAGCAAATTTCGATTTCCCAACAATATATATATACACACAGAAAAGTAGAAACAAAATTACAATTTAAAAACTAATGTTATTCATCTTTTTAATAAACCAATCTTTCTATTTCTATTAGCGTTTTAAAATCTTAGTTGATATTTAAACTGCCAGAATTTAAATGCAAAATAAGTTTTTTATTCATTTTTTATTCAACAAGGTACCCACAACCATTTATATAATAATAATTTAGAGGAAAAGTAGTAACAGGATTATATATATAAAGTTAGATAGAAAACTCTAAAAATTTGAGAAAACCCTAGAAAACCTAACTTCCCGACATTTTTTTTTTTGAAAAAAATAACACATGTAATATACATGTTTTTAAAAGTTTTGAGCCAAAAAAAGCGCCGAGTGGATATTTAAAAAATAAATAAACAAGTTTTAGCAACTTTCATCACTAACATGTGTTAGACAAAAGTTGCTGAATTTTGTTTATTTTTTTAAAAATATCCACTCGGCGTTTTTTTGTTTTTTGGCTCAAAACTCTTAAAAACATGTATATTACATTAGTTATTTTTTTCAAAAAAAAATATCAGGAGGTTGGGTTTTCTAGGGTTTTTTCAAAATTTTAGGGTTTTCTATCTAACCCTCCCATATATCTCTTTAGTGATTGATAATTAAAGTTGTAATCATTGTGTTTTAATTAATGTTTGTGATTTAATTAATGTGATTTACTTAATATTATTTTTGAATCATATAGTAAGAAAATTATCTTACGTAGGGGTTCAAACTTTTTTTGCGTGCCGGTTTTAAACATTTTTACGAGTGGGTTCAGACTTTTTTAACGCGCGGGTTTACGCCCGATTTTAAACTTTTTTTACGCGCCGGTTTTAATTTTTTTACGCGCGGTTTTAAACTTTTTTTACGCGCCGGTTTTAAACTTTTTTTACGCGATGGTTTAAACCTTTTTTAAGCGCCGGTTTTAAACTTTTTTTACGCGCCAGAGTAAAAGTTTTTTTACGTGCGATTTTAAACTTTTTTTCGAGCCGGTTTTAAACTTTTTTTACGCGCGGGTTTAAACTTTTTACGCGTGGTTTTAAACTTTAAAACCAATTTTTTTTACAAAAGAAAAACAATTTTTAAGGTTTAAACTTTTTTACAAAAAAATAAAAAATATTTTACGCCAAACAAAAATATTTTATTTTTACAAAAAAACTTTTTTACAAAAACTTTTTTACAGTTTTTTTTACGCCAAACATCTTTTTACACCCCCGACACCCCGATTTCGGGTTTACGAAATTTGAGGATATTACCAAACACTCACCCAAAAATCACGACTTAATAGATGTCTCATGTTGAATTTTAAATAGAAGATAGAGAAAAGATGTCATATGTTGAGTTTTAAATAGAAGAGAGAGAAAAGATGTAACATGTTGACTTTTAAATAGAAAAGAGAGAAAAGATATGAAATGGGAAGTAAAAGACTAAAATACTCTTTTAATTTAATTTGGTTATTGGTGATGTGTAAATATGCTATTGGATGATAGGAGTTCTCGCAACTGGGGTTGGTTCTCTCTTGAACCGAACACATACACACACACACACATATATATATGGATGAGTAAAATGAGAACCACCTCGAGTTGTGAGAACCGTATGAACCAATATAAGTCATTGATCAAAAGTGTTTTAATATGTGAGATTAAAATACAATAAAGTAGTTTTTGTTTTTGTTTAATAATTGGTAATTAAAGTTTTATTCATTGTGCTTTAATTAAGGTGATTTAATTAATGTTATTTTTGAATCATGCAGTAAGAAAATTATTTTACTTAGGGGTTCAAACTTTTTTTGCGCGACGATTTTAAACATTTTTTCGCGCGGGTTCAAACTTTTTTTACGCTCGGTTTTAAACATTTTTACTCTTTGGTTTTAATTTTTTTAACGCGCGGTTTTAAACTTTATTTACGCGCCGGTTTTAAAACTTTTTTATGCGCTGGTTTACAACTTTTTTTATGCGCCGGTTTAGAACTTTTTTTACGCACGGTTTTAAACTTTTTAATGTGCCGGTTTAAAATTCTCTTTTTTTACGCGCCATTTTAGAAACTTTTTTTACGTGCGTTTTAAACTTTTTTTATGCGCGGTCTTAAACTTTTTTTACTCGCCGGTTTTAAAATTTTTTACGCGCCGGTTTTCAACTTTTTTTACGCGCGGTTTTAAACTTTTTTTACGCGATGGTTTAAAACTATTTTTACGCGCCGGTTTAGAACTTTCTTTACGCGGGGTTTTAAACTTTAAAACAAATTTTTTTTTTACAAAAAACAATATTTTTACGGGTTTAAACTTTTTTTACAAAAAAACAAAAAATATTTTACGCCAAACAAAAATATTATATTTTTACAAAAAAAAATTACAATTTCTTTTTAAAAACTTTTTTACAAAATTTTTTTACGCCAAACATCTTTTTACGCCCCCGACACCCCCATTTCGGGTTTACGAAATTTGGGGTTCTTACTAAACGAACTCACCCCAAAAATCACGACTCAATAGATGTCTCATGTTGAATTTTAAATAGAAGAGAGATAAAAGATGTGACATGTTGAGTTTTAAATAGAATAGAGAGAAAAATGTGACATGTTGACTTACAAATAGAAGTGAGAGAAAAGATGTGACATGGGAAGTAAAAGACTAAAACACCATTTTGATTTAATTTGGTTATGGGTGATGTGTAAATATGATATTGGATGATAGGTTCTCATGGTTCTCGCAACTAGGATTGGTTCTCTCATGAACCGAATCCTACATATATATATATATATATTATATATATGGTTAGGTTCATGAGTGAACAACATCCTTGTTTGCGAACTGTATGAACTGATATGGGCCCTTGATTTTTATGATCTTGAGATTTAAATGAGTGGCATGATGGTAAATAATTGGTTAATTTTTTCTATTCAATTAAATACATAAGGGTATATCCGTAATTACACAATCAAAATAATTCAAAAAAGAAACCTAAATATTTACATTATTTAAATTGTAATCAATTTCAAATCCAGTAAATTTGGTCTCTCTCTCCATCTCGATGAAGTCAGTTTCAAATCCAGTTTTTTTTGTTTATCCATCTCGATGAAGAACAGAGATGAATATCTAGAATCCCTCACGTTGAAGTCAGTTTCAAATCCAGTTTTTTTTCTCTCCATCTCGATGAAGAACAAACTGCCGCCGATGATGAAGTTGACGATCAAATCAGGCTTCGACGGTGGTCTGATTCATCACCGGAATTGTTCTTCGCCGGATCGTTTTTCAGATCCGAATATCCATAACGATTCATCTCGTTTTTCATATATGAATCGAAAATTAGTTGCTGAGTTTTTCAGATCTTCGCCGGATCGTATTTTCAGATCCGACTCGAAAAAGTTGCTGAGTTTTTTGGTCTCTCCGGCATTGATCCGACGAAATTAGTTTCTGGGTTTTTTGTTCAATTTTTTTGATTTTGCTCTGTTTTTAATGCGATGTACACATGTTTATTGTTATTTGCTCTATTTTTAATGCGATGTACACATGTGTATATCGTTTGTTTTTGTGATATCTCAGATTTTTTTTGTATTGAATGCGTATAGTTGTTGATGTACACTTGTGAATTACTGTACACATAAGTACGATGCTGAATACACATGCGTACTGTTCTATTCATATCCAAGTACACATGTGTATACCGTTGAAATATGAAGGTTACGTGGATCTTAAAAATCAAAATATGAATTCTGGTGATGAAATCTGAAAGTTACTGTTGATCTTAAAAGTTGAAATTGAAATCTTGTGATTTGTTGTTTGTTTTGATAATTACCTTCTTAAAAAATAAAGAATATTTTGTGGATAATGGATTTAAAATAGGAAAGAGGTAACTTAATTTAATTAATAAAATAATGATTTAAATCTGATTTTTTATATAATTACAATTTTACCCTTAACAACTAAAAAGAAAATCAAGGGTCCAGATCATTTTACACAATTCACTCTTGGGAGGTTGTTCACTCTAGAACCCTACCCTATAGGGGTAGGTTATTGTACAAATAGGCTTAACGTATGAACGTACGCGAAGTTTTTTCAACATGCGATTTCATGTGTTTCCACGCGAATTCATCCAAAACAACCAGTTCATGCGATTTGGTAGACATCCCATGCGAATTCAACAAAAAACTCCAACATGTGTTTGTCTGACTCCAAAACACGCGCTTTCTTATAATGTGCATATTCGCCTCCGCGTACCATCGTACGTTAAGCCCCATTTGTTACACTTTTCCTATATATATATATATATATATATATATAATAGGGTTAGGATCATGTGAGAAGCACTATGCTAATTGAGAAACTTGAGAAGCATTCTGGACCACACATTTTCCCAAAGGTTTTCGTAATATACACATATGTATAGTTTAAAATTGACTATATACATATGTGTATAATTCAATATACATATATGTATATAGTCAATTTTAAATTATACATATGTGTATATTACGAAAAGCTTAGTAAAGTGTGTGGTCTAGAATGCTTTTCTCAAGTTTCTCAAATATGGTGGACTTCTCTTAAGATCCCTACCCTATATATATACATATATATATATATATATATACATATAGGGATCGGTTCAAATGAAAACCATCCCCAGTTGCGAGAATCACTCTCCACCAATTAGATCATGCCACTTATACACTATTATTTTAAATCTTAAATGTTATTTTGGTAATTTACGCAAAATGTCTTGTCTTCTCTCTCTCTCTCTCTCTTTAAAGTCTTATCAAACTTTTATATCTATCAAAATGTCATATCTACTCTCTCTCTCTTAAAATCGAAAAAAAAATTGTTTTTTGGTAAAAAAATCTATTATACATAATATGAATATGTTATTTCGGTGCTTCTTTCTGATTGGTCAATTTAACTTTATTTTTCCAGAGCAAAATTTTGTTAAGTTGCAACATTTTATTAGTCATTATTGTATATTGTGCAGTAAAAAATGTAGGTTGGTTTGATATGGTTGGTTTTGGTGTGAAGAATAATAAATAAATAACTTTTTTCTTTTACTTTCATTTTATGCCCCACACTATATATGTGATACAAGTTTTTAATGATTTTACTAATTTGTTTTTTAATACGTTTGTTAGCTATCTTAAAGAAACGAATACGTAGTTTGCTTAATTTTGCAGTACTGTAAACATACGAGAGTCGGGCCGATACCATGACGAATCGAATTCCCGCCACAGAACGCGGGTAATCCCATTAGTTTTTTTTTTTGTAAAAAAGTTTAAAACCCTAAAAAAATTTGGCGTAAAAAAATGTTTTTAAACCGGTTCGTAAAAAAACTTTTTATACCGGCGCGTAAAAATGTTTAAACCCGCGCGTAAAAAAAAGTTTTAAATCGACGCGTAAAAAAACTTTTATACCGGCGCGTAAAAAGAGTTTAAAACAGGCGCGTATAAAAAGTTTAAAACCATGCGAAACAAGTTTAAAAGCGTGCGTCAAAAAAGTTTTATATCGGCACGTAAAAAAAGTGTTATACCAGTGCGTAAAAAAAGTTTTAAACCGGCGCGTAAAAGAAGTTTAAAACCGCGCGAAAAAAACTTAAAACCGGCGCGCAAAAAAGTTTTGAAACCTGCGCGTTAAAAAAGTTTAAAAACGCGCGTAAAAAAATTTAAAAAGAGGCGTGAAAAAAAGTAATAAACCACGCGTAAAAAAAGTTAAAAACCGCGCGTAAAAAAATTAACCGAGAATTAAAATTCATGTTTAAAACAAAATTAATAATTCATGTTTAAAAAAATTAACTTAGAATTAAATTAAAAAATTATATGAGAATTAAAAGAAATCAATAATGCATGTTTAAATTAAAAAAAACAATCTTATTAATTAAAACAAAATCAATAATCATACCAATCATTAAAACTATAGTAAAAAGACCAATATACCCCTTTGTCACTAAAAAACAAAATGTTATTAATAAAAACACATTCATTACATTGTTTTATTGTCTTTTAATCTTATTCATCAAAACCAACTTGATCAATGGCTAATATTGGTTCCTACGGTTCTCACAACTCAAGATGGTTCTCATTTTACCTATTCTATATATATATATATAGGGTAAGGTTCATGCGAGAACCACTTTTATTGTGAGAACCGCAAGAACCAATATGAACACAAAAGTAACCCACTACATCACAACCCAAAACCTTAAAAAAACCTAACCCCCTCCCCCCCCCCCCCAACCCACCCTGCAAAAACCTAAAAAAACCTACCCCCTCCCAACCACAAGCTAAATGCTAAAAACTAAACCCCTCAAAAAATCTAAAAAAACATACAAAAAATTATTTTATTTTATTTTTAACATTTTTGACCAAAAAACCGCTAATTTTCGTCAGCAAAAAAATATTATGGACGAAATTTAGCGTTTTTTTGTTAAAATATGTTAAAAAAAATTGTATGGTTTTAGATGTTTTTATGTATTTTTGGTTGTGTTCACATTGGTTCTCGCAATAAAAAGTGTACCTAACAGATCCTTCTCCTATATATATATATATATATTATATATATATAGGGCTAAGGTAAAAATAAAAACTCTTATGAATTTTGAGAAGTAAGAAAACTCAGCCTTACGAAAGGTTTTTTTTCAGAAAAAATATTTTACCAAAAGTCTTAAAAATCAACTTTTCCTAAAATACCTAGTTTTTTTTATTTACACCAGTCGTAAATACTGTAAAAAGCTTATGTCTTAGTGATGTCATTAGTTTTTTACAGCTGCTGTAAAGGATCAAAAAACAACACTTTGATTTTTTTTCTTTTTTCTACAGTCGTAGTTGTAACATTTTCATATAGGTGTGTGCAAAAAATGGGGGCAAAACTTATAGGGTGGTTTCTAACAGATCTTTCTTCTATATCTATATATATAGGGTTAAAGTAAAAAAATAAAAACTCTTACAAATTTTGAGAAGTCAGAGAACTCAGCCTTATGAAAGGTTTTCTTTCAGAAAAAATATATTTTACCAAAAGTCTTAAAAATTAACTTTTCCTAAAAAAACCTAGTTTTTTTATTTAGACTAGTCGTAAATACTGTAAAAAGCTTATGTCTTAGTAATGTCATTAGTTTTTTACAGTTGCTGTAAAGGGTTAAAAAACACCACTTTGATTTTTTTTCTTTTTTCTAGAGTCGTATTTGTAATGTTTTGATCGGGGTGTGCAAAAAATGGGGGCAAAACTTGTAGAAGAAGACCGAGTTCTCTAAGTTCTCACAACTCGCAGAAGTATTCTCTTGATCGGAATCCTTATATATATATATATATATATATATATATATATATTAAAGGCCAACCTAGTTTGTCTTACTATTCATAGTAGGGGTGTGCATGGGTCGTTTGGTTCGGTTTTTTGCCATTAAACATAGCTATAACCGCTAGCTTTGATTATGGAATTCCCTTAACCATAATTATAACCACAGCCGAACTTCAGTTACGATTAATCGGTTATGAAGTTGGTTATTATTCGGTTTTGGTTAATGTCGGGTAATTATTCAAGCAAAGTTCAAAATATATAGAGGTGTGCACGGTTGGACCTTGCTTAGGCCATTTTTATAATAAGTTAATTCTCAACAAAAAATCTACTTAAACTTTCCATGTGAAACGGTGGAATTTTATAATATACGAAAGATTCATATGATCATAACAACTCAATATTTCATCAAAATAAAACGTGTATACATAAGCTCATCTTGTTACTAACATATTTTTATCTTAGTAAAAAAATCCTCTATATAATTACTATAAACATAAATCCATTGTATAGACTTAACATTACAAGTTCGGTTATATCGATTAACCAAAGCTTCATAACCATAACCATCATCACTTGATCGATTAAACAAAACTTTATAACTATAACCATTAATTATGTCGGTTATCGGTTATTGATTAATAATGGTTTGATTATATTGGTTATGATTCGTTTATCGGTTATGGTGGTTAATTTACTCACCCCTAATTGATAGTAACCAATTACATGTTATCACATGACAATTCTTTTTTCCCTTTTAAACTCTTGTATCTTTTAATCTAAATTTTTGTTTACACCCCTTCACTTTAATTGGTCTATTTTTTTCCTTTTCGTTTGATTAGCTTACTTTTGTATCCTTTAAATATAATAAAATAAAATTATCATACAACTCTTAAACTTTAATAAAGTTACTTTTTACAACTATACCAAGTTCATAAATAAAATTACAAATTAAATTGATGTTAATTTTCCTTTGTATATCTATAGTTCATAGTGTTGCATATAGGTTAGAGATGAGCATTTTGGTATTGGTATCAAAAATACCGGTACTGTACCGAATAAATTTTGTCACTCACTTTTTGGCGTTTTTGAGATCAGTACTTTCGGTTCGGTATCTCGGTTCGGTATCGATATTTTACCAATTTTTACCTTTAAGCACCGTATCGTACCAAGCATTTTCGGTATTGATACACAATTTCAACGATTTTCGGGATCGTTACCGAGCTCATCCCTTATATAGGTTGATGATAAATTATGTGAACGAATCAAGTGTTATTTTGTTTAACCATGTTAATGTCATTTTCGTAACACAAGGTAACAAGTGCTTATAAAATTAGCATTAGTAGGTAGTTGTTACACACCGCAAAAGCGCGAGTGAAATTTCTCGTTACAATTATAAAAATGAATGTTATTTTTTTTTTAATAAACACTATTCTTTATTATTTTATTGGATTTTTAAAATCTTAGTTGACATTTGAACCGCCAAAATTTTAAATGCAAAATAGGTTTTTTTTTCTGTCATATTTCATTAGGTGAACCACAAAACAAATTCACATTTAAACTACTATTTGATTTTTGTTTTATTCAATGTTTATTTATATATGAATTCATGCATTTAACATTAATTCATACATGAACCAATGTTATTGAAACAAGAGTATGTTTTGTTTTCTTTTAACCCATTAAATCCTTGAGCTTCGAGATTTAACTTCAAATACATGTTGTCAAAAAAAAAAAACTTAGACAGGATTTTACAGAAAGTATAAAAAAACATATTATATATATCATTTACAAAAGATGCTGACCAGGGGGCACAATTTCGTTCAACCAAGCCCCTTTAGCAGTATGCTAGAAAAGACAAAAAATAAACATAAAGCCTTATTTTACGCATCAAACCAACCTAATATCAAAAATGTTCTCCCATTCTTAATGAATTAATTTGTATATTTTGCCACCAACCAAAGAGTCAAGCTTTCCCAAGGTCATAAAGAACAAGAACAGCAGATCAAAAAACTGTACTCTATATATAATTTGTATTAACCAAAATCATAGAGCCCATATAGTATATTATTCATTCAATGATGTAGTATAACTAGTTGATTTAACATCTCTTGTAATTGATGTTCTTTGTTTGTTGATGGGGGTGGCGGAGGCAATAGGAGAGTTTTCAATTACAGAAATCATATAACAGTCTTTTGTTATGATTTAATTTGATGTTATATTTGCCTCACATACGTTATAGGGTTATAGCGTACAATATAATATGGGTTAAGCTAAACGCCTAAACGTACCCCCCCCCCCCATCATATCCATTTCTTAGAAAAATCACATTAATACTTTCTATAATTCCCCCTTTGAAAATCAATATTTTTAAAGACGTTATCTTTTCCGAAAAAGAAGAGGTTCAAAATTCGTTGATTTTTCTTGTTTTAAATTGTTTTCCATTAATTTCCACAGTTTATAACAATTGGATACACATGTTTGAAATGTAAAAAGTCGAAGGTGGAAGTCGTTAATGGTGGAACAACTTATGCGTGGGATGGGTCTAGTCGTCTAGAAAACCATTTGATCTCGGATTCGTACAAAAGTTTCATCGGGGATTAAACAAGGGAGTTGCATAATGTTATCATCTCAAAATGCCCCCAAAACTATACCATAATCTCAATAGTGTTTTCCATTTAATTTTCATATATGTATCTTTATTTTTTTGTTATGTGATTTCAAAGGGTGATTCTTACTTTTAAAAGACACATAGTGGTACATTTCATCTTGTTTAAAGTTGCTTCTTTTATCTGTTATTTACAAAGAAACAATGATATGTTTGTTTACATATGCCATGAGGCATTTTATTTGATCAGTACAGGTCATGAATACTTGAATAGAAAGATAATGAAACAAATAGAAAAAATAAAATAAAATGAAAAATCATGGCCGATCATAAGACATGGCCGGGGTTTGCATTTCCTGACTAGCACAAAACATGACATATAAATAATTAGGTTTTAGGTTATTACATCTCAGTTTAAGTAATACGAAAGATAATTTAAAGAAAATGCTAACAATTTATAGAAAAATGCCTTTTTAATAAGAAAAAAAAATGCTATTTTAAAAAGTGGTCTAAAAAATAATTTAAAAGAAATTTAATAAATAATAACAAAATGGATTAAAATGTATTAATATGAAACTTGAAAGGAGCGGATGCATTAAGTAAAAATAAAGAAAATTAAGATACGTTATAGTAAAAAAATAAAAAATTAAGAGTACATTTTAGCACCACCCTATTGCATACTTGTTTGTAAAATATAAATGTAAGAAAAATTAGGGGAACATATCCGAGTTCGTTATTTTCGGTAGATAAAATTTATCAAACAAAAGATTATGTGTGTAAAATTCTGGTTTTAAAAATTCAGACTAGGTGCTGATTAATCTCCGATAAATCGCTACTTCTCACCTTATCATCTGACTAGCGATTACTGCAACACTGTGTAAAACTAATCAATAATAAAAGGCCTAATTTCTATTATCCATCTTGGATAACAAAATAGTTTATGAATTGTCGAAAAACGTTTTAAAAGTATGTAGTGTGAGGTTTAACGGAATATTTCAATAAATAAGGTGCGAACCAGGAACCACTAATTTTACATGTAATTGAAATTCAATAGAGTTTTATGTAGTGTGAGGTTTAACGGAATATTTAAAAAAAAAGTGGGAATCACGAATTACTAATTTTACATGTAAAAAGGTTTATTAAAAAAATATTTTAAATAGAAAAAGAAATTATATTTACATATTTTTTTCCGGAGCTTTTGTATGTAAACACACGTAGAAGCCATTTTACATAAAAACATATTTTTTGTAAACCTTTTATTTTACTTTTTCTTGGATGATTTTTAACAATTTTTATTTTAATGTTTTTTTATGAAAAATGGTTTATACATGTGTTTATATTAAACACATGTAAAAGCTCCAAAAAAAGATTTGATAAAATGTTTTTTACATGTAAAAATTCTTTTTTATTACATGTCTACTAATGATTCTCCGGTTTCACACTTTTTTGTGGTTCCCCAATGAACCAACACCAAAGTATGTAATTTACTATAATTAAAAAGGTTTTAAAAACCGGTTTATAGTAGCCAGTTGAACCGGTTAAACCGGATGCTGCAAGCTTGGCTGACATGAATCATACCGGTAAATTGATGGAACGACAAAGAAATTGTCACGCCAGTAAATTGGGTTATACCGATACTGGGCCAACGGTAAAAGTTTGAACTTTTTAATCTTTTATGGGCCCTAAAAGACGACGATAGTAAAATTCATCTTCTAAGCGCTGGTGAACTTGATCTATTCAACACTTCCATGGATTAACTTTATGAGAAAGACGTTGATAATGAATTTTTGGATTATTATTTTTTTTATTATCGATTAACTATGGAATATTTTTTATTATTGAATGATGTAGTTTTGGATTATTTTTTGGGTTGAAAACGTAGAGTTAATTAGTTGATTCGGTTGAACAGTCCGATACAAGCAGTTGAATCATGATTTAAAAACCGATTTTCAAAACAGTCATAATTAATGACTAAAAGCTTACTAATAGAATGATTATTAGTATATTAATATAAATTTTGGAAAGTAAGTTAAAATAATAAACATGACTTACCTATCAATATCCAACATAATGCCCTATTAAGATGGGATTTCTTTGAAGTTTTGTTGAATTTTTCTTATTGGGACCATTAGAGTCTTAAACTACAAAATACTTTGATTACGATATATATATATATATATATATATATATATATATATATATATATATTTTGGTAAATGAGGATGTAACTTCATTTGATTAGATATCATTGAATATCTGAAACAGTAAACCAATAATAAGTTGACATCATTTTATAAACTTTTAATATATTAATATTACTAGTAAGTCTCGTTAAACTTACCGCTTGACTTCGTATTAGTTTAATGTAATAACGTAGACTTTTTAAATAATGGTCGTGCTAGAAGTCTTATTGGAAGTGTGAATGCTCAACTTATTAATAAAATTGTTAGTTGTGTAAATTGTACTTATATTGACAATGCTAGCTATTACATCCTTCAATGAAAATGAATGTTGCAACTTGCAACAACTATTCCTTGACTAGGTAAAACGTATCCCGAAAGCGTTATTTTTATATTAAATTAAATTTGTTTTCTCAAAGGTTCTTTAATAGAAAACCAATTTAAAAAAGGATTATATTATGCATGTACTTTTAAGTATAACTTAATGACACACAAAGCCGCTATACAACTACATAGCCATTTTTAGTTTTGATTCATCGTATAATTTTGCTAAAAAATATAACGAAGAATAGAGCAGTTGTTTACTAATGAACGCATTTCCTACTTTTATAGACTTTACATGTTAAATTCGCCTAAGGGGGCGTTTTGTTGGCAGAAATCAATGGAATTTAAGAAAATTGAAATCTAAATTTCATCTCTTAATATGTTTGGTTCAAAGAATTTGATGGAATTGAAATCTCAATTTCAATCTTCATGTGTTTGGTTGACAATGGAAATAGAATTTGAGTTAGGCATGAATTCCTTTAACAAAAGGAATTCAAAATCCTTCATATATGTTAAGGAATTAAAGTAAATTCATTGAAATCTTCAACCGTTTTGACCCGAACAGTTTCGACCCGTACCGTTTCGATCCGAACTGTTTCGACCCGTACCGTTTCGATCCGTACCGTTTCGACCCGTACCCGTTTCGACGCGAACCGTTTTGAATCAAACTGTTTCGACACGAACCGTTTCGACCCTACCGTTTCGATCCGTACCGGTTTCGACGCGAACCGTTTTGAATCAAACTGTATCGACACCAGTACCGTTTCGACCCGTACCATTTCAAATCGAACCTCTTCGACGTGAACCGTTTCGACGCGAATCGTTTTTACCCGAATCGTTTCTACCCGTACCGTTTCGAATCGAACCGTTTCACCCCGTACCGTTTCGACTCGTACCGTTTCGATCCGAACCGTTTCGACGCTAACTGTTTCGACCCGTACCGTTTCGAATCGAACCGTTTCGACCCGAGCCGTTTCGTCCCGTACTTTCGACGCGAACCGTTTCGACATGTACCGTTTCGAATCAAACTGTTTTGCCCCCGTACCGTTTTGACTCGTACCGTTTCGACACGAACCGCTTCGAATCGTACCATTTCGAATCGAACGGGTTCGACACGAACAGTTTCGAGTCGAACCGTTTCGACCTGAATCGTTTTGATGCGAACTCTTTCGACCCGTACCGTTTCGAATCGAACCGTTTCGCTGTCACACCCCAACCGATGGCGGAAACATCGGGATGAGACGAACAAATTGCTTGAAACGTCATAACACTACTTTGCGACAATAATTAATAATTCAAAATTTCATTGATACTAAAGTGGTAATACAATGGTTCGAAAGGGGAAATGCGACAAGTTTCAAAAGTCAATACAACATGAAACAAAATACATGAAATTAGAACTAGGTGTGTATCTAATCCACCATAATATGTTTCTTCATCGGCATCAACTTAGTTTCCTGCAACATGTATTAAAGTAATATATATCAACAAAAAGTTGGCGAGCATACAAATTTGGTACATGTCATAATAATGAATAAGTTTGTCTCATATCCAACATGGCAACATTGCATATAATTGTCATAACATACTAAACATGTGCTCTTATATGTCAATCCATAGTCTAACGCAATTGTGATTACCCAACATTGTCATAAAACGGGTGTTTAATAGTTTACTTAGCAATACCACAAGCATACGGGCGGGCGTTACTCCTATAGCGCTATATTTGTTAAGGTTTGCTAGCAAAGTTAATAAGCATATAACACAAGTCTAACATAGCATGAATTGTCCAAGTATATAAACAAGTATCATGTTATAACGGATAGAGTAAATTTGTAAACAAGTGTTTATTGTGTTTTGTACATGTTGCACCAAAAATATTAAAGATGGAAAATGGGATCGAGTATACTCACGGTTTTGCAAGCTTATCCGACTTGAATTCCGAGAGTGCTAAGTTGATTATCTTGGAGCACCTTGTCCTTCTACAAGAAGTAACAAAGGCGTATGAGTGTTGGGAGTTCAGAGGACTATAGATTCGGAATTAAAATAATGTGAAAATAGTATTATGAAAATAATCATCTTTGTACTCATGACACTTGTTCTTGACACTATAGAAAACCTCAAGGGTTTGATGTGTTTTCATGGATTCAAAGATCCATTAGAATCGTAACAAGTGTTGGTCCTTAGATAACGTAACTAGTTTCTTAACAATTAACTATTAGGTTATCATCAAGTTTTGTTACATAGTCTTATACATACTTAGTTTATATAAAATACATATATATGATTCAAGTGTGAGGTAGGAGATTAAAGTCTCCATTTAGGTACCTCTTTGTGTCATGGATTTCATGCATGAGGCAGGAAGAACAAGCTTCCATTTAGGCACCTCAAATGTTCACCACTACACTTGTGTTATAAACACAAGCAGGGTCATGAACTTACAAGATTACTAATAATGAGAAATGAAATACATGGTTATCACCATTCCAAATGGCCAAGTAAGCTACAATCCGGTGAGCCGACATCGACACAAGTCGAAGGCTAGACGGGGTTGTGTTACTTTCATCTAGCAAACCACATTGGACTAATGATGAGAAATCATCAAGTAGTCTGTGGATTTTCATTTAGGATAGCCCAAGCTAGTCCAAACATCACACATTCACCAAGATTAACTTGAGCACTACTTGTGGATGTAAACCCTAGTTGAAAAAGAAAGTTTGTGAGGTTTTATCCTCTAATTTGACATGTCTCAACCTAGTTTTTAATCCTAAGTAACCATGGATGAGGTCATAAGCATTAGGACATAGATTTGAGATGAGATAACTCAAGTTTGAACAAGTTTAAACAAGTTTAGGTAAGAACAGAAACAAACAGTCAACTTTGGAGCCTTTTTCTGGACATTCCAGGGCTTGGTTTTCCATGGAAAACTAGTGGAAATGTGCACAAGGTCAATCCAAGCAAGTGGGAAAAAGAATGGAGTGATTTCGTTAAGAATTGAGTGAGTTATGCTAACTTTTGTGAAAGATGAACATTCTGCTCGAACTTGCAATTAGCAGCTGATTATGGAGGATTAGAGAGTGATTTGGAGAATTGCAAAGTGGAAAAAGGTGTGGAAATGAGTTGGTATTTATAGGGGAGAGTTAGGTTAAGTTTGGTGGAGGTTTAATGAAGGTTTATGGTGATTGGAGGTGAAGAAAGGAGTGGGATTCGTGCATCTAGCGACCAAATTCAAACCTGCTGCCCGCCTGTAAGCCTTACGGACCGTATGGGGTTTCCCATGCGGTCCGTAAGGATCGTTCAGGACAAACAAATTTTATTTTTTTTTTGTTTTTCTTAAATTGTAACACAATTATAAGTCATATAATGATGTTTTAAGAATAAAAATAGGTTCCTAGGCCTATGCATCACATGTCAAGGGTATCATAAGCATATTTTGAATAAAATCGAGTATAAATATTGCATACAAGTTTCGTATTAATCATTTAAGTCACGTATTTCGCAATTTTGTCAACATTGTTGTATGTTGTGGATCAAGTAACATGTATGTAGAGTATAAACGAGTTTAACATGATAAAATAGAACACGCGTTTCATTATGATTCAAGTCTTGGAATATCGATTACAATGGAAAGATGAATACAAATATTACAAAAGTTTCTAATAATAGAAATACAACATGAACTTTCCAAATATAGAAATTTTGAAATAGCAGGGCGTTACATTCGCTCCCGTGCCGTTTCATCGTGAACAGTTTCGACCTGTACCGTTTCGAATCGAACTGTTTCGACCCGTACCGTTTCGAATCCAACCGTTTCGCCCCCGAACCGTTTCGACACGAACCGATTTAATGCGAATCGTTTTGACCCGTACCATTTCGAACCCGTATTGTTTCGACCCGAATCAGGGGTGGGAGACGGGTGATGGATTCAATTCATTTGACAATCAAACACAACAAAAATAGAATTAAGATTCCAATTCCAATTGGAAAGATTAAATTCCAAATCCAATTCACTCAAATTCTAATTCCTATACAATTCCAATTCCAATTCCAAAACATTTCCCGAACCAAACACCCATTATAGTTTTACATATTATTTTTACATATTTATGTGCATTTGTTGTATTATTATCTGAAATATTCGGGAGAGAGGACGAAGAGTGAGAACAGAGAAGTGTAAGAGAGAAATAAAACTTTCTACACTTTTATGTTCTTTATTTAAAATAAACTAGTTTTTTAAACAATCATATATATGAACCACTAAATACAAGTGTTGTATTATTCAGGATCACTTCAAACACTTTTCATACAAAAAAAATATATTGTGGATCAAATGGTGTGAAGTGAATCTGAGTCACTAATCAAGATTTTTCAATGTTTAAGATTGAGGTGGTGCCATTATCATTAACAGTTGAAAGTACAATATAATATTATTAACAACTGAAGGTAAAATATAACTGAAATGACTATAAAGAAAAACAAAAGAAAAAACAAACAAACAAAAATTCTGCAATTATTGATTTGTTTTGTTTACTCTAGCTCTACGTTTCTTTTAAACATAACATATGCCATAAAATTAAGAATTTTATTTTCTTTAGTTTTAGTAAAATATATATTTTATTAAAAAAAACGTTGATAAACAGTTGCATCATTACTCATAAATCATAAGTTGATTATAATGTTGCGTAAAATAGATATATGTTATGCAATTGTATAATATTGGTGCACGTTGATTATTAGAGTGCATAATTATTGGGCATAATTCTACAAACGTATATACTTTGGTCTAAAATATACGTGTAACATACTCATATTGTTGGTGACTTTCTAGGTTACATACGGAGATGACTTTCTGCGTTTCATACGGAGATACGACTTTGTACTTGTGTATACATTTTTGACAAGCATTGCTTTGTTAGCACTAGCTAAAATTGATTCCGCCATTACGAATAAGACATTTAAAGTAGGTATATAGTAGTTTCAATTTGTTAGCTTGACTTGGCTGGAATGCACAAAGAACTTCCAAGCATTTCATAATAGGTTATTTTTAATCGATTTTAAGTGGGGTAAGTTTTAACAATTGATTAATTGGAGTACCGACAAATTACGAAATTTATAATAATAACATTAATAAAACCTTGTTAAGTATACTTTTAATTTTGTAAGTTCAAGTCTACGTTTTAAAAATTGTGAATTCAATCTAAATGAAAAAGAAAAATACTTAAAGTTATTAAGAAAAATATAGCTTATGAAGTTAACGTGTCAATAGGTTTGTCGTTGAAATATATGCTTAATTAAAAAACAGACTAAAATGTCATTTTCAGGCTTGTGAGTTTTGTGGCTTTCGTTCAAATGTTTGTTTCTTCGCATTTGAATCCAAAAGGTTTAAAATGTTGTCATTTTCATCTGACCTGTTTAAAATGGTACGGAGATTTTTGGCTTAGTTTGTCTTAGTTTTACACTCTTACCTATCTACACTATTATTTAATGGGATGTGCAAAAAAATGCATGATCAATCTTATTTTTTGTGTAATAATTATCGTATGGCGAATATGTTATTTTGTTTTACTAGTGTATCCAAAATATATGTGATAAAAGATTTTTATGTAATAGTATACATAAGGAAATGGATTTTAATACATGTTATTTTGCAGTTTATGTGATTGTCAAAGAAATGCGATGATAGAAAATTGTATGTAAAAATGGTTTTGGGTTTTGTGGTTACTCGGATGTTGAAGTGAAATTGATTCTCCAACTTGCGACTGGACGGTGAAGTATCCGCAGGGGATTGTCGAGAATCTTTTAAAAGTCGACAAGTTTGTCTTCCCTATTGACTTTGTTACATATTGAATTATTGATCCTACAGGCTCCTACTTGGGAAACTTGCATCAATCAATTTATCCTCAATATACAAGCTCTTGAGATGAACACTTTAGAAATGAAAATTTTGATTCAACCCTTAAACAAATTTAATTAATAAGTCTCCTTTTTATAAAAAAAAATTGCAGACAAACAGTAATATGTTAGTAGTTTAAATGTTTATTTAGTATGCTAAATGTGGTAAATTTTGCAGACAAAAGAGTAATATTGAGTACATAGTTCAAATGTTGATTTTAGCTTGTTAAATGTCACAAAGTTTGCAATATATTACATCCAATTGTTGGCGGCGAGGGGGTTGTGTTGTGGTGGCGGTGATGTTGTGTTGCGTTGGGGACTTTGGAGTTGATGAAGGGAGAGAGAGAGAGAGAGAAATGGGTTCTGGTGATGACATCAACGGTTTTATCTTTTAGTTACACAAGAATACCTAGTTTTGTGATTTAAAAAAACAAAGAAAGAAACATACTTTGTGACATAAGTTTTCCCCACGGCAACACGTGGGTAGAAACAAAATTTCAAGATAATGTATGTTTTACCTCTTGATCCATATCTCACCAGTTAACACTTCGCAAGGCGTGTGTGTGGTTTAATGTTTTTATGTCTATTGGTTTAATGATCCTGGCGTATCACGCGAGTCCTAAAAACTCGTTGACGATAAAAGTAAATGGCACAATGTCATGAAAGATTAAACCGATATCGTATATATCACTTATAAAACAAAACGCTAACCCAAAATTTACGGTGACCACTGAAGGGGTATGGTCCCTAATCCTGCGCAGACTACACGAGAAAACCTCAGGTCGCGTGCGGGTACCATACCCAAAACAAACAAAACTCAACACTTAGTCCATTTTGGGAACAAAGTGGCTCAAGCTTAAGAAGCGCATATCATGTATGCGCCTATATGATGATTTTAGTAAGTACATCTGGTACAAATGTCAGGCTGTGTCCAGTAATGTAGCACAATGAGCAATCGTGTAGGAGACAGAAAGTACATAAGGATGACTACGTGGCACCAATCATTGTGCGCCGACCACTGTTCCATGATCTCCTTTTAACTGCTGATGATTGACCCGACAACAAGGACAACTACCAGGCCACGTGGATCCATTCAAGTGCGCCAACTCCCATATCGCCTGCAAACAGTAACGGTCATGCTCAGGGAAACAAAGGGGTCCATCTCCTTCACAACTCCCTTTGGCCATAAATAGATGTAACACCTCGCAAAAACGGGTCCAATAATGTGAAGACACGTGTCCTAAACCCTAATCGTTTGAAGAATTGACCTTAAAGGGGTAAAAGCATCAACGAATGAAACTAGTGCCTTCTGGTGGTCTACCGGTGAACAAGGAGTCTTGAAATAAACATTTGTACTTCTCTATATGCCTAATATCAGCTTATGATGGCATTATACCAGTTACAAGACCCTAAATACGATTATATAAGTTGAGGGGCCAAACTTGTCAAATTTTAAAATCTGGTTCGCTGACAGACCCCTTACTGACCGTAAGGGTCCTATGCTTACGGTCCGTAAGGCCTGGTACTGGGCAGATTTTTGCTTGTTCCCCACACATAAACTTCCAAAACCATCCTCTCTAAACAAGGGGCTGCATGCTTGCTCAATACTCGTTTAAGGACACCTGGAGACATCTTAGAACACCTTGCAACACCTGGCTTGATCCTTGAATCCCTTGTTCTACTATAAATAGGTGCAAGGGGTGAACACTTGAACTTGCACATTTCAAAATCATTTTCTTTCTCTCTTGGTTGCATTCTCTGGGATTCCTGATAAAAAAGGAAGCTCTTCTAAGTTCAATATTCGAGCTAGGACCTGTAGTAAGTGTTCTTAGCCACTCTAGTTTGGTTTTTATGCATTAAAAGACCGGAAGTCAAAGTTGCCGCAAAATGGATTTGACCTTCGGTTTAGACCTAAACGGTCCAGCTATTGTTCGAGGCGAATATGGCTACGTGATCGTAATTAGGTAGGTGTTAACACCTCAAAATGGCACCTCCAAATTACCACGTTTACTTAGTTAATTGTCGGGTCAAAGTAAATAAAATAAAAAGTCAAACTAGTCAGATTTTAAATAAAAATCAAATCTGATAATGTAAAGGTTATAAAACATGTTTTATCACTTTAATAACTTGGTAAACGTTATTAGAACATGTCTAAACATGTTCAACCCCACAATTCCAAGTTTAAGCTTGGTTCGCAACCGAAAGTCACAAAAGCTTGACTTTTACTTTGACTTTCAGTTCTGACCTAAATAGGTTTAGTCCCTTTATGCCTTAGGGTTCTTTGTGACCATAGCATAACTCTCTGAGGTTATATTACATGGTCCCTTAGTAATATGAGATCATATGCTTTATTATTATGCTTTATGTCGACTAGTATGCCTTTTTTGTCAAAAATAAGGATTCTTAAGATAAATGGTCATACAAATGGACTAAGCGCTGATTAGTAAACATATTTAGAGTATTTTGATGTTTACAATCTGGTCATAAACTGAATTTATGTAATAAATTGAAATTTCGCCTTTATAAGGACTAAGATACCCTTTAAGCATGTAAATCTAGTTTTTAACATAACTTTGACATAAAACTCTTTACCTACTGTTGTGATGTCACATTTAGGATTTATTGGGATGTTGGGTAAGATTTTATATTGAACTTAGCTTTGAGTTCTTGCATAAAGCTCATAAATGACGATAATACCCTTTTTGCAAATAAATTAAGTTTTACATATAATTAAAATGCAAAACCTTTTGCTACTGATATATTATGAAAAATAAAATATTTTGGCACTTCAAAGCTGGTCAAAATCTCAGAATCACTTTAACTTCGAAATAATCATCATTTATCGACTTTTACGCTAATTAGGTACATAGTATGGTTTTAAATCATATCTAGCACCCAAGACTTGATACCTACTGAATTTAAAATGATTTTAAGTGTTTTTACAGTAGGAATAAGTTATGAACTCATAATCCCAAATAAGTCCTTAAAACTATATGTGAAATGACCAAAATGCCCTTTCGAAGCATAGTTTTGTCATAAATCACAAACCACACATATGTGTGATATCCTACTGTTCAAATATCATAAATTACATATTTTTTACAGAATGTTTATGACCAAAACTTCAGTTTGCGTATAAACCCTTTTTATAGGCCTTTAAATGACCAAAACGCCCTTATGGGGGCCTAATTCGGTTTCAAAATCTTTACGGGCGTACTTGTTGATATCCTACTGATGTTATAACATATCTTAAGCATAATAACATATGAAACTTGTATATGACTCGTTCGGGTACCCGTTGATGCTTATACGCGTTCGGTTCAGTTTATGTAACTGGTTTGCATTAACTAACCGACACGGGTTTTAACCTTGTCATCTAAACTTCAAAATCCAGAATGTATTTAGTTTACCCATATTATACAAGTTTTCATACTTGTTGGGTCTAAATTACATTCCTTTCCGGTCACCGCTTAATCTAGTGTTTTGTACCGTAAATCATTTTTTTAAACTAACCGGTCTAAGTCTTTGACTTAAATGAGACTCGTTAGTATCCTAATAGGTTAATAAAACCTTCCTTTTAGATTAGGTAACCCCAGTAGAAGATACCTTCATAATCTTAGTGACTTACGGCTGAATAGGTTGCTTGCACTTAAAACTCAGGTAAATACATTTAACTTATTTTCCCTTATACGGGCTTGTGATACGGTAAATTATTGCAGCTTGGTCGGGTATGGAATCATTTAGTTGGATTGTGATTAATAAATCCGCATAACCCGTTTTTAATCTGTTTTGTTTGATAACATAAGCTTTGGGGGTTAACGACCATGTCCTGGATATCCTTGGCTCATTTAAGTTATTAATGGCCACGACCTATGCACGGGGTGTAGGCATACACTTGACATATGTAAAATGATAAATAAACTACCCACAGAATTTGGGAAATAACTCCTTTGTGGGTTCTATAAGTGGTGAGTCAGTTAATCATGACCGGTTTTCGAACCGGCCCCAAAAGTATGACAAACATGTAAAACTGTATACAAGATTATAATTGTAATTGTCCCAAGTTATAAAAGATTTTTCGTGCCTTGAGCACCTAAAAGAATATTCTCAAATATTTTCAAAATGAGTCAGTTATTTGTATTTATTAGTGAAAACTGACGGATTTTCCAAAGGCTAAGCGACAGGTATCTCATGAAATAGGCTGGAGCTACTTGGCATTAAATAAGAGGATCGTGCAAATCCCTAGATGCCTTAAGTCTGTGGAACTTTGTTTTATGTATTCATTTATAGATCTGCCTGTGGATTCTTTTACAACCGTCTGTATATTATTTTATTCTTACTTTGAATATTCAGGTTGTAATAGTAATTTCATTCCAAGCCTTCCGTTGTGCTATAACTGTGCATACTGACTATGATGATATCAACTACGTCACGATACTCCCTACCAGCCCACCGGACTATGTGGAAATATCGGGGTGTGACAATAGAGAACTTCACCTCCAGGTTTAAAGATCACTCTCTTGCTCTCTCACTCAATACATACACTCTTATCTTCACAACAAGTTCTTATTCTCACGTCGAATGGTGGTTACAAAAGGAACCCATATTACCCTCCTTGTAACGAGCTTCAGGGTGTTGTGGTTGTTTTGCAAGATTTCACAGTTATCAGTCGAGGAAAAAAGAAGATCAACCTTATTTGGACGAAACAAAAACCATTAGTTAACCTTCAGATTGACTTGCTATTTCTTCAACCACAAACTTTTAATTTGGACTATAACCCATAGTCCCATTCATACGCTCGCGCGTTTGATATAATTTATAAAAGTAAAAATGCAAGAGACAACAACAAGTTTTTTCTCTCTGAAAAAATGTAAAGAGTCATTTAACCTCATAAATAAATTTTCACATTTTTTAAATCAATCTTAAAACATATTATGTATACACACATCAACATTGTAAGTACACTTCATCTGTTCTCCGCTCAACTCTTTGTTGATTCACCACTTGATCCATTACAAGCAGAGTATTACCCAAATTGGTCGTTAATCCGTAAGTGGTCTAAACCGCCATCTCTAAGCAGACACGCGAGAGTAACTGTAACAACTCGTAAATTTCGTTGTTATTTATTTTATTCCTTCTCCGTGTATTTCGTTCATACTTATCATTTGTATTCCAAGATTTGATTATGAGAAAGTTATGTTAATGGATTTATATTTTGTCACATCTATATCGCATTTAATCGCTTATTAATCACTAATTCAATACAATCACAAGTAGTTATGCTACTTTACGAGCCGAGTGTGTTATTATTTATAAACACTTGTGCCATCGCATCGTTTATCTCATCGCATCACAAAACGCAGTTAATTATGTGTAAATATGTTTCATATAAGTTTATGTTATGGTTTTATATCGCTAAAACGCTCGCACACTCTCGTAACTCGCTCTCTCTCAATTCAATAGTAATATGCCGCTTAAGCTTCTCTAAACGCTTAATATAACTATCTAACACAAACCGAATCACCAAACGAACTCCTAACGCGAAATAAACGACCAAAACATGCCAATAGGCCAAGTTCGCTCGAACTTGGTTCCAATCCAAGGAGAATCACCAAGTTCGCTCGAACTTGATGTATCCAGCCCAATCTTTCACCTCACCTATAAATACTCAGCTCCTCTCCTCATTTGAACTTGCTGCAAGTTCGCCCGGAGCTCCCCAAAACCGAAACCCTTTATTTTCTAAGTAAGGATCCACCCGTTTCTAACTACAACAACGTTTTACAACGATTTCGCACAACGTTTTACCTTCGATTTCATCAAAACTTCTCTGTTTACGAAAATCTTCATCTTTTATGCAAAACTTTTGTTTTTTTTTTCACTTAGATGTATGCCTAGATCTAAGTAAAACCTTTTAAACATCGATTTTTACACAATATTCGGACTAAACGACGTATGTTTCGTTCACTTTGAAGTGGAACGAGGCGTTGTCAAATAAGATCTCAGATCCGGAAGCACAAGGACGAAATCGTCATTTTGCACAAACTGGACTAAACCGTTTGAACCTACAACTTCGCCCGGATTAGTCCGAGTTTCTGTAAAATGGCTAAAACTCGCTCCAAAAGACCTCTTCAAAGTGAACGAAAACGCACGAAGGTTGGAGGGATGGACACTCGATTTCCTCAGTAAACGACGCGAAAACGCACCAATTGGATGCCAAAACAGTCAAGTTCGCTCGGAAAGCATCAAGTTCGCTCGAACTTGTCAGCAGATTGGTGACCAAGTTCGCCCGAACTTGATCGATTCTTCACCAAAATTTCACAAGTTCGCCCGAACTTGTATCACCCTTCATCAAAAAGGGCAAGTTCGCCCAAACTTGTACCTCAAGTAGGTTTAGGTAGTCAAGTTCGCCCGGACTTGTACCCCAAGGTATAAGTTCGCCAGAACTTGTCTACTGTTCCTTCAACCGTTAACCGTTTCAGAAATTTGGAAGAGTGATGCACTTCTGTTCGCTTACATGCTGATCCGGCGCTCTTGTCACACCCCGACCCGCAGCGGATAAGGTGATCGGGGCATGATTGGGTTATCATCAAAGCTCATGACATTTATTAAACGTTTCATATTCATTAATACAATTTAAATGGAAATTTACAATGATTGCTACAACATGATCTAACTACAAACTAAACTTCTTTGTTCTCTTCTAAGGCATATCCTATGTTATCCTTGCTTCAACCTGTTCACCTGTATCATGTGTAAAAAAGTTTTTGGATCAACATAATGTTGGCGAGTGAATCCTATGGAAAACATTTGAACAATTTATTTAAATTGATTATGAAATATGTGCACAACCAAACATGAGTAAAATTAGATATAACTTGATCAACAATCATATGATGTTAAATGAAACACTCATGAATAATAATGGAACAATTAAAGGCACGCGATGCTCAACTCGTCTCTCACGAGGAACTGTGGGGCCTGATGAATGAATTGCATAAACATGGTAATATGAATAACACAACTACAAACAATATTAACTCAATGAAAACACACATGAACAATAATGAATTTGAATTGAAGCACGCGATGTTCTACTCGTTTCCCACGAGGAACTGATGGGCTTAATGTATGAGTTTCATGTAATTTGACAAACGGAATATAAGTAGATCACAACAATAAATCAATCTAAGTTTAAGTCATGATGTGGTATGGCACCAGTTTAAATAAATAAATTAATTATTTCATAACACATGACACACCCCAAAACGTGTAATTTAAAAGGGGGAATTGTAAGATTCACTCACAGTGGGTGCGTTCGGTTGATGACGATGAATGCACGCGAAGTGGTTTTAACCACGAGTGAGATTTAACCTAGATAAATCGCATTATGGTTTGGTGAGTAAACGGATTTTATTAAACTATTTTAGTAGTATTGTTGGGTGTATTTTTGTGAGTTTGAAGCTATTTTCTAATCTTAAAAATGTTATTTTTAAGTATTTATAATTGATTTTTAATTAAAATAATTAAATAAAAATAATAAAAATATTTATTTTTTTCTGCTACAGTTGACCTTGACCAGTTGACTTTGACTGGTCGTTGACCGGTTTGCGGAATATTGTTGTGCGCTCGGTGAGGCTCGAACCCGAGACCTCCCGTACGCGTGCACGCAGCTCTACCAACTGAGCTACGTGTCTAACCCGTTATATATCCGATTTTAATTTCATATATACATTAATTAGAATTAACAGAAAATCATTTATTTTAAAAACAGTTTAAATGAAACGGTCATGCACACCACAGGTCTCGAACTCGGGACCTGTGGTTTAATCTAACACACAGTCCACCGCTGGACTGTGTGTTCACATGTTATATAACTTGATTTTTATTATACTTAAAGACAATTTAAATATTTCCTTTTCTGCCTTATTTAAAAAGAAGAGTTAATTGTCCGAGTCGGTGCTGAGGACCGGACTCGAACTCGTGACCTGTGATATAAACAAACACACAGTCCACCGCTGGACTGTGTGTCTAACTTGGTTATTATTCCGGTTATTAATATACTTAACATATAACGGTATCGACTCCGGTTCAGTTAAACAAAAACTTGATTTTTATTAAGGCAATGTGTGTGAACCGGGATTCGAACTTGAGACGTTAGCGTTTTATGTGCACACAGTCCACCGCTGGACTGTGTGTCTAACCCGATTAATTTCTTGATTTATATTATACTTATATGTTAACGAAAGTGCGTCGTCTTCTTCGTCAATGTTGAACCAGAAATCGGGTCTGACTGGTTCGAGCTTTTGTTCCAGTTTCATTAGTGTTTTAGGTTAATTACTGGTAAGATAGAAGTAAAAAGAAAGGAAAATAAGCGTGAGGTATACCGACTCGTTTTCCTCTGTTTTCCGGCAGAACTCCGGCGACAGAAAACTACTCCGGCGTCAGGTGTCTTGCAGCAGCAAGTCTCCGAAAAGTTTGGAAAAGGTAAGGGTATCTCCGGTATAAGCTTCAGAGGTTCAGAAAAGCTCGGCAATGGGGAAACCGGTTTTCCGGCGACGAACAGGTTTATTCCGGCGAGAGAAATTACGCCGTGAAAAGATGTGATTTTTAGCGAAAAAGTTTGCAGGCGATTGTGGTTGAATTTATAGGGAATAATCGAAATGTATTTGGTCTGATTTCGGACTATGTTCGATATTTAAATTTTTCCGGCGGTTTTGATTTTGGTCGCGGACTTCAAACATCGGTTATAACCGATATGTGATTAAAGGTTTACGTTATAACGTAAATTGGTGTTAAGGCTCGCTAATTTACCGGGATTCCGACGACTGAATCGTTTGGGCGCCGATTTTGAATTCGTAACATTATTTTATCAATTAAATGATTGCAATATATAACAAACAGATCAAGCGGCGCAGTGGTTTGTGTGTGAGATGTTAAGTCACTAGGTGACTCGGTACAGACCCGGGTTCGAAACCCGGCTGTAACAATTCATTTTTATTTTTCGATTTTCAACAGTTTTTCAAAAACTAAATATATACCCCCGTATAATAATTGATTACGGATCGTTTAAAAATATTTTGGGCATTTAATTCGCAACGAAAATTTTGACTGACTGTTCGGTTGCTAAACGGAGCGGGTTTGGTAAATCCGTTTTTGACGGATGTTACAGTATCCCCTGCTTTTTAGAAATTTCGTCCCGAAATTTAAATAATGATATATTTTGACTATAAGAATGATGATGTTTTGTTTGACAGTTGTATGCTTAGCAAAAATGAGGGTTTAAGTTTTTGTTCGAGGCGGTAACGTTCCTTGTAAAGGTTAAGTACCCTATTCAGGAATCGCTTTTTGTTGCCTACTGTATGAATATTGATAAACAGGAATGATTTGCTAAAAATGATATCATGCATAAGAGTTTAGATACGTTTGGGAAAAATATGGTTATATCCTAAGGCAAAACTTCTAACACTACAATCTACATGGAACATAAATAAAAACACAACAGCTGATATCCAAACATGAATGAACACATCAGTAAATATTTGAACATGAATAAACATAACAGCAAATATTCGAACATGAATGAACACATCAGCAAATATTTGAACATGAATAAACACAACAGCAAAGATTTGAACATGAATAGACACATCAGCGAATATTTGAACATGAATAAACACAACAGCAAATATTCGAACATGAATAGACACATCAGCGAATATTTGAACATGAATAAACACAACAGCAAATATTTGAATCCATATATGTTTGAATGATGGAAGTTCCTCTCTCGTTTGTTATGATGGAGAGGTTAATTTATGTAGAAATGGAACACAATCCAATCTCTTTAAATACATGATGATATAAATGTATCACAAATTCCAACCAAGGCAATAATAAATCCTACATGGAACTTCTCATAACCGCCTGATAATGCCTCTGATCCTTTGGCAAGAATACTTATATATAGGAAGTACCAACGGCGTATCCACCATATTCTTGCCAAATTTTCATTAGTTTTATCCACAAGTTATGATTGGTTACCAAGAAACTAATAAATCCTACATAGAACTTCTCATAACCGTCCGATAAGGCCTCTAATCCTTTGACAAGAATACTTATATATAGGAAGTACCAGCGGCGTATCCACCATATTCTTGTCAAATTTTCATTGGTTTTATCAGTGAATTATGATTAGTCCTATAACTCTACAATCAATACAACAAACATAAAATACTGAAATGAAACATATCTGTGCGATCAAGGCTCAATCGAACGGAGCCGATCGTATTGCATGTACTGAAAATGAAATTGTGTGCTCAAGGCTCAATCAAACGGAGCCGAACATATTGAATGTACTGAAATTGAAATTGTGTGCTCAAGGCTCAATCAAACGGAGCCGAGCGTATTGCATGTACTGAATATGAATAACTTAACCACACAAACAGCCTATGCATGGAACCTCTCATAACCGCCTGATAATGCCTCCGATTATTTGACAAGAATACTTATATATAGGAAGTACCATCGGCGTATCCACCATATACTTGTCAAATTTTCGTTGACTTTATCCGAAAGTTATGGTTAGTTCGATGCGACTCTACTACAAACACCACAACCACATGATACTGATAATGAAATTGTCTGTGCGCTCAAGGCTCAATCAAACGGAGCCGAGCATATTGCATGAACTGGAAATGTGAATAAATCTGTGTACTCAAGGCTCAATCAAACGGAGCCGAGCATATTGCATGAACTAGAAATGTAAATAAATCTGTGTACTCAAGGCTCAATCAAACGGAGCCGAGCATATTGCATGAACTGGAAATGAAATAAATCTGTGTACTCAAGGCTCAATCAAACGGAGCCGAGCATATTGCATGAACTGGAAATGTAAATAAATCTGTGTACTCAAGGCTCAATCAAACGGAGCCGAGCATATTGCATGTATTGAAATGTAATATTACGTAACCGATCAAGGCTCAACAAACGGAGCCGATCGTGCGGGCACGCCAAGATCAACCACATAATAAAATGGGGATTCAACTCAACCTCGATGGATGGGGAGCCACGGCCTCGGCAAAAGCATATACCGAAAACAATATATAATATATAATATGCCATAATTTCTCTAACAGTCTACACATGTGATAAAGAAAACATAAGACTAAACAATAGGAGTTGAATCTGGATCTTCGGCAAACAGGACTAGCTGAGTATCTTCGTTTGGGCCGTCATTATCTTCGACAGGATTGGCGTTGATATTGAAGACTCTTCCTCTTGCTGGTGGCATAGTGGTTGGGTTTTCTTGGTTTACTTGATTAACTGGGTTTGATTGGGCTTGAGTGTTGATAATGTTAACCAATTGAGGGCATGTGTTTCTAAGGTGGGTAGGGTCGCCACAATTGAAGCAAGCTCGAGCATATGGGAACATGGGTATTGGGGTTGATGATAAGTTTGGGCCATGTTTTGTGTAGGGGAAAAGGTTTGGTCTTGGAAGGTGCGACAAACGTTGCTCAAATGACCATAACGTCCACAAGTTGTACATAGCCGGCAAGGTAAAGTAAGGGAATGGTGATAAAAACAGTTGTTGCATCGAGGGTGAGGTCCGAGATACGGTTTCTTATTTGGGTAAGCTGAGTTGGGTGCCACTTGGGTGATTGGGACAGCTCGGATGGGTATGGCGTGAAAAACTGGTTGATTACGTTGGGTGGCAGCGAAAAGTCGCCTGACTCTTCTTCTCTTAGGTTTGGGTTGAGAAGGGGATTCGGGTTGAGAAGGGGATTCGGGTTGAGAAGGGGATTCGGGTTGAGAAGGGGATTCAGTTTGAGTGGAGTCGGAGGTTTCAGTCGATTCTTTATCCTTCTTCTTCTCCTCCTCGAAGTCTTTGTTTCGGATTCGGTTCTCGGTGAGCTCTGTTGCTAGCTCCATTGCTGCTTCCAAAGTTGCAGGCTTGGTACTTATTACAGGGTCTTGAATCTTTGACGGAAGACCACGAATGTAGTGCTCGATCAAACGGTGGAGGGGAGTAAACATGTTGGGAACCATTTGATGTAATTCGAGAAACCTTTTGTTGTAGGTGGTGTGGTCTCCTTCCACTTGCTTCAATGAGTAAAATTCATCTTCTAGCTTCTTGATTTCGCTCCTTGGGCAAAATCGTCTGGTCATGATTTCCTTCAATTCGTTCCAAGTTAAGGACATAGCATCTTCAACACCTCGTTTGGCCTTCTCTGTATTCCACCAAGTAAGTGCTATCCCATATAGTCGACCGGTAGCATAACGCACTTTGCGATCATCAGGGCAATCGCAATTTAGAAAAGTATTCTCCATTTCTTCAAACCAATGGAGGAGTGCGGTGACACCTTCAGTCCCTTTGTATTTCGGAGGGTCGCATGATTTGAAATGCTTGTAGGTACATTTAATGGTATTTGGGGAAGAGTTGAAAATGTTTTGGTTTGCTTGATTGACAGGATTATGGGTAAGTGCTTGTTGAACTTGGATTACAATGTTTGGTATTACGGCAGCCATTCGTTGAGCGATTAAGGCAGCCATGCGCTCGCGGGCTTTTCTTGCTCTCGTCTTCCTACGGGCGAGGTTAGAAGACATCTACAATGAATACATGACAAGAGTATGAGTTGGATGCTTTTGAGATCATGGGTCGCATTAGGGATGAACATTCATAAAATAATTATACAAAAATACTACATCCATAGGATGTCTTTGGCTTTGCTCGCTGTTAGGCCCGTCATGCCGCCATACTTTACCTTATGTAATCATGTGGGCCCCCATGAATTACCGGTTTTTCATATGGTTCGCACGGTTTCTGCCTGGTTGCGTACACAAAAACCTGGTGAAAATCGAGAAATATGTATACAACGTGTGATGTTCGGAATGTGTCCAGGTGTAGACACGGTGACACCTCAAAGTAGGGTTAGTTCGAACGACGTTTGGTGTGGCATGCTTTGGCCTAATAGGTCCTTCGTACTCTCATCGTTGGTCCCCAGGTAGGCAAACTGGTCCGTTATATTGGATTTATACGAATGCCAGCCTAGACAGGACGTTCCGACTACCGGTACTTGTACCCTTCCAGTTACTACATGCCCGTCGCAGAACTTACTTTGATGAGAATTGAAAATTGCATAAAATCTTTGGATAACGAGAGTATGAAAATAAATTGAACACATGAACATCGATATATGTATAATGAATATGTATATATGTATAATGAATATGTATATGAGCATGTATGTTTGACTGAAATGTAAACAAATATGAAACAAATAAATATCACAAGTTTGTATGTAACCACTTAATCAATTTAAAATTTTAGGCAGACTATAGTATAGGCTCTAAGGGTCTAATAACCTATCCTATATCCCTATAGTCATGGCTCTAATACCAATCTGTCACACCCCGACCCGCAGCGGATAAGGTGATCGGGGCATGATTGGGTTATCATCAAAGCTCATGACATTTATTAAACGTTTCATATTCATTAATACAATTTAAATGGAAATTTACAATGATTGCTACAACATGATCTAACTACAAACTAAACTTCTTTGTTCTCTTCTAAGGCATATCCTATGTTATCCTTGCTTCAACCTGTTCACCTGTATCATGTGTAAAAAAGTTTTTGGATCAACATAATGTTGGCGAGTGAATCCTATGGAAAACATTTGAACAATTTATTTAAATTGATTATGAAATATGTGCACAACCAAACATGAGTAAAATTAGATATAACTTGATCAACAATCATAAGATGTTAAATGAAACACTCATGAATAATAATGGAACAATTAAAGGCACGCGATGCTCAACTCGTCTCTCACGAGGAACTGTGGGGCCTGATGAATGAATTGCATAAACATGGTAATATGAATAACACAACTACAAACAATATAAACTCAATGAAAACACACATGAACAATAATGAATTTGAATTGAAGCACGCGATGTTCTACTCGTTTCCCACGAGGAACTGATGGGCTTAATGTATGAGTTTCATGTAATTTGACAAACGGAATATAAGTAGATCACAACAATAAATCAATCTAAGTTTAAGTCATGATGTGGTATGGCACCAGTTTAAATAAATAAATTAATTATTTCATAACACATGACACACCCCAAAACGTGTAATTTAAAAGGGGGAATTGTAAGATTCACTCACAGTGGGTGCGTTCGGTTGATGACGATGAATGCACGCGAAGTGGTTTTAACCACGAGTGAGATTTAACCTAGATAAATCGCATTATGGTTTGGTGAGTAAACGGATTTTATTAAACTATTTTAGTAGTATTGTTGGGTGTATTTTTGTGAGTTTGAAGCTATTTTCTAATCTTAAAAATGTTATTTTTAAGTATTTATAATTGATTTTTAATTAAAATAATTAAATAAAAATAATAAAAATATTTATTTTTTTCTGCTACAGTTGACCTTGACCAGTTGACTTTGACTGGTCGTTGACCGGTTTGCGGAATATTGTTGTGCGCTCGGTGAGGCTCGAACCCGAGACCTCCCGTACGCGTGCACGCAGCTCTACCAACTGAGCTACGTGTCTAACCCGTTATATATCCGATTTTAATTTCATATATACATTAATTAGAATTAACAGAAAATCATTTATTTTAAAAACAGTTTAAATGAAACGGTCATGCACACCACAGGTCTCGAACTCGGGACCTGTGGTTTAATCTAACACACAGTCCACCGCTGGACTGTGTGTTCACATGTTATATAACTTGATTTTTATTATACTTAAAGACAATTTAAATATTTCCTTTTCTGCCTTATTTAAAAAGAAGAGTTAATTGTCCGAGTCGGTGCTGAGGACCGGACTCGAACTCGTGACCTGTGATATAAACAAACACACAGTCCACCGCTGGACTGTGTGTCTAACTTGGTTATTATTCCGGTTATTAATATACTTAACATATAACGGTATCGACTCCGGTTCAGTTAAACAAAAACTTGATTTTTATTAAGGCAATGTGTGTGAACCGGGATTCGAACTTGAGACGTTAGCGTTTTATGTGCACACAGTCCACCGCTGGACTGTGTGTCTAACCCGATTAATTTCTTGATTTATATTATACTTATATGTTAACGAAAGTGCGTCGTCTTCTTCGTCAATGTTGAACCAGAAATCGGGTCTGACTGGTTCGAGCTTTTGTTCCAGTTTCATTAGTGTTTTAGGTTAATTACTGGTAAGATAGAAGTAAAAAGAAAGGAAAATAAGCGTGAGGTATACCGACTCGTTTTCCTCTGTTTTCCGGCAGAACTCCGGCGACAGAAAACTACTCCGGCGTCAGGTGTCTTGCAGCAGCAAGTCTCCGAAAAGTTTGGAAAAGGTAAGGGTATCTCCGGTATAAGCTTCAGAGGTTCAGAAAAGCTCGGCAATGGGGAAACCGGTTTTCCGGCGACGAACAGGTTTATTCCGGCGAGAGAAATTACGCCGTGAAAAGATGTGATTTTTAGCGAAAAAGTTTGCAGGCGATTGTGGTTGAATTTATAGGGAATAATCGAAATGTATTTGGTCTGATTTCGGACTATGTTCGATATTTAAATTTTTCCGGCGGTTTTGATTTTGGTCGCGGACTTCAAACATCGGTTATAACCGATATGTGATTAAAGGTTTACGTTATAACGTAAATTGGTGTTAAGGCTCGCTAATTTACCGGGATTCCGACGACTGAATCGTTTGGGCGCCGATTTTGAATTCGTAACATTATTTTATCAATTAAATGATTGCAATATATAACAAACAGATCAAGCGGCGCAGTGGTTTGTGTGTGAGATGTTAAGTCACTAGGTGACACGGTACAGACCCGGGTTCGAAACCCGGCTGTAACAATTCATTTTTATTTTTCGATTTTCAACAGTTTTTCAAAAACTAAATATATACCCCCGTATAATAATTGATTACGGATCGTTTAAAAATATTTTGGGCATTTAATTCGCAACGAAAATTTTGACTGACTGTTCGGTTGCTAAACGGAGCGGGTTTGGTAAATCCGTTTTTGACGGATGTTACAGCTCTCCCCAACTCATCTCAGATCCCGTCTCTTCTCTCAAAACGCATCGAAAGTGAGTATACTTAAACCCCTTTACGCTTAAACGCACTTTTGGGTGTAACATATGTTTCTTATATCAAATCACATCACACAACTCAAACGCTTATTCGAATCCGCCATACATGACTATACGTGAAATCTGCTGAATTGTATGTGTTACTTGATTGCTAGTACGCCACCCTTAACATGATAGTATACTAGAGGTTGACCCGCCACCCGGAGGCCCGGGGTGGTTAAGGCTCGCATTTTCATTTCTCATTTATTTTCTCTTTAGGATGTGGACACTTGTTTGCATGCCTCGATCAATCGCGGTTTGTTGGTTTACTTGAATCTAAGTAGTTACATAGTTCACAACTCTTACGTATGTCATGCGGTGTATGCTAAACGATTTTATATCTATTATGTACGCAAACCTGTATGCTCACATTTACTAAATTGTATAGACGTTTATTTTAACATATGTGGCAGTTGTGGATATTTGCTACGGATGCTTAGTTGTAGGTTTGCCTTTAGTAAATCATGTAATAAATCTAGGGAAGATCGAACTTGATATGTTTAATAGATTGTTGAGATTGTAACAATTGTTTGGGATTTTATTGTTTAATAGTATGGGATGTTGAACACTTAAATATTATCGTTGAATAGTTATTATAATGTCTCTTGAGCAATATGGTTCGCCTAGTGCCACGCCCCGATGTTCCGTCATCGGTTGGGGTGTGACAGATTGGTATCAGAGCCATAACTATAGGGAAAGTTAGGTAGAACTGCTATGTTTGACCTAGTCTATAGTTAGGATACCAAATCAGACCTTTGTGCATCGATTAAATGCCGAAACTGATACGAATAGACAAGTTCGCTCGAAATTGATCAAGTTCGCCCGAACTTGATCAAGTTTGCTCGAACTTGACCAAGTTCGCGCCCGAACTTGTCAGTCCCCTACAACATCAAACAAATTCAACTGGGATTGAGCAAGTTCGCTCGAACTTGACATCAGACTGATGCCAAGTTCGACCGAACTTGACCGGAACCCTTTGAATTGAACTTTTAAACTACGTATGCTTTTCCTAAAGCTACCACAATACACGTAAAGAACGCGTATCACACAAAACGAGTGATTAAGTCGAGATTAGGTATGAAAACCAAGAACTCTCGATGAGATCATTCACTCCGCGCATTCTCTAGCATGAGATACATTCGTTGAATTAGGAGTGATATCCAAACCTCGACGAGAATCTCCATTTCTATCTAGTGGAACTCCCGACTTGATCGGTGAGCATAACCACAACTAGGGACGATGTAGTTAAGTTAGGGGTGAAACCCGCATCTTAATAACTAGTTCCGCTCCTCGATTTTCAATCTCACCAAAGTCTCGATTATTTCGATGACTCGGAACACGACGTAACTGGAAGGATAAATGTCGTTAACCGTTGTACGGCGAGAGCATTTGTCTATTAGGCCAAATCGTGTGTCCGAACTCAGAGAATCTTCGAATCACTTTGGGTAGCCGCTGTCTCAAAACCCAGGACGCTCCCAATTGATTTAAGCCTACAATCGTCGATTTTACGCATCATCGAATTTACTTATTATTTATGTTTTTAAATTTATGGATTTTTCGCTTATTCGATTTCTCGCTTTATCAGATTTCTCAATTTATCGCTTTTACGCTCCATCGATATATGCACAACTCGCACAGCTCTCGCAATCTAAAACGCTAATCAATTCACCAACCAAACTAAATCGCTCAACTCTCCTACGCGAATGCCTCATACGCAGCTTTACTCGCAATCTACCTATTATATCGCATCTCGTACGCGCTACGCATGATTTAGTTGAAGATGAATACGTGCAAAATATATGCTTACGTGCTTATGTGCTTATGTGCTTACGTGCTATTTGGAGACGTGTCTATGTGTTTTATGCCTTAACTGTATAATAATAATAATAATACTAATAATAATAATAATAATAATAATAATAATAATAATAATAATAATAATAATAATAATAATAAACTTTTCAACATAAACCAATTATAATCAAATCTCATCCAATCAAATCCTTCAATAGGAGGAATCTCCAGCGCAACAACGCCGATAAGCGCATCGCTTCACTGGTAGCCAAGCAAATGGCTAAAGTCATTCCTCAGATAGTCAGCTAGATCCAGACTGCAAGCAGCAACACTTCAGTGGACTCGAAGGCCGACGCTCCCAAGACCTCTTTCAGCTTTAAGTAGTTCAAGGCATGTGGACCACTCACATTCACCGGCACCGAAGGACCGAGTGTTATGTTCCACTGGTTTGATTCTATCAAGGTTACTTTCCGCCAGAGTGGATGCCCCGAAGCCCTGCATACTATCAATGGAACCGGCGTGTTCCAATCGAGGGCTCTCGATTGGTGGACAGCGGAGTGCAACAAGCGCAGGAACGACGAAGCTTACGTGCTCACTTGGGAGGAACTCAAGGAAATCATGGTGAAAGAGTTTTGTCGTCCACATGAAGTTCAAGAGCTGGAGAATGAGTTCTGGGATATCAAAAAAGACGGTCCTGACAACGCTGGTCTAACAACCCGTTTCAAGCAGTTGAGCATTATCTGTCCCGGTCAGGTGGACACTACCAAGAAGGCAATCAAGAAATACATGCGTGCTTTACCCGATTGCGTCGTTGATTTTGTTCAAGCAGCACGCCCTGTCACCATTGAGGAAACCTATAAGCTAGCCGCATAAATCAACGACAAAAGGGTTCAGGCTGGTTATTTTAAGAGCAGCAAAGTCACCATCGAAGCAATCACCGAGCCTACTACCGATCAGTCTCGAGAGTCAAAGTCCAGTCGCCGAGGTCGCAAGAGAGAAAACCCGAGCAAGAACTGTGCACTTACCGCACCGCCAAACCCTCAGCCGCTTCAGTCAGCTGCACCGAACGCACCGTCGGTAAAGCGTGCATGTATTGGTCCTCATCCTTTGTGCTGAAAATGAACTTGTCATCATGCGGTTGGAGGCAATTGTCGTTCTGCACCAACTGCAACATTTACGGCCACTATACTGTCAGTTACCGTTCAGGTCCTCGTCAGCCAGCTACTCAAGCCCCAGCAGCACCAGCTCTACCAGCTCCACCTCGCACACCTCAGGCTAACCAGCAGCAAGCGCCAGCCCCAAAGGCTGGAGCTTGCTACACTTGTGGTGACCCAAACCACTTCAGTAATGTCTGCCCTAACAGAGTCGTGAAGCAAGAACAACAGCCTCAGCCTCAGCAGCAGCCACCACCACAGCCTCAGCAGCAACAACCACGGGCTGTGCGTGGACGAGCCTTCAATCTCAATCATCGCCAGGCTCAGAACGACAACAATGTTGTCAATGGTACGTTCCTTGTTAATGATATTTATGCTTCATGTTTATTTGATATTGATGCCGATAATTGTTTTGTATCGTTAGAATTCAAAAAGGTTTTAAAATGTAAACGCGCTAAACTCCCAAAGACTTTCGATGTGGAAGTCACCACCGGAAGAACCGTTACCGTTAACTCAGTCCTACGTGGTTGTACTCTCGATCTCAACAACCACATCTTCTCGATCAATCTCATACCTATGTAATTAGGTAGCTTCGATATCATAGTAGGCATGAATTTTCTTCCTGAAAATCATGCTGAAGTTGTTTACGGTGATCAACTCCATGTTTACGATGAAACTCCCTCAAAGAAGTTGATGCTTATGTCTTGTACCTGTGACAATTGTGAAAAATCCCGGTAAACTTTGTTAGTACAAGTCAGTGATAACCGGACGTGGTATGTATATTGTGATATTGTTGTGATTATGTGTGATGATACGAATTCTGGAAAATGATACACCGACTATGATGGGAGTATATGCACAGTAAGTAATAAAAACATTACAGTGACATTATACGTCACCCACATGACAAGACAAAGTCGTGAATGAACTAACGACTCTGGGAATAAGTATTAGTAAACATACATGACTTGTGTGCTATGCCTAGCGATATCTGTAATGTCTCGGAAGAATCCGAGAGCACGTCATGATTGACATGACACTACTAAGGACCAACGATGCGCGGTTGGCATCCCTAGCCTTGAAGAACGTGTTAAACGGTGACTTGACGTTTAACAGCGCATTAAACCTTTAATGTCGATTATTAGGTTATCGGTAGCATTATTTAAGATTCCGAGTTCCAGGAATAACTTAGTTATACGCCATAGACTGTGACATAAGGTTTGAAAATAATCAAAGCCCAGGCACGCAAAACGAAGCAGTTCCCGGTTGGGGAAACGCACTCGTTCCGGGCATAACTTAAGGCAACCATATGTGCAAGGAATGATCGATCAAGCTTAATAACACTTCAACGAACGTCAAATGAGACTTTTATAATTAAAAAATAACTGGGTTTGGATTTCGAGATGGTTATGTTCAGTTTTAAAAACTGAGTCTTTTGACACTGAGTACGCGCAAAACGGAGTCCGTCACGAAAATCGAGAACGCGCGTCGGACCCGAAACGAACCCATTCTTATCCGAAGATAAACATCATCTTTTAGTGCATATACAAAGCACGAGGTGGCCATATGGAGCCCACCTCCAAACCCCCCCCCCCCCCTTTAAAATATATATTTTTTTTATTTTTCATTTAAATTTCATTTTTTACACAAAAAATTATCAAGGCTCACCTTTCTCCTCAAGAATTCAGCCATAAACAACAAGAACATCAGCTGGTCATCTCCTAGAACCTCACTAATTCAAAGGTATTAGCCTTGATACTCATAATTCTAAGTCCGTTTCTTCGATTAAACGCGATTTCTAGCCGAAAAAACGCTTTTTAATCCATGAATTTTGGGGTTTTAAACAAGTTTTAGGGCTGAATATGAACACCACATATATCCCTGGTGTTATATGGCAGCCATGGTTGCCAATCAATGGGGTTTGATACCCTAATCCATTCTTATTCGATAAAAATCGCTTAACTATTCGATTAACCGAAAAACAATGCATTAAAGCTTGATTGATCTAAGTTCTAGCATATTTGGATTGTACTTGGTGTGTATGTACTGAATATAGCCTTAACACACTTCTGGATCAAGATAAACGCTTGAAAACGGAAGAATCACTAGGTATATCACCCGAAAACTAAATCTAGGCTAGGCAGAAAATTGTTTTGCCTATAACTTTGTCCGTGTAGCTTGGATTGAGCTAAAATTTGGTATGGTGATGTAGGGTATTTCAGGAGGGTCCACGTAAAATTTTAGAATTTTTGGAATTTTCTACGATTTTTGGTGAATATTTAACTGTCTTAACCGAAAGAATTTCGGGAAAAATATCAAATTGATTCAATAAATCACCAACTTTTACATAGACACTAAGGAACATATGGGTAATGTTCTGGGAAAATTCGGAGTCCATTGATTGAGTTTTGATTTGGGTTAAAAATCCGCGTTTTTGCGAGTTTTCGGTAGCCGGAAACGCACCAAAATTATATAGGAAAATTCTAAAAAATTTTGGAGATATTCCTGGACATGTATAGGAGGTTCAGGAATCTTTTAGGAATTTTTTAACTTTTGAAAGTATTTTATGTTAAGTATGTGGTTAAAAATAGGTTTATAAAGAATTTATTTAAATAAGAAAATTACCAAAATAAATTCTCATAATATTATCTCATGATCTACTAATTTTTACTGAGTTATATATTTTTTATAGATTTTTAGTCCAATTCTAGATTAAATGGGAATCTATTTGGATTAAAAATAAGTTATTTAAATCATTTTCGACAGTTTACCGTGTAACGAACCTGCCGGAACTGGGAACTGACCCAACCCAAAAAATACTATAGTTGGAACACTGGGAGTATTCCGGGAGATTCCCGGGCAATTTGGGCACTATGGGTGTGCTCTAAAACAATCCAGGAGAATTCCCGACGGTGCAAATGGAAACTCAAATTTGGGCAACTTAGACCCCCCGAACACTTAAAACTCCCTTAATGGAAAGTTAATCATTTTTTAATAACCACGTGTTGGCACTACTGGCATTCCCGTACCATTATCCGATCACGTTAAACTACTGACTTTTGATGGCACGCGAATCGATGCCCGGAAGCCAAACTGAAAACTAATACTACCCTGATTTCCATCACCATACCAGTGTCCTATAGACTCAATCCGGAGTGAAAACTCCTGACCCGATCCAAGTTATAACCATTACCAGCTTAGATACTGATTTGAGTCCATGCTTGCATGTGTGTCATTAAAGTTGATCCAGCTATTCGACCACTCGTATGTTGAGACCCCTATTGGCACTGTGAGTTTCACTTCCCCGCTTTTAAACTGTTTTTACTGTTTTCTGGGGACTTGCATGTTAAAACTGTGTGATTACACCAAATTGGGAGTGTGTTTCACTCCACCACTTTTAAACTGTGTTACTGTTTTCTGAGGTGATTTGCATGTTACAAAACTGTGTTAATTGCACCAACTTGTGATGATGTGAATTGTCTAACACACGACCTACTTCCCCCTACAAGTGATTGGCGTAAGCCATGGGCAGTGGATAGTACTATTGGTTTGACTAACCCAGTTGCTCCAGGCAGTGTCTAGGTGACACTGTGTGTCGGTGACTATGCAACTGCACGCGTCCTAAATTCGGTTATGTTAACTAGGCATAACTGCAGGGAAACATGACTTAGTTGCCAGGATGACGTGCCTGTCTTGACATGGCCCGGTGGGAAGTGTCTGTGGTGACACGGCCAGGTGCGATGATGTGTCTGTCTGGCACGGAGTGACCATGACCATGACTGTGACTATGACCATGACCATGACTGTGACTGCGACTGTGACTGTGACTATGACTGTGACAGTGACTGTGACTGTAGCTAGTGCAATTAAACTTGTTAACACATGTTGTTACACAACGACTAAACCCGTGGAACTCACGCAGCGTTTAGCTGACCCTTTTAAAACTAACATGCATTTCAGGTAACTTGAGACTGATGTGATCCATGTATGTGGTTCAAGACGTGTTTGTAAACGAATTCTGATATAGACGCATGCAGCTTAGAAGACTTATGTGGTTCATGGGAACACGCAGTTGTAACATACATGTAGTATTTAATCAAAATTTTGTAAGCAATAAAATGTAGTGTCTTTATAAACAATGTGCTTGTACTAGAGGTGTCTGTTGCATCCCGTATTTTTGTCTTCCGCTGCAAGTCGGGGTGTGACAGAAGATGGTATCAGAGCCATTGGTTATAGAGAATTAGGTGCCTTTAAAGAAACCTAGACTATAACTACAGGCTCGGACTTTAGTGGACATCGTTGGAAAAATTAACCTCAACTAAAGACACTTAGTGAACACTGTAAAGTATCCTATTTGCAAGTACCAGGATGGCCTTGTGGGGCAAGTGGGTTATTATGGTCCGGAACGTCATAACAGACTTGCTCATACGAGGCAGTGTTGGGAAAGCCGCGGTAATAAACACACTTAAATACGTGGAATGATACATACGTGTGCCAAGGTGATAGTGTGTGAATGTTGTGCGAGAATTGATACATGAATTGGGAATTGTGGATAATGCATTACTACATATGCCTTTGGGATAGGCAGAAAACTGGTATTACAGTCCATTCCACATTCCTACTTACCACCTGTTTAATATACACTAGAGTTGGATTTATACCACTTTTACAGTGGTTACTTATACTTTATGATGTGAGACCCCCAGCCTTTAGTGCAATACGATCTCACCAACTCTATCCTTACAATTATTATGACAACGATTGCATACCAGAATGGTATTTTAAACTAAACATAGATACATAAAGAACGTGTGGGTCGTTCTGATAAGCGGGAAGGACGTATACGAATCCTTACTCCGCTTCTCGTTGCTTCACACTCGATTGTTATACAATCGCAGAGTTCGAACATCTTACGAAACTTTTTCGTCCTTGAATACGCGATTCATTTGATTATCCGCTGGATTCCTCTGTGGCTTGCAATATTGGCTTTAGCTTTTATGCCGTGTGATACCATAATACCTAGCGGTATTCGTTAGCACATGTTTCGGTATAGGGTATATCTGAATATGACGATCTCCGGGTCATGGAGATGGCATGGGGTGCGTGAATAAGTTACCCTTCATGTTGTCATTTGATTCCTTTGGATATAAAGTCTGTGATCGTACGGATTCCTTGAAATGCTTGCATTGTGGAACCTTGTTTTGTGTGACCATCGGTTACATTGTGTTCTTTTACGATTGTTGATTGTTTCAAATTTCAGTTGGTTATTTGCAGAAAGTAGTATGAGGCCCGAATATCGTGGAGAACGGAATATTGATCAGGTATATGGGTGTGGTGGATACGCTGCGGTACTTCCTATATATAAATACCTGGCTACATGATCAAGGTACCGTTACTCAGGGCAGACGGGCTTCATGTTGCGATTTGTTCGGTTATGTTTTGGGCAATGCAGTATTGAGATTGCGACCCTGTTTGATGCGATAGATGACGCCATAGTGGTCGTAACCACGATGTCTATACATGGTTATAGTAATTTTACATGAAAAGTAGTTTGGGTCGACATATAAACGACCACTGGATTAATCCTGGGAAATCCTTTTCTTTTCTTAAACTCGTGACACGATTTCTGGGATACTACACTTCACTAGTACTCCGTACTGAACTATTTGGGTATAACCGGTGATAGCTTACCCACATCGATGACCCAATGATCGACTCGCGATAAGTATCAATGTTTCTGTCTTTGATAAGACAATTCGGCGTATGTTATTTCTTTTTGCGGGATTTGCTAGAACGTGTAGTCATATATTTGGAATCATTACGATACGGCGAACAACCTACACTCGCGACACCGACCGTTGTCTATGAAATTACTCGGTGAAGCATATTTCCGTATTAGCTGTCGCCCGCAAATGATGCAATCACTAGTTCTTAATAAGGACGCGAACTTAACATCGATGTTGATAACCTAAGGGGATTTAGGGGTAACACATAAATGGAGAAACTTATTTGATGCAATCAAAGCTGGTGAGGAATTGTGTGGATGCGGATCTGATGGTGATAAGACTTGGGGAGGCGAGAACAATTTTGCCGATATTCTCGTAACCATTTATACTTCGTATTAACATGACACTCCTATGTATACATGTAATCATAAATATACAACATTAACCGCGGTCTAATCCAAGTGTCAATTTGGTAAATTTCGGTTGAGGATGACATAACACCGGTGCAAAGTCGGAAAACTATAATCATGAAGTAATCCGATTCATTGCTTCAAATCACTTCAATTCTTCTTACTAACACTATTGGAAAGTGTTATGGTCTGGTATATATAAATTACTAATTTGATACGCCCTATCGATTTAGTTCAAACCCATACAAGATAAATCCCCCGTAACTCGAAATAATAATAAAGGAGCGATAGAAGGGTCGTAACGGACCTACCTCTTAATGAGTATTTAATAAACAAATGACACAAAGTGAATTTTCTGCCGAACGATTATTTTATATATATATATATATATATGTATGTATATGTATCAAATCCGAAGGACAACATTTAAAAGAATCGTATGAAAATTTTTATATATCAAACGATCCCTTGTTTTCAGCCTCGCATAACGTAGTGAAAATATGTTATAATACAAGACGAGATCACCTTCGAGTAGTATTCAAGTACTGTAATATGATGATTAATCTATGACAACTCATATTTACATCTCCAAACTCTAGACTACACGCGGTCCTGACCTGAATTCTTTTGGTAACCCTGAGACCGTAGGTCTTGGATCTATATCACCCGTATGAGGGCGGTGCATTCATGCTAGAAATCGCATAAGGGGATACATGGTTCTTTGATTTCTTTCGATTAAGGCTTTTCATGACACGATAACTACTACGACCGTACGAGTGGTCCTGGGTAGGGACTAACTCAGATACTTGTATGTCTATAAAACGTATTGACTCCCCAACTTTACGATAATAATAATAATACCTGGGGAACACCATATGTCTTCTCCTCTTCCTTGAAACATTGGAGGAGATTAGATATTTATACGCGATGTTGTTCACAATTCCTAAGGGATGTTTGAAATTCCCTTCGGACCTTTGTAAAGGTGTTCTTTGGTAAGTCTCCTACATGTGTGGAAGGATGATACATGGGATACACTGACTTTCATCCACTGAGGGGATACAAAGTGAACGATACCATACTCTTGTGAGTAAACTAAAGTTATTCGGTAGACGGCGTTGCTAGTCCTCATGAGTATACGAGGACTAAATTCTCTAGATAAGGGATATATTGTTGAAACACCCCTCGTCTTCATTCAACTAGTTGGTACCTTCAATTGATTTTCAGTTTGATCGATTTAAATGAGTATTTGTGAGATACAATGTTACCGAGCAACCCGATTCTTCGTTATTTTCGAGTGACGAAAATTCTTGTGTTACTTAAGGGAATAAGAACGGGAGAAATCTTCAGTATAACACTGTATATATATATATACATATGTGTGTGTGTATATATATATATATATATGTACCAGTGTATTCGTACCACGAGTGAAATTCACGATCGTGGGGATGATTGACGGAAGCTGTGCGCTATCATTTACTCGATTTCTGCCTCAGTCATTTGTGGTGAGCGTTTCGGGACCGTTCTACTATAAACAATATATATATATACATGCATTAATGCCACATTTTCAATCGTATCATATCACACAAATTCGTCGCACGCATGAATCCACAACATGTATAACCAACGTCATTATTGTGTATGTAATAAATCCGACATTATGCAACTATTAAAAATGCACTTAGACTTAACCCAAAAAGGGCAAGTGCTTAAATGTGTTGTCAAAGCATGTCACTGGAGTGACGTATATACGCCATACTATGAAAAGCATGAACTACTATGTATGAAGGAACACGATCAAAACCAAACTTTCCTTGAAATAGGAATAGTCACAAGTTGTCCGAATATTATAATTGGTGTCTTTTGTGCGCTGAACCCACTTGGGGGAAAGCTAAACCCGAAATCTCGTAACCCCGATCCTTCTAGAGGAAGGGACTAGTGAATCTTCCGAATACATCCCTCGGATATCATGTCCATCCAGAGGGGGGAATTCCTTTGATAATCACGTATTATATACTTAAAATAAGAAAAGGATTGCGATGCAACAACTAAAACTCTTCAAGGTTGGAGAGTTACTTAACACTCGCTACGAATTGTAAATAACTCGATGCGTGATACTAAGTCAAACTAAATGACCAAAGTGTAGATCGATGCTTGATTGGATGCACCGACCGGATGTGGACTAGCCGTCAGAGTGCTAGGCTTACCTCGATTGATTACGGTTTTCATTCAGCCTCCTTGAAACTGCTTTTGTTATTTCAAGAGATTGCTGAGGGATTGCGGATCTATGTTATTACATTTCCAAGCAGCACGTATTCCTTTCGTGCCTTATTGGGAAACAGAACTGACTAATCCTACGACCAAGGGGTCGAGAAACTCAATAAGCCTAGTCTCGACCAACCCGGGGGCCGGGTCTTCATTTCTTGTTTACATTATTACGAATATGAGACTAGCGGGAAAAATCAGATTCAGTGGTCAATTGTCCCTATCGGATTAGGGCGACTATGAATTCGGGCTTCAGCCCATGGTGTCATAAAACCGCACGAATTTCCCAATCTAAACCAAGATGGTTTGACATGAACAAACTCGATGAAACCCTTACGTTTAAGCGGTGATTCAGTTGGCGGAGGTACCAAGATAGGAAGGCATTATATCTTTTTATACTCATATAAAGTTCAGATCTTACCATGTCCGAACTTAACTCGAAAACCACGAGACCGGGACGGTCAAGTGGTAATTGACCCCCTTGTGACTAGTATGGGTTATATTCGCCTATGCATTGGGTAATCTTTCAAGAACATTATGGGAAGTGATTACTTCTCATTGTCTCCATTAACGACATCCTTATGAAGTTATAGTCGAGCATGGCTATGTTCCCACCCTGCCAAGGGGACTCCGTCAATGGGGAACCTTGATTCGATGACTCATTACTTAGTCATCTTTTACCAAATTACCCGTACGTCTACGATCAATGCCAATCCCATGTGTAGGGGCGTCATAGTGATACTTGTGATCGTTAGACACTCATCACACCTTAAGCAATTCCACGTGATATAGTAACATTCTAGATGTGGTGCTACTGGAATTAAAACCGCATTGGGCGCACACCCTATCATTCCCGGTATATGGGAATTCTATACGATATCTCTCGAAGAATCACATCGATGTCATCGAAGTTACTAAGTTGTTTCCTTTGGGAAAAGACACAGATAGTTGTACAACAGATGGAGCTAAGCTCCCAAACATAATGCAAACCGGAATTATTACCGTAGAATTCCATATCCTTGCGACGTGATTAGACTACTGGTGAGTAGTTCGGGCACCCGTTGATGTGAGGGTGCAGATTCGTTGTTACTCGTGTACATGCTCGTCTTATGGCAACCATAGGCTCGTAAAAGCCTTTCTCTTTCTCTACCATAGAGTAGGGACTCTCGTAGTCGGTTAGTATTAGCCGAAGATACTCACGTACACGACAACACGGGAAGATTGGCGTGCACCACTCGGTAAGACCAAATTTATTCCCTTAACACAACCGTGCAGAGCATGGTGCTAATTATTACATATGCAACAAACCCTGGAAGGGTACCCATAACCCTCCTCTATAGGAGGTGTGTAAGAACTATTAAACGAAATCGTAATTGAAACTTATGGTGTATGAATGGTGAGGAAAGTGAATGCAAGGAAAACGTAATAACTGCAATCAGCTATAAGCTGAATACGAAACTCGTATTCTACTGTGAGTCCCACAACACTCTCACTTCCAGGTTGGAAGTGATGGCAGACATTCCTTTTAACAAATATGTAGGAATTGTGGATGGACAAATTACACTGCTACTAGGTAGCACAATTATCATCTCCGTACGATGATGATACTAAACGAAAATCGAAAACATACTTGTCTGTCAGATGACGGACACGAATATAAATATGGAGCTTTCCAATGGATTACTAAACGGTATTTCGAGAACGAAATTCTTTTAACCGGGGGAGACTGTGACAATTGTGAAAAATCCGGTTATCCTTTGATTAGTACAAGTCCGTGATAACCGGACGTGGTATGTATTTCGTGATATTGTTGTGATTATGTGTAATGATACGAATTATGAAAAATGATACACCGACTATGATGGGAGTATATGCATAGTAAGTAATAAAAACATTACAGTGACATTATACGTCACCCACGTGACAAGAAAAAGTCGTGAATGAACTGACGACTCTGGGAATAAGTATTAGTAAACACACATGAATTGTGTGCTATGCCTAGCGATATCTGTAATGTCTCGGAAGAATCCGAGAGCACGTCATGGTTGACATGACACTACTAAGGACCAACGATGCACGGTTGGCATCCCTAGCCTTGAACAACGTGTTAAACGGTGACTTGACGTTTAACAGCGCATTAAACCTTTAATGTCAATTATTAGGTTATCGGTAGCATTATTAAAGATTCCGAGTTCCAGGAATAACTTAGTTATGCGCCATAGACTGTGACATAAGGTTTGAAAATAATCAAAGCCCGGGTACGCAAAACGAAGCAGCTCCCGTTGGGGAAACGCACTCGTTCCGGGCATAACTTAAGCCAACCGAATGTGCAAGGAATGATCGATCAAGCTTAAAAACACTTAAACGAACATCAAACGAGACTTTTATGAATAAAACATAAATGGGTTTGGATTTTGAGACGGTTATGCTTAGTTTTAAAAACCGAGTCTTTTGACACTAAGTACGCGCAAAACGGAGTGCGTCACGAAAATCGAGAACCCGCGCCGGACCCGAAAAGAACCCATTCTTATCCGAATATAAACATCATCTTTTAGCGCGTTATATGAAGCACGAGGTGGCCATATGGAGCCCACCTCCAAACCCCCCCCCCCCCCTTTAAATATATATTTTTTTCATTTTTTACACAAAAAATTATCAAGTCTCACCTTTCTCCTCAAGAATTCAGCCATAAACAACAAGAACATCAGCTGGTCATCTCCTAGAACCTCACTAATTCAAAGGTATTAGCCTTGATACTCATAATTCTAAGTCCGTTTCTCCGATTAAACGCGATTTCTAGCCGAAAAAACGCTTTTTAATCCATGAATTTTGGGGTTTTAAACAAGTTTTAGGACTGAATATGAACACCACATATATCCCTGGTGTTATATGGCAGCCATGGTTGCCAATCAATGGGGTTTGATACCCTAATCCATTCTTATTCGACAAAAATTGCTTAACTATTCGATTAACCGAAAAACAATGCATTAAAGCTTGATTGATCTAAGTTCTAGCATATTTGGATTGTACTTGGTGTGTATGTAGTGAATATAGCCTTAACACACTTCTGGGATCAAGATAAACGCTTGGAAACGGAAGAATCACTAGGTATATCACCCGAAAACTAAATCTAGGTTACGCAGAAAATTGTTTTGCCTATAACTTTGTCCGTGTATCTTGGATTGAGCTGAAATTTGGTATGGTGATGTAGGGTATTTCAGGAAGGTCCACATAAAATTTTAGAATTTTTGGAATTTTCTACGATTTTTGGTGAATATTTAACTGTCTTACCGAAAGAATTTCGGGAAAAATATCAAATTGATTCAATAAATCACCAAATTTTACAGAGACACTAAGGAACATATGGGTAATGTTCTGGAAAAATTCGGAGTCCATTTATTGAGTTTTGATTTGGGTTAAAAATCCGCGTTTTTGCGAGTTTTCGGTAGCCGGAAACGCACCAAAATGATATAGGAAAATTCTAAAAATTTTTGGAGATATTCCTGGACATGTATAGGAGGTTTAGGAATCTTTTAGGAATTTTTTAACTTCTGAAAGTATTTTATGTTAAGTATGTGGTTAAAAATGGGTTTATAATAATTTATTTGAATAAGAAAATTACCAAAATAAATTCTCATAAATTTACTCATGATCTACTGATTTTTACTGAGTTATATAAATTTTTATAGATTTTTAGTCCAGTTCTAGATTAAATGGGAATCTATTTGGTTTAAAAATAAGCTATTTAAATCATTTTCGACAGTTTACCGTGTAACAAACCTGCTGGAACTGGGAACTGACCCAACCCAAAAATACTATAGTTGGAACACTGGGAGTATTCCGGGAGATTCCCGGGCAATTTGGGCACTATGGGTGTGCTCTAAAACAATCCGGGAGAATTCCCGACGGTGCAAATGGAAACTCAAATTTGGGTAACTTAGACCCCCCGAACACTTAAAACTCCCTTAATGGAAAGTTAATCATTTTTTAATAACCACGTGTTGGCACTACTGGCATTCCCGTACCATTATCCGAACACGTTAAACTACTGAATTTTGATGGCACGCGAATCGATGCCCGGAAGCCAAACTGAAAACTAATACTACCCCGATGTCCATCACCATACCATTGTCCTATAGACTCAATCCGGAGTGAAAACTCCTGACCCGATCCAAGTTATAACCATTACCAGCTTAGATACTGATTTGAGTCCATGCTTGCATGTGTGTCATTAAAGTTGATCCAGCTATTCGACCACTCGTATGTTGAGACCCCTATTGGCACTGTGAGTTTCACTTCCCCGCTTTTAAACTGTTTTTACTGTTTTCTGGGGACTTGCATGTTAAAACTGTGTGATTACACCAAATTGGGAGTGTGTTTCACTCCATCACTTTTAAACTGTGTTACTGTTTTCTGAGGTGATTTGCATGTTACAAAACTGTGTTAATTGCACCAACTTGTGATTATGTGAATTGTCTAACACAGACCTACTTCCCCCTACAAGTGATTGGCGTAAGCCATGGGCAGTGGATAGTACTATTGGTTTGACTAACCCAGTTGCTCCAGGCAGTGTCTAGGTGACACTGTGTGTCGGTGACTATGCAACTGCACGCGTCCTAAATTCGGTTATGTTAACTAGGCATAACTGCAGGGAAACATGACTTAGTTGCCAGGATGACGTGCCTGTCTTGACATGGCCCGTGGGAAGTGTCTGTGGTGACACGGCCTGGTGCGATGATGTGTCTGTCTGGCACGGAGTGACCATGACCATGACTGTGACTGCGACTGTGACTGTGACTATGACCGTGACAGTGACTGTGACTGTAGCTAGTGCAATTAAACTTGTTAACACATGTTGTTACACAACGACTAAACCCGTGGAACTCACGCAGCGTTTAGCTGACCCTTTTAAAACTAACATGCATTTCAGGTAACTTGAGACTGATGTGATCCATGTATGTGGTTCAAGACGTGTTTGTAAACGAATTCTGATATAGACGCATGCAGCTTAGAAGACTTATGTGGTTCATGGGAACACGCAGTTGTAACATACATGTAGTATTTAATCAAAATTTTGTAAGCAATAAAATGTAGTGTCTTTATAAACAATGTGCTTGTACCAGAGGTGTCTGTTGCATCCCGTATTTTTGTCTTCCGCTGCAAGTCGGGGTGTGACAGTACCCAAGCGAGCAAGCATTTGCGCAAGCAATGCGTTGCTTTCCTAGCCCACATCGTGAACCCGGAGAAAGAAAAGAAAACCTGGAAAGATGTACCCGTTGTTTGTGAATTTCCTAAAGTTTTTCCCGATGATTTACCCGGTTTACTCCCTACTCGTGATGTTGAATTCCGTATCGATTTAATTCCCGGTGCTACTCCCGTTGCTAAAGCTCCCTATCGTCTCGCACCATCCGAAATGCGCGAGCTATCAAGCCAACTTCAAGAGCTTCTTGATAAAGGTTTCATACGCCCGAGCACTTCGCCATGGGGCGCACCCGTTCTTTTTGTGAGAAAGAAAGATGGGATGTTCCGATTGGCATCGATTATCGTGAACTTAACAAACTTACGATAAAGAACCGCTATCCTCTTCCCCGAATCGACGACTTATTTGATCAGCTTCAAGGTGCTACTTGTTTTTCTAAGATCGATTTACGTTCCGGCTATCATCAGCTACGTGTATTGGAAGAAGATATTCCGAAATATAAAAACCACCTTTCGTACTCGTTATGGCCATTTCGAATTCGTGGTCTTGCCTTTTGGTCTTACCAATGCACCCGGGTCTTCATGGATTTGATGAACCGTATGTGTAAAGCTTTCCTAGATCGTCTCGTCATTGTGTTTATCGATGACATTCTTATTTACTCGAAGTCGAGAGACGACACACGCGCGCCATCTCTGTTTAGTCCTCGAACTTCTCCTAGGAAATCGCCTTTATGCTAAATTCTCTAAGTGTGAATTTTGGCTCGAAGAAGTACAATTTCTCGGCCACATCGTTAATAGTCAAGGAATTCACGTCGACCCTGCAAAGATTGAAGCTGTCAAGAGTTGGATTACGCCGAACAATGCATCTGAAATCCGTTCCTTTCTTGGATTGGCGGGTTACTACCGTTGATTCATCGCCGATTTTTCGAAAATCGCCGTTCCGCTTATTGCTTTAACTCATAAGGACAAGCCTTTTGTTTGGGATTCCAAACAAGAGGAAGCCTTTCAAACTCTCAAGCGTATGCTATGCAACGCTCCTGTACTCGCTCTTCCTGACGGAAACGACGATTTCGTTGTTTATTGCGATGCCTTTAACCTAGGTCTTGGTTGTGTTCTTATGCAATGAGACAAGGTTATCGCGTATGCATCTCGACAACTCAAGATCCATGAGAAAAACTACACAACCCACGATCTCGAACTCGGTGCAGTTGTTTTTGCATTGAAAATATGGCGACACTACCTTTACGGTACTAATGTGTACGGTCTTCACCGACCATAAGATCTTACAACATACCTTTAATCAAAAGGAACTAAACATGCGCCAACGCAGATGGGTTGAACTTCTCAACGATTACGATTGTGAGATACGCTACCACCCCGGCAAAGCAAACGTCGTAGCCGATGCTCTCAGTCGACGAAGCTATGTATATAGTGCTCGTGACTCTCAAGCTTTGAATGATCTCGAAATCATGATTCGCTCCGCCCAGTTCGCTTGTTTTAACGAGAATGCTATGGAGGAAGAAATGAAGTGTGGTGCCGAAACTCAGCTCGTTGTTAAATCAAATGGCATTTATTACTACCTCGATCGTATTTGGATTCCCAGCCGTGATAATCTTCGTGAATTGCTAATGACCGAAGCTCATAAATCTCGATACTCCATTCATCTCGGAGCCGACAAAATATACCAGGACCTTCGTCCTAAGTACTGGTGGCCGGGCATTAAAAAGGATATCGCGGTCTACGTCTCCAAGTGCTTAACTTGCTCGAAAGTTAAATCCGAACATCAAAGGCCCTCTGGCTTGCTCGAACAACCCGAATCCCGATGTGGAAGTGGGAGAGCATAGCTATGGACTTCATTACAAAACTCTCTCGCACCTCCTGTGGTCACGATAGCATTTGGGTTATCGTTGATCGTCTTACTCTATCTGCGCACTTTATTGCTATACGAGAAGACTTTAAGATAGAACGATTAGCACGAATCTATACCGACGAAGTCATATGTCGACACGGGACGTCTCGTGACATCATCTCTGACCGCGACGGTCGTTTTACCTCACGTCTCTGGGAGACTTTTCAATCCGCTCGGTACTACGCTTAATCTCAGTACCGCTTTTTACCCTCAAACCGACGGTCAGACTGAGCGCACGATCCGCACCCTCGAAGATATGCTTCGTGCGTGCATCATAGATTTCGGTGGTAATTGGGATACGCATTTACCTTTAATTGAATTCTCATATAATAATAGTTATCACACCAGCATTCAAATTGCTCCTTTTGAGGCACTGTATGGAAGAAAATGTCGATCGTCTATTGCATGGCACGAGATCAGAGATGCACAAATCACCGGTCCCGAGCTGATTCAAGATACGACAGACAAGATCCTCCAGATCAGAGACAATCTCTTGAAAGCTCGGAGTCGTCAAAAGAGTTATGCCGATGAACGTCGCAGCCCCTACAGTTCGAAGTGGGAGATCACGTTCTCTTAAAGGTTGCACCTTGGAAAGGAGTGATCCGCTTCGGAAAGAAAGGAAAGCTAGCGCCACGATACGTAGGTCCCTTTAAGAGTCTGGAAAGAATCGGCAAAGTGGCCTATCGACTCGAACTACCAGCGGAACTTAACAACGTCCATCCGAATTTCCACGTGTCGAACCTCAAGAAATGCCTAGCTGAAGAAAATCTCCATGTCCCCCTCGAGGACTTGCAAATAAACGAGACCCTCCATTTCGTAGAAAAGCCAATCGAAATCATGGACGAGAAACCAAGAAACTACGGTCCTCTCGCATCCCTATTGTGAAGGTTCGATGGGAAGACAAACGCGGTGCCGAGTTCACTTGGGAATTGGAAAGTGACATGAATGCTAAATATCCGCATCTCTTTGTTACGGCCACTACTTAAATTTCGGGACGAAATTTCCTAAAGTAGGGGAGACTGTAACAACTCGTAAATTTCGTTGTTATTTATTTTATTCCTTCTCCGTGTATTTTGTTCATACTTATCATTTGTACTCATAGATTTGATTATGAGAAAGTAATGTTAATAGATTTATATTTTGTCACATTTATATCGCATTTAATCGCTTATTAATCGCTAATTCAACGCAATCACAAGTAGTTATGCTACTTTACGAAGCGAGTGTGTTATTGTTTAATAAACACGTGTGCCATCGCATCGCTTATCTCATCGCATCGCAAAACGCAGTTAATTATGTGTAAATATGTTTCATATAAGTTTATGTTATGGTTTGATATCGCTAAAACGCTCGCACACTCTCGTAACTCGCTCTCTCTCAATTCAATAGTAATATGACGCTTAAGCTTCGCTAAAACGCTTAATAAACTATCTAACACAAATCGAATCGCCAAACGAACTCCTAACGCGAAACAGACGAACAAAATATCGCCAATAGGCCAAGTTCGGCCGAACATGTGCATCACAAGTTCGCCCGAACTTGTCCAGACCACCAGAACTCAGCTTTTAAATCAGGTTCGCTCGAACTTGGTTCCAATCCAAGGAAAATCACCAAGTTCGCTCGAACTTGATAAAAGTTCGCCCGAACTTGATGTATCCAGCCCAATCTTTCACCTCACCTATAAATACTCAGCTCCTCTCCTCATTTGAACTTGCTGCAAGTTCGCCCGGAGCTCCCCGAAACCGAAACCCTTTGTTTTCTAAGTAAGGATCAACCCGTTTCCAACTACAACAACGTTTTACACGATTTTGCACAAGGTTTTACCTTCAATTTCATCAAAACTTCTCTATTTACGAAAATCTTCATCTTTTATGCAAAACTTCTGTTTTTTTTTTCACTTAGATCTATGCCTAGATCTAAGTAAAACCTTTTAAACATCGATTTTTACACAATATTCGGACTAAACGGCGTATGTTTCGTTCACTTTGAAATGGAACGAGCGTTGTCAAGCAAGATCTCAGATCCGGAGCACAAGGACGAAATCGTCACTTTGCACAAACTGGACTAAACCGTTCGAACCTACAAGTTCGCCCGGATTAGTCCGAGTTTCTGTAAAAGGGACTAAAACTGCTCCAAAAGACCTCTTCAGCCTTTGTTTTGCTCAGTAGACTAATGTTGGAGGGATGGACACTCGATTTCCTCAGCAAACGACGCGAAAACGCACGAATTGAATGGCAAAACAGTCAAGTTTGCTCGGAAAGCATCAAGTTCGCTCGAACTTGTCACCAGATTGGTGACCAAGTTCGCCCGAACTTGATCAATTCTTCACCAAAATTTCACAAGTTCGCCCGAACTTGTATCACCCTTCATCAAAAAGGGCAAGTTCGCCTGAACTTGTACCTCCAGTAATTTTAGGTAGTCAAGTTCGCCCGAACTTGTCTACTGTTCTTTCAACCGTTAACCGTTTCAGTCAATTCGGAAGACTGATGCACTTCTGTTCGCTTAGAGGCGATCCGGCGCTCTCCTCAACTCATCTCAGATCCCGTCTCTTCTCTCAAAACGCACCGACAGTGAGTATACTTGAACCCCACTACGCTTAAACGCATTTTTGGGTGTCACATATGTTTCTTATATCAAATCATATCACACAACTCAAACGCTTATTCGAAATCCGCTATACATGACTATACGTGAAATCTGCTGAATTGTATGTGTTACTTGATTGCTAGTACACCGCCCTTAACATGATAGTATACTAGAGGATGACCCGCCACCCGGAGGCCCGAGGTTGTTAAGGCTCGCATTTTCATTTCTCATTTATTTTCTCTTTAGGATGTGGACACTTGTTTGCATGCCTCGATCAATCGCGGTTTGTTGGTTTACTTGAATCTAAGTAGTTACATAGTTCACAACTCTTACGTATGTCATGTGGTGTATGCTAAACGCATTATATATATTATGTACGCAAACCTGTATGCTCACATTTACTTAATTGTATTGACGTTTATTTTAACATATGTGGCAGGTTGAGGATATTTGCTACGGATGCTTAGTTGTAGATTTACCTTTAGTAAATCATGTAATAAATCTAGGGAAGATCGAACTTGATATGTTTAAGAGATTGTAACAATTGTTTGGGATTTTATTGTTTAATAGTATGGCATGTTGAACACTTAAATATTATCGTTGAATAGTAGTTATGATGTCTCTTGAGCAATCTGGTTGGCCTAGTGCCACGCCCCAATGTTTACGCCATCAGTTAGGGTGTGACAGTAACAACCATAAAAAAGGCAATCATGTCAGGTAAAATGAAAAAAAAAATTCATAATAAGTTAGCATGTAATCCTTAATTAATGTACAACCAAACCAATTTTCTTAATATATCCTTATCTAATCATGTGACGGAAGTCTTGTAGAGCATGTTCGCATCATCATATTTAGTGCCAATTCATCATCCTCCATTTGTCATACATTCAAGAAGTATTTTTTATCCGAAGTTAATTTAAAAGAAGAAAAGATTGTGTAATCTTTTTAAGGTTTTTACTCAGATAGTCAGTGGTAGATCTAGAATTTTTTTATGGGTTTACTTTTTTTTATCAAATTTCTTCCAATCAAACGTTTGAGCTTTCGGGTCAGGATCAGGTCGGTGAATATGCCAACGTTGATGACTTTTCAATAATCGTTCTATTAGCCCCTAAAATTCAAGTTTTAATAAAAACTAAATTACAAAATCTATATACATTTTCACAGAACACGAGTTTTCAAAATTTTCATTAAATCATGATTATGCTCTTGCAATATGTTACGATAGAAATGGTAATCATGATAGATCGATAAAAGAAAGGAAAAAACACAGAAGAAGAGGGAAAACCCTTATCAATTCATCGATACCTTCGTTATCCTCTCTGTTTGTTTATATAACAAACTAATATAAATGACCATTTACAATTACAACCCTTATAGTTCCTAACAATTGACTCATAACCCCCTATACTATTTAACAAGTAACACAATATCTCGTTGTCTTCTTTAAACTAACCCTAATCAACCCTAAACACAGTAGTCAATAACACAAAGAACACAAAACTCAAAATTCATTTGTATACAACAAAAAACAAAACTAATATGTCGAATTAAAACAAAATTTGAGCTAATGGAAACATGGTTCCTGACTTTCGTTAAATATGCGAGTTTTGATTAGAAAAATGACTACTATGCAAGAATAATCAAACAATCGATATTATGGATGGGCCATTCTTTAGTCGTGTGAAGTATATGGAAAATGATAAACGACTAGATCTTTAGAAGACCGTTGTTGACAAGTTGGTATGGAAAATGAGAAACGACTGGATCTTTAGAAGACCCTTGTTGACAAGTTGGTTGAACCTGACCCTACCCGTAAGGTATGGATAGAATATACATTTTGAGATCAATACCCGTAATCGAAATCGTACCCGATTTATAGCCGAAAATAGCCGAAACCGGTCCCGAACCCGGTTGTACCCGATACTAGTTTTTTTAATACCTAATAGAATACCCGAATACTTAACAACTTTGATATTTAAGTTTTAAAAATGCATATTATAATACACGTAATTTGTACTTTAGTGAATTTATGTTATTGTAATTTATTTTAAATATTTTTATGAATTACAAACCAAATTTAATTTTTAAATGAAACTATTTTTGGGTAAAATCATAGAAAAACTTATTTTTTTAAACCTGCTATTAATACCCGAATCCATACCCGATTATACCCGAACCCGATCATATCCAACTCGGGTACATAAGGTATGGTTTTTCACCTCAATACCCGTACCCGAACCTTACCCGTTTCTCTCAATACCCGATTTTTCGATACTTGATCATACTCAGAACCGGTTCTATACCGGAACCAGGTATTAAAAAAAACCAATATGTGCACCTCATAGAGGCAGAAAATTCAACATTCATTGGGCTTGGTGGTGCGTATGTTTTAACATATGGGCTTTGTTTGGTTGGGGGTACCATATGTCCATATGGTGTAATTAAAGTTTATTTACTCTGGTGTAATTGTTCTTTGCTGGCAACCTTCTAGCATAGTAATGAAATTTTCCTTCTGCCGTTAAAGAAATGTAAAATATTAGTTTTATAAAACAAGCAGACAGCACCATAAATTTCAACCAAACAGGCAGAAAACTAGTCCAGAATCTCAGGCCCTTAAAATAAACTTGTCTACAGGGATACAAATGACCTAAACTTTCAGCGAAGGGTTCATGAACCGTTTGACTGAAAGTTCATTTGTGTTCGTTCGTTTAATAAATGAACGTGAAAAAACGAGTTAATTACTGTTTTCGTCCCTGTGGTTTGTCAAAAATCACTATTTCAGTCCATTAGTTTAAAAATTGCGATTTCAGTCCCTGTGGTTTCACTTTCGTAACCATTTCAGTCCACCTCACAACCATTTCAGTCCCTGTACTTACAGAATAAATGGATTGAAGTGGTTACGAAAGTGAAACCATAGGGACTAAAATGGTTACGAAAGTGAAACCACAAGGACTGAAATCACAATTTTTAAACTAATAGACTGAAATAGTGATTTTCTACAAACCATAGGGATGAAAACAGTAATTAACTCAAAAAAATCGTCCGTTTAGTTAAATGAAAGAACATGAACAAAAGCCACGTTTGTTCAATTATGTCCGTGAACGTTCGACGACGTGTTCGGTTATGTTTGTCCGTTTATGTTCAATAGTTAATTAAGGTTTTTAATTTTTATGTTCATACGAGGTAACTAAGACTAATAAACCTATTCCAGTATTCCCATGGTTATTAGTATAATTTGGGTGGATCTTCTTAATGTTAATGACGAAAGATGCCTATTTTATTCAAAATTTAATGTATGTTCATTTGTGTTCGTTTCGCTTCATGAACACTTGTTTGTGTTCATTTGTGTTTGTTTCCGTTCATAAATGTTTGTTTGTGTGCGTTTGTGTTCGTTTGTGTTCGGTACCTAAAATTAACAAATGAACACAAACACGTCCATTTCCTTAAAACCTGCTCAAGATTCCATAAAAGATGAAAGAATGCTGCGCAACATCAGTCCACACACTTGTGATTTATTAAAACGTTCATAAATATCAAGTTCTTTTTTTTTTTGCTCCAGAAATATTAACAGAGTATACCACATTTTGAGTCCCTAGGTTTGAATCGTTACAAGAAGAGTCCCTACTTTTGAAACTACGCACACTTTGTCTCCCCCACCTAGGCTTGTAAACGAGCCGACCCGCATGGGAACTACTCAAAATGGCTTAGCTAAAAGCTGAAACAAGCCGAGCTTAAATGAGCTCGAGCTCCTAAATTGGAGCTCATTCGATACATGGGCTCAAGCCTTAGTGGGACATGCCGCGCTTGCTTATTTATATAAATATAATAACTTTTATTTTACATGATAAACGTTATTACATGACAAATGTTATTGTATATTAAATTATGACAAAACAACAAAATAATGTATACTTTGTTAAATACATAATTATAACTATAGATATACAATATTTAAATATGATTAAAGAGTTTTACAAAAATAAAAATCAAATATTATATGAAAAATACACGAGCTGAGAGCTTTGGATAGAAAGCTCAAAAGGAGTTGAACTCTTACAAGTTAAAAAAGCCGAGCTCAGAGTTGGCTACGCTTGTTTACACCCCTACAGCCTCCTCACCCAAGTGAAATGATCATAATTTTCTCATTTTCTTCAAACTCTTTCATCAATTTTTTTTAATATTTGAAACTTAAAAAAATTCATAAACACAATAACACAAACTTAAAGTTCATAAAAATATTTTATTTATCAACTTGTAATTCTAGTTGAAATCAAACCTTTTCAGTTTTCATTACTCAAAATCAAATCAAAACCCCTAAAATATATCTTTATACTGAAAATATCTTGGCGTTATTGTGATTATAAATTTAGATTTTTTTTTACAGGTGTGAATTATTCACGAATGTCGGGAGGTCTAGCATACGTTGTCTTAACTGGGTCCGCGCTAGAGAGCTCCCTCGCACAATAGATCCCCAATTAAAACCCCTCAATGAGAAACCCATGTACGAAATGTTCCTATACGAGTCACGACTTGCTAGGAAACTTATATATAAGCAAAATGTGATCCAACTCGAGCATTTAATGTCTAAAGCAACATACCCTATGTATCAGGAAACTGCAAAATGTACCTCTGCATTATCCAATGTAATCATATTAAACAGCATCCATACGTGACGTATTACAACTACGATCATGAAAGTTTATATATTAGTATAACAGAACTTACTTGTAGCCTTGTAGGAAGATCAGAGTTCAAAGTAATTGTTGAAGCCAAATCGTCCATCGAGATTCTACATAGTTAGTTAAGAGGGGTAAAATCATCCATCGAAATTCTACATATTTATAGACCATTTGGTAATTAACTATAAACAGTGAGCGATTAATGTAATATCAATTACCATGCTCAGCTATCACCAAGTGTCGGCTCAAAACTGTCGTCGTCATCTTCAATCAAACCCTTATTTTGACCACCATTCGAAACCACCACCTCGTTTCCCAAACCAAACCTCCGATTGCATTTTGTAAATTTTCCCTTCAAGAAGCCTGACTTCATGTTTTTAATCCTTTACTTGCTGCAAATCCGAACGCTGCACATCCCCATCCTCGCTCCCCATAAAGTTCTCACTCCTCATCATCAACTTCATCACTTGTTCCGTAAACAAAATCTTGATCCATCAGATCCCACTATGCACAATCCTCACATTCTCATCCAACGGCCCAGGTTCATGCCCCGTGTGAACCACATACAACTTAAACACAGCCACCTCGTCCTCTTCATAAACAAACGTCTTATCCTTCTCATTATAATTACAAATTGGCACAATTGCCCATACCCGAAACCCACATCCCCACCACTTTGACGCATAGGGTTTCCTTTTCATAACCCTAGATTTCTTCGACGACGAACCCGGCTCCCCTGCTCAATCACACGCAAAATCTTTAACCTCAGCCATAAACGGCTTATACTTAATATACTTCTGCCTTATACACAAAACAGCCTTATGCTTAGCCGCTAACTGCGTAGCTTATTTGCCACATCTTTCACCGAAACCTCAAACCGTTCAGTATACTCAAACCTACGCCTTTTCCTTTTCGACTCATCCACACCCGAACAAGAACAAAGCGAACACGCAGCCACACAAGCCCTAATGTACGATTCTGGTATCCCGTAAAACTCAACACCTGCAGTCCAAACTTGCTTAATTCTTTCTAAAGTTTCTTTGAACCCTAAATGCTTCAAATCAGCATTAACATGAAAACTATTCACTATATCTTGCCATTGACTAGTGTGTGAAACAAACTGATTATTCAAATTACTTTTAAAACAAAGAAATTGGTTACCGTGTAGACCTATGTTGATTGTAAGTTTATCCTGCATGCGTTTCCATGCAGTTACATAAGCAGTTTCTTCGTTTCGGTCATAAAAACGGATTTCCAGCTGGCAAGAACCGGCAGCTGCGTCGCCGCCGTGATCTCGTCGGGGTTTGGATCCGACGGTCAAGAATGCATTGGATCTCATGGGGGTTTGGGATCTGTCATACATTAATAAAGTATTTTTATCCAAATATATTTTGAAGTAAGAAAAGATTCTGCAATCTTTTGACTAAACTGCCAAAGCTTCCATAACAGATGAAAAAATGTTTTGCAACGCAACTCTACACACTTTTGATTTATGCGAACATTCATAAAAATGAAGTTCTTTTATTTGCTCCAGGGAAAATAATAGAGCAAATCACATTTTGAGTCCTTACGCTTGCAAGCCTGAACAAGTCAAGCTAAAAACAAGCTCAAGCCCAAGCTGGATATACTGAGATTGGCGATCCCAAACGAGCTTGTTATTGACCATCCAAGAGGAGCTTACTATGGCTTGTGCACACCTACACAGTGAACTAAATGAGTCAAACCTAGACAAGTTGTTTGTTTGCAACTGTTGTTGAAAGGTTGACTTGAACTTCATATACGCGACAAGCCACAAGATTCAGAGGGTGTTTGGGATTGAGTTTGGAAATGACTTTTTAGCTTTTTCAAAAAGCCAATAAGTCATTTAAAAAGCCAGGATTTGGGGCTTTTCCAAGTGACTTATTGGCTTCAATGAGTTAATAAGCCATTTCCAAACTCAATCCCAAACACCCCCTCAATCATTAAAGAAAAACAATCAACAAAGTATGAATACAAGAAACTACAGCATAAACTAGCATGTAACATCTGATAATTCCACACTCTATGCAGTTAATATCGGTGATATATCGTTGATATATCGGTCATCTCGGTCCTTTAGTAAAATATCAGTCAGAATATCGGTACCGATATTATCGGTGATATTAACCGATATTTGACCGATACGACCGATATACCACCGATATTTGACCGATATAACCGATATATCACTGAATTATTAGTGTTAAATAGCTATATATATAAATTCTGCATTATATTAAATTTACCGATATTCCACCGGTATCTCATCGAGATAACCTATATCTCAAATCTCGGTCCTTGACCGATATCCGATATTTTACCGCATTAACTGCATAGTCCACACTCCACACTACTACAACAACAACAACAACCGACCCAGTAAATCCCACTTATAGCAAAGCTATCGGTAGGGTCTAAATGCGAAGCTAGAGGAGTGAAAGAAGTACTAATTTTATAAATTTAATCTACAGTGAAAGAAGAGCAAATACCTTCAAGTAATCCAATCAGGAGATGAAAGTCCAGGTAGGTTCAGGGCATCACATAGCGCCAATTCATCATCCTTTGAGACAATATATGTTGTCATACATTCAAGACCTATACTTATTTATTTTTGCGATATTATGTAATCAAATAAAAAGATTATGTGATCTTTTCCCTCAAAAACAAAACACATGAATAACAATGAGCATTTCACCCCCAGAAAACATGTTCTTTAGACAAATAAATCATAATCTGAGTCAGACATTAACATAATTTTCCTCGACTAGCAGAAATATGATCGTAAATGTATCTAAACTTTATATAAAAACCAAACTATATAACATCCAAAAGAAAGATGACTGGTATTGGGAGAAAATAATAATAATTTCATTGATGTACCACAAGGTTGAGATATGGTCATAAAGAAGTATGTGCAAAGATGCCAAAAGGCTATACTTTATCATTCTTCCGAGTACACAAATATACACCTAATAAACTCAAGATTAGTTACAAATGACTAACCCACTTTACACAATCTCCCCGTGCCTGAACCCATTGCCACCACAATCCAAACCACACAATGAATCATCGTACCATTTAGGATTCTCAGGGTAGAAACTGTCAACTTGCAAACCAACAAGGGCGTCTGTGTCCGTTTCATCATTCCTAACAGACTTTAATACCTTGGAATCCTCACGATCAAGTATCGTTTTTTCATCAAATCCAGTTACATTTTAGCCATTTTTCAGGTTTGCAAGTGTCGCCGTTTATTGGATCCCATGAACAAACATCTCCAAGCATCGGCTCAAAACTGTCGTCATCATCTTCAATCAAATCCGTAGTTTGACCACCGTTCCAAACCACTAACTCGTTTCCCAAAACCGACTCTCCTGATTTTGACCCGCATTCTCCTACATTTCTAACTTTATTCAAAAGATCAAACAATTCTTGAGACACAGAACTTAAAACCTCCGATGGCATTTTTGTAATTTTCCCTTCAAGAACCCGGACCTCATGTTTTAGTTCCTTTACTTGTTGCAAAACCGAATGCTGCATATCCCCATCGTCACTCCCCACAAAGTTTTCATCATCAGCTTCATCACTCGTTCCGTAAACAAAATCTTGATCCGTCAACAACCCACCTTTATGCCCAACAACTCGATGCATAATCCTCGCATTCCCATCCAACGGCCCAGGTTCATGCCCTGTATGAACCGCATACAACTTAAACACAGCCACACCTTCCTCTTGATAAACAAACGTCTTATCCTTCTCATTATAATTACAAATCGGCACAATCGCCCTAATCCGAAACCCACATCCACACCGCTTCGACGCATAAGGCTCCCTCTTCAAAACCTTAGCTTTCTTATTCGACGAACCCGGCTCTCCCGCTCGATGACACGCATAATCCTTAACCTCAGCCATAAACGGCTTATACCTAATATACTTCTGCCGTATACACAACACAACCTTATGCTTAGCCGCCAACATCTGCAACTTATTCGGCACATCTTTCGCCGAAACCTCAAAACTTTCCGTATACTCAAACCTCCGTCTTTTCCCCCGCCCCGACACCGACCCATCCAAACCCGAACAAACCCGACACGCAGCCACACAAGCCCTAATGTACGATTCCGGTATCCCATAAAACTTAGCACCTACAGTCCAAACCTGCTTAATCCTCTCCAAAGTTTCTTTCAACCCTAAATGCTTCAAATCAGCATCCCCATGAAAACCCATCACTATATCTTGCCACTGACTAGTATGTGAAACAAATTGGTTATTCAAATTACTCTTAAAGCAAAGAAATATATTACCATTTTGACCAACGTTGACTGTGAGTTTATCCTGAATTCTTTTCCATGCAGTCACATAAGCAGTTTCTTCATTTCTATCTTTCCACACAGATTTCCAGCTGGAAAGCACCGGCGGCGGCGTCGCCGCCGTGATCTCGTCGGGGGTTGGGATCCGACGGTCCAGAATGCACTGGATCATCAAATTGTGTGATTCAAGATTAAATGTGTAGAATTGAGAGGATATGTGAGGGTTAGGGTTTATAATTTGGGGGTTAGGGTTTGTTGCGTCGGCGTCGGAATCTTCGTCGGAGGAGGAGCGGAGTATGTCGAATTCTGACAACGGGGGGAGACTGAAGTCCGGCGCGGCGGCGCGGTGGTGGTGGTGGTGGGTTTTGAGTGTGGGGGTTCAAGATTAAGGGTTGAGATTGATTGAGGGGATCAAGGGGGTGATGGAGCAAACCCTGTTCAAGTTTTGTTGGGTTCATCATGTTTAAGAAGAAAGATTGGAAATTGGGGGAAAAAGATGAGGTTTTTGAGGGGATGAGAGAATGAAGAAGCCCCCTCTCTTGGTGTAGAAAAGAAAAGTTTGTATGAGAAAGATGGGGTTATTATTTTTGGATGGTTTTTATGTATGTTGAGATTGGAGAAGAAAGTGACTTGTGGAGGGTTGAAGTTGTTTGACATTGACTTGTGGAAGACATGGATTTGTTTCATGGATAAGGTTTGGGTTTGTTATTAACTTTTTGGTTTCTTATTGTTTTAACTTTTTGGTTTCTTATTTTAGATCTAACCAGTGGGATCATTCTGCGTACGCGGCGGGACGGCCATTCGGTCAATGTTAGTTTGGTTCGTTATAGTACTGATAAGATATCGGCATTAGGGGTGAGCATTAAACGGGTCGGAACCGCGAAACCCATGATACCCATTTAGAACCGACCCGTATTACCCGTATATGTATATTAAGGTTCGGGTCCCGGTTCTTGGATTTGCCGTTTTCACGGTTCCGGGTCGGTTCCGGGTAAACCCGTCAAAGACCCGATCGAGAACCCTTGAAACCGCTTTAAATTAACCCGATCAAAAGAAGTTTTTTAACTTGATAAGGATCATTAATTAAAAAAAACTGATAAGGATCCCTTATTGAAAGGAAAGAGATGTCGACAAAGGAAATCTAATCCTTATCAAATTACTATGCTACAAATCAGCCCTTATTCATACAAATATATGTACGTGTTCGATTTTGGTCAAGGTGATCAAGAATCAAAGACGACTTCTCATCTTCGTCCAAGTTTTCTTCAGGAGGTTATATTATAGGCACAGGTATGTATGTATGCAAATCATTATTGTATGTATATGTCTGTTAATTTATGTAAAAACTGCAGATATTTGTCTATGTTCATCTTCGACATATATACTGCCCCTAGTTTATCATCTTCTTCATGTCTGAATAACCTACAATACATCTTCATCCAACTCATCTTTATTTTTTTGGTGATGTTACAACTTGCTTTAATGTTTTTTACTTAATAGAAGTCTTGTAATTGAAGAACCAAGCTCTGTCAGTGTAACTGAAAACCAAGTTTCCTTTCCGACCCTGTATATTGTGTTCATGTATGTAAAATCTGAATTAAACCTTTTAATTTATATATATGCATGTATTGATATTATTTTCTCTGTAAATTTTCAAAATATTGCACCATGTTTTCATCATATAATGTTTATTTAATTAATAAGATCGCATGCATGTATGTTGTTCGTATGAAGTTAATTTGTGTGATAATATGATCTTTTTAACTTTTTGAATTTAAAAGATAAAAAGCAAAGCAATTGTATCCTTTTTCTTTTAATTAAATATATATAATACATTACCTTATTACAAGAATGATATAACTTTTTATATCAAATAGTTTAAGACGTCAAATTTACCAAGTTCTTTATCCCCCACCATTGTTGAGGCGTTAATTTGCACACAGGACTGGATTCGACATGGGAGAAAAGATATAAACGAAGAGGAAGAATATGAGAAATTCGATGAGTTCGCAAAAGGTAAGCATTATTATTTTGTTAATCAAATTCGTTTGCTTTTATTCTATTTTTCTAACCATTAGTTTGATTTAGATTGTTTTGAGAAGATCGAAAAGATGAAAATCGAATGAAGATTTATGGATGTTCGGCAGGTCGATGGTGATTGAATGAAGATGTTTCTGAATTATGGGATTGTTTTGGTTTTTATACCCGGCATATGGAATGGTTTTTTTAGTCAAATATGGATTTTTTTGGTTTGATAATCCCACTGTTTACATACGTTTTTTTCGTATCGAATAATTTTTGTTTTTGGAAACTCATACTTTATATACTTACTATTTATTATCTTATTTAATTTTCTTTAGTTTTTTAGTGTATTTATGCATGTATGAATCAATTTATAAAATTCAATATTTGACTTTTAATAATAATTTATGCAATGTATAAATCTTCATTCAATAGTCAAGTAAATTCAAATCAATGTTCTTATAGAAGCGTTGCATTGTGAATGATGATTCATTGGGGCCTCGGTTTGTCTCAGATAATATATGGCCTAAGCTAAAAAAAAAGTTACAAAAACGATTATGTGGGTCTTATCTGAGAACCGACCCTTTCGGAACCTTTTGGAACCGAACCGACCCTGTACTAAAAGGGGTCGGTTCCGGTTCTTAAGATATGCTCTAAACGGTTCGCGGGTCGGGTCGGGTCCGACATGGTTCTGGTGGGTCCGACCCTTTTGCTCACCCCTAATCGGCATATTGGTAGAGCAACTGAAAGAGAAATCTCGACACGTGTTTTAGATCGATCAAAAAACATAAAAACAAATATTGGTACACCCAAAATGAAAGTTGCGTTTTACATCGATAAAGAACCATGATTTTAAAAAAATGTTGAAAGGCGTACGCCTCGAGGCGATGAGAAACCGAGTATGAGGTGGCGTCTGGGGGATGGTTGTTTTGGTACGTACGCCTCTTATTACTGAGGTAATCGATTCTAATAGAGGCGGAGAATAAGGTGGAAGTTTTTCTTATTATTTTTAGTGTATAAGTAGCGACGTTTGATGCTTGTAGCGATGCGCAATCAAGAAAATATCAGGGTAGAACAGAGATGGAGACACATCTGACTTGTAGCGATGAGTGACCAAGAAAAATTAGGGTTTCAGGAATGGAGACGTAACTCTTTTAGGGTTACCGAAGAAAGTGACGCGCCTTTATTCATCCCATTTACAAATACTTACATTAGGACCCTTAAACATTAAACTTTTAGCATATTTAACCCAAAACTATTCTCATGAGTCTATTTACATTAGGAAAGTTCTTTGTTTTTGTGAAATATTTTATTTTTTATAAGATATATAATTTATATTTGTTTTTTAAATTCTGCCTCCTTGGTTCACCTCGAGGCGTACGGCTCGTGAAGCGAAGGGAAAAGCCTCAAGGCTCGATTTTGTTATTTTAAACCTTGTCAAGAACCATTAAAACGAATACTAATAGCAGTACACGCTTCTTTGAATGTTGACTTTGGTCACCCAACTTTCTACTACGTATAAGTATGAGTTCGACTTTGTCTACGTTTTACATCACGAGAGTCACATGGTGTCATAAATTCATGTTATGATTTTACGTTTTTTTTTTTCTGGTTTTGGTCCCGTTGCAACACAGTGACATCAAGTATAGTTGAAATAACTGTGCAATATTAGCTTAGTGTCTAAATTGATGCATGTACTTGTAATTTTCTAGTAATTTTCTAGCGTCTTGCTAGTTTGGTTTAATAAAATCCCACCACCGTTCAAAAAAATATTTACTTATATCTATTGATTTGGTTTGTATTGTAATCAATCAAGGTGATCCCGAAGATCTTTGACTTTGTTCTTCACCACCATCATTAACCACCCCTACCACTACCAATTACTACCAAATCCTGCTTCCACTGTACAAACTGAAAAATCAAACTCTTTACCACCCTAGAACACGATTTACAACCATAAACACCATTAAATCCAAACACCATGATTAAAATTACAAAATCAAACTCTTATCACCATCATGGAACACCACCGACGCATCCCACCACTGTAAATGCCACCCAATTGACACATCTAAACGCGTAGCAGTGGGGACGCGGTAAAGAAAAAAAAAACGTAACATTAACCAAAATAAAATCAACATGTGTTTGGTTCGTTGTAGCTGCAGCTCAGCTCTGACGTCGTAATTTAAACAAATCATGATCATATACCGCGAAAAAAATATTCACATCAAAATGCCAATAATAATAAGCACATTATTAATTAGGTTCGCAACGCAGGGTTTTCACACTGAAAATCATATAAAAATAATATACATAAAATAAAAAACAATAAAATCTTAATATAAAAATAACATATGAACCAATGGTAATATACATGAACGCAATGAGTATTTATATAGGAAACCCTCACATAACCTAACTATTATAAAGATGATTAGGACAAACTTAACTAATACATTATTACATTATACAAATGGGAGTGTGATTCTTAAAAAAGTTTGTTTGTTTTAGGGTTATTTTTTGTTGAAAATGTATGCATTCAAATGGAATAGTAAATTTCCTTCTTAGACATGATGAAATTTTGAATTCCTTTACAAAAGGGAATGAAAACAATTTTAGTTTCATTCATTTATCAACCAAGGAATATAAAGCAATGGGAGTAGAATATGATGGCATCACAACCTAAACATTTAACTTATCATTCTCCTGTTTAGTTTTTTTATATATAATGAGGGAGTCTTTAAACAAGAACCACTCGGTATTTACGACTATTAAGAACCAAACGTAGTCACAATCTAAATTTACGTCTATAATTTAATGAGCGAAATGCTAGTGAGATAATCACAATTTATGTCTTAAAGAGTGAGATATGTTGTATGTTTAAATCCTAGATTGTGAAAAAGTTTAAAAATACTTGAAACAAAAAATTTAAACAAATGACATACCTCAAATGGTAGATTTTTCAGCAACTTAGAAGTGATTTATACATAGCTAATATCGAAAACTGTAGTTTACGGCACAAGGGTAGGATAGTAACTTCAAATAAACATTACGCCTTAATCACATATTACGCCAACTGTTTTGCCTCTTTGCCTCATAGGATGACCCGTCATTAAGCATGTCTTGAGCATCAGTTTCCATTCCAAGCTTTGAGAGAGCCAAAGCCTGCATGTAAAAAGCAGTTGGCCACTCTGGCAAGCATACTTGTGCTTGCATGCCATCCCTTAGCGCTGGTTCCGGTTGTCCAATCATCAAGTAAGACAGGGCCCGCCTCACGAAGATGGTACCCGATGGTACCGACATCATTGAAACCAACTGCATTTTGAAATAACGGTTCAAGTAAAAATTGAATACCATGAACTTATGAGACGTGAAGAAATTACCTTTGAATAGTATTCAACTGCACCGTTAAAATCTTTGTCCCGAAACGCGATATCTCCAAACTTTTTTGTATTTAGCATATCTTGCACTTGCTGGGTCCATTCTTGAAATGATAGCTTCATAAAGAAATTTCCATGTTCCATGCAACATATTAGTATATAGCCACTTGAAAAGTCTAAATATAAGAAAAAAGTGTTGTGCAAACCTCGTTTTCAGCACCCTCTTCATCTCTATATCCGGTTTTTAGCAAAATGTCGTGTACTGCAGTAAGGTCCATTCGCGCACATGCTTTACCAAGAGGAGAAAGTAAGGTTGGAGCCGCCACCGGGGCTTTCGTCAGGCCCATTAACACATGGGATGCAACCTATAGACGCAAATGATCACCAAAACGACTTCAATTAGGCTCGTATGTCAGGCGTACATACACAAAAGTTGCAAAATGTCGAGCTATGTAGGATAACAGTTCGACAGGTTCGGGTTGAAATGGGTCAAATTTAGCATCAGGTCAAACTGGGCTATTTGACATGTAAAGAGACTTTGGGCTGACTTTCAACCCATTTCACATGTTTGACCCGGTTGACATGTTTCTCTGTTAGCTTTCTTTATGTGATCGATTTGAGATACAAATTACAACACATAAATGGGAAAAAGAAATGTTTTCACCTCTTTCTGTTTTTGAAGGGGTGCCACTGCTGTAAGAAGAAATTTGACATCTGGACGATCTCTACCCTCATATTGAAGACACTTTGAAGCGAGTTCAATCATCACGGTTGCATCCTCGTCAGCATATTGTCCTTCCAAGGATGAATCCATCAGCAACAACACGTTTTTCCCCCGTATTAAATCCAATGCCTGAAAAGAAAGAGTAGAAACACAAAGTCATAAACACCTAGGATAACTGCAAACTATAACATTGGCATTTTACATCAAATGCAGAAATATAAACAGTCAAAAGTCACCATGAGAAAATATATAAAAATACAGATTAGGAATATATGAAAGAATGTATATTACATGGCTCGGAGGGATATGCTTTCCGCTCAAAAGATCAAGCAGAACAGTTCCATAGCTGTAAATCACACTCTCTGGAATTACTCTGCCTGCAATAGGTTTAGCATGTGAACGATTTAGAAACATAAAGAAACATTAGGAATTTGGGATTTAAGTTGGCTAAAAATATAAGTGAAATATGTATAAAGTATACCTGTGCGTAAAAACTCGGGAGGAGTATAAGCAAGATTAGTGCTATAACTTTTCCCATCTCGACTATTTTTCATCAAACCAAAACTAGATAAACGGGGGTCACCATCCTGATGAAATTAATTAAAAAAGGTATATTTTAACAACCACCGTATGACTTATTACTAGTCTTTACATGAGTAGAGTTTTATTGAGCATGTACCTCGTCAAAGAGAACCCTGTAGGCATTCAGATCATGATATATTTTCCGATTTTGAGCATTGCAATACTCGAGTGCTTGTGCAATATGGTATGCGACTCGAACACGCATTTCCCAAGGCAAAGGCTGTTTATCCCCTACACCAATAGTCAAAATTTGTTAAACAATGTAGAAACATGCTTGAATAACAGTCAAACGAGCATAACTATATACAAAAACAAGATAAGCATGAATTGGAATTCATACAGTGAAATAGATGCTTTGAGAGTGTGTCATTGGGCATATATTCAGCCACTAGAAGACGCTCGTCTCCCTCGGCACAACAGCCAATTAAATTCACTAATCTATTATGCCGAACCTTGCCAACTCCAGCAGCTTCTGCCTATAAAAAAACCGTTTAAGAATTAATCACATAGCATACTAACAAAATAGATCATAAAATTAAAAAAAAAAACCTACAACAAAGTAAACCAACCCTATAAAATTCTTTATCTTCTAACTCTAGTCCTCTACAAAGAATCGAAAAGCCTACTAGTGGTTAACACAAAATAATCTACCATGGGGTGGGTGGAAGGTAGCCATCAGTCAAAATAATATTTGACAAGCTCAAGACATCTCAAAAGTCAAAATAGCAACTTCTTCAGTCAAATACAAGGTACTTCACAAAGGGGCTTGCTATTCACACACCCCCAAACTTATTTCCACACCCTGCAGTGTCGAGCTGGGCCAAAGCGCGACGTTTTGGTCCGGTCAACCAGACAAAGACTGAGGGTGTGACGGGTCTGTTGACCGGACCAAAACGCCGAGCTTTGGCAGCGTTTTGGTCCTATCAACCAGACAAAAAGACTGACCGGTCAAAACGCCGCGCTTTAGCCACAGCTCGACACTGCAGGGTGTGTGTGAATAGACATGGCCTTCATAAATTTATATCAACATCCTAAACACCAAACTTAAAGCAATAAAATGCAACTTTAAACAAACAAACCTTTCAATTAGCCTACTTTTGGATAAAACATGTCTAGTTAAAACGAATAGTCCTCACATAAAGCTACCAAATTTCCCCAAAGTAGCAACTTTCCAACTGAATCCAACATTTACTTCACTTTTTTTCCTCTCAATCACAAACAAAATCATCACATCACTTTCCTAAATTCACAAAACCTAACAACCAAAAAACTCCAAACACAAAACAACAAGCCCTAAACTTCCAAACACAACAACTAATAACCATACCACAAACTGCTGCGGATCGGGCCACGAGACCTTCGAAAACCGCTTAATTGCTACAACCTTATTACTCTTAAGCTTTCCTCTAAACACCACATTAGGCGCCTTCTCTCCACTCTCGGACACAATAAGCTCGCTACTGAACCCGTTGGTAGCCGCTCGAAGCTCCGTGAGCTCAAACTCCTTGAATGCAGGCACCTGTTTGTCGTAATCCTGTTGACCTAATTGCTCTCCATCACCTTCATTTCATCAATTTTATCATCAATTGATATGATTAAACTAATCAAGAACATGTACTTTAACTTGTTACAAGTTTAATACAAAATATATATATATATATATATTATATATGTATACATATATATATACACACACAACACAGTGAAGATATTTGATATATAAAGGTGTACCTGGATCTGGTTTGGATTCAGGGACCTGATCAGGGGACTGGACATTGGCGGTTTTGGACTGAAAACAGCCCATGGGGATGATATTATTACATAAATTTGCAGAGGAGAGTGTGAGGTGTGAAGAATGAAACCCTAGAAATGTAGGGGGTGATGATGGAAGCAGATACAGGTGGAGAGAGAGGGGGGTATGATTGGGGGGAGAGGGAGGGACTGGAGAAGTCACATGATAAGTTGATGATACTGGCACGTGATTAGCACAGGGTCAACTTTTTGTTGACTCACACTTTATACACACTTGTGTGTGATGATGATTCATGTTCGTCTTTTGTTTTTTAAGTTTTCTTTGTATGCTATCGGGTAACCTGAACTCGTGTGTTTGCCGTGATAATTTAGTTATAATGATTTGTTTATTATAGTATATATTAATACAATATCAACATCTTTTACGTAACATAGTGATGGAGCTAGCCCATTAATTTAAAGTATCTTAAAAAAAATTAGGTTGCAATCATGCAATAATAATATAAAATAAAATAATAAAGTAAAACAAATACTTAATAAATTTGTCATATTCTTGTTTTAATAACTTGAAATCGTTCCATCACATCGTCATCTTTTACTTTATCAAAAGTTTCTTTTTCGACCGCACAAAACACAGCATTGTTCAAATATTCTGATCCCGTCGAGATTGTTATTTAGATTGTGATTTCATCTCCACTTTAAGAAATCAACCTTCAACTTTAAGAATTCAAGTATCTAGTTTAACAAGAACACTAGAAAACTATAACTTTATTTGTAAAATTTAACTTATCTAAACACTAAAGCCTAACAAATCTACAAACAACAATACTACATAAACAATAACAACAAACAAAAAATTTGAGGACAAGAAACACTCAACAAACACGCAGGTTAACCGCCGGTTAACGTAGTTGCATCAGCAGAGACGTTGGGACGATCACACGTCGCTTTGACAATCTATTTCCAACTTTGCCGCCCATACACATAACGATATTTTATTGTTTTGGGGATTGGGCTAAGTTTATCATTTAGGCATTTTTCAATTATACAAGTTTGGTGTTGTAAAAGGTTTAGACTTATAAAAATTTGGAATTTTAATAAATTAAAGTATCATATTTTTGTGGGTATCTCGTATTTGTTCAGAAGTATCCTTTATACAAAACTGAAAAAAATAAAATAAAAAATACACTACGAAGACGGGGTTGAGCCGTAGCCCGTGCTACACCTCCTTACATATACCTCGCCCATGACACAACATAACTTTGTATAAGAAAAATGAACTCAGATGTCGTTGATAACCTTTGTAGCTTAAAGTGCAAGGAGTGTAGGTGATTTTATTAAAGTGTAGGGTTGTAATGTAATTTAAAAAAAATATATATATTTTTTATTAAAATTGAGGGGTCGTATCATAAATTTATTAAATAGTGGTAAATGAAATTATGAAGTAAAAGATAAAAGTCATTCATATAAGAAATAAAGTTGTACTCTATGCTTGTAAAATTATAAATTATTGTTAACGAAAGTTGATAAACATATGTTAGTTAATTAATTAATGTGTCGGGTGTGAAATGAGTATTAATATCTTAGGAATTAGGATTGCATGTGAATCTTGGGTGTCATGCTTGGTTGTATAGTTGTCGGATATTTGTTACTCATTAACTATGATGTTTGCAAGTATTGTTGGGAGTTGTTTATGGTTTTGTATAGTCAAAAGTTACCCCTTATGATGGCCCTTGCCCAAAATTAGATGTTAATAGCTCACCTAAAACCTGGCTTGGAATATCACATGTTTGGTTACATTTCTAGTGACAAAAAATGCATATTAGTAAGTTTTATAGTCGATGATATGACCACATGATCAACACACACTTCACACACACTTGTGTGTGATATTTTATATTTTTCCTGTTTTAAATCAGAGTATGAAAATTTTGAATGTCTCGCTGTTCATGAACGATGATTCATTCACGTAAAAAAAATGAATGTTGTATGTTGGACCCTTTAGATTTTCCGGAATTTCTATCATCACAATTAGTATATTTATTAAAAATGAAAAGTTAAGTTGATATGTGTTGTTGTTCAGCCTGTTTTTTTTTTTCTTTTCTAGTTTTATCAGTAAATATGACTATTTAAAATAAAGATAAAATGTATATTATTTTTTTGGTGTATTTATATGACTTCAGATACATATTTTTACATGTTATATGTTACTAGATATATAAGTTTTTATTTCAAGCATAACCCTACACTTGTTTGTGTGTTATTCGATATCAATTTGGTAAGTCTCAAATTAAATCGAGCTTAAGACGGCTAAGGAGAACTTTAACCTATATTAATAAACTACAAAATATGTTTGATCATTGGGTTAAAATTTACCTCCTCATTGGATCCGGGAGGATTCGTCTCACCCCTTTAAAAGATGCCAATGTAAGGGAATGATGGTGGCGATTCAAAACTGAACAACACGCCCTATAAAATAAAGTTGTTGTTCATAGCTAAAACTAGCTTTGGCCGATTCTGCCACATTCCAACAGGTTTCCAGGTATATAGGGTTCTATTGCTAAGCTGGGAAATCAACTTTCTCTCATACACATTAATTTGGGATCTCTCATTAAAGGCAATGTTGGTAATGGCGATTCTAAGGGCTGGATACATGGGTCTCATCTAGGGGTGGCAAAAGTGATGGGTTAGATAGGTTTGGGTCATGGATTAGAATGGATATAGGTTAGGATGGGTTTGGGTTAGGATGTGATTTTTAAGAATAAGGTTATAATGGATATGAGTTAGGATGGGTTTGGGTAAAGATGGGTTTATCAAATGTTTAAGATTAGTTTGGGTAAATATTCAAAATAATCAAAAATATTATAAAAAAATCAAAAAAAAAATCTGAAAAAGTCCAAAAAATTAAAAAAAATAAAAAAAAAACCAAAAATAATCAAAAACATTATAAAAAATCAAAAAATTCAAATACAAAAAATTCTAAAAATTCAAAAAAATGAAAAAAAATATTCAAAAAAATAAAAAAAATTCAATAAAAAATTCAAAAAAGTTTTAAAAATAAAAAAAAATTATAAAAAATCAAGAAATTTCTAAAAATAAAAAAAAGTTATAAAAAATAAAAATTCAATTAATTCAAAAAAAAAAATCAAAAAATAAAAATAAAAATTCAGAATAAAAGATCAAAAAAAATTCTAAAATCAAAAAAAATCAAAAAATATAAAAACAAATTCTAAAAAATCAAAAAAAAATCTAAAAATTAAAAGTTACTTTTTGTATTTTTTTTTTCATTTTTTTGGATTTTTTTTTTGAATTTTTAGAGTTTTTTTGAATTTTTTTACATTTTAATTTTTTTTGAATTTTATATTTTTTCATTTTTAGAAATATTTTGATTTTTTTAGATTTTTTTTGAATTTTTTGGATTTTTTTGAATTTTTTATTTTGATTTTTTTTTGAATTTTTTAATTTTTAGAATTTTTTTGATTGTTTTGTTTTTGAATTTTTTTTTTATTTTTTTGAACTTTTTTTTCCAATTTTTTGAATTTTTTTATTTTTTTTGATTTTTTTATTTTTTTTTTGAATTTTTAGAGTTTTTAATTTTATTTATTTTTAGATTTTTTTGTATTTTTTTTATTTTTTAGAATTTCTTTTTTTTTTTTGAGTTTTAGAACTTTTTTTAGTTTTTTTTATTTTCTTTTGAATTTTTTGATTTTTCTGAATTTTTTATTATTTTTTATTTTTAATTTTTTTTTTGACTTTTTTTTGTATTTTTTTAACTTTTTAGATTTTTTTTAAAATTTTTTTGATTTTTTCGTAATTTTTAGATTTTTATTTTTTTATTATTTTTTTACATCTACGAACACTTGAATAAGGTTAAGAATCTGACGATGCTTCTTTTAGAGTTATCTATTTACCTAGCTTATACCCATCCTAACCCACAAATTATTTTTAATAGATATCTTACAACTCATCTAACCATCCTTAATTATTTCCCAACCATCCTGACACATCCTCTTTTTTTAAATGACCTAAAATAACCCAAAATACCCAAATGGGTTTTTATTGCCAGGTCTAGTCTCATCCGAGCCACTCAAAGGCGAATTCTCTAACCTTTTCTCAACTGCATCCAATAAAAATAGCATGGTCTCTGAGTGTTTTGATTCAGATGCACTTTCCTGGATTTAGAGATAGAATCCAAACTCTCTTGACCCGGCTCTTACAACAGACATTCACTATCTTAATTCTATTCTTCAACTGTCGAGTTATCTAGTAATAATGATGAATGGAAACGTACTACGGATCCTAATTAAGATGTCATAATGATTCTCCCTATCCTCCAATCGCCATAGATAATGATATAGATAATGATGATATATAGAGTGAATTGCAAATATTGTCCTTTATATTTATACTCGTTTTCAGACGGTGTCCGTCGTCTTTAAAATTGACGAGTTTTATACTTTATGTTCCCAAATCTTGCATGTTATGTCCTTTAAGCCTTGTTGATGCACTATTGTGTTCGTCACTTGTCGAATAGGCTAGATTGAGCGTGTGTGGAATATTGTATAGGGTTAGAATCAAACACACGATCAAAATACGGTGCTTATAGTGTAAATGAAAACAAGTTCACCCGAACTTGACCAGTGAAGGTCAAGTTCGCCCGAACTTGACATGTGTTGGTCAAGTTCGCCCGAAATTGTACTGTGAAGGACAAGTTCGCCCGAACTTGTCCAATACACATTCCGGGCAAACTTGTTCAACTATATATATGTCTGCATTCATTTGTAGTTTAAGTTTTTGGCATCCCTACGGGGAGGTGCTGCCGGATTCTCTCCAGGAACCCCGGCAGCTGGACTTAAAGATGTATACTCTTTCGGTATGAATGTAGACTTCCGCTGCATTCTACTTCTACTCCATTCTTACTAACATTCTACCGAAACTGTTACTTACGCATTAACTTTCCGTCTAGAACCGCCTGATCACGGACCTACAATTGGTATCAAGCTACGGTTATCAACTACGCTCGTGAATTTGGACATTTATGGACATTAGGAGGGGTTTTAGACATAAATCATCAAATAAACATACAATCCACGGACAAAAAGTAAAATTGAACGGATAGGATTGTTAGAAAACCATTTTCGACCAAATCTATGGTGGAATCATCTCGAAATTCGAAGAAATAAGGATTCTGGATCGAAAAATGTGGAAAAAGGGCTGGATTTAGATCAAGTTTGCCCGAACTTGTATCAAAATGATCAAGTTCGCCCGAACTTTTATCATATTAACCAAGTTTGCCCGAACTTGGTGTTGGCCAACCAAGTCGCTCGAACTTGGCACTTGGTGACATTGTGGACAAGTTCGCCCGAACTTGTCTAGGAGCCTAAAAAATAGGCTATGGAAAAATTTTGTTGATCGTATTGATGGGATGAGTGTCCAGAAAAATTTGGCGATTGAAATTTTTTTGAGTTTTCGAAGACCGAACCGGGATGTTCGGGGACACCGTCTAGAGCTTCAGAGTACAGATTTGGTGATACGGTCACAAAATTTTGAAGATAACGGGAGAGTCATTGATACTGGTACAGAATGTTGATCATTTGGGTGTCGTGACTAGTAATGAGCCTAAACGTTAAATCCGCATTTGTTAAATACTGAAAGTTCCAGATTTGAGGGGGAATTTCAGTGAAAATTTCAGTATGGTCAGAATTTGCAAAAATGAGGGGGAATAAAAATTTTACGATATATGAAGATTCCGGCATTTTTGAAATTCGTGACTCCTGCAACAGTATCTGGGTGGTTACCGATTGCAGATTATCGGAAATGGAGAGGATTGAGATTCATTGGGTATTTCAAATTGATGTCTAGTTTGAAAGCGGGTGGTTACATAACTGAGTCTTGGAGGAGTTGTTTATCAGATTCTAAGGTCATGGTTGTGGATTGACACCTGACTCGCGCGTATGGTTTGGAAGCACACACGACTGCCTATCTTTAACTCTGCTTTGCACATGAATTATTGACTGGACTAACCGCTAGGAGATAAGGATGCTTTGTAGTTTCAGTTGCCCCGGGTTGTACGCTGGTACCATGATTAAAGAAGATGATTTATGGGATCGGATCTTCCAGACAAAGGAGTGTACTGGTTGCTGACGAAAGAGGCAATATATTTGGGATTCCATGATCACAGGAAGTTCACAGTTTTCAGTTTATGATACAGGTTGATGTTTAAGGGATGTAGGATTTAGGTCCTGATCTTCGATGTGGGGTTGGCGCGTACACGACTGCTTATCATTAACTCTGCAAAGCAAATGAACTGTTTTGATCAGGTAAGCCGGAAATAGGGATGTTTTGTAGTTTCAAAGCGCCAGGTTCACCTGAGATAGCTATATATCTGGCATTGTGACTGAAGAGGAAGAATGTGAATTTGGTCACGGACGTATGTTTTTCAGATTCGATGCATTACCAGATTATCTGTTTCCGATGAAGATTTGCTGATTGAGCAGATTACCGATTTGCTGATCAAATCTTTCTGAAGGGTGCTTAACTGCGATTATGGAAATTGGGATTTCAGATTTTCGAGGGTATTCGTTGATTTGAAGTTTTCCGGTGCATTGATTCGAAGTTTCTATCAATTGCCGGTTGAGTTTTTGATATTTTAGGAGTGTGCGGAATAAACTCTCGATGCTCAACGCTTATTCAAAAACTGAACTCGGATGCGGTTATCGTCGAAATGGAGAAGCTGCTGCATTGATTAGCTTCAAGTTGGTGGTTATTCGAGAAAATTTGTCAGTCAAGCAAATCAGAGGAGGTCGGAACCGTGCAACCAAAAATCTGAACTGGAGTTTTCAGCGGGAATTTAAAGTTGATAATGCAAACCCGGATCATTAATTAAGGGGGAATTTGTTGAAGCGTTTCGACGACATCGGCAGACACCTTGATTGAAGTTGCAGAATATTCAAACACGGCTCAAAGTTTTGAAGTTCAAGATCAAGCTTCGACAGTAACGAACAAGGGGGAATCTGTTGATGCACTATTGTGTTGTCACTTGTTGAATAGGCTAGATTGAGCGTGTGTTGAATATTGTATAGGTTAGAATCGAACACACGATCAAAATACGGTGCTTATAGTGTAAATGAGAACAATGTTCGCCCGAACTTGACATGTGTTGGTCAAGTTCGCCCGAACTTGTCCAATACACATTCCGGGCGAACTTGTTCAACTATATATATGTGTGTGTTCATTTGTAGTTTAAGTTTTTGGCGTCCCTACGGGGAGGTGCTGCCGGATTCTCTCCAGGAACTCCGGCAGCTGGACTTAAAGATGTATACTCTTTCAGTATGAATGAAGACTTCCGCCGCATTCTACTTCTACTCCGTTCTTAATAACATTCTACCGAAACTGTTACTTTAAGTTTACGTATTAACTTCCGTCTAGAACCGCCTGATCACGGACCTACAAGTCTAACCCAGTTAATTTTTCTGCTAAATCGACCACTCAAGGGTAGTTTAGTCTTTTTACCAATTAATTTAAAAATATGTTAATAAATAAAACAAAAACTAAAACACTCTTTTTAATCTCTTCATCACTCTCTCTCAACGACCACCCCGGCTACTGACACCACTAGGGGTGAGCATGGTGCGGTGCGGTTCGGTTATTGCCTATAACCGAAACCATAACCGCACACTTCGGTTATCAAAAAATCATAACCATTCGGATCTGTTAATGCGGTTTCAGTTCGGTTATAGGTCGGTTATTTTATTGTTTCTAAAGTTAGGCTTTAAATGTGTGGGTTATGCAAATATCATGCGCAAAAAATAAATATGCACAGTTAAAGCTTATGGAATCATCAATTATATTTACTTCCACGTGTTATATGGAAGCATACATACGAACACAAAGTGGCTAGAGTTTTTAATTCAATGAGTTTGTGTCATGGTTAAAAGACTTTACTTCACCCAAAAAAAAACATGGATTGGGCTATGGTTAAACATTTAAACACTAACGTAAAAACCTATGGTCTTATGGATTCGGCCATATTTAAAACATTCGCTTCGGTTTGGTTATTTGCGGTTATGAAACTAATAATAACCATAACCGAACATGCGGTTATCAAAAATATAAATAATCGACCCTTCGGTTATTTCGGTTTTGCGGTTATTTAGGTTCGGTTATTTTGGTTGCGGTTCGGTTATTTCGGTTTTATGCTCACCCTAGACACCACCACCACCACTAGCTGGCCAGCGCCCACACCCTCTCCCGAATTTCAAATCCCACAAATCAAAAACCCCCAATTTCAAAATCCTAATTCAAACCTACCTTAGTTATCATCTAAGTCAGAATTGAAATTACATTCTGGACGACGTTCCAAACGACAAATCAAACCCACCTTAGACCGTGGGGTATGGTGGGGCGGGACTTTGGGGCATGGCCCGACACGTGGAATTGGAGGGGCACCGCTGGTCAGTTGCATTATCGGTGGGTATGGTGGGGCGTGGCTAGGCCACGTGTAATTTTTTTCAATTTTTTTATAAAGAAAAACACCAAAATAAAACAAACCTAAAAATATTATTAAAATTTCCTAAAAATTACAAAATCCTACTAAAAAAATATTACAAATCTAAAAAAAACATAATTAAGCATAAAAAAACCCTATAGCGTTAGGTAGATTTCGAAGAGGGTCAACTTCTCAAACGGCTTCCGCTCCTTGCCTCGGTACTCGATGTTGGCCACCGCCACCCAGTCTTCGTGACTTATCTCACCACCTGGCACGCTGTCGAAGTACGCTTTAAACCGGTCAAGCTTCGGTCGGAGTTCGCGCCACTTGTGTTGGCACACGTTTAGGTTGTGCCGGTCGTTCCCTACGTTGTGCCGGTAGCTCGCGAAAGCTTCCGGCCAGTAACGTGTGTCACCGAGTTGGTGGGCCTTCATCACGTCCACGACGCTCGTTACTAGTGATATCTCTTCCTCGTTCGTCCATGTGGCTATGATTTCAAGTGTTAGGTGTGAATGGCGAACATGGATGGCGGTCTGGATTAGCGATGTGGGCAGGCAGTGGGGGTTTTATATGTAACATCCCATTTTCGGGTGTATTTATAAAATGTTGTTATAATTATTCATTGGGGATTATTATGAAGGAAAAGAAATCGATGAGTAGTAATATATATTAGTGAGGTATATTTTAGTAATACACGTCTAGAAGTGCGACTAGTTTGGTTCAAGGCATGACTCACCGAAAGTTGAGGGGCTATTGTTGTAAAATCAAACTTGTGGGGAGTAAATTGTAATAAGTTCAAAGTTCAATGTATAAATAGGATTTTTATGCTCATTTGCAGCAGAATTTATATAGTTAGAGAGAGAAAGAAGAGAGATAAGGCTAGAGAGAGAAAGTGGTGGCCGGTGGCGGCGGTCAGGTGGTGTTTCGTGGTGGTCTGCGGTGGCCGGAGGCGGCCGAAGTTGCGGGTTTCACCCTGGAACCATTTCTCGATGATAAGAATGCAATGGAACTTAATTGTGATGCATGGATGGTTTAATGGAGTTTCATATGAAATCCGAGACCGTAGAAACGTTTGTGATGCAAAAATAGACACAACTACATAAGTGGATCTTGTTGCATGTCGGTTACAAGAAAATCCGCGTACATAATCAATTACGTTTTCCTACGGGCAAAGGTGAGTGGTTTATATCTGTTTTGGTATGAGTTGTTACTTTCGATTTTATTAAGATTATGAACACATAACATATGCTATTTTATTGTACTTATTGAAAGTCCATTATGAACGATAAAATTAAGATCATGTAGGTCAATTATTTGATAATGGAAGTATGGTATTTCATGTAATAATTCATTGGCCATATGGGTTAAATATTCAAGGAAAGTTGAAGTGTCAAGATGTTGTGTTGGAATCCATTTGGTTAGATTAGATTGATCACTCAACATAAACATCATCTTGAAAGACGTATGGAATAACATGTATGTACTAGAATGAAAGTTTAGAATACATTACTATATGTGTGTGTTTAATCATCGTGTTGAGGTACAAGCATGAGTAGTGAACCGTTTGCGATTTAAATGCTCATGGTCGTGATTTTTGACTCTTGGATATGCTAAGATGAATTAGCAAGTTCAGGTATGCGTGATGGGAATTGTTCATGAATATTTGAACGCAGTAACAAACTAGTCATGCATTCGATTTTGTTTAGCCATGATAGTAAGTACTCTAACACTTACTGTTAGTACAGGTATGGATATTTGACAAATAACGGTTGTGACGAAGTAACAAATGTATGTATAGAACACTTAAAACCCTCACTTAGCATTGCTAATTCAGATTGTGATGATCGATGTCCACAGGTTCACATGTCTAGTCAAATCACAGATTGAAGATCGGGTCTGAAGATTTAGTTGTATGAGTCACGCAAGGATGGATGATTCATTAAATATGTTATAAACACCATTTACAAAGAAAGAATTGTAACGCCTAGATAATTCTTTAAAAGATTTCAGTTAGGATATATGTTGTTTGTGTGTATTAGTAAACAAAAAAAACAAGGATCATTTTTCCGCTGCTAATTAAATGGTAAATCTTGTTTTCAATCTAGGGCGTTACAAGTTGGTATCAGAGCCTTGGTTTGAGGGATTCAAGTATTAGTAGAGTTGTGCTTGGACTCAAACCTATGTGCTTTTGAGATTAGCGACTCGTACAATCCAAGACTCGATCAATACCCGAAGGTGACCTTAAGTGGATAATGAAAAGGTCTTGAGGACTTGGTCCAACACGGATCTCGAAACATGTGGAAAAGATAGTTCACAGGTATGCCGTATTAATATATTGGTATTGGCAGGAGAAATTCCTGATGGGAGGGTATACTTTAGACAAAAGACAATAGTGTTGTCTTGGGAAGTGATTTGAATATGTTGCATGAACTGAAGCTCATTTCTCAAGCATAAGGTGCTGATTACATGAAGGCATGCGGATTTTATGTGGATTGCGCGCCCGGCCAGTGCGTAAGTTACATATGATACTCGTGAGACCATGAGAATCATCACACGTATGCCTGGTAAATTGGGAAGTAAGTGGTCGTGTGGACGAAAGGATGGAATGAACCTTTTGCAAAAAGGGTGAACCGGAAGGGATTCACTAAGGGGGTATAAAAACTAAACACGTATAAACGTGCCCGCGTAGACATAAAAGTTTTGAAACAAATTTTGCTAATGTACAAAAAAAGTAATTAAAGGGATGGTTTGTGGTTAAGATGGAAGACTCTCAAGTGATCGAGAGCCTTCTATAATGAATGAAATGATTAAATCCGTAAGTAAGAATGGATCGAACGTATACGAATGTAAGGTTTGAATCCGTAGTTAAGTATGGATCAAACGTATGTGAATGTAAGGTTTGAATCCGTATGCAAGTACGGATCAAACATGTAAGAATGAAAGGTTTGAATCCGTAGGTAAGAACGAATCCAACGTTTATAAGTGTAAGGTTTGAATCCGTAGTTAAGTATGGATCAAACGTATGTGAATGAAAGGTTTGAATTTGTATGCAAGTACGGATCAAACATGTAAGAATGAAAGGTTTGAATCCGTAGGTAAGTTCGGATCGAACGTATACGAATGTAAGGTTTGAATCCGTAGTTAAGTGTGGATCAAACGTATGTGAATGAAAGCTTTGAGTCGTATGCAAGTACGTATCAAACATGTAAGAATGAAAGGTTTGAATCTGTCGGTAAGAACGGATAGAACGTATACGAATGTAAGGTTTGAATCCGTAGTTAAGTATGGATCAAACGTATATGAATGAAAGATTTGAGTCGTATGCAAGTACGGATCAAACATGTAAAAATGAAAGGTTTGAATCCGTAAGCAAGTACGGATTAAACGTGTATGAATGAAAGGTTTGAATCCGTAAGTAAGTACAAATCAAACGTTTATGAATGAAAGGTTTGATTCGCAGGTAAGTATGGATCAAACATGTCTGAATGAAAGGTTTGAATCCGTATGTAAGTACGGATCATACGTATATGAATGAAAGGTTTAAATTCATAGGTAAGTTCAAATCAAATGTGTATGAATGAAAAGTTTGAATCCATAGGTGATATAGATAAACGTATATGAATGAAATGTTTAAATCCGTAGGTAAGTACAGATCAAAAAGGGGTATGAATAAAAGGTTGAATCTATAAATACGTAGGCATTGAAGGGGAATGAATGAGCGAATACGTTACCCTCTTTACCTAAGGTAGGCATGAACGTTGTAAGTATGTGGTGTTAGTAACTTAGTCGAGATATGCATGTTGCGTGACTCACATAATGCATATACACCTAACGCACATTTGAATATGAGTAGAGATATGTTATGGCTAATTATGGTGAATAACTGAGGAAAGCTAGTTAGAAAGGTATTGACAGTTTGACTTTCGAAAAGTCAAAAACGTTAAATTGATAAGTATAATGCAAATATGAATAAGATTGCATGAAATAAGCATCCCAATTGGAAATTGTTGGTGGGGCATGTAAATTATCTTGAATGAAAAGTGAATAGAATGTAATAACATGTTTATTCATGCTAATAACTGACTCACGACAGTCAGGATGACTAACGGGAGAAGACCTGGTCGAATGACCCAATTTTATAAAGGTAAATGAATTTTTGCAAAAAAAAGGATAGGATGGTGATTTTATAAGTGTGCCTTAAATAAAAAGGAAGTATAAATGCGTACTTCAGTCTATAATTAGTAGGATGGGAAAGGGTTGTGATGAAAGGTCACAAATTGGTAAGAAATGAAACAATGAAGTAGGATAAGAAAGGGTTATGCCCTAATTAAAAAGGAAGTATAAATGCGCACTTTAGTCTGTAATTAGTAGGATGGGAAAGGGTTGTGACCGAAAGGCAAGTGGCAAATAATTAGCAAAATAACAAATGAAACGCAAGGGTCCAACGTAGGAAATGTAAAATATGTATAATGGGTCTGTATGTAATGGGAATTGTGAAAGAACTCTTAAATGGACTACTGAAAGTTAACCATTATGGAATATAAGGTATATGTTTAATAGTTGATTTTGTATATACGAATGGTAGGATTCTTGTTGTAATGAAATCAATAGAATTAGTAATATGATGACCTCCGGTTGAAATTAGCGTTGTGGATAAGTGAAACCAAGCCAGGTGAGGCATGGGCTCAGAATGAAGCAAGTAACCCGACTTACGTACTATTTCTTAATGCTATGAAAGCAAGTTTAGTAGTGTTTGTTAAATAGAACTGGTAAATTGAATAATACTGGTCGTACAAATGAATAATAGTTATGGCATAAACATATGAATGTTTGACATTTAAAGGCCAAGACAGGAATGATTTCAACTCAGAATGGTGTTATTGGAAGGAATCTCAAATCCTTGAATAGAAATTTTGTGTTATGAATATATTCGTATGAAAAAGTTGAGCATACTTCAAATTAACCCTGAAAGGGGCGTGTGTAGAAGCTGAAACAGTCAGTGACTATAATTATGGTCTAACCTTGAGTCATTAAGAATGAACGAGAATGAGATATCGGATATGTTATGGTAACGGTACCAATTATTAGAATGCATTTCTAATATGCGTATATCAATAACTTGACTATATATGTGTTAAGGTAAGTAACTTGTGAACTAAACTCTATGGTTGATATATTCATGTTTATGTATAAATGTGGAATGGGAAACAAGAATGAATCAATAATTTATACTATGATAAGGTTATGTAATGCTAATTAGTGGGCATGAATGGTTCACCAAGCAACAATGTAAGTAGTTGGAATAATCAGGTCAACGATGATGTAGATGACCTTTAAGATGGTTAATATGAAAGTCGGGTTAAACACAAACGGTAGGTGAATGATGGGAATGATTATAAGTCCTCGTAATTCTCTGGAAAAAAAAAACCAAATTTGTAATTGAGAGTTGTGGGGATTGAAAACGGAGGTCGGAATCAAAAGCAGTGCTTAAAACGCAAAACCCGAAGGATGTAAACCGCAAGTGGCGCCACTTTGCTCCCTTGACAGCCTTGTGACTCTGATATTTGCCGCAGGGGGGGGCGTAAGGTGCGCCTGTGCCTGTGTTTTTCCTCCAAAATGGCCCAAAGTGATGGAAAATCATATGCAGAACTTATGTAGCTTAAAACTGGGAATTGAGACCTTGTTTGGGTGCAAATTAAGTTGAAAGGAATAGTTACATAAGACCTTATACATGATAGACCATTTGGTCAGTAAAGTTGTCACACGTTAATTGATTGTGGAATTAGAACGGTATATATAGATGTATAAATATTCGTGTATGTATGACATTAATATTATGTGAATTTTCAAAATTATGTATAGTATGATTCTAGGATCTTGACCGTCATGTCGGTTATAGTAACTACACGATGAGAGATAGAATGTTGGGTTATGATAACACGTACGTGGGATTTATATGCACGTATGTATTTTTAATGTCGTTGATCGCATTATAAGAGTATACCATGTCACTAACATGGCTAATGTGGTAGACTGAACTAAAAAAATATATCGGGATGGAATAATGTTTGAGAGTAAAAAAAAATAATAAATAAATAAAAATACACGTCGAGAAATGCGACTACTTTGGTTTAAGGCATGACTCACCGAAAGTTGAAGGGCTGTTGTTGTAAAAATCGAATTTGAGGGGAGTAAATTGTAATAAGTTCAAAGTTCAATGTATAAATAGGATTTTTATGCTCATTTGCAGCAGAACTTATATAGTTAGAGAGAGAAAGAAGAGAGATAAGGCTAGAGAGAGAAAGTGGTGGCCGGTGGCGGCGGTCCGGTGGTGTTTCGTGGTGGTCCGCAGTGGCCGGAGGCGGCCGAAGTTGCGGGTTTCACCCTGGAACCATTTCTCGATGATAAGAATGCAATGGAACTTGATTGTGATGCATGGATGGTTTAATGGAGTTTTATATGAAATCTTAGACCGTAGAAACGTTTGTGATGCAAAAATAGACACAACTACATAAGTGGATCTTGTTGCATGTCGGTTACAAGAAAATCCGCATACACAATCAATTACGTTTTCCTACGGGCAAAGGTGAGTGGTTTATATCTGTTTTGGTATGAGTTGTTACTTTCGATTTTATTAAGATTATGAACACATAACATATGCTATTTTATTGTACTTATTGAAAGTCCATTATGAACGATAAAATTAAGATCATGTAGGTCAATTATTTGATAATGGAAGTATGGTATTTCATGTAATAATTCATTGGCCATATGGGTTAAATATTCAAGGAGAGTTGAAGTGTGAAGATGTTGTGTTTGGAATCCATTTGGTTAGATTAGATTGATCACTCAACATAAACATCATCTTGAAAGACGTATGGAATAACACATATGTACTAGAATGAAAGTTTAGAATATATTACTATATGTGTGTGTTTAATCATCGTGTTGAGGTACAAGCATGAGTAGCGAACCGTTTGCGATTTAAATGCTCATGGTCGTGATTTCTGACTCTTGGATATGCTAAGATGAATTAGCAAGTTCAGGAATGCATGATGGGAATTTGTTCATGAAGATTTGAACGTGGGTAACAAACTAGTCATGCATTCGATTTTGTTTAGCCATGATAGTAAGTACTCTAACACTTACTGTTAGTACAGGTATGGATATTTGACAAATAACGGTTGTGACGAAGTAACAAATGTATGTATAGAACACTTAAAACCCTCACTTAGCGTTGCTAATTCAGATTGTGATGATCGATGTCCACAGGTTCACAGGTCTAGTCAAATTACAAATTGAAGATCGGGTCTGAAGATTTGGTTGTACGAGTCACGCAAGGATGGATGATTCATTAAATATGTTATAAACACCATTTACAAAGATAGAATTGTAACGCCTAGATAATTCTTTAAAAGATTTCAGTTAGGATATATGTTGTTTGTGTGTATTAGTAAACAAAAAAAATAGGGATCGTTTTTCCGCCGCTAATTAAACGGTTATATTTTAAATTTCAAAGATAGTCAACCGCCTAGCCAAGCTAGCCAATAAGGACCGGCCACAGAGGACCGCTAGGCCCGCCAACGCCCACGCTAAAACCACCGCTCAAAGGGCCACGCCGAAACCCAAGCCCATCCGGGGTGGTGACTTGGGCGTTTGTACCCAATCTACGCCGAAACCTAAGCCCCATACCCCATAGTCTTAATTATTATAGTTGTCGACTCAATCTCGGTCCAGCAAGAACAAATCCCAATCTGATAGTTTAAGGTTCAACGACGAGTACCTATTCAGATTTTAAAGTTGTCGACCCAGTCTCGGTCAACAAGAACAGACCCGGGTCTGAATCAAGCAGAGATCGTCGGATATTAAGCATCAGAGATCGCCGTAAAACCGTCAAAACTTGATGGACAGGTTTCTAAAAACACCAAATAAAACTGTCAGAATAGAAACGAGCGGTCAGTGTTTTTTTTTTTCAATTTGCAAATCAGTTTTTACAGGGAATAATCGTTGTTTGAGTTCTTTTAGACATAATAGAATTAGGAAGCAAATTGCTTCCTATTTGCAGAGCTTGTTGTTCATGTTTCTTTAGGGGGGGGGGGGGGGGTAGTCCCTGCAAATGGTTGGATATTCTTTAAAACCTTTTTTAAGTATTTTTTTAATAAATTGTTGGATATTTATGTTATTTACACAATTAGTCCTTACAAAGGTGAATTGATAAAAACGCCCTCATGTGTGTGGCACATGAGCGGGGGTAGTCCATGCAAATGGTTGGATATTCTTTAAAACCCTTTTTAAGTATTTTTTTAATAAATTGTTGGATATTTATGTTATTTACACAATTAGTCCTTACAAAGGTGAATTGATAAAAATGCCCTCATGTGTGTGGCACATGACTATATTTAATAGAAAAAAAATTATCTGTATTAGGGTTAAAGGACATAACGTGCAAGATTTGAAAACACAAAGTACAAAACTTGTTAATTTTAAAAACAAAGAACAACACCTGAAAACGGGTGTAAAAATAAGGGACAAAACTTGAAATTCACTCTGACATATATTAATATTGTATTTAATATTATATATCCAAATATGATTTATAGTATTTTATTTTATTAATAATAAACATAATTCCAACCGCCATATTCTTGACTTTAGGCGAGTCACGAAGTGGAGAGACCCAATGTTAGCCATACATGACTCGGTTCCACTCGTTTGATCCTTTCTTTCCGTATTAACTTGTTTAAGCCTCGTTTCTATCTTTCACCTACAAAACACTATATTTATTAAATACAAACTATAAGCGTCTAAAACCGACTCGAAAACTAGCAAAAGCTATACAAAACTACATAGGAAAATAGGATGTATTTACAACACATCAGGGTCCCATTGGACCGTTGGCAATTATAGTAACAACTAGTTTTAAAAAAATTAAACAACTAACATTTAAACCAACCTATTCATTATAAACACACACATTTATATTACACATCTCACATAAGCAAACACTCTCAACCCCCACTTCCAATTTACCAATTCTAAATTTCATTTAATCACAATGAGCTCAAGCGACAAAGAGATCGCGCAACACCCACCTACATGTGATATATTTGCAGCAGATACCACAAGTGACTCAGAAGCCATTCAACCTTCACAACCACCTTACATTCCCATTCAGAGTCATGATCTGAATATTCTAAATGTTCAATTCATGCACTTCGTCATGGAAACGACCGAGCAATTAAATAAAGACGACGCCGAACATATGTACTTACAATTCTATGCTTCGTCGGGCGTCGAGGCAAGCTCAAGTTCTAGACAAAGGAACAAGGGGAAGCACAAAGAAATAAATAGCGGTTGAGAGGAAGGAGACTTGCGACTATGGAATGACTACTTTGCATCGCAACCTGTGTTTGAGAAGACACATTTAGACGTCGTTTCTGGATGAGGCGTTCACCTTTTCTTAGAGTTGTAAATGACCTATATGAAAAGTATTCGTACTTCTCACAACGTACGAATGCAACTGGCAGAACGAGGCTATCTCCGATTTAGAAATGCATTTCCGCCATATGTCAGCTATCATAAGGCACGGACGCTGACGCAACCGATGAGTACGTACGGATAGCTGAATATAAAGAGTACTTAAGAAAGCCTAATGCAACCGACATCCAACGGTTGTTAGAGGCTCATCAAAGCCGAAACGGCTTATCAGGAATGCTTGGTAGTATATATTGTATACAGGTGGAAACATTGCGTTGTTGCATGGCGCACACAGTTTACTCGTGGTGATCACGATTTTCCCACCATAATGCTGAGGTTGTTGCATCATGTGACCTTTAGATTTGACAACCAATTTTTGGAGTTACCGACTCGAACAATGACATCAACGTCTAAACCGGTCACCAATATTCAGTGACATCTTAAAGGGCTTTGCATCGCCTTGTAATTTTACAGTCAACGCCATGGAATACGGCCAAGGCTATTATCTAGCTGATGGAATTTACCCTGAATGGAGCACTCTTGTTAAAAGCTTCACGTATCCACAAGGCGATAAATTGATTTTTTTTAAAAGACACGAGTCAGCAAGAAAGGATGTGGAAAGGCGTTCGGTGTTCTCCATGCTCGTTGGCACATTATACAAGGTCCAATAAGGATTTGGAAGGCAATAGTTATATCCGATGTAATGTACGTATGCACAATACTACACAACGTGATAGTTGAAAACGAAGGGTATGTCATATCAGATTGGGATAATGATGAGGACGATGATCTGCCGCCACCATCGACACATGACAACTTTGTTGAACACTTGCAATGGATGAACAAAAATAGTTATAATTCAGTAATAAAAATAATTTAGAAATTGTATTTTTCATATTTTTAAATAATTCAGTAATAAAAATAGTTATAAACATTAATTAAATAAAAGAAAATTAGATTATACAAAATATATATAGTTTAAGTAAAATGAAAAAAAAGGTGATAAGGTGGATAATGAGGTATAAGTTTGGAGTGGTTTATTTTGGAGAAAAAAAAAGCAAGGGTTTGAAATGATCATCGTCCTCATCATTATCCCACAACGGTCACCAGACTATCACAACGGTCGCAAACGCCACAGTAGATTTCAATTTTCTCTAGCAAATCTACAAACCAGTCATGATTACATCGTCACCTAAACAAATAAATAACATATTATAATTATTTTGATACATTCTAATTTAAGTTCTCTTTACTCTAGAAGAATGTAATTTGAATTCATTCAAATGTAATTCGTTTCGACCATATCTAATTTTTAACAAGTCTGAAAATTAAACTCTTCTATTAGTTTGATAAGAGAACCCGTTAATAAGGAAACACAAAATATAAATATACCACTATAACATCAATATCATTTACAATTTTTGTCGGCCCTCTTCTTTTTGGAGAGAACAAAGTCAACAAACTATGTTTTTTTTTTATAAATACGTAGAGTTAGCTTGATCATGAAGCTATGATTGTATGTTGCTTCTGTCTTAGATCTTCATCATTCTCACTTAATCCCATCAATAGTAAAGCTACGATAGGTCTGAGAAGGTAAGATATAGACATCTTACCAACCCATGGGAATAGAGAGACTGCTTCATGAGACCCGGCTCGATATAGTTTTGATAAGCCTTGGATAAAGCACAAACACTCAGCATGGACAAAGCTGATTAGTGCATGTACCCACTACCCCATAGGAATAGAGAGACTGCTTCAGTGAGACCCCCGGCTCGATAGTAGTTTTGCATCAAGCTTGGATATAAGGCACATAACACTCAGCAATTGGGACAAAAGCTGATTAGTGCATGTACCCCATTGTCTTTCAGCTATCAACGCCACCACATGTTGCATGATTAATCATCCCTCGCTTTTTAACGTTGTTTTCACGAAATTAGTAAAATAACGTTAAAATTAGTGCACTTTCACTTTTGCCCCCCGAGGGCCCACATATATACACATTATATGCGCATACCAAGCGTGGCGTTGCTTCTGTCTTAGATAAACTAGTATTTTATCCCGTGTGTTGATGGCGGTACTAGTTCAGAATTGACACGCGGTATAGTTGTAAAAGAACGAAAAAAATAACTATTGAAGTTTAGACTATATGATAACTTTAGTATTTTATCCTACGTATTGCGACGAGAACATCATATAAATATGCATAATGTATATTTTATTAGTATATCTAAGAAAAATTAAGAGAATATCGTATAAACAGACCATTTATATATATGCTATCTTATAATAAAATTCTTTAGAGCAAAATTTGCATTTTATTTAGTTTTAAAGCTTTTACTGGGAGCATTTTTAGTATTTATGACATAATTTTGTTATTTAATGTAAATTTGGTATTTAAACAAATCTAATATTAATAAAAAGGTATACTTAATGCACATGACATTCTTATACTAAAAGAATAGCTTACTTAATGCCATATGGCAAATGCTCCTTCAATTCACTATTATTATTATTATTATTATTATTATTATATTAATTAATTAATTAATAAAACAATAAAAAATTCCTTAACAACTTAATATTAATAAATTCTACTTGTAATAAACAATTTCTATTTGTAATAAACAATTTTAAATAATGTCAATGTAACAACACATTCTTATTTTTTTTTTATATATGTTTAAACATCTATTAAATAAATTATTATTTTATATTATAATAATAAAAATGTTAAAGAACAGGTTAATCGATATTTGAAAAACGGTTTACTTCCATGCTTTGAAAACACTTTTAATGTTATTAGACCCGTGTAATAAACAAGTATAAGGATATAATATCTTCATAATAATTTTTGTGTAAGTCTATACTCACCGGATTTCCTAAATAAAGTTATATTTTTAGGCTTGCCAAACCATTCATATTACCAAGGGTCAGTGTTACCGGATGTCCTAAATAAAGTTATATTTTTAGGCTTGCCAAACCATTCATATTACCAAGGGTCAGTGATACAGTGACGTTATCAAGAAATATTGATCGAAAGAATGGTTTATGTAATGAACTTGACTACATGTCTGTCACTGGTTATTGAGGCACTCATATTATCGGGAAGTAATACTGGCACTTGAACATTTATCCCTAGATTTCGTTTAATACCGCGAAATAGAAGGATTCCGTTTAAATTGAGAAGAAGACAGTTTCCTCTCGCCCTATGTTTTGCCATGACGATAAATAAAAGTATAGGACAATTTATATGTAAAGTTGGTTTGTTTCTAAAAGAATTGGTTTTTTAAACATGACCAACTGTTGCGTCATGTATGGTAAAAAGTTCACTTATGTAAATTTATGAAAAGAATACAAAATTAAATAATTTAAAATTTATATCCATAAACCGTGTAGTACAAGTCTAATAATCTAGTGTATTTAATAATTTTGGTATTTATGCCATAATTTTGTTATTTAATGAATTTTTGGTATTTAAACAACAGAATTGAACCAAAAAATTAGCATATATATGTGGTATATGTTAGGAACTGTGAAATTGATAGGAATCGATAAACAAACATAAAAATAAATACAATGTTGTAAATTAGGAATGAGATTGGTACTGTATTCGTACTCGTATCAGTACCGAAAATACCAGTACCGAATTTGAATAAAATTGGGTACCAAATACCGTACTGAATATATTGGTATGGTACGGGTATTTCGGTAGGGTACCCGTTTTGGCATCATTTTATTTTTATTTTATTTATTGAGCACTTTACATGTACTAAATAGGTAAAATCGATACAAGTACCATACAATACGAGTACCGAATAGGTAAAACCGATACGAATACCAATACGATACGAGTACTTTAAATACTATAATACGAAATAAAACATAATATTTTTTTTTTAAATTCTACATAAAATTCGATAACAGTACCCGTTTTTACCCGTACGAATACCGAATACAAAAATCAATAAAACTTGGTAACAGTATATGTATCGAATACCTAAAATTGGTTCAGATACCGGTACAGGCATTTGGCAAAAGAAAGCCATCCCTACGATAAATTGTCGACTTTATCGTAACACACGAATTCTCCGGCAGTTAAAATTCATTTTTCATTTTAAAACATTACCCACATGTACTTGCAAATTCTTGTGGTTCATAAGAACCAGGGTCGGCCCAATGGACTTATGACCCTAGGCAAAGGCCTAGGGGCCTATAAAATCTAGGCCTCCGAATTTTATATATTGTTTCATATTAGTATATTAGTTTTAGGCCATATAAACCAAGTGCAAGGCCCAAGTGCAAACTTAACAGCTTCTGTTTTCTGAAAGTGATCTATACGAAATTAAATGATTACCCTCGTAGGTGTCTGTTGAGTTATCAATGCGAAATTAGGGCCGAACATTAGGGTATCAACTAATCAGCTTGGCACTTGTCAAAACAGGTAACTGCTATTATTTTGCAACATCTACTAATGTTGCATTCTTGTGTTGTGTATATATATATTGCTGATTGCTCAACTTTAAAAAATAATTTAGTTTTTGTGATTTGGTGATTTTGATTTGTACATTTTGGCTACTTGCATGATAATTTTTTAACGTGGATTTGCTTATTTCAGTTGTTGTTTAAGGCTGATTATTTTAACTATTTACTGTATCTGATTTTTGGCCACCAAATTTATATGTACACACCATATTTTTAAAACAACTTTAGAACTAAAAACACTTTTGATATTTTAGTGTTTAATAAACCACTAATTTAACTGAGTGGGAAATAATATACAATAAAATTTCATATACATACAATATAGTTTTTAAGTATATTACAATTAAGATTTAAGTGTTTTAATGAATGTGAACCAGTGTTGGTTTGGGGGAACCGATGTACAATTCAAATTTTCAAAAAATATACACAAACAAAACTATTATATGATTCTTTTACGGGAACTTGGCTAGCAAACATGACAAATGACACAAAATTGTAGGCTTTCACGACGTTCGATTTGAACTTAAGGTTTATTGTCATTATATCTATTCATTATTAAGTACGGATTCTATGGTCTCTTACTCACAACGTTTTATATCAATGTCGTGTTTGTAATGTCTTTTAGTCTTTATATCATTGTCGTCTTCGTAACGTCTTTCAATCGAATCCGTATGATTCTTCTATTAGTTATAATTACAAGTATTTAATTGCATCATTGCCATTGATTTAAGTATTTTAATGAATGTGAATCGATGGTGTGTTTTAATGAATGTGAACTAGTTATACAAAACATATAACTTTCAAAAAGACAAATGTTAACTTCGCCAGCTACAAACTCTTTAGTTTATAATCGCCGGTCTCAAGCCTGGGTGAAGGAGGAGGGTTTGTTACTAAATATGTTGAAAATGATAATTTTGCAAAAGGACCTTCACTTGGTAGTTCGCTTACAGTCTTCAAAAACATTGAAACGGCCCTGATAACAACATTGGTTAAATATCATTCATATCAAAACACTATTTCGTATTTACATGTGCTTATATATTCTTGTGGTTCTTAACAATATTGGTTGTCATGTAACATCATTATTCATATCAAAACACTATTTAGTATTTACACACGTGCTATCCAACCCAATTTTCCATTTTTGTACAACACTTTCAAGAGTCTTTCACATTTCCAAAAAAAAAAAAAAAAGCAGCACACACAAAAAGGTACCTCAAACTAATCTTCTTCAACTTCTACATCACACAATCAGTACATGAATTTGATCTTATTCAACTGTTTTTAACGAATTGATGATTGTAAGAGGTTTGTATGAGTTTAATATAGGTTTATTGATGGTAATTTTGTAGTTAGGGCTTGTAATTGCTGTGAATGATGTGCAATTTGTTTAATTTAGGGTTGAATGTCATTTTGTTGTTAATTTGTAGGTGTTTAGCTTATGATTGAATCTAGAATTTGATACTTCAATTTTTTTTTTTTTTTAACAATAAGTCTTTCTCATTAAAACGCCAAAACAACAAATTACAAGCAAATGGCAGGTAAACGGGCAACAAGCTGCACCGCAACCCCTTTTGAATTGCAAAACATATCCTACTAAAGACGACTCGAGTATTGGGAATCGAGAGATTACTATTAACGACCTGCTGAACTCTGTTTAAGAATTCCACGGACCTCTGGGGCTAGGGAACCAAATGTATCAAAAGCAAATGGTATAAACACATGTTGATTTTCCAAACAAGCTTTCTCGAGTTTAGCGACTTTGCCTGACTCCGCCTTCAGGACAGCCTGGCAGGTAGACGGGCAACAAGCTGCGCCGAAACCCCTCGTGAATAGATAGGGTTTTTTAGAGGTTATGATAGAGATAAAGTGAGCAGTGTTGAGTTTAGACAGTTTCTTTTGCTACAGTTGATTGTGCAAATGATAAAAAGTGGTCATGAGTATGTGCTGTGCGTCGTCAAGTCAGTGCTTCGACCGGTGATGGAGTGGTGCGTCAAGTCAAGTCTTCGATCAGTGATGGAGGAGAAGATTTTTTTTAAGGTAAGTTGGACTTGTAGAGACGCTAGAGGTGGTAATTTTGACTCGTTACGTTTGATCTATAACACGTCTAAGGGTCAAACCGGCTGAAACTTGAAAGTTGAAAGTCCTCTAAAGTGTATTCAAATGCATAAAAATGATACTCGTTTCTCTTCTAAAGGAAGTTAATTCATTACAATCTTTTGTAATGATATTGATTAATCGGTTTGTGGGACCTAAACTGCTTTTGACATACGTATAAAGTTATCTAATTTGGATTTAAATTTCGAACTCATTTTGACCCGTTACCCAACCCAGTCGTTTTACCACCTCTAGTTAAAGTCTTGTGAAGCAGCACTGTAAGGTCCATGATACTTTGACGAATGAGCTTTAGCCTCTCTGTTCTTGTTTGTTTGTATAAAGATTTAGCAAGATGAAGTTGATGCATATCATTTACAAGATAGCAATGACTGCTTGCTCATGCTCATTTGAACCCGTTATATGTAGCTTTTAGAAGCTTAAAAGATTTGCCAGTTTGTGATTGTCGGTGTATATTAGTTGTCCAGGTTTGTGGTTGACTTTGCCCGTAACGATTGTAGTGAACTTGGTTGGTCTGCATTGCCTTTTTTTAGTGAACTTTAAAATGCTCGGTTTGTGTGTGAGGTTATCAATGGCAAATGTTTTATTAACTCACTTTTAGGCTTGTATCAAAATTTCGGTTTGGGATAAACATACGCGATCATATTGCAGGATTTGGTGTTATTATATGGCTAAAAACGAAGCCGAACACGAAGTTTCTGTGGCTAAAAGCGAAGCCGAAAGCGAAGTTTCTATAGACCTGGCAAGAGAGTCGTTAATCGCTCTATCTTACTCTCTACCAGACACCGATCTTCCTTCAACCGATCAACCCAAAAGTGTTCATAGTGTCACAGAAGCTGTAAATACCGAAGAAAATGAAAAAGTCGGTCCGAGCTGATCTCAATATCATATGCCGAGTCACCCGACACCAAGGGTTCACCAGTTTCACCTAAAGAAACGATTGATTCACCACCGGTTTCACCTAAAGAAACGAGGGGTTCATTGGTTTCACCTAACGAAACCAACGGTTAGATCTTTCGGAGTATTAGCTGTTGATCTTGTTTGATGTTTATTGTGTGAATCATGATGACCAACTTTGGGTTGCAGTCACCATTACAGCAAAATAAAGCAGATGTTTTGTAGTAGTCAATGTTTTGTTTATGACTATTGCAAGCTGGTTTTTGTTTCTTGAATTGTATATCTCACATTGAGTTGTTGTGATGTGGGTTTGTATTTTTGTTTCTTGAAATTAAAGAACGTCACATACACAAATAAAGCATAAATGCTAGGTTCAAAACACCCATAAAGTGTTAATCAACGGTACGACGTTTGTGTGTATAAACGAACTCCATAACTTATGACATTTCGAATATATCATCTACATGAAATATGACAAAAGAACACAATTGGGAAGTCATATTTGGCTAAGCATCACTATCATACGAATTAGAAAGCTGAGCTTCATTTGATGATTATGAAGCAGAGTATGATTGTATCGTGATCTTGTGGAGGCGGTTGAGGCGATACCGTTTATTTCGCTTATCAAGTTCCCCTGTTGTTATGCATAGATCAAACACATTCGAGTGCATATTCTTCGCTACATACTCCGCAACCTTACTACCACCGTGTCTGTCATACACCCCAAAGAAGCCCTAATACCATAGCTAAAAAATCATTAGGCGGGTCGAACGAACCAAACACATTTTATCAAGTTTCGGAAGCACCCAAACACATTTTATCAAGTGTTCATGCTTTTCAAAAAGGAAAAAAAATGAAGTGTTGATGACAAATGCAAATTTGTAATGGCCAAATGAACCCAATCATATAAGATGAAAAAAAAAAAAATTGTGTGTCTATACACTTGCCTTCCAAAGTATAATCCATTTTTTTTTAAAAATCACCCAAAGCCAAAAGTACAAGCTAGATAAGCTAAAACTTGTTGCTTATTTATAGTTTGTAATTGTAATTAGCCCATACAATGGAGTTGGGCTTTCGTACTATTGTGCTACCATCTGGAGCTACTCTCTAAATATCAACATCATACCCATAAATTATACACAAATTAATTCAATAATTGGCAAGTAAGTTCTGCTTAATAGTTTTAACATATACAAATAATACATCACAAATTAATCTTTCTTGTTTATAAATTATATATCACTTTTTATTATTTTTTCGTTGCCTTACGACATGTTTATTATATTTTAGGAGGTGTTTGGTGTTGTGTTTTCAAAATAGATTATGCATTTTCTAAAATAGATTTTGCGTTTTCAAAACTGGTTTTGAAAAAGCATGTAGGTACATGCTTCTCCAAAACTGCGTTTTGGAGGCATATAATCACTTTTTCATCCAAACACTTTTTAGATTATTTATGTTTTACAAACGAAATAATCACTTCAAAACGCAATCCCAAACACCCTCTTAGAAAAGTAGGGTAATGTTATAGTACAAATAAGCTTAACATGCTAAATGTGAGAAGTGAATAAAAGATTTTTTATTTTTATTTTTGAAATTTTTTCCCTTCTTGTTAACCATATATTTCATTTCTAGAATCAATTTTTTTTTTGTGTATTTACAAATATACTTAACAACTTAAATTGGCAAGGGTCATGAGCATTTAATTAGTTTTTTCTTTTTAACGGCTTGCATTTGACAGATTTAAAGACTTATTTTGCTTGATACTTGTACGCTATTACTCACAATTTAGTTTTGAGTAAAATTTATTTTAAGATGTAGATGAAAAAAACATCACAGCCACTTAGCTAGAGTTAAAAAAATGTGCTTTAAAAGTTTTAAAAGAAAAACAAAATATGTTTAAGTAATTAAAATATAATATAATAAAATTTAAAAGTTTTAGTATTATATAGATCCATACTTTCTATATATATATATTTTATAATATATATATAATTTATATATATATATATATATAAAATTCGCAAACGATATCTTGTAACATGAGCTATTAGACTGTGGGGTATGGGCTTGGGTCGGGGGCGTGGGTTGCCCTTCAACGCCAGCTTTTCCACCCCAGGTTGGCGTTGGGTTGGGCGTTGCCCCTTTGGCGTGGGGCCGGGGGGAGCTGGCTGGCTTTGGTTGGCTGGTCCAATTTGGCTAGCTTTGGTTGGCTACTTTAATTAAAAGAAAAATTCACATGGCAGGCCACGCCAAGCTAAGCCACGACACACCACGCCCCCTCCACACCTTACTTTTTTGGAGTGGCCTGGTGGAGCCCACCTTCGCCACGTGTCGTGCAAAGCCCCTAACCAAGCCCCCCATACACCGCAGTCTTAGCTTTTCTAACATATTATAAGGGTGGTCGAGGCACTCGCGTGAAAGGGCATTCTGACTTTGAACCCATGTCAGAATACCGTCGCCACCCACAAGGGTAGGGCGGGCGGGTTGCTTTTGCCACAAGGAGTACCCGTGCAAGATTTAAGTTTTTTGAGGAGGTTGTTGGCCTTGGAATTAGTTGGTGGGTTTTGATTGGTTAGGGCATTTGACTTCATTTAAATTAAAGAAGTTAGTTTATAGCATGGATAGACGTCACGTCAGCATTGTTTTATTACTAATGGGTACTTTGAAAGAAAATTGACATAACGGGTGTTAATTAGTACTTTTAAAGGATACTACTCCTTTACGTGTCCCTCTCCCTTTGTCATAGTAAAAGTTATCATATATGTCATACATGGGTTGTTTCATATGATACACATACCATTTGTTGTATTCAGGGTCGTCTCCGAAAATCACAAAACAACTTTGGTCATGTGTGAGATAAAAAATTCAGGCCCCGTTCACACATCTCACTGTAATATAAACTCAACAATCATTCAATTATATATATACAAAACTAAAAACCCATAATACAACGATAATTGTTATAAAATAGATAAAACAAATTAACAAAAATAGTGTAGCAAAAATGATCGAGCCTACTTACTTAGAGAAAAGTGTGGGTCTCCTACCATTTTCTAAAGCAAAACCCTCGATCATTAAAAAAAATTCAAATAATCAAAGTCTAAACATACAATCAACACTAAACAAATTCTAAACTTGAATTTAAAGTATTAAACACAAAATTTCAGGAAGATTTTTTTTTGATAGACATATTTTTTTTAATAAACATTAAAATTTCAAACCCAAAATTTGAGAAAAAAATATAAATATATTTGAATTAATAGATTACACATAGGAAAACATTAAAATAATATATTATATATATATATATATATATATATTTAATATATGAAAAAAATTTAGATACAATATAAAGTAGTGGAATCAATCATGTGGTTTATGCCGGATGAAAATATACTCACTGTAACAAACTATAACAAACGAAGAAAAACCAAAAAAATTATTCATAATACTCCCAGATCGTGTTCTCTTTGTTATTATTATTGAATAGGAGTAAATTAAATAATAAATTAAATAGAAGTGATGATAAAGCGATTAAATAGAATAATACCATCATGAAACAAAAGCCATACCATCATGAAACAAAAGCCAGCAAAAAACTATAATACATAGACTAGTTTTTATTTGGTTTGAATTGGGCTACAAACTAACCTTAGAAATTTTACAAAGCCCAGATAAAATAAAAAAACAAATAAGCCGTCCCGGTCCAAGTCAATATTTCCCTGTCTTCATCTTCTAATTTACCTTAACACTCTATTCCCGAGTCACATTTAATAAGGGAAGGGGAAGAAAAAGAGATGAAAATATAAAAAAAACCATGTTCCTGAGATTTTTTAGTGATAGAAAGGGAGGGGAAACGAGGGAAAATTGAAAGAAAATTTGCCTTTATATTTATCCTCCAAAATTGGAGAGATTAGGAGAGAAAATCTTATTAATTACTAATTGATCTTTTCTTTTCTTTTCCTCCTAACTCGGGAACACATAGAATGCTTGATTTTCTTCTCTTTTCCTTTACTTTTCATTAAACTCGGGAACACGAAAAAAAACACGTCTTTTTCTTCCTTTTCTCTCTTAATTCATTTTCCTTCCCATCCCCCTGTTAAATGAGACTCGGGGACACAGTGTAATAGCATCAACAAAGTTCGCTGAGCTGCCGCCACACAGGGAATAGATCATGGCCACTTTTCCTTTTTGCTTCTATTTTTCTTTCAACTTTCTCATAATATCAATTAACCCTAGTGTTATCATCTTGCTTTCTCTTAACCATTATCGTCGGAAAAATTTACGGGCCCTATTTCATTTTTGGCCTTGAGCCAACGCTCACCCGGCACTTGCTCAGGGCCAGCCCTGGATTGTATTTATCATTCGAAAAGTTTCCAAAACTTAGTCTTTAATTATATAAAATAGTGAGTAATCAAATCAAAATAAAATATTTTACCAAATACGAAATATGGGATTTAATTTAAATGGCTTTGTACACCGGAGCGAAAATTGTATGTGTACGTAAGATGGTCGTAATCATATTTTGGTTTAATACAAGAACTAACAACTAAGGTTAAATGAAAATATCATCACTCAACATATATATATATATATAATTTCATTGTTTTATATATGCATCATCGAAGATTAGAAAATTACCGGGTATAGCCTTGTTTATGTTGAGAGTGCCCACTTGCAGGGCAGACCTATATTGTCCTTGGGGGCGGACAATACCATGAATTTTTATCTTTTAGTGTTAAATGTACGTGAAAATCTTAAATGCTCCCTATGAAATTTTGAGCAATTATACAACTCCACTAAAAACTTTGTTCCAAAGCGTTAGCCAAAACGTACATCTCTTTTCAAATACCTACTTTGACTTTAAAATTTGCTAGTTTTTTAAGGAATATTCTTTCGTTAAAACCTAAATGTTCTCTTGGGCGACTTGAAGGTTTTATTTTCTTTTTTAGTTCTTTTAAATATTAAATAGAGTAAACTTCTGTTTTATTTCTTGTGTTTGGTTGTTTTAATGGTTTTGTCTCATTCTTTAAAAAAAGCCATTTTGCTTCAATAGTTTATCATGTTTTTTCCATTTTGCTCCCCGCCTCTAACTCAATTAGAAATGTCTGTTATATAGAAAGGTATTTTGGTAACTTGCTATATGAAAGTGAAAATATTTTGATAATTATTTTAATTTATAATATATGCATACAAACACATCAGATACATACATCTATACATACAGTGTTGAACACGCATCTCACCTACTCACCACCATTCTACAGACTTTAATCCTCTCACCATCAAAATCAAATGTTCCTTCCTTTCATAAAAAACTGCACACCCGCCTGATCTCTTGAAGGAACGGTGCTCCGGCGCTTGGACCACCATAACCAATGACGGTGGTGGAAGTGCAACATGATCAGAAGCCGCGATGACCCCACAATGAATGGCTACAACTCCGGCGACGGGTTTCTTCAGAATTTAAGCAACGGCCAGCTGCCCGGCCCACCGAATTTCCGGTTCAATCGCCGGCTACCTGTCTAACCGGTAGGCCGTCCTCAAAATGGGTTTGACACCCTCGACCGGGCTGCTCCAAGATTGTGGTGGTGGCCAGATCTGTGGAGTATGCGGTGCTAGCAGGTGGATTTTCGGGAGTTAGTGGAACTGGAAAACCAAGAAATTAGAGAGGGTAGTTAGTGGAAAACCCAGATCTGTGACGATGGTGGAAGGTGGTAGTTGTGGTGGTGGTGGTGGCTGTGGGTGGTGATTATGATGGTGGTGGTTAGTTCGGATGATGGCAGTGGTGGTGAGGTCCGGCGACATGGTGATAAACCTTTAGCAAAAAAATGGTGGAGGATGGTGGTTGAGGACTGATGGTGATGGCCGAGTGGCAGGCTGGTAGTCGATTAGCAACAGCAGAGGGAGGGGAGAGGTTGCTGGTGATGAATGGTGATGTAATGATGGTTTGATCTTCTTTTTTGAATGAAGAATGATGATTTGATGATACATAAGAGACAAAAATAGATTTATCAATTAACAAATTGATGTTAGGAATTAATAATAAATAAGTTAATGTTTCCATTTATAAAATCTTGAAATGTCCTTTTACTTAACGTATACTTTGGATGGAGTTAGAGACGGGGAGCAAAATAGAAAAACCATAGCAAACTATTGAAGGAAAATGGCTATTTTTAAAGGTTTGGGACAAAACCGTTAAAGTGACCAAACCAAATGAAGCAAAACGAAAGTTTACTGCATTAAATCCTTAATTATGTTCAAAAATACAATATTGTTACATGGTTCTCTACATATTTGAAAACCTTCATTAGCGATGCAGCTTAGAGTTAGATGCTTTACTTATGAATAGGCTGATTTGGTTTTGGATTATGTTCAATTTCAGAGAGGTTAAATGTTTTTAGCTAAAACGAACAAATTTTATAGATTGAAAGTGGCTGAAAACCATTTTTTAATGCATACAACCTATTATTTGTTATATTCAAAGATTCAGATATTTTAATAATATTACTTTGGTAATAATTCTCAACACATTTAATCTCCTAAATTATAAAAGGATGGGGTGATTGTTTGGCTGGTCAAACCAATGCAGTCTGGCTTGTTTAACATGTTCTAAAATTGACCTGTTTCGACCCAGATTCATGCTTGACCTGTTTGTAGTGCTATTTTCTTAGCATTATTTTATAAGAGAAACAACGGCTACTATCATTTGTAGTTCTATTATCTTACTTTCTTAGCTTTATTTTATGTCACTATTTTGAGCATGCTAATATAATATCTTTACAAATTGAAAATGGCATGCATACCTATAGTCTTAATATCTTTACAAACAACGGTTAATATTTTTTATAATGTAATTGAAATTCAATTTGGTTTTATTTTTTTTATTATTTGACCCAATCCAACCCAACCAGACTTGATTCAGACATTTTTTTAATGTTTAGCATAGACAACCCGAACATTATAAACTTTCGCCCTAATGAAAAAAATTATGAGTTCGCCACTCTCCACTTATCGTTCTTGCCTTAATATTTTATATAGCGGCCTATTTTAGCAAAACAATGCAATATTAATAGCATTGAAATATTTGAATGTGTTGCATGTTTTGCCAAAAAAAAGGAGAACATGTAGGGTGAATACCATTAATAAGCGTTTTAATAAATATGTGTACTATCTAATTTTGAAAATTTATAAACTCTTACTGAAGTGATTATTTTGGTCTTCTCCCCTAACTTTTCTTTTTATCGGTAAAAAGTGGGTTTAAAACAAGCATTGTAGCTACCAGTGTTGATAAGTTGTTGAGGTTATAACACTTTTGAGACATTATCAACTTAATAGAATGATATTAATGTTTTAGAGCAATCTCTTGTTTTTGACAACGTCATAGACATCGTGGCACTAGGTTTTCATTTATGCTAATGAGAGTACTAGCACGGTCATTATCTTGCTGATGATATATATCCTGAGTACACCTTGTTTTTCAAAGCATTTACAGTGCCCATATGAGGATAAAATAAAACTTTTTTTTTAAAAAAGGGAAAGTATCGGTAAGAAAAGATATTGAATGGTGATTCGAAGTTCTGAATAAAGATGAGCAATCTGGCCAACCCAGTACAAAAGGGGGCAAAAGAAAAAAAACAAAGAATGTTATATATGCTTGTATGATTTTACAAAATATATCTTAGAGGACACTGAGTAAACAATTTTCAAAACTATAAGTTGGCATCCAACCGAAGTTTGTACAACTAAACGCCGAATAAAAACGAGTAGCTCGCAATGTAATACACAATACTTATTCACATAGCATATCAACCTTTGTGCAAACTCGTAAAACATTTTTGGAGGCATCACTCACATGAAATGAATGATTAATTAATAATCATATTTTCTTTTATGAAACCATTACTCATCGTATTATGGTCATGTGTGTATATTATATTGTATCATGTGTGCATATTATATTACTAGCTTACAAACCCGTATATTACACGGGTTGAATGATGAAAAAATTTAAATTATAAACTTGTATATAATCCTTATTAGTGAAATAACTTATTAGATAAAATAGTAAAACATAAGAACAATTATATTTTCAGCTATTCAAAATAATTTTCTAAGTTTTCACTTTTCTCTTGAAATACTATATATCTTATTATATGAGTCTACAACAACCTTTTTAATTAGTAGTCGACATTTAAATATTTAAATTAAAACTCGCATGAAAAGTCGGAGTTCACTAAGTTCTCACAACTCAAGTGAGTTTTCTCTTAATCCAAATATATATGTCCAAACATTGTGCTAAATATAGACTTTATTCAAGTTTGTGTGCATATCAAACATGCCGTTATCAAATTTTACACTATATCATACATAAGTAAAATAACCATATCCGAAATATGAAAAGTTATTTTATACATTTATATTAGTTATAGATAATTAATTAAATTTAAAATTATTTATTTGATCTCTAACTATTAATTATTGATGTAAAATATAAAAAAACCCATGCAATATGCATCTAATCATATCCGAAATATGGAAAGTTATTTGATACATTTATATTAGTAGATTATTATTAATTAAATTTGAAATTATATTTTTGTTCTCTAAGTATATTAATTAATATTATACTATATTAAATTATATTTGATACATTTATATCCGTTATAAATAATTATTATCAAATTTTACACTATATCATACATAAATAAAATAACCATATCTGAAATATGAAAAGTTATTTTATACATTTATATTAGTTATAGATAATTATTAATTAAATTTAAAATTATTTATTTGATCTCTAACTATTAATTATTGATGTAAAATATAAAAAAACCCCATGCAATATGCATTTAATCATATTCGAAATATGGAAAGTTATTTGATACATTTATATTAGTAGATTATTATTAATTAAATTTGAAATTATATTTTTGTTCTCTAAGTATATAAATTAATATTATACTATATTAAATTATATTTGATACATTTATATTAGCTATAAATAATTATTAATTAAATTTGAATTTATACGTTTATCTCTAACTATATTAATTAATATTATATTATATTTTATGTGTAAAAAAATTAATATATAATATTATTGTTAAGAGTGAGGAGGCACCAGAGAGTGACACGTGTACAAATTTAGTTTCATTTATTAGTATAGAAAGAAAGATATTATATTATATTATATTATATTATATTATATGATAAAGTAAACTTCCGTTTTGCTCCCCGTGGTTAGGTCGTTTTAATGGTTTTGTTCCAATTCTTTAAAAATAGACATTTTCTTCCAATAGTTTACTATATTTTTCTCATTTTGCTCCATGGTCTTGTCACACCCCGACTCGCAGCGGAATAAGAGTCGGGGCATAATTGGGTTATCACCAAAGCTCATGATATTTACTAATATATTTCATATTTATTAAATTCAAAATTACATCCCCAATAATTCCAAACATGTTCATACAAATACAAAGAAAGATAATCAACTAAACAATCCAAAGTCTAAATCAGTTTATTCTTCTAAGCCATCCTATGTGTTTCTTGCTGCAGCTGGATCACCTGTATCATATGTAAAAATGGGGGTTTTTGGGTCAACATAAGTTAGTGAGTGAACCTTGTTAGAAAAACATTTATTATTGATTTCTTATTATCTTTATCATGAAAAATTGTGCAACAATCATATGTAAGCAAACGTAATTAAATCATACATTAACCATAACAACAACGAACAATAACGTACAATAACAAACCAACCTGTATGAATATATAACATGAATGAAACTGTATATGTTGGCAACGTCACGTTCACGCTCATAATGTAATGGGGAACGGACGGCCTATGATAAATGTCTGTGCGATCAATGCTCAATCAAACGGAGCCGATCGTATGTTGGCAACGCCTGGTTCACGCTCATAATGTAATGGGGAACTGCTCAACGCTCATAATGTAATGGGGAGCAGCGACCTATGATAACGTATGTACTGAAAATGATAATTTAATCTAAACGATAACCACACAACCAGTTGATACATGTTGCATACACATTTGTTCATGGATATGTTGGATGCACAATGATTTAAATATAATAGATGATAAGACACATGATACACCCCAAAAACGTGATTAAAACCACTCACATTGGGTGCGTTCGGTTGAAGATGATGAAATGCGCACGAGTTAAGAGGATTGATCGACGGGAATTAACTAACCTAAACAATAACGAAAAGATATGGTAAATGAGGGGATTTTATTAATAATTTTAATAAGGTTTCTAGATATATTTTTGTGAGTTTAAGGCTGTTTTCTAACTTTAAAAACATTATTTTTAAGTATTTTTAATTGATTTTTAAATTAAATAAATAAACAAAAATATAAAAAAATGTTGACTTTTGCGTTGACCATTGACCGTTGACCGTGACTGTTGACTGTTTGACCGGTTCACTAATGTGCATATGTGCGCCGGGTAAGGCTCGAACCCGAGACCTCCCGTACACGTGCACGCAGCTCTACCAACTGAGCTACGTGTCTAACCCGAAATAATTATGTTTTTAATTATATTTATATACTGTTTTAGTTTATTCAAAATTCTTTTATTTTCAAAAAGGGTTTTAAATCATCGAACCGGAGTGTGTAACAGGTCTTGAACCCGGGACCTGTGGGTTAGTGTTGCACACAGTCCACCGCTGGACTGTGTGTCTAACCTGGTTAATATACCGATTTTTATTATACTTAACATCTTCAGTGAGTTAATCCGGTTCAGTTAAAAAGGAAAACATCTTATTACAGAGCATACAATTTTGTCAAGGATCGAACTTGCGGCGTGTGATATATGTGCGCACACAGTCCACCGCTGGACTGTGTGTCTAACCCGAGATAATATCCAATTTATATTAAACTTATAAACAAACTAACTTCATCTTCTTCGTTACAATATCACAGACAACGATTACCCTACTGTTTCTTGTTTAATTCGATTGACAAACATTCAAATGATTAAAATGAAATGGCAGAGAAGATTTTGGAAGTAAACATACCAGAGAAATGATCTTTCTCAGAATTCCGGCGAAGTCGTCGGCTCTGTTTTTATGGACTTTGTCTGAGCGGACCAATTAACAATTTTGATTAGCTGGATGCGGAATTGAAGTACTGAACAAGAGTTATCAGAATGTTTAAAGGTTTATACCGTTTAACAGCAAGTTCTAGAAATTCTCAAAGATTTTCCGGCGAATGATGATTATCCGATATCGTCGCCTGGAACTGATTCTGATTGAAGGGTTCGAGTTAGCAAAAGCTTAACAACTGATAGACGATGAAAGAATTGAGAAACTTACTGATTTGATGGAAGACACGGTTTTCCGGCGAAAGTCCGGCGAGTTCAAAAAGCTTTTCCGACGAACTGAAAGTAGAGCGAAAGTGAAATTGGAGGTTCTGCGGATGAGTTTGAGTCGCGAGAGGGTGCTATAGTTGGAGTAATTCAGGAAGTGCAGATTTTCGGTTATTAAAACCGATCACCACATGAATTCAAGTCCATTCAAGACTGAATTGATTAAAATTGTCGGTTTATCGGTTATGATCAGAAATCCGTGATCACTCAAACGTCTTGGACGTTTGGAAGCCGATAACGATTTCAGTTAGCGTAACAGGTCGATTCTTGGTTGAACATATGATCTAATTGCTTCCTAGAACTCACAAAAATATCATGTGGCGGAGTGGTGATATGTACACGAGTTAAATCGTTAGACTCACCCGGCTGACCCGGGTTCGAATCCCAGCAGCCGGTTTTCTTTTTTATTTATTTTATTTTCACTTTTTATTAATTATAGTTTTTAAATTCTAATTTGTTTATTAATTATGCATCGTTTAAAATTAAAATAAACATAAATATGCAACGAAACATTTATAACTTGATATTCGATTACAAACGAAGCGGGTTTGGAAAACCCGTTTTTGACAAATGTTACAGGTCTGACTCAGTTAAATCATACAGTTAGAGGTAGGGGTATTTCGAGATATCCTAAATATGTTTTATCTTTTTTATTTATTTATTTTGATATTCAATTTAATTAAATATATAAAACCTATCTCTCTCTACTTCTCTCTACATAATTCAAAATCATCTCTCAATAACTCTCGCTCTACTTCTCTCTACCAGGACCACCATCTGCCACCATCACCGGCTGAGCACTGCCACACCACCACCACTCCACCGGCCAAGCATCAAAAAATATATACATCCCCTAAAATTATGAATCATGCAAAACTTTGAATAATAACATGTACACAATCAGTAATTTCTCTAAACTACGAATGTCTTTTACAAAACGTTCATTTTTATCAACCAAACAGTACCTTACCTACATTATTTACAGAAAAAGGAACTTAAACCAAAATCACATGTATGACCAAATGGGATTTGTTTGTTTAAAACAAAGTGCAATCACTTGTGTGCAACTGCTAAAAGTAGACCCAATCTGCTCTTCAACACCGATAACCACCACAACCGTCTCCACCACCAACTACCATTGTCGCAAACACTAACCAGCAGCAGCCGCCACCAATATCAAACAACCACCTATCTCTCTATCTCTTTAAATCGCAACCGCTATTAACATCATCTTCATCAGATCTGAGCAAAACTACCCACTAAATCGGAGCTCAACGAAACCCAGCCAAAACTTGATCACACGAAATCAGATCCGAGCAAACCCTAGATTAGAGAAAACCGTTAGTGTATAAACTTCGGCAGCCAGATCTAAAACCTCTGGTGACCAGATCTGAAACATCCGGCTGCTCTAGAGTTTATCTAGAGAGTGTTGGTGGTGGTGGCAAGTGTAGTGAGAGAGAAAAATGGTGAGAAAGAGAGAGAGAGAGAGAGAGAGAGAAAGAGTGTGATGGTGGCAGATATAGAGAGAGGCGGAGAGAAAGAGAGTTGTGGTGGTAGCAGGTGGTGGTGACGGCGGCGGGTGGTGGTGGCGACGGCGGCGTATGGTGGTGGTGGTTGCGGGTGAGAGACGAGAGAGTGTTGTATGTATGTGTTTGCTGTGGTATATATTGTCACACCCCAACCGATGGCGGAAACATCGGGATAAGACGAACAAATTGCTCAAAACGTCATAACACTAGTTTGCGACAATATTTAATAATTCAAAATTTCATTCATACTAAAGTAATGATACAATGTTTCAAAATGGAAATACAACAAGTTCAAAGACAATACAACATGAAACGAAAATTCGTAATTTAAATCTAGGTGTGTATCTAATCCACCCTAAATGTATAAACGGCATAAACTAGATTCCTGCAACATGTATTAAAATAATATACATCAACAAAAGTTGGCAAGCATACAAGTTTTGTATATAACATAATAGTGATAAAATCGACTCATATCCAACATGGTATTCATGGCATATAATTGTTACAACATACTAATCATGTGATTCTTATATGTCAATCCAAAGTCTAACGCAATCGTGTTTACCCAAATCATCGAAACAAAAGGGGTGTAATATAGTTTACATAACACAACCACAAGTTTACGGGCGGTGCGTTACTCCTATAGCGCTATATTTGTTAAGGTAGGCTAGCAAAGTTAATGAGCATATAACACAAGTTTAACATAGCATGCGATAGTCAAGTATAATGACAAGTATCATGTTGTTGACGGAGAGAGTAAGTATGTAAACAAGTTTAAGTATGAGTTGTGATTTGTAATAGTGTACATGTTGCACCCAAAGTGTTTAAAATAAGGAAGGGGATCGAGTATACTCACGGTTTTGCAAGCTTTCCTACTTGAAATCCCGAGAGTGTTATTGAGTTTGGAGATGGAACACCGAGGTTACCCTACATAGGGTAAACGAAGGTGTGTAAGTATAGGAATGGTAATGGACGAGTTATAGATTCGGAATTTGGACAACATGAAAATAGACTTATAAAATTAATCATCTTATACACATAGCAATTGTTCTTGACAATATTAAAACCTCGAGGGTTTGGTGTGTTTCCATGGATTCAAGATCCATTAGAATCGTGACAAGTGCATGGTCATGGATGATGTAACATGTTTCTTAACAAGTAACTATTTAGTTATCATTGAGTCTTGTTACTTAGGTAGATTTTGTCACACCCCGACCCGCAGCGGAATAAAAGTCGGGGCATAATTGGGTTATCACCAAAGCTCATGATGTTTACTAAGATGTTTCATATTTATTAAATTCAAATTACAACTTAAATATCCAAAACAAAATTCATACAATTACAAGAAAATGAAACTATATAATTATTCCAAAGCTTAAACTTGTTTATTCTTCTAGGCCTTCCTATGTGTTTCTTGTCTCAGCTGGATCACCTGTATCATGTGTAAAACGGGGGATATTTTGGGTCAACAAAAGTTGGCGAGTGAACCTTGATAAAACATTATTACTAATTTCTTGATTTATTTAATAAGGAAAATTTGTGTAATAATCACATGTGAGCAAACATATATAGATAAACAATCACAAACCACTTTGGATGAGTATATGACATGAATGATGATGTATGTGAGATCAAGGCTCAATCAAACGGAGCCGATCTAATGAGGCTCCTGATTCTCAACCCGTCTCCCACGGGGAACTGATGGGCCTAATGAAATGCGTGCACTGAAAATGATAAGTTCAATCTACATATAATTCACACAACAATGGATACACATTTGATACACATTTGATCACGGATATGATGTATGCACAAGTGTTTAAATAAAATAAAAGGATTATACGACACATGATACACCCCAAAACATGATTAAAACGGGGAATTGGTAGAGATTCACTCACAATGGGTGCGTTCTTTGATGACGATGAATGCGCACGAATTTATGATTCAATCGACGAGGGAAGAACTAACCTAGATAATAACAAAATGATTCGATAAATAAATAAATTTTATTTGAGATTAATATTTTTAACTAGTGCTCTTAAATGGGATTTTTAGATTTATTTTTGTGAGTTTAAGGAAATTTTCTAACTTTAATAATCTTATTTTTAAGTATTTTTAAATAATTTTCCAATTAAATAAATAAATAAAAAGAAATAAAAAAGTTGACTTTTTGACCGTTGACCGGGTCTAACCGGTCAGACTGTGTTTTCTATGCGCTGAGTGAGGTTCGAACTCGGGACCTCTCGTATACGTGCACGCAGCTCTACCAACAGAGCTACGTGTCTAACCCGAAATATTCTCTGTTTAATTATATATATATATATACTAATTAACCTTAAACTTATTTGGTTTTTATTAAAAATGATTTATATGACCTAACCGGTTGCAGAGACCCGGAGTCGAACTCGGGTCCTTTGGTTTGAGTGCGCACATCCCAACCAGTTGGGCTGTGTGTCTAATCTGCTTAACTACTGAATTATATTCCTCTTATAAACATTCTGTGACTTGATCTGATTAAGTTCTAAAAATGTTGGTTTTATTTCTGAAAGTCGGTAACCTGTGCGATTCGAACTCGGGACGTGTGTATTGTAGTGCACACAGTCCACCGCTTGACTGTGTGTCTAACCCGTTTGAATATCCGGTTTTAATTATATTAATACATATATTCGACTTCATCTTCTTCGTTTACAAGAACACAGAACAGTGAAATCGACTGTTTTGTTTAATTGATCAACAAAACTTATAATTGATTGAAATGAAATAGAAAAACAAGATTACGGAATAAGATGTACCAAAACAGAGTGTTTTCTTCAGATTTCCGGCAAGAGTCGTCGGCTCAGATTTGTGATTTCCAGCTGAGTGAACTAAATTAACAGTTTCGATTATTCTGTTGAGCAATTAAGTTACTAAGCAAGAGATAGCAAGGGGGTTTAGATGATTATACCGATCGACAGTGAGGCTTCGGTTTTTCCAGTGATATTCCGGCGAGTGCGGGGATTTCCGGCAATGTTGTCTGAGACAGACTCTGGTTGAATGATTAAGGTTAATACATGCCGAATAATGGATTATAAAAAAAAGAGTTGAGAATTATACCGATTAGGAGTAAAGTCTTGGTTTTCCGGTGGAATTCCGGCGAATGCGAATATCTCCGGCGACGTGTTTTGGAAGGATTAAAGCTTCGAAAACGAACGTGGTTCTGAGCGAAAGGATTTTCAGGAAGTTCAAGTGGGTATTTATAGTGGAAACAGGCTGAATTGGGTTTGAATTGAGGTCAAAATTCGCGATTAAAGATTTCCGACGGTTATGACTGGAATTGAGTGTCGGCATCGGTTATAACTGATGTCGAAATCAGTTATATGCGTTTCAGTCAAGGAGAATAGCCAAAATCACGGAAATGTCGGTTTTTCCGGTGAGTGCGAGTTTTGGGCGCGCTGATTCACAGATTTTGACTTTCGGTTTTATTATAAATGTTATTTGTTTCAATATTATACACAAACGAAGTGTGTGGCGGAGCGGTGTGTTGTGTGTTTGTGCTTGCGAGTGACCCGGGTTCGAAACCCGGCGTCTCCATTTTATTTTTTATTCACTATTTATTATTATTTATAAATTATGGTTTTTAAATTCTAAAGTATTTATTAATTATGTATTGTTTAAAATTAATCTGAATAATAAATACGCAACGAAACTTATAACTAAATATTTGATTGATAAACGAAGCGGGTTTTGAAACCCGTTTTTCGAAGAATGTTACAGTATCCCCTACTTTTAGAAATTTCGTCCCGAAATTTAAGTAGTAGTGGTAACAGGAAAAAGATGCGGGTATTTTTCGCGCATTGAGTCTTCACGTTCCCAAGTAAACTAGGGTCTCGTTTTGACTCCCAACGTACCCTGACAATTGGAATACGACTTCGTCTTAAACGCTTCTCTCCGAAGTCCATGATTTCTACCGGTCTTTCAACGAAGTGCATCGATTCATCGATTTGAATGTCTTCTAGAGGAATATGGAGGTTTTCATCGGCGAGGCACTTCTTCAAGTTTGATACGTGGAATGTGGGATGAATTCTGTTGAGCTCTTCTGGTAGGTCAAGCCTGTATGCTACAGGACCTACCCTTTCGAGTATCTTGAAAGGTCCTACGTAGCGTGGTGCTAGCTTTACCTTTTGGTCACTCCCTTCCACGGTGATACTTTTAAAAGTACTTGATCACCAATGTCAAACTCCAAGAGCTTTCGTCGTTTGTCTGCATAACTCTTTTGACGACTTTGAGCCGCTAGAAGATTGTTTCGAATTTGAAGGACCTTGTCGGTTGTTTCTTGAATTAATTCTGGACCGATGATTTGCGCTTCCCCAATTTCGTGCCAACATACTGGAGATCGGCACTTACGACCATATAAAGCTTCGAAAGGAGCCATGCCGATACTTGAATGATAGCTATTGTTGTACGAAAATTCCACTAATGGTAGGTGAGCGTCCCAGTTCCCTTTGAAGTCTATGACACATGCTCGCAGCATGTCTTCAAGGGTTTGGATGGTGCGTTCAGATTGGCCATCAGTTTGAGGATGAAAAGCGGTACTGAGGTCTAATCGTGTACCCAAAGCGGTTTGTACGGCTTGCCATGTTCGAGAAGTGAAACGACCATCACGGTCTGAAATGATGCTTAATGGTACACCGTGACGGCTTACGATCTCGCTGATGTAGATACGAGCTAACTTCTCGTTCTTGAAGTCCTCACGAATCGGGATGAAGTGAGATGACTTTGTAAGACGATCGATTATTACCCATATGGTGTCATACCCACTGGAGGTGCGAGGTAACCCGGTAATGAAATCCATGGTTACGTTTTCCCACTTCCATACAGGTATTTCGGGTTGGACTAGAAGTCCTGAAGGTCTTTGATGTTCAGCTTTTACTTTGGAACAGGTAAGGCACTTGGAAACAAAAACATCAATATCCTTTTTCATGCCAGGCCACCAGTAGGTGTATCGTAGGTCTTGATACATCTTGTCGGCTCCTGGGTGTACAGAGTATCGTGTTTTGTGCGCCTCATTCATGAGGAAATCATGAAGGTTATCGCGATCAGGAATCCATATGCGATTTAAATAGTATAGAATACCGTCGGATTTGGTTTCGATTTTTAGTTTAGCTCCACACGACAGCTCATCGCGTACGTCATTTTCTGTTACAGAAACATGTTGAGCTGCTCGGATTCGATCTTTGATGTCGGTTATGATTTGCGAACATAGAAGACGAATGGAGTTCGCATAACCTTTTCGACTGAGCGCATCAGCCACCAAGTTTGCCTTGCCAGGATGATACCGAATTTCACAGTCGTAGTCATTGAGAAGTTCGACCCATCTTTGTTGCCTCATATTCAACTCCTAATGGTTGAAGATATGTTGGAGACTTTTGTGGTCAGTGTATATTTCACACTTGGTACCATAGAGGTAATGTCCCCATATCTTGAGAGCGAACACAACGGCTTCAAGTTCCAGGTCGTGGGTGGTGTAATTCTTCTCATGAACTTTGAGTTGCCTAGAAGCATAGGCTATCACTTTTCCTCTTTGCATCAATACACAGCCCAACCCTTGCCCCGATGCGTCGCAATATACTACAAAGTCATCGCAACCTTCAGGGAGTGTAAGGATAGGTGCGTCACAAAGTTTTTGCTTTAGAGTTTGGAAGGCTTCTTCTTGTTTAGGTCCCCATGTGAAGGGTTTTCCTTTATGAGTCAAAGCCGTGAGTGGTACAGCAATACGGGAAAAATGGCAATGAAGCATCGATAGTAACCAGCCAAACCAAGAAATGACCTTACCTCGGTAGGGGTACGTGGCGCTTGCCATTCCTGCACTGCCTTGATTTTTGAAGGATCAACATGAATTCCCTTGTCATTGAAGACATGTCCAAGGAATTGTACTTCTCCTAACCAGAATTCACATTTTGAGAACTTAGCGTAGAGCTTTTCAGTCCTTAAGAGTGTAAGGATGAGTCGAAGGTTTCGCTCATGATCGGACTTAGACTTGGATTAGATAGGATGTCGTCGATGAAGACTATGACGAAACGGTCGAGGTAGGGTTTGCATACCCTATTCATTAGATCATGAAGACCGTGGGGGCGTTGGTTAAACCCAAAGGCATAACATGAACTCGTAATGACCATAACGAGTCCGGAAAGCGGTTTTTGGGATATCTTCATCGTGCACTCTGAGCTGATGATAACCAGAACGAAGGTCGATTTTTGAAAAGCAGGTGGCGCCTTGAAGTTGGTCTAGGAGGTCATCAATGCGAGGTAGTGGATAGCGATTCTTAACCGTTAACTTGTTGAGTTCTCTGTAATCGATGCACATGCGAAACGTTCCATCTTTCTTCTCACAAAGAGAACAGGTGCACCCCAAGGCGAGGAGCTAGGACGTATGAATCCTTTATCAGTCAGCTCTTGCAGTTGACTGGCCAGCTCTTGCATTTCGGACGGGGCTAACCTATAAGGAGATTTTGCGACTGGTGTAGCGCCAGGTACAAGATCGATGCGGAATTCGACTTCTCTCACAGGAGGGAGTCCTGAAATGTCGTCGGGAAAGACTTGTGGGAATTCTTTCACAACTGGGATATCATCGAGTTTCTTCTCCTTGTTTCCCTTTTTGACGATGTGAGTTAGGAATGCGACATAGTTCTTGCGGAGATATTTTCGGGCTTGAAGGCAGGACATTAATTTGAGTCCTTTCGAAGGGGTTTCTCCAAAAATGCGTAGGGTCTGACCGTCTGCAAGAGGAATGCGAATGAACTTTTCGCGGCACACTACTTCAGCGTGATGCTGGCTGAGCCAGTCCATACCGATTATAACATCGAAACTTCCCAACTTCATAGGAATGAGGTCAACTGGAAAATCGTGATCGTGTAGAGTGAGGGTACAATCGCGTATAATAGAATTTAATGAAACGGGTTTTCCGTCAGCAACTTCCACCGTTAGAGATTCCATGAGATTAACACGAGTTTGGTTGGGATAGGTTCAAACTCTAAGGACACAAAGCTCTTATCCGCACCAGTATCGAATAATATGGATGCATAACTACCATTGATGAGAAACGTACCGTTGACCACGTTGTTGTCAGCCCTAGCTTGGTTGGCATTGATGTTGAAAGCTCTTCCCCTGGCAGGTGGAGGAGCTTGGTTAGCTTGGTTTACTGGGTTCGCTTGGGCTTGAGCATGGATGATGTTCACTAAGCGTGGACAAGTGTTTCTGAAGTGGTTTGGGTCCCCACAGTTGTAACAACCTCGCATGGGTTGCATCATGGGGTAGTTGGGTTGGTAGTAAGGTTGAGCTATGTGTTGCGTGGGTGGTAGAAGTAAGGGTTGTTGGGCTTGACCCACTGTCTGATTTTGGGTTTGGGTTTGTGGTTGACTACGGTTCATTCGTTGAAGAATACGACAGGTTTGGATGGTGTGACCTGCACGGCCACAGCTTGTGCAATGTTGGCAAATAGTTTCGGGAGGGTGATGGTATTGACAACGGTTGCATTTTGGGTGTGGGCCGGTGTATGGCTTTTTAAATGGTGCAGCTGAGGGAGCGATTTGGGTGATTGGTGCAGCAGTGATAGGAGGGTTGGTTTGAGTGACAGCAAAATTCTTGCTGTTTCGTTTCCTCTTACCAGCAAACTTTGAGGATGAGACTGAGTGGTTTGTAGTTGAGGTCTCTATGGGTGCTTTCTTCTTTTCATCTTTGAATTTGCCGTTTCGGATGCAATTCTCAGTGAGTTCTGTAGCTAATCCATTGCGGCTTCAAGTGTTGCAGGCGAAGTGCTTAAAACCAAATCTTGGATTTTCGAGGGGAGGCCTCGAATGTAGTGTTCGACTAAGCGGTACAAGGGGGTGAACAAATTAGGGATCATTTGGTTCAGCTCGAGAAATCGCTTATTTAGGAGGTGTGATCCCCTTCCTTTTGTTTTAGCGCGTGGAATTCATCTTCCAACTTTTTGATTTCGTTTCTTGGATAGAAGCGTCTTGTCATGAGTTCCCTTAACTCTTCCCATGTTAAGGCCATGGCATCTTCAACTCCTCGTTTACCCTTTTCCGTGTTCCACCAGGTAAGGGCTACCCCAAACAGTCTTCCAGTTGTATAACGTACCTTGCGATCCTCGGGACAATCGCAATTGAGGAAAGTGTTCTCCATTTCTTCAAACCAGTGAAGGAGGGCAGTAACACCTTCGGTCCCTTCATACTTTGGGGGATCGCAAGATTTGAAGTGTTTGTAGGAGCACTTTTTGGAAGGATGGTTGGCGACGCTCTGGTCTTCTTGATTGGGAGGGTTGATGGGATTTGCGGTGAGAGCTTGTTGAACTTGAATCACGATGTCAGGAAGCACTGCGGCCATTTGTTTAGCAATTTGTGTGGCCAAGCGTTCATTTGATCTTCCTGACTTTCTACCTCCACGTAGTTGCCTAACCGACATCTACAGGAACATACATAGGAAGATTGTGAGTTTAAGAAGTTTCTAGGTGTCATGTGTCGTAAAAAGAATGAAAAATAACATAACTGACAATAAGTCAACTACATCCATAGGATGTCTTGGGTTTGCTCATGTTTGGGCCTCCAATGTCCCCCATACCATCGCCTGTGTAGTCATGTGGGCCCCCATGACTATTGGGCTTGGTAGGATTCACATTGGTGTCGGCGGATTAACACTCGCATCACCCGAATGAAAATTGTAAAATATGATTGCGAGATGTATGGTAGGAGGGTGTCCAGGTGTAGACACAATGACAACTCAAAGTGGGGTTAGCTCACACGACGTTTGGTATAGCATGCTTTGGCCTAATAGGTCCATCGTACTCTCATCGTTAGTCCCCAGGTAGGCAAACTGGTCCTTTATTTTGGATTTATACGAATGCCAAGCCTAGACAGGACGTTCCGACTACCGGTACTCGTACCCTTCCAGTTACTACATGCCCGTCATGAGAACTCACTTTGATGTGATTTGAAAAATACAAAAATCATTGCAAAAATCATGGGAATCGTGAGGTGTGTGCTCTCATGGATATGATATGTTATGAGGATATGATTCATGATGAGCATTGTATAATAACATGTATTTGTGAGCATGCTTGCATAACATTGAGTGTAAAAATAAACATAAAGCATATAAACATCATGAATTTTGTATGTAACGCATAAACAATTTAAAATTTTAATGAACTATAGTATAGGCTCTAAGGGTCTAATAACCTATCCTATATCCCTATAGTCAACCTGGCTCTGATACCAATCTGTCACACCCCGACCCGCAGCGGAATAAAAGTTGGGGCATAATTGGGTTATCACCAAAGCTCATGATGTTTACTAAGATGTTTCATATTTATTAAATTCAAATTACAACTTAAATATCCAAAATAAAATTCATACAATTACAAGAAAATGAAACTATATAATTATTCCAAAGCTTAAACTTGTTTATTCTTCTAGGCCTTCCTATGTGTTTCTTGTCTCAGCTGGATCACCTGTATCATGTGTAAAACGGGGGATGTTTTGGGTCAACAAAAGTTGGCGAGTGAACCTTGATAAAACATTGTTACTAATTTCTTGATTTATTTAATAAGGAAAATTTGTGTAATAATCACATGTGAGCAAACATATATAGATAAACAATCACAAACCACTTTGGATGAGTATATGACATGAATGATGATGTATGTGAGATCAAGGCTCAATCAAACGGAGCCGATCTTATGAGGCTCCTGATGCTCAACCCGTCTCCCACGGGGAACTGATGGGCCTATATGAAATGCGTGCACTGAAAATGATAAGTTCAATCTACATATAATTCACACAACAATGGATACACATTTGATACACATTTGATCACGGATATGATGTATGCACAAGTGTTTAAATAAAATAAAAGGATTATACGACACATGATACACCCCAAAACATGATTAAAACGGGGAATTGGTAGAGATTCACTCACAATGGGTGCGTTCTTTGATGACGATGAATGCGCACGAATTTATGATTCAATCGAAGAGGGAAGAACTAACCTAGATAATAACAAAATGATTCGATAAATAAATAAATTTTATTTGAGATTAATATTTTTAATTAGTGCTCTTAAATGGGATTTTTAGATTTATTTTTGTTTTCCAATTAAATAAATAAATAAAAAGAAATAAAAAAGTTGACTTTTTGACCGTTGACCGGGTCTGACCGGTCAGACTGTGTTTTCTATGCGCTGAGTGAGGTTCGAACTCGGGACCTCTCGTATACGTGCACGCAGCTCTACCAACTGAGCTACGTGTCTAACCCGAAATATTCTCTGTTTAATTATATATATATACTAATTAACCTTAAACTTATTTGGTTTTTATTAAAAATGATTTATATGACCGAACCGGTTGCAGAGACCCGGAGTCGAACTCGGGTCCTTTGGTTCGAGTGCGCACATCCCAACCAGTTGGGTTGTGTGTCTAATCTGCTTAACTACTGAATTATATTCCTCTTATAAACATTCTGTGACTTGATCTGATTAAGTTCTAAAAATGTTGGTTTTATTTCTGAAAGTCGGTAACTTGTGCGATTCGAACTCGGGACGTGTGTATTGTATGTGCACACAGTCCACCGCTGGACTGTGTGTCTAACCCGTTTGAATAACCGGTTTTAATTATATTAATACATATATTCGACTTCATCTTCTTCGTTTACAAGAACACAGAACAGTGAAATCGACTGTTTTGTTTAATTGATCAACAAAACTTATAATTGATTGAAATGAAATAGAAAAAGAAGATTACGGAATAAGATGTACCAAAACAGAGTGTTTTCTTCAGATTTCCGGCAAGAGTCGTCGGCTCTGATTTGTGATTTCCGGCTGAGTGAACTGAATTAACAGTTTCGATTATTGTGTTGAGCAATTAAGTTACTAAGCAAGAGATAGCAAGGGGGTTTAGATGATTATACCGATCGACAGTGAGGCTTCGGTTTTTCCAGTGATATTCCGGCGAGTGCGGGGATTTCCGGCAACGTTGTCTGAGACAGACTCTGGTTGAATGATTAAGGTTAATACATGCCGAATAATGGATTACAAAAAAAAGAGTTGAGAATTATACCGATTAGGAGTAAAGTCTCGGTTTTCCGGTGGAATTCCGGCGAATGCGAATATCTCCGGCGACGTGTTTTGGAAGGATTAAAGCTTCGGAAACGAACGTGGTTCTGAGCGAAAGGATTTTCAGGAAGTTCAAGTGGGTATTTATAGTGGAAACAGGCTGAATTGGGTTTGAATTAAGGTCAAAATTCGCGATTAAAGATTTCCGACGGTTATGACTGGAATTGAGTGTCGGCATCGGTTATAACTGATGTCGAAATCAGTTATATGCGTTTCAGTCAAGGAGAATAGCCAAAATCACGAAAATGTCGGTTTTTCCGGTGAGTGCGAGTTTTGGGCGCGCTAATTCACAGATTTTGAATTTCGGTTTTATTATAAATGTTATTTGTTTCAATATTATACACAAACGAAGTGTGTGGCGGAGCGGTGTGTTGTGTGTTTGTGCTTGCGGGTGACCCGGGTTCGAAACCCGGCGTCTCCATTTTATTTTTTATTCACTATTTATTATTATTTATAAATTATGGTTTTTAAATTCTAAAGTATTTATTAATTATGTATTGTTTAAAATTAATCTGAATAATAAATACGCAACGAAACTTATAACTGAATATTTGATTGATAAACGAAGCGGGTTTTGAAACCCGTTTTTCGACGAATGTTACAGATTTATATATATATATATATATATATATATATATATATATATATATATATTACATAGATTATAAGTCAAGTATGAGGTAGAAGATCAAAGTCTCCATTTAGGCACCTCTTTTGTGTCATAGAATTCATACATGAGGTAGGAAGAACAAGCTTCCATTTAGGTACCTCTAATGTTCACCACTACATTTGTGTCATAAACACAAGGAGGGTCATGAACAAGATTAATATTAATAAGAAATGGAATACGTGGTCATCACCATACCAAGTAGTCAAGTAAGCTACAATCCGGTGAGCCAACGTCGACACAATTCGAAGGCTAGACAGGGTTGTGTCACTTTCATCTAGCAAACCACATTGGGATGGTTATGAGAAATCGTCAAGTAGTGTGTGGATTCTTATTTAGGATAGCCCAAGCTAGTCCATACATCACACATTCATCACGTTTAAACTTGAACACTACTTGTGGGTGTAAACCCTAATCAAAATAGATTATTTGTGAGATTTATCCTCTGATTTAGCATGTCTCAACCTTGTTTTTAAGCCTAACTAACCATGGATGAGGTTATAAGCATTAGGACATAGGTTTGAGATGAGATAACTCAAGTTTGACAAAGTTTAAACAAGTTTAGATGAAAACAGAAACGAACAGTCCACTTTGGAGCCTTTTTCGGGACATTCCAGAGCTTGGTTTTCCATGGAAAACCCATGGAAATGTTCCTAAGGTTGTTCCAAGCAAATGGGAAGAAGAATGGATGAAACAAGTTAAGAAATGAGTGAGATATGCTCACTTTTATAAGAGGTAGTAATTCTGCTCAAACCTTGAATTATCAGCTGATTAAAGGAAGATTTGAGAGTATTTGATTATTTGCAAAGTGTAAAAAGGCTTAGATTATGATTGGGTTTTATAGGGAAGTGATTAGGTTAGGTTGTGGTTGAGTTAGGTGGGTAATTAAAGACTCTAAACAAGATTAAAATAAAAAAACATCAAATCCCGCCTAAAAACTCGTCTGGTCGCGGGCCTGCTTGGGCTGGATGGTCGCGGCGAATGAGGCTTTAAGGATTTAATAATCCGGGTTTAGACAGATGCGAGGCTTGTAGCAGAGTGGTTATGCGTGTGCATGATGAACCGGGTGACCCGTGTTCGAGTCCCGCGGTCACCGGTTTTTGGTTTTTTTTTTATTAAAAGTATTATGTACTTATAATTATGTACATAAATGGTCTCTGCAAGTTCTAAAATCATTAAATTAACAATTTCACCCTTAACTTTATTATTTTTATAACATTCCACCATTAAACTACCTAATCTACTAAATTATATATATATATATATATATATATATATATATATATATATATATATATATATATATATAAAAGAATTAACTTTTTAAATTAAAAAAAAAGGTTTAATTAATTTAATTATTAATTAAATGACGAACTAGTAATCATATACATAACGAGTTGAATTAATTTAGTTTAACGAGCATCGAGTTTCACGGTGTAATAACGAATCAAGAATCTTGGATAATATATCGCTCAAACATGAATTTTGGTTATCAGTTGCGCATAAGACGAACATGATAAAAATAGTTTCGTTTTCATTATGATCAATAGTCTCGAATTACAATAGAAACGAAAGTAGATTACAAAGAGAGTACAATTTTTCTAGAAATAAAAGTACAAGGAATGCTTTCCAATTATGGGAAGTACGAGAAAGCCGGGCGTTACATATATTGTATGCGTATATTATATATAAATTAAAAATATCTTTATAGGTAAAATTACCAAAATATCCTTACTTTTATGTGGCAAGTTACCAAAATACCATTTCAGTTAACAAACAATTTAGATGGAGTTAGAGACCGTAACACCTCGTAAAAACCCATCCTATAAAATTCTGACACGTGTCCCGCTGATCCTCATTGCCATGTGTTGGCCGAGAGGGACCAAAAGCGTCATTATGTTAAATTATAACCTCTGAACGACGACTATATAAAAGTCGAGGGGCCAATAGTGCAAAATTTTAAAATTTCATCTTCTGGCAAGGTCTTACGGACCGTAACCAAGTCCGGGTACGGACCGTAAGGTGAGGAAAGTATTGGATCAGAGAGGCAGTTACGGACCGCAGCTTCATATGGTTACAATCCGTAACCATTCAAATTCTATGGGCGCCAGAGGTCCTTACGGACCGCGAGGCTTACCCCTTACGGTCCGTAAGGGACTGCCAGCAACAGAAAATGTGGCAGCTTGCTGCACTGCCACATTTGTCGCGATTGCCACCCATTCTTCAGCTCTTGACACGACCAAGGACACTTGTACACCTCCTACAACATGTCCTAACACCTGGAGCCTCCATGATCATCCTCCTCAACTATAAAAGGGCATCATATTTGCCTCAATCCTTGCTCACTCCTTTCATTCTCCTCTCTTGCTCAAGATTGAAAGTTCCTAAAGTACTAGGGAGCATCCTTTGAGCTTAAGTCTTCTTTGGATCACATGTAAGTGTTCCAACTTGTTTTTTCGGTTTTATTGGCTTAAAGCCAAAAGTCAAAGCGTTACGTAAAAACGCTTTGACCTTTGGCTAAGACCATTACGGTCCAACCATTGTTCGATGCGAACATGGCTACGTGATCGTAATTAGGTAGCTGTTAATCCCTTAAAAGGGCACCTCTTAATTACCACGTTTGCTTGACCAATTGACGGGTCAAAGTTATATTCTTAAAAAGTCAACGGGTCAGTTTTGAAATAAATTCATACCTGGTAATATTGGTGCTATAAAATATGTTTTAACACTTTAATAACTTAGTAATAATTATAAGAACATGTGTGAACATGTTCAGCCCGTCAATTCCAGGTCTAGGGTTGGTTCGCAACCGAAAGTCGCGAAGTTTGACTTCTGCTTTGATTTTCAGTTCTGACCCGATTTAGCAACTTAGGCTACTAAATTTAAGTTGTTTTAGGACCATGTTATAGTATAGTATAACCCTCTGGAGTTATACTACATGGTCGTTTAATATTCTACGTTTTATGCAAGTATCCGATATTATACCAATCTTTGACTAAAATGCCCTTTTGTATAAATTAAGGTTTTAAACACCAACAAGCATACAAATGATTTATATACTGATTTATCAACTTAGTTAAATTATTTTGATGTTAACATTCTGGTCATAGGCTGCGTTTTGATTAAATATAGTTAACATTACTTTTAAATGACTAAAATGCCCTTTTCGGCATTTTAGAAGGTTTAAACATAACTTATCCACCAAAACTAATAGCCTACTGATGTAATATCATCATATGGATTATTTGGGATATCAAAACAGTTTATGAACTGAGTTTGCATACAAGTCCTTGTATGATGTCGATAAATGACGATAACGCCCTTACGGCGCATAAAATGGTTTTAACGACACCTTTGACATCTAAATCTTTTACCTACTGATATATTACATTAAATAACATATTTTGAGTATAAAAACTTAATCATAACCTCAGTTTTCATTAAACTTCGTATGAAATCGTCGTTTAGCGCATTTATCGCCGTTTCGGCGCATAGTATGGTTTAAAACCACAACTATGATTTGAAACTTGTTACCTACTGATTACTAAAATCATTTCAAATATTTGTACAGTAGGTACAAGTTCGGAACTCAGAATCCCAAATATGACATCAAAGCTATGTGTGAAATGATCAAAATGCCCTTACGGGACATAGTTTGGTTTAAACTATCAACCACACATGTATTTGATATCCTATTGATATAACATCATAAAATACATAATTTTACAGAATGTTTATTACCTTGACATTAATTTACTCATAAGTTTCTTTTACAAGTCGTAAAATGACCAAAACGCCCTTATGAGGCGTAACTTGATTTTAAAACCATAACAGGCATACATGTTGATATCCTACTGATATCCTAACATGTTTTTAACATATTGGAATATGGAACTTGTATATGACTCATCTGGTTACCCGGTTTCGCTTAACATATTGGCATATGGAACTTGTATATGACTCATCCGGTTACCCGGTTTCGCTTATATGCCAACGGTTAAGCCTACGTGACTAGTTTACGTATTTTAACCGAAACGGGTTTAATCTTATCATTTTTATTTCAAAATCCAGAATGTAATATGTTTACCCATATTAAACAAGTCTTAGTACTCAATCTCTTTCTTGAGTTTCTCAATTTCTTTGCGCAGAGAAATTTTTTCTTTGTTATCACGATCACAAGCCTCCACAAAGCGCTTGCGCTCATCCGCATATTGCGCAGCAGAGGCCTCACACTTGCGCTTCCACGACAGCGCAGCCCACTCTTCAGTCTTCTTCTCTTCCTCAAACTGGGCCTTTTCCGCCTCAAAATCGACGAGCATTTTCAACGTCTTCTCCTTCTCAAGTTTGGCCTTTGCCTTCTCAAGCTCAACCTCATCCCACTCTTTGTTCATGTTGCACCATTCGCGCACAATCCTGTTTATGGTGGAAGAGGCAAGGGCAGACTCTTGCAAATATGACTCGTAGGTAGCCTCGTGGTCTTTTTCTTCCTTGAGCTTCACCTCCGCCGGCGGGAAGATGCCCTTATACCACTCCCTGCAGGAGTGCCAATCAGTGAAAACATCACGCTGCTTAACTTTCCACACGGGCTGATGAATCACAGAGTCCCGCCTCTCAGAATAAGAGCGATAATAATAGTCCCCAAGCGTCTCCTCTGGGCGAGATAGGCGACTCCTCCTCCGAATCCTCAACAAACACAAAGCCTTCGTTTGTGTTGAAGGTCCGGCTCCCTTGGATATCAACTTTGAGGGTTCCCCAACATCTGTAGCTGTATCTTTAACCTGCTCGCCAGCAGGATTCTCAGCATCAAAATTTTTGGGCTCTTCTTCCGGAGCCACTTTCTCAATATTTTACGGGACGATGGGTCGGCATCAAGAACATGAGTTTCTTGCCCCGCATCTCCCTCTTCAACGTTCCCAGGCCTGCGCGGCGATGGTATTGCAGATGAGGTGGCCGGCGCAGCCTTCACCATTTTCTCTGCAAAACATATTAACAAATACCAAGTATAAGATTCTGCGCAACTTTTATGACAGAAATGCGCAACAAACTAAACGTACCAGGTGAGAACTTCTTTGCAAAGGCATCCAGATTGCCCTTCTTACCAATGCGCGGGCGCGCAACTTTGGTTGGCGCAGGAGTTTTAGTCTCCGCCTCCTTCCTCTTCTTAGAAGTGCGCTTCAACGCCTTTTCCGGGCTAGAAGGTACTTCCAAAGGATCATCTGGGTTCGCAGCAGGAAGAGATGAGGTATCAACGGGTTCTGGCTTCGGTTTCTTCAAACCTCAGGCGCAAGACCCTCCAATGAGTCCGACACCACCACATAATTGCACCAAGAGTCAGATACGGGAAGCGTACCTTTCTTGCCCTCAGCTTTCACAGCAGCTGATGGCTTGGTTTTTTGCTCTGGGTTGGAAGGGGGAGGCGCAGTAGCTGCAGCAGCAGTTGGTTTCTTCTTCTTCTTCGAATCAGGGCCTACGCCCAAGTTTAGCAAATCACCTACATAATCGATCATATTGAGCAAAGGTTGCGCCCTTAGCTATATTGCAATATTACTTAGAAAAAAATGTTCAAGAGTAATATTGCAATATCAACTTAGGCTTTGTAAGGACTTATCTACCAGTCTTCGAATACGGTTGCGCCTCCAGATCCTCCTTCTTGGGCAACTCAAAGTTCCCCAAGATTTGTGAGAACCAAGTTTCCTCACCATCAGCAATAGGCACGACAGTCATTTTTCCTTTCTCTCTCTTGAAAGAGACCAAGTAGAGAGGCGCAGCTACATAACAAACATTTTTGCATCAGTACATATCTATTGAAAGATATTGCTAGGAAGTTAAAGGGTTACATACCAGTTCCATCTTCTGTATACACCGGTTTTTCCCGGCGTTCCTTCTTCCAGAAAAAACTCATCTCGGCGGCGATGAGGGCCCTCTCCGGCAAAACAATATTGGGCACATCTTTAATATCTTGATACCATACCTCGTCGACAGGTATAGGAAGGGTCTCCAGCTCGATTTCATTACCGACCCGGAATGTCATCTTCATCGGGATCACCGCCACCTTGATAAAGAAGAACTTCTGCTTCCAGTCGTGGTAGGACTTCGGCGGCACCAACAGCAATCGTTTGGCTTGCACACGCTGTTGGAACGAATAAAAACCCAACGAGCAGTGCAGCTGGTAGAAAACTCTAAACTTCTCGACCGACAGCACGATCTGCATCGATTGGCAAACAAACTCAAAATGCCGGATCCTCACCATTCCCATCGGGCTCAACTGAGAAATGTGAATCTTGTAAAAACCAAGAATTTCCAGCAGGAAATGGGTCACCAGCAGCCGGGAGTTCCCTTCGGCAAAATAATCGGAAAATAATGTAATGTAGTCGGCCGGCGCATCAGCCGCCGTGGCATTCGCCACCGGAAAAACGCTTTCCAGGACGGAGCGAAAAGGAAGTTGGTGGAAAGATTATCGAAATCTTTATTCGACCACTTTAGCGGTGGCAAACTTGACGACGACATCTCAGCAGAACTTGCACCGGTGGCCATAACTCGAACTTTGAAGAAAACTTAGAAAACTTTGAAGGTCACCGAAATTTTTGAACACAAATTTCTCTCAAGTTATAATTGGGTGAGTGGGAACAGTAACCGCCCCACGCGCGCGAGTCTCACCAAAAAGCATTAAATATGGTAAGACATATACTGTTAACAGCATGTCAACAGTACCACCATGTCTCAAGAACGTGCGTCGTCACCAACTACACCATCCAGATAAGTGACACGTGTCTAAGTATATTTGAAATTCAAATACTTTTTCAAAATTCACTTACGACACGTCATCAAGATGCATAAAGCAACAAAAAGCTAGTCCTTACATAGCGCAGGACATTTATCTTAAGTCCAGTGCTCCACCTACTTTTTATTCTTACATAGGAGCAACACTGGACTGGGGGGACTTGAAGGGGTATGGTCCCAAAAACCTTGCGCCAATCAAGAAAACCATACCCACTAATAACTTCTAAGAAAACTGCGCGCAGACTTGTTTGCCAAACCAAGGTTTATTAGAACTCTGCGCCAAATATCCAAGAGAGGAAAGCGTCATTTAACTAACTTGCGCGGGCTCGCGCAAGGTTCAAAGTTAACCTTGAACACTCTCTTTGGATAAATGCTTCATTTAACTACCTTGCGCGGGCTCGCGCAAGGTTCAAAGTTAACCTTGAACATTCTTGTTTGATAATGCTTCATTTAACTACCTTGCGCGGGCTCGCGCAAGGTTCAAAGTAACCTTGAACATTCTTGTTTGATAATGCTCCATGCACAAACCTTGCGCAGATATTTATATCAAAGCAAGCATCCACCAAACGTTGCGCTAAGCAGCAAGGAGAAGAAGGAAGATCAGTTAACTAACTTGCGTTTCTCGCGCAAGGAAACAGTAAATCCTGAGAAACTTTCCCTTAGCAAAATCCTTGACTTGGTGCAGAAGCAAAGGGAATCTTTTCTGTTATAACAGAATGTACACGTGGCGAATAATAGATGGGTAACAGCTGTGAAACCTTATAGAAGCCATTAACACCCAATCGTGCAAGCATTTTTTCAATTATAACCAATTGCCACATAGCAGCATTTGGACGGCTGAGGAAGATCACGGTGATGACATGCTCACATTTATAAGATGCAGTGATCTCATGTTGACACGTGGCACCTCCCTAACCGCTGATGAGCTCACGATCCGTGTGCACTAACGGATTGCCAACAAACGTTAACGGAATAACAAAAATTCCGTTAAAGTTAACAATCTCTCTTTTTGGCGCCAAACACCGGCTATAAATAAGTAACTTGGAGTTCAAGGAAAGGTATTCACTCTCAACTACTCTCTCACTTACAATACTTACTTCCGACTACCTGTACTTATTCTCACGCCGGAGGGTGGTCACGGAGAGAACCCACCTTCTCCCCGTGGCGAGTTAACGGTGTTCTGTTTTGCAGAATCAGCCGGAATATTGTTCTATTCATCATCCATCGTGAAACCAAACGGAGGTTTAATCCTTTTATGCAGAGCCCATTCCATAGATCTACTTTGATTCCGGTCCAGTTGATCTAGGGTTTCTTCAGACACAAATTGCAAAACATAACCAATGAGACCATCCAGAAACTTTATAGCCTAGACAACATTTAAACTTTAACTAGTATTAAGCCTTCCGTGTTGCGGTAAGGGGAGTTAAACCGTGCCAAAGTGATCACTTAAGCCTCCGTAAGTGAGTATCAGCCTTCTAGTTCGGTCAATGGCACGCTACTCTATAATGAGTTCTAACAACACTTATCTGGTAACCTCCATTTGAACTCCAAAATACTAATACTAAAATTCTAATAAATAAATATGATGATATATGGGGGAAGCAAAAGTTTCTGCATATCACTATTCAAACCAATTATTAATTCCTCTTGCAAATAAAGAAAAGTCCCAGGTTAAGTCAAATTAAGTGGTGGTCATTAGAATATACCATTTGACCCATCTAATAGTAAAGGAAGCTAGATTGCAGCCAATTTAAGCCAATTAATACACCCGTCCCCTATGTCCAGAATCATTCACAAACAACAAAAATTAAAACCCTTAGGCTAGGGGGTATGGTGATGGCCCGTTCTTGGAGGATGATCTGTCACTAGGAGCCACTCTTGGAGGATGCCGCTCCAAGATAGAAACACTGGAAATGGAGGATGAGCCTACCCACCATCTTAATTTATTATTTTTTTAAATTTATCTACTTTTTAACATTTATTAAATAAGATGTAAAAATAAAATCACAAATATTAAAAAGCAAACGTTACATAATATTATTAACCAAATATTACATAAAACTAAAATTAATATAAACTAAAACTACATAATATTATAAAAAACTACTAGTCTTAAAAAAATATTAAAAACTACTAGTCTTTAAAAAATATTAAAAACTACGTTTGCAAAAAATGTTTTGTTCTCACCAAAGATGACGAATACCACGTTGAAGAAGAAGATGAAGACATACCCTATTTTTTTTTTTATAAAGTATGAAAGTTGAGAGATGAGATGGGTTGAAGTGGGTAAAAAACGGGGCATGCCGACCCCACACCGCTAGCCTTATATCTCATCACCCAGATTATATATATGAAATCTCAACTTTTCTCAGAGATAACAATCTCTTATACCAAAATTAATACAAACAATGTGAATATTGGTTCTAGATTTTAAGTATCAATCCATTAGCCTCAATACCCTTAAGTTTTCATTCCTTTTGCTATTTTGTTGTAATACTTTATTTTGTAACACAAATCTACACATCTTTACATGAATCTTGAAAAGTTTCAAACTTTCTGTATGTTTTTTTTTGAAAATTTTGTTGTTTTGAACTTTTCTTTGTGTTTGTGGGGCTAGCCTTTGCCCACAACATAAAAAAAAAAGCAATGTGTGACTTGCGATAACTCTATCTTTGCTATCTCCAATAGGCCATTGTGGTCACTTCGCTTGCTGCATAATGTTGGGGAAAAATGTCCCAAATAGCAAAAACCCAAGGTTTATGCAAATATTCAAGAATGATGGGAGGGTTGACAAAAAGAAAACCTGAAACACCACGAACAAATCAGATACGTGAGAAGCTAAGCCGAGAAAGATCGGACATGAATCCATTCTGAGTTCACCTTCGTGGCGGCAGATTGCGACAGAGTTACTGCAGGTTTTCGTCAGACGCAGGGTCGGCCCTGAGAATTCGTGTACCCTGTTCGAGCTCGAAAAAACGTGCCCTTAGGCTTTAGCGAAATTGGGTATTGGGCTCACTAAAGGTCTTAACCTAATGCCAAAGAGGTTAATAACTAATCTAAACCATTAGAACAGTTTTATAAGTGGGCCTATGTTGTTGTTTGTACGGATGTACCCTATTAAAAAAATATTTTACATATATATATATCGGGTTTTTTCATAAAAAAACATGCCCCTCGAAATATCGGGCCCTGGCCGGTGGTCCTCCCCGTCCACCGCAGCGCCGGCCATGGTCAGACGGATGGGAGTTGGTCGTCGGATAACGCAGCGTAGAGACCATTATGACAGAACCGTAAATAACATCTTCATTTTGTCCAATAAATACACTGTCCTAAGCATCTACCTAAATTGTTATTAAACTAGTGTTAAACCCCACGTTGCGGGGACGGGGGTCGTAAAACCATGCTAAGTAGTAAGCAAACGTATGAACCATATCGGAAAAATGTAAAAGAAAAGCGTGAATTTATACCGTGGCGTCACGTAAAACGCAATAAGCCAACACATCATTAAATCTAATTTACGACTAAGTATAATGCATTTATCCAGATCAACTTGAAATCCATTAGACCATCTGGACAAGTTTTAACTTTTATGTCACAATTAAATAGCCCATGAACTTGATTCTGGCCCAAAAACTTTTTGTTTATTAGCCCATGGTTAATTGTTGAACCAGAACTTTTGCAACGGCTATAAAAAATAAAAAAATAAAACCCGCCAATCAGAGAACATGATGCACATTAATTAACTCACATTATTCCTAAGATCCGACAGTAGTTATTTATATATACTAATAAATAAATTAGCAAAGACTACAAATAATAAATTTAATTTAAACTAACATACGTATACACACCATATTCGGAGTAGAAAATGCTGATTAGCTAAGGCAGAAAGTTGGGTTAAAGTCAACTGTGTAGTTTTTCAAATATGGCTTATGTTGACATACATTATCTTTTTCAAAGCTTGATAACAGTTTTTTTTAGCAATGGCATTATAGTAAATAAGGTTTAATTTTTTGTTATTAGGTATATTGTTCATAAGATCATACCTATATATATTATATATAGGATCAAGATCAAGATTAAGGGAAAACCCCTCCGAGTTTTGAGAACTTAGAAAACTCGACCTTCTCGTGCAAGTTTTGTCCTCATTTTTTTCACACTTTTAGATTAAAATGTTAGAAAACACTACCGTAAAAACAAAACTTTAAAAAAATTCGAAATGGTGTTTTTCGACCACTTACAGTAGCTGTAAAATGGTCATGACATAAGCATGACATCACTTTTTATAGCATTTACAGCATAAACAAGTTTTTTTTTTTTTTGGAAAAGTTGATTTTTTTAAGGATTTTTGGTAAAATCTTTTTTTTGAAAAAACCTTTCGTAAGGCCAAGATCTCTAAGTTATCACAACTCGTATAGATTTTCATTTTACCTTAACCCATGTATATATAGAATAGTATAATAACATGATTATGTAAAAATAGCATATTTAGAAACCAGGATAGAAAAATCAACATAAGACTACACCTGTAGAAACTTTAGAGCCTTCAATACTACCAAAGAAAAAAGCATTTGTTACTTTAAGAACACTCTAATGAATAAATAGTGACTTGACATAGCAACACTTTTGGTCACATACAAATTTAAAATCTGGATAAAAAAAATGAGGCCCTGTGATCTTGGGGCCCTAGACTCTAACTTAGATTTCAATAAGCGTTGATCCAGCCTAGGAATGGCAATGGGTCGGGTTTAGACCGGGCATTGGTAATTCCAAGCTTGTACCCAGTTGTAATTCTTTGGCCCATACCCGGCCCGTTACCCGTCGGATATATTTCGGGTATACCCGCCGGTATCGGGTATATCCGTTAATTTGTTAAAAATACCATTGAGACTCTCATATGCACTTTTTACTCTAATGTTTATATAATTTACTATTTTAATAAATACAATAAAGGAAAATATAACCAATAACATACTTACATATCCTATTAAAATGCATATTTGAAACATATATCTACATAATTAACTAATTAATGTACTACTACTTTGTATAAAAACAACATAACTAAACATAAAATCTTGTATGTATATGTTAAAGTCTTAAAAACAAACAAAAAAGCAAAATCTTGAATAATGAATAATTGTATGTATAAAAGTTTATATAAATAGAAAATTAAATGAGTTAATTACTGTTTTCGTCCCTGTGGTTTGTCAAAAATCACTATTTCAGTCCATTAGTTTAAAAATTACGATTTCAGTCCATGTGGTTTCACTTTCGTAACCATTTCAGTCTACCTCGCAACCATTTCAGTCCCTGTACTTACAAAATAGATGAATTGAAGTGGTTACGAAAGTGAAACCACAGAGACTGAAATCACAATTTTTAAACTAATGGACTGAAATAGTGATTTTTGACATACCAGAGGGACGAAAACAGTAATTAACTCTTAAATTTAATTTAATATAGTTTTTGGGTATAATTCAGGTAAACGGGTCGGGTATCACTAAATCCCATACCCATACCCGATTTTTTAATATTTTTATGCCCATACCCGACCCATACCCGTCGGACTTCGGGTATACCCGGCCCATATATTTCGAGTATACCCGTCGGGCTTGGCTTTTTTGCCATCCCTAGTCCGGCCCTAATTACAACTTACTCTATTATATAGTAAAGTAGGGAACGGTTACAATAACTCATTTTTATTTGTCTACTAGTTTATAGTCCTGTGTAGTACATGGGGTTATGCATTATAAAATATTTACAATGAAAAATTATAAATTAATTTTACATTTACAAATCTCTAATAAATTATTTATAGACAATATTAGATGTCCTACTCGAAAGATTATCATTTTTATTAATAATTAATAGTTTAAGTCTATCTCTACTTTTGATTATGGAAAAAACCATGTACAGTCTATGTGAAAATACTGGTTGTTTTAAAAACAAAGCAACTCTCAATAGCAACCGTCCTTCAAATTATTTATCGTCATCGAGAAAACTGCCTTCTTTGATCTCGCGTATTACAATAAGGCTGAATAAATATACTTTACTGATAGTTTTTTAACGATACAGTTTACTCCTACTCTATTACACACCAATGATCCTAAATTATTCTCCCTAGCCCATACCTCCCCTCCAGAGGCTTATGCCTCTACAAATGGGTTATTCCTACGTTGGCATTTATTGATGGTTTTTAAATTGTTTTTTTCTTAACTTATACCTTTATATATATAATTTAAAAATATTATTAAATTTAATAGTGAACTTGTTATTAAAGCAAATATTATATAAAAAGATTTTAATCATCATAAAATATAATATTGAATATTTGACTTACCAAGATTTTAGTATTGAATATTATAAATTAGAAAAAAAAAAGTTAAAAAGTTCAAGTAAAAACTGTAAGATTAATAGAGAAAATAATAAAAAGCTCCAACTTAATAAAAAATCATTGTTTGGTTGAAGGAGCTAGAAGTTTTTAGGTTAGGAGCTTGAAGCTTTTGGTTAAACGCTCCTACTAGTAGCGTTTAGAAGGAGCTACAAGCTTTTAGGAAAAAATGACTATTTTAACCTCTAAAAATAATGAACTTTTTAATGTACCAACTTTTTATGTCCATTTTGGTCATTTTATACATTTTATAAAAGCTCCAGCCACTCTGCCAAACACCTAAATAAATCTAAAAAGCTACAACTATAGCTACCAGCTACCAGCTTCCAGCCTCCCGCCACCAGCTTCTAGCTTCCAGCCACCAGCTTCCAACTACCAACAACAGCTACTTTTGCCAAACATACCCTAAATGGAATCGTTTATTAGAATGAGATTTTCGAAAATACTTTTGCCATAAACAAATTATATAAAACAATTGAGATTTTTTAGGATGACAAATAGCTGTTATTTGTTTTTAATCTCTTCAAATAAAAATCAATTCCTATTCATAAATAGATGATAGCTATGACATCAATCCGTAGGAAAGTTGAATCCATTTAGAAAATATTTGCATTCTTTTTAAGCATTAGAAAATTTTGGGTTTTATCCATCATTAAATCGGGAAAGAATATTTATTAAAAAGATATATCATTATTAAATTAATATTATAAAAAAATATTTTAAATCATCATAAAATATAATATTAAATATTTGACTTACCAAGAATTTTAGTATTGAATATTATAAATTAGGAAAAAAGTTAAAAAGTTTAAGTAAAAACCGTAAGGTTAATAGAGAAAATATCACATGACACTAACTGGAATCGTTTATTAAAATAAGATTTTCAAAAGTACTTATTACAACATGACAATAAATGGAATCGTTTATTAGAATGAGATTTTGTTTATTAGAATGAGACTTTCGAAAATACTTTTACCAAAAACAAATTATATAAAACAATTGAGATTTTTTAGGATGACAAATAGCTGTTATTTGTTTTTAATCTCTTCAAATAAAAATCAATTCCTATTCATAAATAGATGATAGCTATGACATCAATCCATAGGAAAGTTGAATCCATTTAGAAAAAAATTGCATTCTTTTCAAGCATTAGAAAATTTTGGGTTTTATCCACCAATAATTATTAAAAAGATATATCATTAATTAATTTAAATTTAAAATAAAACATAAATAATAATTATGAGGTTAGAGGAGAGAATGACATGTGCCATTATTTGTAGTATTTTATTAATATTTAGATTAGATATATTATTTTTATTTGTCTATATATGTTTTATGAAAACTGCATCAATTTATGTTATGCGGTAGAGTTGGTTTGGTAGCCGTACCATTTGAAAACGAGGACGGGATTGGAGACATTTTCAAAGGGCTTGGTTATCCACACATCCCTTATTTTATTTACACATCTTTTGACCCCTATAGGAAGCGTATAGGGCAATACGGTTCCTCTGGGTCCAAGCATATTAAGCAATACACTTTATATATGTGTACTTGAACTACAGACTTTTCAGAAGATGGTCAGCTAATGATTAGGGAACCAAGGGAAGCGTATAGGGCAATACGGTTCCTCTGGGTCCAAGCGTATAGGGCAATGCGGTTCCTCTGGGTCAAAGCGTATTGAGCAATATAGTTCCTATATGTGTACTTGAGCTACAAATTTTTCAGAAGATGGTGAGCTAATAGAAAGTGTATAGGCCATACGCTCCCTTAAGGATATATATTTTTTTAAAAGACCAGGAGAATTATATAGGGCCATACGTTACATGAAGGAATTTTTTTTTGCAAGAACATCATATTGTTATTAGTATCTTTTTGAACTTTATTTTTTTTAAATTAATTAAGTTTTTTTGTTATAAATTTTATAAAAGGCGTAGTGAAATTAAACAATTTAAACAAACTAAACATATCCAAATTAAACAAATATTACAAATACTTAAAATTAAATTCAATTGTCTGTACAATACTACAACATATAATAATAACTTAAACCACTATCATCATCAAAACTCATCAGACTTAGCGAGCTCCTTCTCCGTAAAGTTCGGGCCACGCCTAGTAGAGGGTGATGGGTTGTGCCGCGTATAGGACGTGTTTGGAGCCTGTAAAAAATTTAAACAATGGGATGCGAATCTCCAAGGATCGGACCCCCTCCGCCTTGGTGTATGGACCTTCACCAATGGTGGGCCACCAGGCAATCAACTCATCCTCGGGCATATGTTCGATAGCCGTGGTATACACGTCCTGAACCGACTCCGCGTCTGTGTAAAAACTGGTGGAGACGGCAAACTGACGAAGCGACATCTCAAATACCTCGCCGAATAGACGAAATGTGATCTCGGGTCATGGGGCCGGCAAGTTCGGATAATCAAAATCCGAGTTCGGCCAGTCATCCGGTAAAGGTCTATAGTGGAATGTGGAGAGAAACTCCACCATCAACGTCCGATAAGATGGCGCGACTCTGATTCGAAACAAACGATCCCACAGGTTATCCTGCCCGATAACCTGTCGCACAGTGTCTACCACCCTACATGTCTCTAACAAAGCTCAATGTATCCCTTTCATGCACCCCACCTTCATCTCCCTATGTTTATCGAACTGTTTTGCTTCATACGTTTGGGAATGGTACATCATATATGGATATTGTGAACAATCGTCACTCACTGGCCCATGGATCAGAATCCCCCGCCCCCGCCATCTCATCATCTGACGCCATATTTGCAAATTTAAAATGAGAAGAATTTAAGTTTGCCAAAATAAATGTTATTATTCTTATATGTATAAACGTTTTTTGGATACATATTTATATTTTTCTGTAAAAAAATCAAATTTGAAGACGACCTTAACGAATCGGTTGGATCCTAAAAAAATTAATATTAATAGACGTTGAAAAGAACTAACGATTTTTTGGTGACCCAATCAACTAAGGATTTTTTGGTTAATATTTAAAAAGATGTTTTTATAACAAGGATTTAGATTAGGGGACCATGGGAACCATATTTGTGATACCCATGACGAAACCAGGTACACCTTAATTGGTCCTAAACTTAAAGCATGACTAAAACTATAATTGTGCGTAAACCTTGTGAAATTTCATGACTTGTGTGTTGTGCAAAACAATATATGTTATATCTCGGAGGAATCTGAGAGCACGTCATGGTTGACATGACACTACTAAGGACCAACGATACGAGGTTGGCGTCCTTAGCCTTGAACAACGTGTTAAACGAGACTTGACGTTTAATAGCGCATTAAACCTTTGACGTTGATTATTAGAGTATTGGTAGCCTTATTTAAGATTCCGAGTTCTAGGATAGCTTAGTTTTGTGCCATAGACTGTGACATAAGGTTTGAAAATAATCAAAGCTCGGGCACGCAAAATGAAGCAGCTCCCGGTTGGGGAAACGCATTCGTTCCGAGCATAACATAAGGCAACCAAATGTGCAAGGAACGATCGATCAAGCTTAAAAACACTTAAACGAACGTCAAACAAGACTTTTATGATTAAAACATAAATGGGTTTGGATTTTAAGACGGTTATGCATAATTTTTAAAACCGAGTCTTTTGACACTAAGTACGCGCAAAACAGAGTCCGTTACGCAAATTGAGAACGCGCGCAGGACCCGAAAACGGACCTATACTTATCCGAAAGATAAACATCATCTTTTGTCACGCAAAACAAAGCACGAGGTGGCCCTAAGGGGGCCCACCCCAAACCGCCATAACCCCCCATGGTTATATGCATGTTACAAACTGTATTGATTACACAAACTTATGAAGGGAATATCACTTCCCTAACACATGAACTTGTTACAAACTGTGTTAATTGCACCAACTTGTGATGATGTAAATTTTATAACACACGGTTCGGCAAGCTGCAGGTGTCAGTTATGACACAGTTCGGCGAGCCGCAGGTGCTTGTTGTAACACGGTTCGGCAAGCTGCAGGTGTCTGTTATGACACGGTTCGGCGAGCTGCAGGTGCTTGATGTAACATGGTCCCGCTAGCTGAAGGAGTTTGTGTTGATAAATCTGTGAACTGTGACTTGTGCAATTAAACTTGTTAACACATAGTGTTACACAGCAATTAAACCCGTGGAACTCACGCAGCGTTTAGCTGACCTTTTTAAAACTAACATGCATTTCAGGTAAAAATAAAGAGGAGTAAGGAACGTTCGTGTGGATGGCTTTAGTAGTAATCTGTAGCAGAATAAGAGTTGTGATAGCTCGTAGTACTGTACTTGAAATTATGGTGTGTAACATGATACTGATAGTATGTTGTAACCGAGGTTCTCTCTGTTTATGATATCATGATTTTAAACTATGGAGAATTACCACGTGTCTGCCGCACCCTGCATTTGTCTTCCGCTGCGAGTCGGGGTATGACAGAAGATGGTATCAGAGCCTTCGGTTATAGCGAACTAGGTATCTCAAAAGAACCTAGACTATAATCCTAAGTTAGTCTCCACACGCTGAAAACCTTTAGAAACTGAGTAGTGTGGCTATTACCAGGAAGCCCTGGTGGGGCAAATAAATTATTGTGGTCCGGAACACCATAATTTATCTGCTCATACTTGGGGGTTCTGGGAACGTCATTGAGATAAGAGGGACATCCGTCTACTAACGTCACCAACCGCAAGTAATTTTTTTATAAATCGTAAAAATCGAAACCGCGTTAAATACGTGCTTATGTGTATATTTGTGGATGTTGAGTTCAGTATTTTGGTCAGTCAAATCCGTGTTATGTGTGGTTTTCTTTTTTTCAAGTAGCATGTCGCATCGTTCGAGTCACCAATCGACTTCGCATATGGAGACTGATCCTGAGGAGGATCCGTTGACACCCCTTTTGACATCGAGCTACTCGCCAGATCCTTCTGGTTATTGTTATGGTCTGTACCCACCCAGACCTCGTACTAGGCGCCAGGGGGAGGCCTCGAGCGCCTACCGTTCGCCATCACATCACCCAACTAGGTCCTCGGAGCGTAGTCGTACCCAGGATATTGCCATACCCGTAGGACCTATTCCTAGGAGCCCTACTCCCGCCACGGGGCATTGGGAGTGGGAGCCGGTAGCACCCAGCTTACCGTCAGTGTCACACCCCAACCGATGGCGGAAACATCAGGATGAGACGAACAAATCGTTCAAAATCATCATAACACTATTGTGACAATATAATTAAATCAAATTTCATTAAAGGAAAAGATTCGATACAAGTTTCAAATAAGCTAACAACATAACAGATATTTAAAGTGCGTTTCTAAATCTTGTCCTAGCTTGATTTCTTCGCATCTTGACTTATCAACATGTAACATGTATTAAAATATGATCAACAATAATGTTAAGCGAGTATACAAGTTTGTTACATAGCATAATAGATTAAAAAGACTCATATTCAACACGAAAATCATATAACAAGTTTTAACATGCTAGCTAACGCAGTCCAAGTGATAGCCCAAGTTTCTAATGCGTTAAGTGCCTTTCCCAAAGTTTAACGGGAGGTATACATGTCTCATCCTAACAATACCCCAAAGACTAACGAGGAGGTGCATTACCCCTATAGCATATGCATAATACTACCATTGTTAAGGCGGAACCACACACAAGGATTAAACGTTCACATAGCATCAAAGTCTCAAGTATCACAAGTTTCATGTTTCATGTTTAAATGGATAGAGTATGTTTCAAATAAGTTTCAAGTGTCAAGTGTCTTGATATAGAATACATGTTGCACCCCAAAAGTGATAAAACAAAAATGGGATCGAGTATACTCACCTTAGGTTGCGTATACGTTTCTTGAATTCACGCACGAATAAGGATTGAAGGATTCAACGAAAGAGTTTAACCTAGAATAAAGATAATGATTTTTGTCATTATTTTCGAATTAGGATATGGGATGGTATAAGGTCGTTCATAGTTTCTAGGAGTTGTTTTAATTATTCGTTTTCAATTACGATTACACTTTGTAAAGATTAAATAATATTAACATCATTAATAAATAATAGTTTTGTACATACACGAAAAAAAATGGTAGTAATAATTTAGTAATGTTAACTAAATCTAGCAATAATAATATTAATACTTACAATGGTATTTATAATCATAATATTCTTTAACAATTTTAAAAAAAAAAAGTCTAAAACTGATTAGTCCATTTTATTACAAGTTTTGTAAATAATTTAGCCCAAAACTACCCTGGCCCAAAACACTGTTCTGGCCCAAATCGTATAAAGTAAAAAAAATGTTAGCCAAATGGGCCGGCCCACGCAGAACTAGTCAACAACAATAGCAGTTTAACCAACGAGAAAATCGGACAGAAATCGAACCCGGAACCACACGAGTCAACAACGGACACCATCACCACTGGGCTACAGCCCAGTTCGGTGATGGATTTACAATGTTAACACTATAATACAGCAGTTAAGACGTTCATCTTCTTCACCATTATATTCATGAAAACTAACTGTTATACATAACTGTGTATATATATATATATATATGAGATGCGCAAACGTGTAACAATCAAGAGTAAAGAAGGTTTATAGTAACGTGGATATACCGAATCGAAAGGGGCTTGTCGCGACCTCCGGCGAGAAGTCGTCTTCTCCGGCGGGTTTACTGGATTTTCCGGCGATGTCGGGTTTCTCCGGCCAACTTGCAGGGTTCCGGTGGTATCAAGAGAGCGAGAGAGGTGCGCGAGTGAAAGTGGGTGTGAGGCAAAAACAAGGTGATATGTTTCGGTATTTATAAGTACAAGAACGAAACCGTCGGATTTCAAACGATTCCAAGAATCAATTCTCCGGAATCTCAAAAGTTGCTGAAACTCCGTTTCAGGCGGCAAAATGAACCGGTTTGAACTTCAGCTTTTATATATATCTATATATATATTATACGTTTGGAACATGGAGCGGATGAGGGCTTAGCCCGATTGGTTCTTGTGTGCCTTGCTAATTACGTGAACCGGTTAGTTCATGGGTTCGAGTCCCAGCTAACACTTTTTATTTCTTTTAAATTTCAAGTTTCATAATTTACATAAACAGCCCCTGTAATATAGTTCTATTAAATGCATAAATGGTCCCTGTACTATATAGTTTAGATATAGTGCATATTTAGCCCCTACTCTCAAACTAGGTTAGTAATATATGTATGATTAAATAAATAAATAAATAAATAAGATTAATGAATAAAGAAACAAATGATTAAATGACTAATTATTTTAAATATATGTATAAATGTTTATAAAAGGTTTTAAATAGATATTGAATATATATAACTAAATATAAGTAATGATTAAATAGTAAATGTATTTAAATGATAATGAATTAAATAAATTGAATACTTTGAATAATTAATGCTGAATAAATAAGGAATAATAAATAAATAAATAACGCGAAATTACGGAGCGTTACAGTCTCCCCTAGTTTAGTAGATTTCGTCATCGAAATCATTTGGAGAAGGGCTGAGCAAGAGTTTGGAGAGAGATTATAAGATTTGCTATTAGAATCAGGCGTGTTTATTATATGCTTTTCCAATTAAGATTCGATGTTTGTGAGTTTAACATGTTCCAAGTGTTTAACAAGGATCAAAATTAACATGTATAACGTAAACTCAAGTAGTTTCACATAAAATAATCATGATTGTAAAATAAATAATGAAAGCACGTAAATTTAATTTGTTCGCGAGGGATTATTATTATTATTTGTTTTGGATTGCGAAGGTAATGTGCATCGTGTCTCCAAGCTTGAAATGAAAGGTAACGCCCAAATATAAAACACATTGAAATTGAGATCACATAAAAGAGATTTAACGTAAAACATGAATTGTCACGGAACGATGCTTTTAACTATATGTGCCGTGGATTCATGTGTGTGATGAAGTGTGTGTTATGTTTTAACCAAATATGTGATATGTGTTAGCTGGATGCGTGACATTGATACCTAGACATCTATTGTTTATAACGCGCACCACAGATGACTGAGGCAGATATTGCGCAAATGATAGCGCAACAACTCCAAGCTGTTATTCTCACGATTGTGGCGCAGGTTAGCGCCGGTATTAATGCTAACCCGCAACCAAATCCGCAACCCGTACCGGTAGGTCAGAACGATAATCAGAATAATGGTAGGCCGGTTTGCACATATAAGCATTTCATGGAATGCAAACCGATGGAATTCAATGGGACTGAGGGACCCAATGGGTTTGTGAAATGGGTCGAGAAGTCGGAATCGGTACTTAACATAAGTAATTGTCCTGCTAATTGCGCAGTTAAGTATACAACATGTACCTTTATCGACCATGCTTTAAACTGGTGGAACACTATTGTTCAAACTCGCGGACAGGACGCGATTAATGCGATGACTTGGGATGATCTCAAGATACTGATGAGGGAAAGGTTTTGCCCAACTCATGGAATTCAGAAGCTGGAACATGAGTTCTGAACCTGCAAATGCAAGGTGCTGATCATGCAGGTTATACCAACCGCTTCAATGAACTGGCACGTATATTGCCAGACATGGTCCGACCGGAGTCCAAGAGGATTGAAAGGTATATATGGGGACTGGCCCCAGAAGTGAGGAGTATCATTAATTCGGTGGAATACCGAACCATGCACGAGGTGGTAGCCAGGTCAGGTACCGTTACATATGACATGGTTAGGCGTAAGATTCTGACAATGTCGGGAGAGCCGGCCGGAAACAAGTGGGAAGCCCCGGAGAGTAGTCGCGCAAGGGAAGCAGCAATGAAGAGGGGAGGAATACTAGCCAGAACTACGCCATGACTACCCCCGCGGGTAACTCTGATGGCTGCAAAGGAAACACCCCAAAGTGCAACAAGTGCGCTTTCCACCACACTGGTAAATGCTGAACAGTGATATGCTCGAGGTGCCATGGAAATGGACATTTCGCCCGAGATTGTAGGGTGCCCAGGGAGCTAAATCCCAACCCGACTCGTTTTCAACCTCCTAGGCAACAACCTCATCATCAGCGACCTCATCAACCAGCACCACAACAGGTTACCTACCCCCGTGCATGCTTTGGATGTGGCAGCACAGAGCATTTTCGTAATAGTTATCCGAAGTTAGCCCAGCAGATGGCAAGGAAGGAGCACGCAAAACCAAGCATCTACCTTGAATGCAGCCCGAGGTCGTGCCTTTGTCCTGGGACCTGGTGACGCACGCCAGGATCCCAACGTGGTTTCAGGTACGTTCCTCGTTTCCAATCAATTTGCTTCAGTGTTATTTGATATGGGAGCCGATAGAAGTTATGTGTCGAGTTTTGCATCGACTTAATACCTAGAACAACACCCGTTGCCAAGGCCCCATATCGTCTTGCACCATCCGAGATGCAAGAGCTATCGACGTAGTTGCAGGAGTTACTCGATCGTGGTTTTATCCGTCCTAGTTATTCCCCCTGGGGAGCCCTGGTTTTGTTTGCAAAGAAGAAGGACGGTAGCTTCCGAATGTGCATCGATTACAGGGAATTGAATAAAGTCACTATTAAGAATCGGTACCCTCTTCCGAGAATCGATGATCTCTTTGGTCAGTTGCAAGGAGCCCGATACTTTTCTAAGATAGATCTTCGGTCAGGTTACCATCAAGTGAAGGTCCAAGAGGACGATATTCCTAAGGCAACGTTTCGAACTCGTTATGGCCACTACGAATTCCTAGTTAATCCCTTTGGGTTAACCAACGCACCCGCGGTGTTCATGGACCTCATGAACAGGGTATGTAAGCCGTACCTTGACAAATTTGTCATCGTCTTCATTGATGATATTTTGATCTACTCCAAGAGTAAAGACGAGCACGAGCATCATTTGCGTGCTATCTTGGAGATCCTACGGACTGAACAACTGTACGCTAAGTTGTCTAAGTGCGACTTTTGGTTACGAGCCGTACAATTTCTAGGACATGTGGTGGATCAGTATGGAATTCATGTAGATCCAAGCAAGATAGAAGCAATCAAGAACTGGCCAGCGCCGAAATCTCCAAAAGAAATACGCCAATTCTTGGGATTGGCAGGGTATTATCGTCGCTTCATCGAAAACTTATCGAGTATTGCCCAATTGCTAACCGCATTGACGCAAAAGGATAGAATACGAATGGGGTGAAGACCAAGAAACAGTGTTCCAGCTGTTAAAGAAAAAGTTATGTGAAGCCCCAATCTTGACGTTACCCGAAGGCAATGATGACTTTGTCGTATATTGCGACACATCGCGACAAGGGCTTGGATGTGTCCTTATACAAAGGAATAAAGTTATCGCGTACGCTTCTAGACAACTGAAGGTGCACGAGAAAAATCACACGACTCATGATCTGGAACTAAGAGCAGTTAAATTCGCATTAAAGATTTAGAGACATTATTTATATGGTACCAAGTGAATATATATACCTATCACAAAAGCCTCCAACATATTTTCGATCAAAAAGACTTAAACATGAGGCAGCGCAGATGGGTGAAATTGTTAAATGATTATGATTGTGAGATAAAGTACCACCCGGGGAAAGCTAATGTAGTAGCAGATGCACTAAGTAGGAAGGATCGAATTAAGCCCCTTCGAGTGAGAGCCTTGGGAATGATCGTACAGACAAATTTGATAGATCAAATCCGGAACGCGCAGATGCAAGCCCTGAAGGAAAGCCAGTTACCCAGTGAAGGATTGCACGGGAACGAGAAAAGTTTTGTGAGGAAAACGGATGAGGTGTTGTACTTTAAGAATCGAGTGTGGATTCCTGCAAGTTCAGAGCTGAGACAAATAATAATTGACGAGGCTCATAAATCGAAATATTCGATTCATCCCGATACAGATAAGATGTACCATGACCTGAAAGAGTTTTATTGGTGGCCGGGAATGAAAAAGGACGTGGCCGAATACATGAGCCAATGCTTGACTTGTGCGCGAGTCAAGGCTGAGTATCGGAAACCCTCGGGGATGTAGCAACAACCCGAAATACCTCAATGGAAGTGGGGACAAATCATGATGGATTTCGTGACCCATCTTCCTAAAACGCCTCGTGGTCATGATGCGATCTGGGTAATCGTGGATCGATTGACCAAATCCGCACATTTTATTCCGATCCGTACAACTTATAAGACCGACCAGTTGGCCGAAATTTATACTAACGAGATAGTAGCTAGACATGGTGTCCCGATTGCTATTATTTCTGACCGAGACAGCCACTTTACTTCGCGATACTGGCAGAAACTACAAGAGGCTTTGGGGACGCGAATTGATTTGAGCACTGCTTATCATCCCTAAACCGATGGCCAATCGGAACGCACGATTCGGACACTAGAGGACTTGTTTCGTGCTTGTGTCCTGGACTTCGGAGGAAGTTGGGACAAACATCTCCCACTAGTGGAATTCTCGTATAACAATAGTTACCATAGTAGCATTCAAGCAGCCCCGTATGAGGCCCTCTATGGTCGAAAGTGCCGATCACCACTTTGCTGGGCCGAAGTGGGTGACACTCAACTGACGGATATGAACTAGTTCAGGAAACGACTGATAAGGTCCATCAGATTCAAAAGCGTTTACAAGCCGCTTAGAGCCGACAGAAGAGCTGGGCTGATGTACGCAGTAAACCATTATCGTTCAAAATAGGTGAACGGGTTCTGTTAAAGGTATCGCCGTGGAAAGGCGTTATCCGATTTGGAAAGTCAGGAAAGCTAGCCCCGCGCTACATTGGGCCATACGAGATCCTAGCCAAGGTAGGTCCGGTAGCGTATCAGTTAAAGTTACCAACCGAACTTAGTGCCATTCACGATGTCTTCCATGTATAAACATGAAGAAATGCCTGTCAGGCGAAGCTACCCAAGTACCTTTGGAAGACATACACGTTGAAAATAGACTCCACTTTGTGGAAGAGCCGGTGGAAATAGTTGATGGTAAGGTCAAACAATTAAGGCATAACAAAATTTCACTGGTTAAAGTCCGGTGGAACTCAAAACAAGGACCTGAATATACCTAGGAACGGAAGGATGAATTCAGTAGAAAATACCCTCACCTCTTCCCTAGCGTGACAAAGTAAATTTCGGGGACGAAATTTCTTAACCAGGGGAGACTGTGATACCCATGACGAAACTAGGTACACCTTAATTGGTCCTAAACATAAAGCATTACTAAAACTATAATTGTGCGTAAACCTTGTGAAATTTCATGACTTGTGTGTTGTGCGAAACAATATATGTTATATCTTGGAGGAATCTGAGAGCACGTCATGGTTGACATGACACTAATAAGGACCAACGATGCGAGGTTGGCGTCCTTAGACTTGAACAACGTGTTAAACGGAGACTTGACGTTTAACAGCGAATTAAACCTTTGACGTTGATTATTAGAGTATCGGTAGCCTTATTTAAGATTCCGAGTTCCAGGAATAGCTTAGTTTTGTGCCATAGACTGTGACATAAGATTTGAAAATAATCAAAGCCCGGGCACGCAAAACGAAGAAGCTCCCGGTTGGGGAAACGCATTCGTTCCGGGCATACATAAGGCAACCCAATGTGCAAGAAACGATCGATCAAGCTTAAACGAGACTTTTATGATTAAAACTTAACTGGGTTCGGATTTTAAGACGGTTATGCATAATTTTTAAAACCGAGTCTTTTGACACTAAGTACGCGCAAAACGGAGTCCGTTACGTAAATCGAGAACGCGTGTAGGACCCGAAAAAAAACCTATATTTATCCAAAAGATAAACATCATCTTTTGTCACGCAAAACAAACAACGAGGTGGCCCTAAGGGGGCCCACCCCAAATCGCCATCACCCCCCATGGTTATATATATAGTTTTTTTCTTTTTCTTTTAATTTTAATCAAAAATTCTTTCAAAATTATGGTTTATCTCAAGAACTTCAGCTGATTTCTTCATAAACCAACTCAAATCAAAGGTATTAACTCAAATCCTTAAGGTTTTAAGCATGGTTTCTTGATTAAACATGGTTTCTAGCCGAAAAAACGCTTTTTAATCCATGAATTTTGTAGTTTTAAACAAGTTTTAGGGCTGAATATGAACACCACATGAAATCCCTGGTGTTATATGGCAGCCATGGTTACTAATCAATGGGGTTTGATACCCTAATCAACTCTTATTCGACAAAAATCGCTTAACTATTTGATTATTGAGTTAGAGCTTGATTGATCTAAGTTCTAGCATATTTGGATTGTACTTGGTGTGTAGGTACTGAATATAGCCTTCACACACTTCTGGGATCAAGATAAACGCTTGGAATCGGAAGAATCGCTAGGTATATGATCCGAAACCGAATCTAGGCTAAGCAGAAAATTGTTTTGCCTATAACTTGGTCTGTATAACTTGGATTGAGCTGAAATTTGGTGTGGTGATGTAGGGTTTTGTCAGGAAGGTCCACGGAAAAGTTTAGATTTTTTTACGATTTTTGGTAACTTTTTAACTGTTTTACTGAAAGAATTTCAGAATAATTATCAAACGAATTCAATAAATCACCAAATTTTACAGATACACTAAGGGACATATGGGGAATGATCTGTGGAAATTCGGAGTCCATTGGTTGAGTTTTGATTTGGGTTAAAAATCTGCGTTTTTGCGAGTTTTCGGTAGTCGGGAACGCACCGAAACGAAATCGGAAAAATCCCAAAATTTTTTGAGAAGTTCCTGGACATGTATAAGGTTTTCAGGGAGTTTTTTGAATTTTTTTAACTATTGATGGTATTTAATTGGAATTATGTGGTTAAAAATAGTTTTATAAATAATTTATTTAAATAAGTAAATTAACAAAATAAATTCCCAAAATGTTTTCCCATACTCTACAGATTTTTACTGATTTATATAAAAATTTACATATTTTTATATAAAATATAGATTAAATGGGAATTTATGGAATCAAAAATAGATTAATTTAAAGCAATTTCGGCAGTTTCCAGTATAACGAACCTCCCGGAACTGGGAACTGACCCAACCTGACAAATACTATAATTGGAACACCGGGAGTATTCCGGGAGATTCCCTGGCAAATTGGGCACCCTGGGTGTGTCCTAAAGTAGTTCGGGAGAATTCTGACGGTGAAAATGGAAACTCAAATTTGGGCAACTTAGACTCTCCAAACGCTCAACCTCCCTTAATGGAAAGTTAATCATTCTTGAATACCACGTGTTGGCACTAATGGTATTCCCGTATCATTACCCGAACATGTTAAACTACTGAATTTGGCTGGCACACGAATCGGTGCCCGGAAGCCAAACTGAAAGCTAATACTACCATGACATCCATCACCATACCAGTGTCCTATAGACTCAAATTCGGAGTAAAAACTCTTGACCGGAGCCAAGTTATAACCATTACCAACTTAGATACTGATTTGAGTCTATGCTTGCATGTGTGTTATTAAAGTTGATCCAGCTAATCGATCACTGTGGTGTTGAGACCACTATTTGCACTGTGAGTTTCACTACCCCGCTTTAACTGTTTTATTGTTTTATTTGGGGTGGAATGCATGTTACAAACTGTGTTGATTACACAAACTTATGAAGGGAATTTCACTTCCCTAACACATGAACTTGTTACAAACTGTGTTAATTGCACCAACTTGTGATGATGTAAATTTTATAACACACGGTTCGGCAAGCTGCAGATGTCAGTTATGACACAGTTCGGCGAGCCGCAGGTGCTTGTTGTAACACGGTTCGGCAAGCTGCAGGTGTCTATTATGACACGGTTCGGCGAGCTGCAGGTGCTTGATGTAACATGGTCCCGCTAGCTGAAGGTGTTTGTGTTGATAAATCTGTGAATTGTGACTTGTGCAATTAAACTTGTTAACACATAGTGTTACACAGCAATTAAACCCGTGGAACTCACGCATCGTTTAGCTGACCTTTTTAAAACTAACATGCATTTCAGGCAAAACTAAAGAGGAGTAAGGAACGTGCGTGTGGATGGCTTTAGTAGTAATCTGTAGCAGAATAAGAGCTGTGATAGCTCGTAGTACTGTACTTGAACTTATGGTGTGTAATATGATACTGATAGTATGTTGTAACCGAGGTTCTCTCTGTTTATGATATCATGTTTTTAAACTATGGAGAATTACCACGTGTCTGCTGCACCCTGCATTTGTCTTCCGCTGTGAGTCGGGGTGTGACAATATTGCCCCATATGCTTATATACATTGGGTCTAGGGGAAGCATATTGCCCCATATGCTTCCTATACTTTGGGTCTAGGGGAACCATATTGCCCCATACGCTTCCTATTAACCCTAAGGGAATCGTGTTGCCCTCTACGCTTCCTGTTGGGGTCACTTTGATCATACCAATAGAAATCGTATTGCCCAATACGCTTCCTATTAAACTTATGAGAATCATATTGGGCAATGCGCTTCCTATTTGGTCACTTTTCAGTTGTGAACTGCGTGCATGTTAGAGAATATTTGGGTTCATTGTACCAATAGGAACCGTATTGCCCAATACACTTCCTATTGGTGTTGCATTTAATGCTTCAAACCCTATGGGAAGCGTATTGGGCTATACGATTCCTATCGAAGGATGTAGAAAAAGTTTAAAAGATATGTAGATAACATCACCCTTTTCAAAACCACATCTTCCCATTTAACTCCAAGCATTTTCTTTTGTCTTTTCCCTGTGTTTTTTCTTTACTTTTATTATTTTAATATATATATACTATTTTATTTTAAATAATTTTTTTCTCGCAACTTTTATTAAAGTTCGAACATACCCCTATGGTGTGCTTATTTTTATCTACGTGTTATATAATGTTATACTCAGTGCCAATGTTATGATGATATTATAACAAAACAAAACGATATCATAACAAAACGATATCAAATTTCCTACGCGTAACAAACTGACACCGATTGAATTACCATCGCATCGTGCGAAGTGTGGAAAATCATTGCCCGCCACGAAGCGCGTACTTTCTACAACCCTAGTAGAAAATTATAAGTAAGAGACTGTATAGATACACTATATTTCAACCACAAAGTTTGACACATGAATCCAAAAATACTTGACCAACCTTTTCCATATACATACATATGTATCACTCTCTCTCTCTCTCTCTCTTTATATATCTATATATAGAGACAGAAACATTGATATAGGGTAGAGAAAAGTGTGAGAAGTTTGATTAGTGAAACTGAAGATGGGATTTGGTGGATATTATGTGGGAATTTTGTTGGGATTAATAATGGTTTTGAAATGGGGATTGAAGAATATGAATGCATGGATATACGAGAGGAACTTAGGGAAAAAGAAGAGGGAGAGCCTGCCACCAGGTGATTTCGGTTGGCCTTTCATCGGAAACATGTGGTCTTTTCTTCGAGCTTTCAAGTCCGGCGATCCGGATTCATTCATCTCGGCTTTCGTTCACAGGTGAATCTTTTCTACTTGTTTCAGTTTTTTGTGTGTGTGTGTTCAATCTGTCTTCTTCATAATCTTTTCTTTATTGTAATAATAAAAAGTTGATACAAATAAACAATGATCAATAGCAAAGTTTTAGAACTTTTAAAACATTAAATGTATTATTACAACCATTTGTAAAAAAAAAAAAACAACCAACTGATGAAAGTTATATGAGAAAATAAAACTATGGAGTTAAAAACGTATTTTATCTATAGTAAAACATGGACCTATAAGCTTTGGACAAGTGCACCAATGAAAACTATCTATCGTTAACAAAACTTGCTAATTGAAAACCGTAGTAAACGAATACCAATATTGGTTCTAATAGTACCAATACCGGTATTAAGGTTTTTTCGATGGGTACCGAATCAATCTGTTTTCAAAAAAATATATCGTGTATTTTGTTTTTGTAAAAGAAAAATCAACGGACGGAATTATATAAGAAAGTAAAACCATTGGGGTAAAGACATTATATTAGCTATAGTGCAAGAACTTAATTTGAAACATGAAAAAAGTTAAAAACGTATATTGTAAAAAAAAGCAAGTTAAAACATTGACCTATAAGGTTTTCACATATGCACCAATCAAAACTTTGTACTATTAACAAAAGTTGCTAATTGAATAAAAACTAGATTCATCACTCTAGCCGCGTTGTGGCGAACTTCTTTTGTCATTTAGTCTGTGTTTACATGTGTTTTGAAATCACTACGAGCGCGTTACGCACAAAACCACTGACAAGAATAAAAAGAAAATGTTGAAAAAAAAACGGTTTAAGATAACCGAAAAAAAAAACAACCAAAAAAGTTTTATGGTAATTATGTTGTTCTTATGAAACCCATGGTCAGAGATGAATAAATGGTATTGGGTATCGGTACCGAATTTCCCGAACCGAAAGATTTGAAGTCAATTCATTTTGGCGTTCCTGCTACCGGTTTGCTACCAGTTTTTACCTTCATATCCATGTACCGCAACCGGTATTTTCGGTGCCAGTACCGATTTAGTATCGGACCATCGGTTGGCACCAAGCTCATTCCTAGCATAGAAACTAAAAAAAAAGAAAACATTAAAAGTTGAAGAAAATTAATTAAAAAAAAAGTTGTACGATACCGTTGGTGTTTGTACGGTACCCGTGATCAGGGATGAGCAAATGGTATTGGTTAGGAGTGCCGAATTTCCCGAACTAAAATTTTTCAATATCAATTCGGTAACGACTTTTGATGTTTTCTGTACCAGGCTGGTGCTGGTTTTACCTTCATGTATCGAGACCGAACAGGACCGTAACGGTATTTTAACAAAAGATGAATAAATGAAAAAAAAACCTTGCCATGTGACAAGTAGTGAATGAAGAAGGCATATTTTACTATTCACAAGCTTGTCTTTTTAATATATAGGATAATTTGTTAAAACATTAACTTTGGACAAATGCACCAATCAAAACTATCTATCCTTAACAAAAGTTGCTAATTGAAAACCATAGTAAACGAAGACCAATATTGATTCTATTAGTAACAATACTGGAAATGGTGTTTTTTCATGGGTATTGGTCAATTCGTTTAAAAAAAATTATATCGTGTATTTTGTTTTTATTATTAAAAAAACTAAATGACGAAAATTATAACATAAAGTAAAACAATTGGGTTAAAGGAACTAAATTAGCTATGGAAAGGTAAATTTGAACATGAAAAGGTAAAAAAAAAAGTTAGTGTATAAACATTATCTTTTGACGTGTGAACCAATCAAAATTGTGTATTATTAACAAAAACACAAATTGTTATATAGTAAATAAATAAATAAATTCATCCATAAGTCTTTTAACAAAAATATTTAGATAGTAAAATTTAAGCTTAGAAACATTTCATACATATGTTTAGATATGGTAATTTTATTGTACAAATAAATATTAACATTTAAACGTGAAAAGTGAAAGAAGGTTATTTTTTTATTGTTTGATTTTTTCTCTATCTAGTTACGCATGTATTTTAGTCCTAACATCTAATTTAAACAACAATAACAAACAACCGATCTAGTTTAAAGAAAAACTTAAAAATTTATATAATTATTCTCGTAGAGGAATTATATTATCACTATAGAGTAATTGCATAATCACTCTACTAATGTAACTATACGCATATAAATATTTTATTTTTTCTTTTTTTCGACTAAAATTCATACTTAAGTAGATAAAAAAATTATTTATCACATTTTATAATGTAAAGACTCATTTGTATTTGACCTTTAACCTATTTAGAAATAACCAAAAAAAAAAAACAATGCATATACCTTTAACCTATTTAGAAATAACCAAAAAAAAAACAGTGCATATATATTTATATATAACCAAAATAACTATACAGTGTATAGTTTTTATCTAATATTTAGATATATTTTAAATTTTATTAGATACAGTGCATAGTTTTTATCTAATATTTAGATGTAATTTAAATTTTATTAGATTATTTTAAAATATAGTTATGAGGGCAGACTAGTGAAGCGGCCTTCTCTAATCCGTCCGTATAGAACATTGCCTATAAGATAATTTTATAATAATACCCTTTAAAAATATACTTCATAGGAAAATAAATTACTGGATTGTTTTAGGATTTAAAAAATGGGGATTATTTAGATATATTTTAAATAATACCCTTCAACCACCTCACATAGGTAGCACCTCGTGTTGCAAAAGGAGGGCGCCATTTTTCTCCCCTTTGCGAGCAACATTGTTGTTATTGCTCTCTTTTTTTTTGTGCGAGGACCACCCAAGTTTTAGCCAATGAGATTATTTTTTATTTTATTAATTTGTAAACTTTAGTTAAAGAACCCACACCATGCAAATTAACGGTAAACCTCATATATACATGGCGTAGACGTGACACTTTAAATCCCCATAAGGCTTTATTTCACATGGCTCTATGCGTGCGGCTCAAGAACGAAAGGGGGGTAACCTAGATTCATTGAGTATAACGTTAAACAAAATTGACTCAAAAAACATTTTATTTTTAGGTAGTGTTTGGTATGCAGAAATGAGAGGCAGAATGAAATGGATCATTACGAGGGAATGAAGAAAAAGGTGTTTGGTTGGTCAACGGAATGGAATCTCACTCATTGCACAAGGCATTCCATTCCCTCAAAATTATTTCATCCACCCCATCTTTTTTCTTCATTCCATCCTCTTTTACACCATTCATCAACAACACCACAACCCACCACCTTCACCACCACCACCCGCCATCGTCGCCACCACCCGCCATCGTCGCCTACACCACCACCCCAATAGCCATCGCCGCCGCCACCACCGTTGCCACCCACCGCCGCCACCAACCGCCACTGCAATGCCACTCGCCGACGCCACCCACCACCACTATTGACGCCACAACCACAACCACAACCACAGTCACCACCAATCACCACTGCCGCCTCCACCGCCACTTGTCGCTACCACCACCGGCCATCGCCGCCATCACCCACAATCACTACCACCGATCACCACCACTGATTTTATTCCTTCGTTTTTCTTGCCTTACCAAACAATACATAATAATAATTCATTTCATTTGCACATGGTAACCAAACAAGACTTTGGATGGTAATGATCCATTGCATTCCTTCGTCTATTTCATTCCCTCATCTGTTCTATTTTTTCGTCTATTTCATTACCCCGTACCAAACAATCTAGTATTTATTTTAGAAAAAAATATGGAAGTTAGGGAAAATTGATAGGGGAAGAGTAAGAGAGATTAATGAAGGTGATGTGACGCAGAATTGGAAAAGAGATGAGGTGTATGAAATTATGGGATGATGATTATTAAAAATAAAAATAAAAGATCTAATTATTTGATATATACATATAAATAAATAATGAAATTTATAACAAAGTTGAACTTTAAATATATTTAATTAATTATATAGCTAAAGTGTCATAAATTTGAAAGGTTGATAACATTGAAATGAGATTTAAATTGTTTATAAAAGTTAATCCGGCACGATGGTATATTCTGGTTTCTTCAAATATACCGTGCGAATCATTCTCGTAAAACATTTAAAAAAGTATAGATTTGGGTTTTAGTAAATGTGGATTATGAGTGTTGGCCGTGGGTGACTCATAAAATAAGTAAAGAACAAGAAGCAGACAAACCCACCAAAAGCAAAACAAGTAGAAAAAACAAAAACAAAAAAAAATCATCGTTAAGTGGAATTTGATTCATACTAAATTACAAAGTAATGAATGTTGGATGATCCAAATATATTTAAAAAGTATTAATGAAATGGTGAGAAGGTGGCGTGATTGTGGCTGTAGATGCGTAATGGACTCATGGAGCGTTGTTAGTATATTACCAACAAAGACTGTTGTGGTGACGACAAGGATTAGACCATCTTCAACGCTTCAAACGTGAAGAGAATTCGTATGAAGTAGGGAAGAGGGGGAGGGAATAAATCCTTTTTCCTTCTCAAAGGGTCGTGATGATTGTGGACTGTGAGAGGAGGGAGTAAAGAGAGTGAGCGTCCCTAGGGCTCCCGTGAAAAGAGTAGCGGTGACGATGATGTTAAAATCTTAAAACATAATAATATCTAATAATCATTTAAGATTTAAATGGATCCACACGTCTTAAATGACAATTGTTAGATAATTTACAATCAAATCTTGTAAGTTATGAGTCAGGTAGATCTAACTACGGTCCATTCCATAATAATAATGTGACGCAGAGATTCTCATGATTTTGGACGGCAAACGCACACAAACCTAGCGGACCGACTCAAAACATAGAAAGTTCAGGATGAGTATGTGATTAGTTCTGAAAATTTTCACGGGTAAGGGACACACACAATATAAGGTGGCACTTGTCCTATTTACCCAAAACTCACATACTTGTTTATCCGGACCATATTAGTAATTATTTATTTTTATTTTTCATTGTGCTTGGGTAATAGAAGAATATACTAATTCACTAGATTTTTAGCTTTTATATTTCTAATTCCCTTGGGTAATATATTTTATAAAAAAATTAAATAGTCCAAAATGTATCTGGAAATCCCAGTTGTCAATTTTTAACAAACCAACGGGTATACCTAATACCTATGAGTATATCCGGTCCCTGATGGATAATATCCGACATATACCTGACACGTAATGGACAACGAGTGTGTGACACAATTTAGAATCAGGTATGGCACATGGATTATCAATATCTGTCTCAAAACCATCGTATTTCCATCCCTAAATATGATCCGATTAACAAATGTATTTTAGGTTATAATATTTGACTCATATAATTAATGCAATGAGCTTTTATTTACTGTGTTCATAAAATGACATGATTTAAAAAAAATTGTAGATATGGACCAAACGGAATATACAAGTCAATGATGTTTGGTAGTCCTAGCATCATTGTGACTGTACCCGAAGTAGTTCGAAAATTGTTGTTGGATGACGATTCATTCAAGCATGGGTGGCCTGCCTCCACGATTGAAATTGCGGGAAGAAAATCATTTATTGGAATCTCTTACGAAGAACACAAAAGGCTTCGTAGGTTGACTAAAACACCAATCAATGGTCACGAAGCCTTGTCTATCTACATCCCCTATATCGAGACCAACGTGGTCTCGGCATTGGAAAAATGGTCAAAAAAGGGTCGAATAGAGTTCTTGACCGAACTCAGAAGGCTAACTTTTAAGATAATCATGTATATATTTCTAAGCTTGGAGATTGAACACTTATTGGAGGCCTTAGAGAAAGAGTGCACTATTCTTAATTATGGCCTTAGAGCCATGGCCATCAATATTCCTGGTTTTGCATATTCTGAAGCACTTAAGGTTTGTTGTCTTGGCCTTTTGCTTTCCATAACGTATAATTGTAAGAGTATTATTAACAAAATAACTGCAAGTAGTGTGGGTCACCTTTATGGGGTGCTGAGTTGAAACTTTAAATCATGTCAAAAGATAAACTCGAACATGACATGATTTTCATGGGTTAACACGAAGATGACCCATTTAACCCAATTTTGAATTTTCATTTTGCATATTAATAACCTTAAGTTGTAAATTTACAACTAAATATACAAATGTATTTATATAAAAATATGTTTAGACTATATAATTTGATGGTGATATCTGTTTAAATTTTAATCTATAAAATTTAGCAAATTAGAAATAAATAATCCCAGCTAACTCAGTTTGGCCGATAATAATCCCAAGTCAGTTATTGGCTAATATAATCCGAACTGGTCAAGTTTTGGCAAAAAATAGTCCACCGTTAAAAATAGTTTAACGGAGTTAAGTTTTTTTCCGAATTACAAACCGATGTTTTAGGGTTTTTGATCAGAACGAGGATACGAGTCGACTGATGTAAAAATTACCTCGAAATACTGCCCCAACCCACGAAAACGGTGCTTCAATCGGGGTGTATAAACTTTCAATTTACAAAAATCAAGCCATTTCGAGCACAATTTCAAAGTAATTTTTACATCAATCGACTCGTATCCTCGTTCTGATCAAAAGCCCTAAAACATCGGTTTGTAATTCGGCAAAAAACTTAACTCCGTTAAACTATTTTTAACGGCGGACTACTTTTGGCCAAAACTTGACCAGTTCGGATTATATTGGCCAATAACTGACTTGAGATTATTATCGGCCAAACTGAGTTAGGTGGAATTATTTATTTCTAATTTGCCATAAAATTTTGTCATAGAAAATTCAATTGGTTCAGGTTCAAGTTATGAAATAACACACCTAAAACCATTTAGAGCAAATATAAACCCGCAAATTTTGTTTGATGTTACTAATTTAACATCCCAAATGACTACGCATTGACAGGCAAGAAGGAGACTTGCAACCATTTTGGGTGGAACAATAAATGAACGTAGGAAGAAACGAGAGACACCTCTCGGGATTACTAGAAAGGATATGCTCGATCTCCTCCTAGAGTGTGAAGACGATAATGGAAGAAGACTGGACAACGAGGAAATCATAGATACGTTAATCGCTTACTTAAATGCGGGCCATGAATCTTCAGGACGTATCACAATGTGGGCATCTGTCTTTCTCCAAGCACATCCTGAAGTTTTTAAAACCGCGAAAGAAGAACAGGAGAGGATCATGAAGAATATGCCCCCGGGGCAAAATGGTTTAACACTAAACGAGTACAGGCAAATGGAGTATCTCTCCAAGGTGATTGACGAGACGCTTCGTGTGGTGTCATTTTCATTCATGACGTTTCGAGAAGCCAAGAGAGATGTCGAGTTCAAAGGTTTGATCCTTAAACACCTAACATATTTATTCATTATTGTTATCTACTTATATATTTATTTTTTATGTGGTTTTAGGTTATGTCATTCCAAAGGGATGGAAGATTTTGCTTTGGTATAGGAGTTTACACCATAATCCTGAAAGTTATCCACAACCTAAAGAATTTAATCCTTCAAGATGGGATGTAAGTCTTTTCTTTCTTGTACTAATGGCATTGTATGTTGTTCAATCTGACTGATATGAGCATGCATGTTGACCAGGGGTGTATATCAAAACCCGGAACTTTTCTTCCATTTGGAGGAGGTAGTAGACTTTGCCCCGGAAATGACCTTGCCAAGCTGGAGATTTCCATCTTCCTTCACCATTTTCTTCTCAAATACAAGTAAGTTTATATAATATACAATGTGTTAAATACGGTAATCAAACGTCGGACAACTAAAGAATTATCTAATGTATCACATTTAAAACGATAGGTGTTTATACAATTTTCACAATATAATGAAATATTGACAAAGTATATTTAAAATAAATATTCGTTATAAAATAAAATGAACACCTTATGTATAAAATATTGGTAAATTATAATTGATTTCTTTATATTGTAGACTTGAAAGGGAAAATCCAGATTGCCCTGTGAGGTACTTGCCTCATCCAAGGCCCAAAGACAACTGTTTGGGAAGAGTTCTCAAAGTATCCAATTGAAGAAGGGTAGATTTGGAAATATATTAAATAACGTTGTATGCAAGATACTGACTTGGATAATGTCGTGTGTACAACATACTTTGGTTCTACTTAAGTTATTATTGTGTGTAAAAGGTTTTAGTTTGTGATGTATTTGGTGGGCAATGTTTGAGGTAAAGGTTAGTAATCCAGGTGGGTGGTGCTTGGTGGTGGTATAAAACTTAAAAAGTGATGAATAATATTCAACTAGTATTTAGGATCCGTGTGTTGCAGCGTGACGTATTTATTAGTGTATATAAAAATGGGTAATTTTGATCACTTTGGACACGATTTTAAGCTTTAAATTTATTTAAAAAAACGATAAAATACGATTACTCACTACGACACGTTAGGGTAAGCCCACACATTGTTGGCGTAGTATAGTGATGATAAGATACCGAGATTGTCTAAGGGTACAAGGCGTCGTAGTACTGGAATACGGTTAGTGTCTAGTCAAGCCAAAATGTAGGTAAATGTTTTTAGAGTTTAAAATTTAGAAAGAAATGATCACTTGGGTTAACTCCCACTTCATGACCCAATTAACTCCCGTTTAGTTATGCATACCCAAGAGATCATTATACAAAAATGGAAATGGCTCTTTGTCTGGTTACCAAATCATATGACTCTTCAGAAAGTTTCCCCGACCACTTGCAAATGACAACCACCTAAAGTCGTTCTGTGATAAAGAAGAATGTTTGTATGTTAATGTCATAAGGTGGAAGACCCCCGTGGGTCACACTTCCATCAACAATATTAGAAAGAAGCAGCAAGATGACCATCCATAATGTCGTAATCAAAACCATAACAATGAAAATAGGTATCGTGAAAATCCATCGACGCAAACAACCACCCATTATTGGGGTTAAAGTATTAAGTAAAAACCACTCATAAGGGTTGCTCGGTTTTACTTTTGCGAGAGTAATGGAGATGAACTACACCATGTCCTTAACACTAAGATTTTGCCACCATGTTAAGGCAAGAATTACCAAATCTAATATCCCGAACCAAAACCCTAATCCTCTTATAAGATATTAACGCGTTATTGACTAATTGCTTAAAGTCAACAAAACACAAGATTAATGATTTGTTTCTAAGAATTTGATAAAATTCACTTTGAATATAGTGATTAGTTGCTGAAAGTCATTGACACACACCTCAAGGTTATCTAAAACACAGGGGGGGGGGGGTTAAAGAGCGATTAAGGGTCCCCCAAGTGATGCAAGAACTTAACCAATCGTGACTATAAAAATAAACATTATCAAACTTGATTGCTTAAAAGTAAACATACAAGAATGATTGTTAAAGAGTTCTTACAATATTTGACTAATTAAAAACCGAAACAAAAATAAGAAATGGTGATGGAATGGTGGGTGGTGGTAAGATGGTGAGAGTTACAAAGGATAGTGAGAGAATTAAAGGGTTAATGGATGGCTTATAATGGGGGGGGGGGGGGGGGGAGGAGGGCAAGGGGCTCTATTTATAGGTTGTCTAGATATTAAGATACAACCCCCAACCATTGACTTTTTTGTCGTTTGACTTTTTGTGTCGGAACTATAGAGTTGACATTTTCCATGGGACATGGCCCTGTGCCTAAGTGTTTAAGAGAGTTATGAACTAAGGATACTAATTATCTAAACTTTATGTCTTAAATATCAAAGTTAAGTATTTTGTTGTCATTTTCTCCTAGATACACGATGGAACAAACACTATAGGAGTTCATTTCATGGTCTTTCACATACGACATAAACTTTAGTTAGAAATTATACGACTGAAACATGATAGGAAAACGGAATCAGGTCCAACAAAGATTCACATACATGCAACTATAGACGCAATCGTTATCACACAAATGGACATCGCACCTTTAAAACATTTTTTATAATGTATTTATTTGAGGCCATCTGTAATGGGCTCACACTCACAACTACGTAACCCCAAAAGGGCATGAAACAATGCCCTGCCAAGCATGATAGGGGCGTGAAGAGCTGATGTGTGGGGCAACCCACGATCACGAGGCTTCTTGGAATTCGATATGTTAGTGTTTAAGCGAAAAGAGTTGTGGCTCATGCATTAAATAAACATATTTATGTAATAATTTAAAGACTAAACTACAATAAACAACCCTATTCCACGGTCTAAGTTGCTTCATAAATCACTAAAACTTACATCATAACGCTTCGTATTTCCATATCCCTAGAAAATACGAGTTCGTTTCCCTGTTTACAGAATCACTGTCGAAATCGAATAGAAAATAAACGGATTAAAAACGTTAAAGACGCGTTTTTACGCAATTTTAACGCAATTAACGAATGTAAACGTCAAAACCGACCTCTAACATGTTTTACGTATTTTTCAACCTTAAATTAATAATATTGCGACATTTTATGCAATTCGGGTTAGAGATGGGCATAATAACCGGTTCCAAACCCGACCCGGTGGAACCGGTTCCCGTTCCTACCCGGCTAATAGTAGAACCGGTTCCGGGTTCAAAAAACCCGGTGGTTGGTTCCACATTTATAAATAAAATCGGTTCGTACCCGGTTCGTATCCGGACCCGGTGCGTACCCGGAACCCGGTTCCGGGTAGGACAAAAAAACCCGATATGCCCATCTCTACCGTTAACTTACACCTACAAGATATAAACCATCACAACCTCGTCGTTGCACGCCATTTTAATTGTGGAAGTTTGAAAGTGTAAGTTATTGATATTGGGATGCAAGGAGGCAAGAAGGCAAGGAATTTACAATCGGTTTCTAATAGTTTTGCAGCTTTTTTCATTGAATTGACCGAATGAATAGGTTTCTAATAGTCTTTGCAGTCTTTTCCATTTAATTGTAACATTAGGAACCGGTTCTTCTAAGGAACTGGAACCGGTTCCAACCCGACCCGAACCGTGTACACTCGGTTCTAGTTTTAATGGTTAAAACCCGGGTAGGAACCGGACCCGGTTACAACAGGAACCGGTTCCATTGACACACATTTAGGAACCGGGTCGGTTAGGAACCGGTTCCGGGTATAAAAAGGAACCGATTATGCCCATCTCTAATTCGGGTGCGAAAACGAGCTTTGAAACGTAATCGGGCCGCTAACGGGCTTTAGGCCCAAACCCACTCAAAACCCGACCCTATATAAACATCTCAAACACTCTTCTCCTTCATTTTTACAAAACCCTACCCCCAAACCTACTCCCTTTCGAGATTCCGGTCACCGGCGCCGCCACTCTGGCCGGCCGCCGGCGACGACCCCTCTCCTCGTCGTCTCTCACTCACACAACCTCCTCTTCCCTCCTTTACACTCACCACACGACCTCCTCCTTCCCCCTTCACACTCACAACTCGACCACCTCCTTCACCCTACTCATTCGAATAGCCGGCCACCAGTGTGGTGGCGGCGCACGACAGAGCAACGACGAGGAGAGAGAGAGAGAGAGAGAGAAAGAAAGACACCGGCGGTGGAAGCTGCGGCAGTGCGGTGGCGCGACACCTCTGCCGGCGGCTTTTGCTGGCCAACGGCGGCGGCGGCGGTGGTGGTTATGTGGGTGGCTCAGATTTTGTTCGGTTTGGGTGTCTTGAGTCAAACTTGTTTCGGGTTCGATTCAACAGTTTCGGGTTGGGTTTTTGTGCAAGTTCAGTTTCGTTGCAGGCTCGACTCGGCTCAGTTTCGGTATCTTCCGATTCGCCCCGGGTCAGGTTCATCACAGCTAAGTTTTGGTCCGGTAGTTCGGGTTCGAGTCACCGTATTTCCGACGGTAGTGGCGGTCACGGCAGTGACAGTGACTCGGTTTCGGGTTCACTCGAGATTCAAGTTCGGTAGTCTTAGTTCGGGTCAAGTTCAGTCAACGCAAGTTAACAACAGTCAACTCGGTCAACGGAAGTCAACCGGTCAACTGCTGGTCAACTGTCGACCCGAGACTTGGCAAAAATCTTATAGTACGCAAAATTTTATTATTATTGTTTATATTTAGTTATGATTCTAATCATAAAAGCATTAGTTATTTGAACTTGTATACTAATTGTGTCGTTACAAACTTGTATAAATGGATATATTATCGTTATATAATTTGTATAAATATATATTGGTTCGCTGATTGTTGAGTTTCAACAAATATATCGACAACTTGTGTTGTCGGGATCGTCTAAAAACAGAGGGAACTCTGCCCGATTTACGAAAAATCCGTAAATCGCTACGCGTACGATATTAAAACGAAGCCTATCGGATTTAATTAATTTTAATAAAAATAGATATAAACGTATATTTATTACATCAACGTTCCTTTAATTCCTAAATACTTTAATACCTTACAACTGCGACATACGACTCGGATTCTTCAAGGACTACAAGGTTACCCCGGTGTTCCTTCATTCAAAACCATCAACTATTCGCGGGATTTTCAAAGGAAATTTTGCAAACTGTGAGCATACTCGACACTTTTTACGCTTTAACGCATTTTTGGGGTGCAACATGTATACAAAATCCACTTTATGCAATCGATTATAATTAAAACTCAAACCATCGAACACGTCCATTGTTATGCTTATGATGTTTATGCTTGCTAGTTTCAACTTGTATTCCCATGATATTGTTATGCTTAGGTTGTTATACATGCTAGTAAAAAATTTAATTATATACTATTTGCTATGCGTAAGTTGTTTCTGTTTGCTCGTTTCAACTTGAATATAAAATGCCATGTGGATTTGATACAAACTTTTATACATATACTCATATTCAAACTTGTATGCTCGACAGTGCTTTTGTACTGATCCATGCTTTTATTACATGTTGCAGGATTGTGACAGATGAATCTAGTAGGATTGCCAAGAAACGCATTTAAATTTTAATGTTCGTTGTACTGTAATTTATCTTCAATCCTGTTGTATCTCGATTCCAATACTTGTACAAAAAATCATTTTTATGAAATGAAATTTATTTATTTGAATACTTATTGTACATCAATTGTTTAAAACCGGTGTTGTTTCTAGTTCAAACAACGTAAAAAGCAATTATTAGATACTTGTCACTATTAGTGTTGTGAAGTCTCTTGTAATCTAGTTTTCGTCTCATCCCGATGCTTCCGTCATCGGTTGGGTGTGACATATAATTTCTAGTTTGAGTCCCTCACCTTCACATTCTGTATCCAATCGAGTCCGTGCCCCTAACAATGTTAGTATAATATGTTAACTAACATACATCCAACGTTGGGGTTGTCACACCCCAACCGATGGCAGAAACATCTGGGCGTGGCACTAGGCAAACCAGATTGTCTCAAGAGAAATTCCATAAAACTATTAAGCGATAATATTTAAACGTTCAACATCCCATACTATTAAACAATAAAATCCCAATAATTATTACAAACACATAATATCTCTTAAAACATATCAAGTTTGATCTTCCCTAGATTTATTACATGATTTTCTAAAGGCAATCCTAAATCAAAGCATCCATAGCAAATATCCTCAAGCTGCCACATATGTTAAAATAAAACGTCAATATAATTAAGTAAATGTGAGCATACAGGTTTGCATACAATATAGATATAAAAGCGTTTAGCATACACCGCATGACATACGTAAGAGTTGTGAACTATGTATCTACTAGATTCAAGTAAACCAACAAACCACGAGTGCGAGGCACGTGAACAAGTGTCCATGTCCTAAAGAGAAAATAAATGAGAAATAAAATGCGAGCCTTAACAACCTTGGGACTCCGGGTGGCGGGTCAACCTCTAGCAATCTATCATGTTAAGGGTGGCGTACAAGCAATCAAGTAACACATATAATTCAGCAGATTTCACGTATAGTCATGTATAGCGGATTGCGAATAAGCGTTTGAGTTTGTGTGGTGTGATTTGATATACGAACATATGTGACACCCAAAAGTGCGTTTAAGTGTAAAAGGGTACAAGTATACTCACAGTCGGTGCGTTTTAGGAGAGAGATGGGATCCGATATAGCTGGAAAGGAGCGCCGGTTCAGCCTGTAAGCGAACAGAAGTGCATCAGTCTTCCGAATTGCTGAATCGGTCAAAATGTGAAAAAGCAGAGTAAAAGTTCGGGCGAAGTTGTACCAAATCTCTGGGATTTGGTACAAGTTCGGGCGAACTTGCATGTTTTGACTTACTCGAGGTACAAGTTCGGGCGAACTTGCCCTATTTGTTGATGGTTGATACAAGTTCGGGCGAACTTGTCTAATTATCTTGAGAATTGGACAAGTTCGGGCGAACTTGGTCACCATTCTGGTGACAAGTTCAAGCGAACTTGAGGTTGTCTGAGCGAACTTGACTGTTTTGGTCACCAATTCGTGCGTTTTCGCGTTGTTTGCTGAGGAAATCGAGTGTTCATCTCTCCAACCTTAAGCCACTGAGTAAAACTTAGGCTGGAGAGGTCTTTTGGAGCGAGTTTAGCCATTTTACAGAAACTCGGGCTCCGGGCGAACTTGATGGTTCGTACGGGTTAGTCCAGCTTGTGTAAAGTGAGGTTTCGTCCTTGTGCTTCCGGATCTGAGATCTTTCTTGACAACGCCTTGTTCCACTTCAAAATGAACGAAACATACGTCATTTAGTCCGAATTTGTGTAAAAATTGATGTTTAAAAGGGGTTTTACTTAGATCTAAGCATAGATCTAAGTGAAAAACAGAAGTTTTGTATAAAAGATGAAGATTTTCGTAAACAGAGGAGTTTTGATGAAATCGAATGTAGAACCTTGTGCAAAATCGTTGTAAAACGTTGTTGTAGCTTGAAAACGGGTTGATTCTTACTTGGAAATCAAAGTTTTCGGTTTCGGGAGGTTTCGGGCGAACTTAGCAGCAAGTTCGAATGGGAGAGGAGCTGAGTATTTATAGGTGAGGTGAGAAAGAGCTGGAAATGACCAAGTTCGGGCGAACTTACAGTTCGAGCGACTTGGTGAATTCCATTGATTTAGAAGCCATTTCGGGCGAACTTGGCTATTATGTTTGAGTTCTGGTGGCCTGGACAAATTCGGGCGAACTTGGTGACAAGTTCGTCGATGGCAATGGCTAAGTTTCGTTCGTTAATTTCGCATTAGGTGTTCGTTTGGCGATTTGGTTCGTATTATATAGTTATATTAAGCGTTTTAGCGAGGCTTTAAGCATTATATTACCATTGAATTTGAGAGAGAGCGGGCTGCGTGAGTGTGTGAGCGTTTTAGCGATAGCAAACCATAACATAAACATATATAACATACATAAAACATACTTCCACATAATTTACTGCGTTTTGCGATGAGATAAGCAATGCGATGGCACAAGTGGTTATTGTACAACAACACACTCGGCTATTAAAGTAACATGGTTACTTGTGATTGCGTTTGAGTTAGCATTTAATAAGCGATTAGATGTAATATAGTTGTTGTTTTGGTCAAAAATTACTGAAACAATTAAGTGATCAAACTTAGTATGTGAGGTAGCATGCTATTGTGATTCGTAAAAATATGTTAAATTGATTGTTTGGGAAAACAGTTTCAGGATATAGTTCCAGGATAATGAACTATATTAAAATAACAAGTAGATACGATAAAAGTATAAATTGACACAGGATTACGAGGAAAGCCCTTGACCAATCTAGATCGCCGGCATAAAACCTCAGGAGTTGACAATAGCCAGCTGCCTTGTTCTTCTTATTAATTAAACAGCAAGATACAACTTCGGGATACTGCTTGGATCAGCTCTAAGTGTTACAATGATCGAATTGTGTAAGTGTTGTGAGTGTTTGTGATTGTTGCTGCAATTAGAAAGTGAAAGTGTACGAGATTTCGTGTGTCTTACTGCTGATCCAGGCCCCCTTTAAATAGTAAACAAAGATAACTAACTATCCTACATTCTATGGATGCTGCGAATATTCCCTTATGACCGTTGTTGACTCTCTATTCAAGCTTCCAACGTCTTTCTTCTAACTACCATGAACGAGTCTTCAGCAAGACCAAGTCTAGTGAACGTTTGTACCTTGTATACAAAGTAAACCGTTAGTAATGAGTAGGATACCCCCGCAGGATGTTACCAATATCCTGGTTCAGTATCCTGGTCGCTGTAATTAACATGTAAAGTCAGGATAATCTTCAGGATATGAGTTAGAAAATTCCACCCATAACAATTGTCCCAAAAAATATAGCTGTTGGGATCCTCTGATCTAAACGGATATATTTTTCTTCGCGCAGATCGAGGCTTTTAATGGGAGGTAGACGTTTGATAAGACAGCTTGTAACTTCCAAGGCGAAATTCACTCATCACATCCTATCTCTGGCCTATATCTTCTCCCACTCTTCAGATAATTATCACCATCTTTCAGAGTTATCAGGTATTATTTCTTTTTCCTCTCTTTGTTTTCTCTGCTCTGTTTTCAATTCCTCCATGGCTACTCGTACACGATCGCATACCGGTGACTCTACCCGACTTTCACCCAACAGAGTCTTCTCAAGAATCCATAGAAAGAGGTGTGCTCCTTCGATAATGCTGACATCGCTGCCCTCAGGGCTTCGACGCTTTTCCCGACAAGGCAGTTATCCGACCATTTGACCGAAATCTCCGATCAGATGTAGTATCCGAGGAGTGGATCTTTTTTTAGCCTACCCCTTTTCGTTAGGACTTCGATACCCATTTCCTGAGTTTATTATGCAGTTTTTTCGTACCACCAAGCTTAGCTTCGCTCAAACATGCCTATGATCTGGAGGGTCTTGATTGTACTTGACCGAATCAAGACCCATCATATCCCTGACCTGCGTATTGAGGATATTCCCATCGCCTATCGCCTAAGATCACACGGTTCTAGTCGATTCTTGCTCTTTTCCTCCTCTAACGACCCCCTCATCCTTAAAGTGACAAAAAATGAGGATGATTGGAAACGCAAGTTTTTCTTTGTTAAGAGGGACTCTATCGACGAAGGTTGTTGACCTTCCGACGAAGTGGTTGACCGCTGGTAGGATTTAGGGTTTTAGGATATCCCCAAATGTATCTTGATGTTATATCCTGAACTGATATTCTTGTTTCTTCTATGTAGCAAATTTCAAGGAACTAGCTCCTCCTACTGCAGAATTGAGGAAAGGATCAAAGCAATTTTACAAGTTACCTGAAAGCGACAGAAGTTTCTCGTCTCATCATCCAAGTTCAAGTAATACTCTTCATCCAACATGTCTGGTAAATATTATATACTTTCCTACATAGTTACGTAATTATGAAATTAAAGTTAAGATTGAGAATTCTCCCTTTTGTGCAGAGCCAGCCAAAATCCCAAAGGTCTTTGATCTTGAAGAACTTGACAGCTACTCTGGCCCTGTCCAAGCGAAGAAGGAATCCAGCAAGCCATCCTCTGTATCCAAGCCACAACAGTTCCAAGGCCACGACCATGCCTAGACCTTCCCCTGCCACAAAGCCACGTGCCACCAGCTCTCGAAAGAGAAAAAAACAGACTCCCTGCTACCGATGAGGCTTTTCCCTACGAGAACCAGGGATTCCTCGAGCCCAGTGCCTTGATTACTTCTTCTCTTAACCAGGTAAATATCCTTATCCCGTATCCTGTACATATATCCTGATTGATATATTATGTATATACTGATACCTGTATCTCGGACTGCAGGGTCTCGGTCGCCTGACGCATCTTTACGAGGACGCGTGTGGGGTCAACAGGATGCTAGAGGCCAAGCTGAAGGAAGCTCAAGTCACGATCAAGAACCATGAAAAGATTGTTGCCGCCAAGTCCCAGCATTACGAGGAAAAATACAAGGCAATGACTCAGGAAGCTCAGGCTGCCATCCAAAAGGCTAATCAGGATGCCTAGGCCAAGGTGGATGCAGCCCAGCTCTAGCATGAGCAGGATATGAACTCCTACCGGGAAGGCCTCAAAGGTTCTGTCGTGATTTCCCTCCTCCAAGCCAGGCTGAAAATGGCGTATGAAGCCAAAGCTGCAGGCTTTGAATGCCCCGCCTGGAATATCGATGTCCGGGAGGTGAAGCTAAAGGACCTGGGAGGGAAACCTGTGGAGTCCCCTGCCAAACTGGTGGTCGAGCAGCCTTCGAAGGCGGTTGAAGTTCCCAAGGATGTTGAGGTTGATGCTGGTGCTGGTGGTCAAGATGCTGATGCTGGTGTGAAGATATTGCCAAGATGTTGCTGAAGGTGCTGCAGCATAATGGTAGCGAAGTGGGCGATGATGGATATTTGATCCCTAGGCCAGAGGCCACTTTTTTATTTTGAATGGTCTGTAATCCCTTAAACAATTTCACTTTTTCTGCACTTGAAGAATTTATATTTCATGCACCTTAAACATTATTATTTTATGATGACCTAAGGTGGAGGGATCCTGGGTTTCAGGACGACTGTGACATTTGTGCATTTCCATCATCGTACTACTCTGAACGATTTTGTAATTTTATAATATTGTGTTTTATTTCAAGATCTGTGTATTTATATATGGTATTTCATATTTTCAATCCTTGTTCGGATCTTCCAAACCTTTTCTTGAAGTATAATCGCAAACCGTTACGCAAATGTAACCAGTTTAACGCGACATGCACTTCGGGATAAGGACATAAGCTAAACATACCCTAAATATCCTTAACATAACTAAGAAATAAGTTTTGGTGGGATCGGTATGGCAAAAACATGCTTATGCAACTTTAGGGGCTATTTTGGAAATTCTGTGAAACTATACCGTTACGCGTATTTCCTAATCCGGAACATGGCATCAAACATTTTTGTAATCATTAAAATCTTGTATTTTGATGATTGGAATGCAAAAATACCATTCGTTTACGCGTTTACGGTCATTTGCGCGTTTGCTACGATTTTCGTCGTAATCACCGAAAACCGCAACCGTACGACCGAACAAACCGACACCGGGACATTTTTGGACACATTTAAAGTTTCCTAAGCTTTATCGTCTTTATAGAGCTTAAAAATAAGGTTAACGGGTGTTAAAAGTGCCAAATCGTGACAACGAGTTCAGGGGCCTGTTCTGCCAACTTTTGAAAGTTGCTGTCAGCTAAGGGGCTTACGGACCGTAAGCCAATACCCACACGGTCCGTAAGGACCCCCCAACTCAGCAAAAACATGGCAGCTTCTTGTTTGCTTCATTGGACACTAATCCTTTGAAATTGCCACACTTCTCCTGGTCTTGACACATCCATAGACACTTGTAATGATCCTAAAATCAGTGCCTAACACTTGGGATGATCTTGTGCATCATCCACAAGTATAAATAGGCCATAAAACTCACCTCACAACTTGCTCATTTCCTTCTCATTCTCTCTATAACTCTAAGAGGAGACTCCCACATTGTTGGAGGTCTCCCATCTGAGTTTCCTAAGTCTTTTTCTTCATCCTTGGCTACCTTGAGCACAAGTAAGTGTTCTAACTTAGCCTTGTTCATTCATTTTAGCTATTTCTAGCTAAAAGTCAAACAGTGTTTGACTTTCAGTTTTGACCATTAATTGGTCAAGTCAAAGTCCAATCGGACTTTGCAACGTGATCGTAATCACGATGGTTATGATCCATAGCGATCATGCCTACTGATTACCACGTCTCCTAGTTGAAGTGACGAGTCAAAGTTTCGGTCAATAATGCGCAAATTGCGCATTATACGACGGAACTATTTTCGGGTATTGTTTTGATACCAAATCAGTTTTATAAACCTTGTTAGACATGTTTAACTCGTCACTTTTAGTTTAGTGCTTGTTTAGGATCGTAAGTCGAGTGGTCTTGACCACCGCCTTGACTTTCGAATCCGACCCGTTTGGACGATCTTAGGATCCGAACCAACTCATACTTGTGACCATAGTTATATAGGGAATAACCCTCTGAGTTTATACCTTATGGTCACGTCGTTTGGTTAGTATTATGATAGGTCGTTATTATGCCCTTTATAAATGACCAAAATGCCCTTTTTGCACATAAATTCATTTTAAGCATATGTGACTAAAGTTTTGACATATAAACTGATATTACAACATTATATAACATGTTTGGGCATTTAAGACTTATCATAGGATATGTTTAACCATCCGATCAGCGTTTACGCAAATGACATGTCAAAGTAGCGTAAACTACCTTAACGGGTCATTACGGGTCAAAAGCACTTAGGATCACTTCCAAATCAAATGTTGAGTTTATTAAATCATACCATATGAGTTCCAACACTCATTTGATTTATAAGACATCATTCTATCCAATCCCCGATTAAGGTCCCGACTTATTAACATAGTTATCCGATCTTAGAAACCATTTGATTCCTCGGACTCTTGCGCTTTATTATTCTTCTTGAACAAGGATACTTTTGCAACCCCAAGTGAGTACATAGACCCCTCTTTTTTTCTAAATGTTTTAAGGTGATTATGTGAGTACATAGTCCCCTCTTTTACGTTTTTCAAATATTTTGGGGTGAAACACATGTGCTTACTCGATACTTTCATGTTTTCACGTTTCATGACATATATTTGCTATGTTCATCTATTACATATATAGTACATGATTTCAATTATGTTTTGCTATGTATGTTGACTGAGCATGCTAGCACATTGATTTCAAAGACATCTTTTGCGGCATATGTTGACTTAACATATGAGCACATTGATTTACATTACATTTTGCTATGTATGTTGACTGAGCATGCTAGCACATTGATTTTATGGACATTTCTACTTCGTATGTTGACTTAGCATACTTAGTACATGGTTTAAAGACATTTTCATGACATTGCTTACATTGACTATGACATTTGGTTTGTTTAACGGGACATAATACATTCATTAACATTGATCACGCCGCCCGGTAGTATGTAATGGTACCATAGGACTTGACAAATCCCGTTCCCCGCTTTCTAGGTTTGTTTGGAAGTAGGGAATGACAGAATCCGAATACATTTTTGATAAACCTTTGACTTGATAAGGGTTTATCCGACAGTCTCAAGGCTTGAATGTATGCGATAAACATAACTACATAGATGTTCATATCAAATAAAGCATTGGTTTTGCAAAACATGACTTTTGATTTAAACTTTGGTTTATTCAAGACATTGTTTTGAACACGACATTTGGTTATACAAGACATTTGGTTATACATGACATTTGGATATACACGACATTACACATGTGGTTTGAGTAAAGTCTTTTTACTTGCCATACAAGACCGTTGTTAGACAAGACATTTTTGGTGGTTATTTGATAAGTGATTTAAATAACGAGATGTGTGTAATATGATTAAAGCATGGTGGATACGCCGCTGGTACTTCCTATATATAAATGTTTTCATGATATTACATATCGTAGCGTTATTTAAACCACTTCGACAAAGACAAAGAAATGACACATTTGGTACAAAACTTTTTTTTACAAGACATTGTTTTACAAATGGCATAATTTATACAACTCATTTTCATCCGGTTAATTACATAACCATACATCTTTCTTTTATTCATCTGATTTTCACATTGATTTTCATATGATTTTATAAAATAAAACATTTTATAAGGTTCATGACTACTTTTCGTTAAACTATTATTTTAACTTCAAGTCAGGAATCCTCATCAACAAAACCTATGTATCTCACATGCATTTTTATGCTGACGTACCTATTTTCACATGTGTTTTAGGAGCTAATGCTTAATGATGATTCATGCGACACTTAGGACGGACTTGGGCTTTAGTGACTTAAAATCTAGCAAGACAAATAAAACTGTGTTATGTTTCTGTTAATTCTAGACAATGTAAACAATTTGAATCAATGATACAAAACTTTATTTACCATGGTTGTTGAAACAATACTTTGTTATGACACTCCCCGACGTTTCCGTCGCGGTTTGCTTGTTTTACGCGGTCGGGGTGTGACAGAAAGAATTGGTATCAGAGCCAACGGTTATAGGGAATTTGGTTATTAGTAATGCTTTGACCTAGACTATAACCTTTCTAGGACCCTAACACAAGTTATCATGTGTTTAGATCTTAAAATAATACCATCACCTATCCTTAGGTGATTACCAAAAACAAAGTATAATTCATTTAAAAAGCCAAAACAAATCATCGACGCTTTTTGCCTTCAGAGTTTTCAAAATCTCGTCAAAGTTTGGGCTTTAATAATGTGAACACATGTAATCCGGAAGGGTGGGTGCCTGTACCATGAGTTTTCTGTCTAAGGCTAGAGTGTTCGTACAAATCCACTTAATCGGACCAGTCACTCTTACCTGGGAACTCTTGGGGTGAGTGTCCACCTATAGGCTAAAGCATGTCTTTGCGATACATTATAAAAACCCATTTACTTTGATTAGTCATTGTGTGTGTTTGTTTGTTTCAAGTAAACGAACGAATGACCACCATCCTTTCATTTCATCGATTTTTATAACATCTCATTTCTCGAACATTCATCTCACTCGTTTTCTCTCATGTTTTCCTCTTTTAGAATTATGCCTCCTCGACGAAACGTACCACCACCTAACACCGAACTGGCGACTATCATAGCACAACAGATGGTTGCTATACTACCAAATCTCATTACTCAAATCAACCAAGCCAACAATAACAATGCACCTGCTGCGTGCAACTTTAAACAGCTTAACCGGCTAAACCACTCAAGTTTAGTGGTTCTGAAGGGGCAACTGGGCTCCTACAGTGGTTTGAGAGTCTTGAGAATACTTTTCGCCATGTTCAGTGTCCTGATAATCGTAAGGTCGAGTTTGCTTCGAGCGTGTTCCAAAAGAGGGCGCTCACATGGTGGAACGGAGTGGTGAGAGATAGGGGTGCTGATGTTGCGATGGGTCAGACTTGGGAGGAACTTAGAGCTCTAATGATGAAAGAGTTCTGCCCCCTTCATGAAAAGAGGCCGCTTGAGAATGAGTTCCATGAGCTAAAGCAAGACATCGGTGAGCACCGTGCGTATACAATCGGCATGAGGAGTTGAGCCTATTATGTCCTGAGATGGTGACGCCTTTGGATAAGGCGATTGAAAAGTACATAGATGGTCTGCCAGATCCTGTCCAGGACATCGTCACTGGCAGTAAACCTACATCTGTCCGTCAAGCCATTGAGCTAGCAGCAACCCTTACTGAATCACAAATCAAAAAGGGTAAACTTCATCGAAAGGGTGATAAGAAACCATCTGTTAAGTCAGAGAAGCAAAAGGGTAACAAAGCTGAAACCTCCAAGAAGTCGAGGAAGCGCAAGGCTTCTAAGAACTTCGCTCTCACTACACAACCTAACCAAGCTGCTCCCAATCAGCCTACTTAGCCACCGGCCAAGAAACAGTATGTTGGCAATGCACCTTTGTGCAACAAGTGTAACAACCACCATCAACCACATTTACAGTGCCGCATTTTCACTAACTGTGGGAAATCTGGTCATCTTGCCAACACTTGTCGTTTGCTCCTACCCAAAATCCTATAGCCCAAAACCCTGCTCAGTAACCTGCACGACCTCACTATCCACCTGGGTCTTGCTACAATTGTGGGGATCTTACCCACTACAGAAACAATTGCCCGAAGTTGGCAAATGCAAACCAGGCTCGTGGACGAGCATTTAATATTAATGTTAACGAGGCGCGTGCCGACAATGAAGTAGTCAACGTTACGTTCTTTGTTAACAACCATTCTGCTTCAATTCTTTTAGATTCGGGTGCCGATAAGAGTTTTGTATCCCTAGCTTTTGAAACTTTGCTTTCAATGGCTAGAACGAAACTAGGAAAGCCCTTGACAGTCGAAATAGCTAGTGGTGAACCCCTTAAACTTGATTCTGTCATCCGTGATTGCCAATTGAACCTAAACAACCACCTTTTTGCCATTGACCTCACGCCAATGCAACTCGGGAGCTTTGATGTCATAGTAGGGATGGACTGCTGAGGTGGTTTGCTTTGATAAGATTGTTCGTATACCTCTCCCGTCTGGTGAAATCCTAGAGGTTCGAGGAGAAAAAACCCGTCAGTAGCCTTAAGCTTATGACATGCACCCAAGCCCATAAATACCTACGAAAGAATTATGTTGCTTTCTGGGCACATATCGTAGAGGAAAAAGGCAAGGGAAAACCTGTTAAGGACATCCCCGTTATTCGGGATTATCCTGAGATGTTTCCTGTCGAGCTACCTGGTTTACCCCCAGCACGTCAAGTCGAGTTTCGTATAGATCTTGTACCTGGTGCCAACCCTATAGCCAAATTCCCATATCGTCTTGCACCGTCTGAGATGCAAGAATTGTCAAAACAGCTTCAGGAGTTGTCTGACAAAGGATTCATTCGTCTGAGCTTTTCACCTTGGGGCGCTCCAGTCCTATTTGTGAAAAAGAAAGATGGATCCTTCCGTATGTGTATCGATTACCGTGAGCTCAACAAACTCACAATCAAGAATCGATATCCCCTACCCCGTATTGATGATCTCTTTGACCAGCTACAAGGTGCGACTTGCTTCTCAAAGATTGATCTATGTTCTGGGTATCATCAGCTTCGTGTTCTCGAAGAAGATATTCCCAAAACTGCTTTCCGCACTCGATACGGTCATTATGAGTTCACTGTTATGCTGTTTGGTCTGACAAATGCTCCTGCCGTTTTCATGGACTTGATGAATAGGGTTTGTAAGCCTTATTTGGACAAGTTCATCATTGTTTTCATTGATGACATTTTGATTTACTCAAAGTCTCGAGCCGATCACGAGCAACATCTCCGTTTAACAATGGAACTCCTAAAGAAAGAACAACTCTATGCCAAGTTCTCCAAGTGTGAATTTTGGCTTAAGGAAGTTCAATTCTTGGGACATATTGTCAACGAACAAGGTATTCATGTAGATCCCGTCAAAATCAGTGCGATTAAAGAATGGGATACACCTACTACTCCTATCGAAGTTCGTTCATTTCTTGGTCTCGCGGGTTATTACCGTTGATTTATCGCAAACTTCTCAAAGATTGCGGTTCCCCTCACTGCTTTGACTCAAAAGAATAAATCTTTTGAGTGGGGACCCAAACAAGAAGAAGCTTTCCAACCTTGAAACAGAAGCTTTGTAATGCTCCTATTTTATCCTTACCTGAAGGTAATGACGACTTTGTCGTATACTGTGATGCATCGAACTTAGGCCTTGGCTGTGTTCTCATGCAAAGGAACAAAGTTATAGCCTATGCATCAAGACAGTTAAAGATTCACGAAAAGAACTACACCACTCATGATCTTGAGTTGGGTGCTGTTGTTTTCGCTCTGAAAATTTGGAGACATTATCTATACAGTACAAAATTGTGTGGTTTTCACTAACCACAAAAGTCTCCAGCACATTTTCAATCAGAAAGAACTAAACATGAGAAAGCGACAATGGGTTGAACTTCTGAACGACTATGACTGTGAGATTCGCTACCATCCTGGTAAGGCGAATGTCGTAGCCGACGCTTTTAGTCATAAAGAACGAGTCAAGCTACATTCTGTTCAAGTTCGATCTGACATTCTAAACCGTATCTCCCAAGCTCAACGAACTTGTGTTACACAATGTATGATGAGTGATGAATTACCACATCATCTTGAGCTTCAACTTGAAACGAAAGACAATGGGTTGTTATACTATCTAAACCGTTTGTGGGTTCCAAGTCAAGATAATCTCCGCACCTTGATAATGGATGAATCTCATAAGTCTCGTTATTCAATTCATCCAGGTGCAGACAAAATGTATAAGGATCTTAGTACTCTGTATTGGTGGCCGAGTATGAAGAAAGATATTGCCTTGTACGTATCTAAATGTCTTACTTGTCTCAAAGTTAAGGCAGAGCATCAATGTCCCTTTGGTTTGTTTGAACAACCAGAAATTCCGGTTTGGAGATGGAAAAGCATTGCAATGGATCTCATTACCCAATTACCGCGTACATCTAGAGGTCATGATGCCATTTGGGTAATCGTTGATCGTCTAACCAAGTCAGCACACTTTATAGCAATCCGTGAGGATTTCCCTGTTGACAAACTTGCTAAGATCTATGTGGATGAAATTGTATCTCGTCATGGTGTTCCTTTGGACATCATATCTGATCGTGATGCTCGATTCTCATCTCATTTTTTGAGGACCATGCAATCTGCCATGGGAACCAAACTTAACCTGAGTACTGCTTATCATCCTCAAACGGATGGACAGTCCGAAAGAACAATCCAGACACTGGAGGATATGCTTAGAGCTTGTGTGATTGACTTTGGTGGTAGTTGGGATTCACATCTACCTTTGATCGAATTCTCCTACAACAACAGTTATCACACCAGCATTAACATGGCTCCTTTCGAAGCTCTTTATGGTCAATAATGTCGTTCACCTGTCTGAATTCATTCAAGACACAACAGACAAAGTTAAAACAATTCGCGATAATCTCTTGACAGCTAGAAGCCGTCAAAAGAGTTACGCGGACAAGCGACGCAAACCCTTGGAATTCCAAGTCGGTGATCATGTCCTACTCAAGGTATCCCCTTGGAAAGGCATGGTTAGATTTGGGAAGAAAGTGTAACATTTGTCAAAAACGGATTTTCCAAACCCGCTCCGTTTGTAATCGAATATCAAGTTATAAATGTCTCATTGCGTATTTATGTCCAATTTACTTTTTTATGATACATAATTAATAAACAAACTAAACTATAAAAGTTATAATTGATAAAAAGTAAAAATAAAATAATTAAAAATAAAATGAGGCTGCCGGGACTCGAACCCGGGTCAGCCGGGTTGAAATCCAAAGACTTAACACACACACACATAACCACTTCGCCACTTGTTGTTTTCTGTAAACTCTAGGAAACAAATGAATTTTATAGTCAATCATAGATCAACCGGTTGTGCCAAACTAAAAACCTAATCGGCTATTCAACCGTCCAAAACGTTGAGTAATCGCGAATTCTGGTTTATAACCGATGCACCGACGATTCTAATCAAGTTTGCCTTGAATGAACTTGAATTCTAGAAGTGAATCGGTTTTTATAACCGAAAACTTTCAATTTCAGAAAACTTCAACCTTTGTTCTCTCTCGCGACTCAAACACAATCTACAAACTCTCAATTACACTTTCGCACAATTTTCAGTTCGCCGGAGAATCTAATTGGACTCGCCGGACTTTCGTCGGAAAACCGTATTCTCCATCAAAACAGTAAGTTTTTCAATTCCTTCGTGGTCTATCAAATGTTAAGCTATTGCGAACTCAGACCCTTCAATCTAAATCAATTTCAGACGTCAATATCAGATAATTCCAGTTCGTCGGAAAACTTCTGAAAATCCTTATCTTCAGCTGTGAAACGGTATAGACTTTCAAACCTTTTGATAACTCTTGTTTAATAATTAAATTCCTCTCGTAGCTAATCAAAACTGTCAATTTATTCAATCAGTAGATATCCGTAAGCACAGAGCCGACGACTTGCCGGAATTCTGAGATAAATCGTTCTCCGGTATGTTTACTTCTAAATATCGTCTCTGCCATTTCATATTAGTTTGTTCAATGTTTGTCAATCGAATTAAACAAGATACAATAGTGTAATCGCAGACTGAAATTTTGTAATGTAGAAGACGATGATAGTTTGATTATAAGTTTAATAAAATCTGGATATTATCTCGGGTTAGACACACAGTCCAGCGGTGGACTGTGTGCATATACATATCACACGCCGCGAGTTCGATCCTTGACACACGTATGCTCTGTAATAAAAATGTTTTGTTTTTCTAACTGAACCGGATTAACTTACGTTAGATGTTAAGTATAATAAAAATCTGTATATTAAACAAGTTAGACACACAGTCCAGCGGTGGACTGTGTGTAGCGTTAAAGCACAGGTCCCGGGTTCGAGACCTGTTAGTGACACCGGTTCGATGATTTGAAATATTTTTCAAAATAAAAGAATTTTGAATAAACTGAGTTAGTATATAAGTATAATTAAAAACAGAATTATTTCGGGTTAGACACGTAGCTCAGTTGGTAGAGCTGCGTGCACACGAACGGGAGGTCTCGGGTTCGAGCCTCACCCAGCGCATACATTTACACAATAAAACCGGTCAACAAGTCAAACGGTCAACGGTCAATGAAAAAGTCAACATACTTTTATATTTTTATTTATTTAATTTAATTTCAAAATCAATTAAAAATACTTAAAAATAATGTTTTTAAAGATAGGAAATAGCCTTAAACTCACAAAAATATATCTAAAAATCCTATTAAAATTATCAATAAAATCCACTCATTTACTATATTTTCCGTTATTATTTAGGTTAGTTAAATCTCGTTGTTCAATCCTTTCAACTCGTGCGCATCTCATCATCTCCAACCAAACGCACCCAATGTGAGTGAATCTTTACAAATTCCGCGTTTTAATCACGTTTTTGGGGTGTATCATGTGTCTTGCCATATAATATATTTAAATCATTGTGCATACATCATATCATGAACAAATGTGTATTCAGCTTGTTTCAACTGTTTGTGTGGTTATTGTTAGATTTAATTTATCATTTCCAGTACATGCAAGTTCATAGGCCGCCGCTCCCCATTACATTATGAGCGTTGAGCATGTTCCCCATTACATTATGAGCGTGAACCTGGCGTGCCAACATACGATCGGCTCCGTTTGATTGAGCCTTGATCGTACAGACATTTATCATTTTCAGTACATGCAATACGATCGGCTCCGCTTGATTGAGCCTTGATCGCACAGTTTCATTCATGTTATTTATTGTATGATGTTGGTATGTTATTGTTTGTTATTATATGTTATTGTATGTTATAGTTTGTGATTGTTACTGCTACTGTTTGATTATTTACATTTGCTCACTTATGATTATGCACAATTTTTCCTTGATAAAATAACAAGAAAATCAATAATAAATGTTTATCTAACAAGGTTCACTCGCCAACTTATGTTGACCCAAAAACCCCCATTTTTACATATGATACAGGTGAACCAGCTGCAGCAAGAAACACATAGGATTGGCCTAGAAGAATAAAATGATTTAGAGCTTGGAATTGTTTAGTTGGTTATTTTCCTTTGTTTTTGTATGAACATGTTTGGATTATTGGGAATATAATTTTGACTTTAATAGCTTTGGTGATAACCCAATTATGCCCCGACTCTTATTCCGCTGCGAGTCGGGGTGTGACAGATAGGAAAACTTGCACCTAGATATGTTGGACCATTCAAGATCATTGAGAAAATCGGAAAGGTGGCCTACAAACTTGAGCTACCTCCTGAACTTGGAAATGTTCATCCAACATTCCACGTGTCCAATTTGAAAAAGTGTTTAGCTGATGAAAACCTCCACATTCCTCTTGATGAAATTCGTGTTGATGACACGTTGCATTTTGTTGAGAAACCTGTGGAAATATTAGACCGTGAAGTCAAAAAGTTCAAGCGCAGACATATACCGATTGTTAAAGTTCGTTGGGAGTCCAAACGTGGCCCTGAATTTACTTGGAAACGAGAGGACCACATGAAGGCGAAATATCGACATCTATTCTCACAAGTTTCCTCTAATTAAATTTCGGGACAAAATTTCCTAAAGTAGGGGAGACTGTGACATCTGTGCATTTCCATCATCGTACTACTCCGAACGATTTTTAATTTTATAATATTGTGTTTTATTTCAGATCTGTGTATTTATATATGGTATTTCATATTTTCAATCCTTGTTCAATTTCGATCTTCCAAACCTTTTCTGGAAGTGTAATCGCAAACCGTTACGCAAACTTAACCAGTTTAACGCGACATACACTCCGGGATAAGGACATAAGCTAAACATACCCTAAATATCCTTAAAATAACTTAGAAATAAGTTTTGGAGGGATCGGTATGGCAAAAACATGCTTATGCAACTTTAGGGGCTATTTTGCAAATTCTGCGAAACTATGCCGTTACGCGTATTTCCTAATCCAGAACATGTACGGGCATCCAAACATTTTTCTAATCATTAAAATCTTGTATTTTGATGATTGGAATGCAAAAATGCCATTCGTTACGCGTTTACGGTCATTTGCGCGTTTCCTACGATTTTCGTCATAATTAACCGAAAACCGCAACCGTACGACCGAACGAACCGACACCCGGGACATTTTTGGACACATTTCAAGTTTCCTAAGCTTTATCGTCTTTATAGAGCTTAAAAATAAGGTTAACGGGTGTTAGAAGTGCCAAATCGTGACAAAACGAGTTCAGGGGCCTGTTCTGCCAACTTTTGAAAGTTGCTATCAGCTAAGGGGCTTACGGACCGTAAGCCAATACCCCATACGGTCCGTAAGGACCCCCCAGCTTAGCAAAAACATGGCAGCTTCTTGTTTGCTTCTTTGGACACTAATCCTTCGAAATTGCCACACTTCTCCTGGTCTTGACACATCCATAGACACTTGTAATGATCCTAAATCAGTGCCTAACACTTGGGATGATCTTGTGCATCATCCACAAGTATAAATAGGCCATCAAACTCACCTCACAACTTGCTCATTTCCTTCTCATTCTCTCTATAACTCTAAGAGGAGACTCCGACATTGTTGGAGGTCTCCCATCTGAGTTTCCTAAGTCTTTTTCTTCATCCTTGGCTACCTTGAGCACAAGTAAGTGTTCTAACTTAGCCTTGTTAATTCATTTTAGCTATTTCTAGCTAAAAGTCAAATAGTGTTTGACTTTCAGTTTTGACCATTAATTGATCAAGTCAAAGTCCAATCGGACTTTGCAACGTGATTGTAATCACGATGGTTATGATCCATAGCGATCATGCTACTGATTACCACGTCTCCTAGTTGAAGTGACGAGTCAAAGTTTCGGGCAATAATGCGCAAATTGCGCATTATACGATGGAACTATTTTCGGGTATTGTTTTAATACCAAATAAGTTTTATAAACCTTGTTAGACATGTTTAACTCGTCACTTTTAGTTTAGTGCTTGTTTAGGATCGTAAGTCGTGCAGTCTTGACCACCGCTTTGACTTTCGAGTCGTTTGGTTAGTATTATGATAGGTCGTTATTATGCCCTTTATAAATGACCAAAATACCCTTTTTGAACATAAATTCATTTTAAGCATATGTGACTAAAGTTTTGACATATAAACTGATATTACAACATTATATAACATGTTTGGGCATTTAAGACTTATAATAGGATATGTTTAACCATCCGATCACGCGTTTACGCAAATGACATGTCAAAGTAGCGTAAACTACCTTAACGGGTCATTACGGGTCAAAAGCACTTAGGATCACTTCCAAATCAAAATGTTGAGTTTATTAAATCATACCATATGAGTTCCAACACTCATTTGATTTATAAGACATCATTCTATCCAATCCACCGATTAAGGTCCCGACTTATTAACATAGTTATCCGATCTTAGAAACCATTTGATTCCTCGGACTCTTGCGCTTTATTATTCTTCTTGAACAAGGATACTTTTGCAACCCCAAGTGAGTACATAGACCCCTCTTTTTTTCTAAATGTTTTAAGGTGATTATGTGAGTACATAGTCCCCTCTTTTACGTTTTTCAAATATTTTGGGGGTGAAACACATGTGCTTACTCGATACTTTCATGTTTTCACGTTTTCATGACATATATTTGCTATGTTCATCTATTACTATATAGTACATGATTTCAATTATGTTTTGCTATGTATGTTGACTGAGCATGCTAGCACATTGATTTCAAAGACATCTTTTGCGGCATATGTTGACTTAACATATGAGCACATTGATTTACATTACATTTTGCTATGTATGTTGACTGAGCATGCTAGCACATTGATTTTATGGACATTTCTACTTCGTATGTTGACTTAGCATACTTAGTACATGGTTTAAAGACATTTTCATGACATTGCTTACATTGACTATGACATTTGGTTTGTTTAACGGGACATAATACATTCATTAACATTGATCATGCCGCCCGATAGTATGTAATGGTACCATAGGACTTGACAAATCCCGTTCCCTACTTTCTAGGTTTGTTCGGAAGTACGGAATGACGGAATCCGAATACATTTTTGATAAACCTTTGACTTGATAAGGGTTTATCCGACAGTCTCAAGGCTTGAATGTATGCGATAAACATAACTACATAGACGTTCATATCAAATAAAGCATTGGTTTTGCAAAACATGACTTTTGATTTAAACTTTGGTTTATTCAAGACATTGTTTTGAACACGACATTTGGTTATACAAGACATTTGGTTATACATGACATTTGGATATACACGACATTACACATGTGGTTTGAGTAAAGTCTTTTTACTTGCTATACAAGACCTTTGTTAGACAAGACATTTTTGGTGATTATTTGATAAGTGATTTAAATAACGAGATGTATGTAATATGATTAAAGCATGGTGGATACGCCGCTGGTACTTCCTATATATAAATGCTTTCATGATATTACATATCGTAGCGTTATTTAAACCACTTTGACAAAGACAAAGACATGACACATTTGGTACAAAACTTTTTTTACAAGACATTGTTTTACAAATGGCATAATTTATACAACTCATTTTCATCCGGTTAATTACATAACCATACATCTTTCTTTTATATGAGCTGATTTTCACATTGATTTTCATATGATTTTATACAATAAAACATTTTATAAAGTTCATGACTACTTTTCGTTAAACTATTATTTTAACTTCAAGTCATGAATCCTCATCAACAAAACCTATGTATCTCACAGGCATTTTATGCTGACGTACCTATTTTTACATGTGTTTCAGGAGCTAATGCTTAAGGATGATTCATACGACACTTAGGACGGACTTGGGTTTTAGTGACTTAAAATCTAACAAGACAAATAAAACTATGTTATGTTTCTGTTAATTCCAGACAATGTAAACAATTTGAATCAATAATACAAAACTTTATTTACCATGGTTGTTGAAACAATACTTCTGTTACGACACTCCCCGACGTTTCCGCCGCGGTTTGTTGTTTTACGCGGTCGGGGTGTGACAACGACGCCTTTGGTCATCATTATTTATATGTTTTTATACCTTATCACATTCTTGGTGGATGGGTCTTGGTTTAAGACGAAGCCAAAATGTGACATTTTGGAACATTAATAATAAACTAACCTTTTAGCCTTATCCGATGTTGTTATGTTATTATTCTGAAAAAACATGTTTTGGATATCTAACGAATATCCTGGTTAGGATACTGATGAAATGTTCAGCATTTTTGTTACCTTTAATCAAAATGTTAGACAGAAACTCGGTTGAATAATATGAAATTTTGATTATGTAGACAAGGCTTTCAATAAAAATCATATCAGAAACACTTGTGCAATAACTTTCAATTCCAACCTTTGAATCCTTTGCAATGTCCCCAGCATGGATGTCCCTGTCCGTGCAGGATATTGCGTCAGTATATGACATGCTTGAGTATCCCTTCACTTAATGATCGAACTTTGTAACGTTTCCTCCATGAAAGGATGTGGTGATCATGGTCACATTTATGAAATCTTTCAAAGACTATAGTTTCACTAGGGATAAACCCTTAAATTATCCTGGGGATAAACCCTTAATATCCCGGGGTTAAACCCTTGGTATCCTGGGGTCAAACCCTTGTTTTCGTGCGCTACAGGCGGGAGTGTATAAACTCCAAGACTTAGAAAGGTGAAAACCTTTAAACCTTAGAGAGTATGAAAATACCCTTTCGCGAGAGAGGGTGATCAATCCTCATATACCGTAAGGATCCGGGATATAGCCAACAATAACGAAATTGTCAGCCACTTTTACATGAACTGGTCCCGCCATCTTGAACTATACCCGGATACTTGCTCTCCAGGCGGGGTGTTTAAACCCAATTTGGAAGAAAGGTGAATACCGTTAAACCTGTGAAGGGATCTGAATCCCTTAAACGTGAGAGAGGGGGCCAATCCTCTAATCTTTCGATTCATCTTGAGCAAGTATCTTGAAGCATATCCTACAAACACCTTTAAACTAAGGTGGGTGTTAGCTTGGCTAACACCCCTCTGATGCTTAAGTCAGTATTTGGTTTCAAAGAAAAATAACTCACACCAAAAATATATATTTAGAAGATATAGAATTCATACCATCCTGAGTTAGAAATTAAATTCTTAACTCACTTGAAATAAGCCTTAAGACGTATAGCATTCCAGGATCTCGGTATCATTTCTCCCTTCATGGTCTTGAGCCGGTATGCTCCTTTTCCTGATTCTGACTCAATCTCGTATGGTCCTTCCCATTTTGGTGGTAACTTCCCATCAGCAGGATTAGTCGTATTCTGAAACGCTTTTCTCAATACCCAATCTCCAACTTGGAATCTCCTAGTTCTTAAATTTTTGTTGTATGACTTAGCTATCCTTTGTCGATATGCTGCCATCCTTAGCTTTGTTGCATCCCTCGTTTTATCTATGGTGTCTAGTTCCTGATATAAGACTTCAGGATTCACTTCAGGATCTCGTAAGCTTGATATGGCGGTAGGTATCACCATCTCTGTTGGAATCACTGCTTCTGCCCCAAACACCAAGGAGAATGGAGTTTGTCCAGTGGCATTCTTCACAGTTGTTCTATCAGCCCATAGGACAAATGGTAGTTCCTTTGCCTATTTTCCTTTCTTGGCACCTAGCCTCTTCTTCAAATTGTTGACAATTATCTTGTTGGAGGATTCTGCATGTCCATTAGCTTGAGGGTGCACTGGTGTTGATGTGATCATTTTGATTCCCCAACTTTTGCAAAAATCAGTGGTTCTTTTGCTGATAAATTGAGAGCCATTATCACAAATTATCTCGGCCGGTATCCCGAACCTTGTCAGGATATTCCTTTTGATGAAAGATACCACTTCTTGATCCCTTACTTGGACAAAGGCTTCTGCTTCAACCCATTTGGAAAAACAATCCGTCATTGCCAGCATGAAAACCTTTCCTCCAGGAGCCTTTGGGAGTTTTCATACTCTATCCATCCCCCACTTTATAAATGGCCAAGGGATATGATAGGACATAATGGTTCTGCAGGCTGATGCAGTATATTGACATGTCTTTGACAGGCATCACACTTTCGAGCATACTTTGCAGCATCCTTTCTCATAGTTGGCCAGTAATATCTCGTTCTTAACACCTTCGAGAATAAAGATCTGCCCCCATCATGGTTTTCCACAATCTCCTTCATCTATATCCTGAAGTACCTCCTTGGTTTCAGGATCTTCCAAGCACCTCAGATACCTGCAAGGGTTTTCTTATACAAGACATCATTTATAATAGTAAAACGGGATACCTTCATTCTGAAAGCTTTGGGATTCTTGTCCTTTGGAAATCTCCTTCTTGTAGATACTTCATGATTGGAGCCATCAAGGATTCAGGATCCTCTCCAGGACATCCATCACCAGGATCCTGGATACCTGCTATTTCCTTATCCTGAGGCTTGAAAAGTTCCATCGCAGATACAGGAAATGTAGTATTGGTATCTGAACTCCTTCGGTATCCTGACAATAGACCGTAGATTTGCTAAAGCGTCAGCCTCAACATTTTCTTCTCTTGGTACCTGTTCAAGTGTAAAATTTTCAAAGTATCCTGCTAATTTTTTAACAATTTCAAGATATTCAGCTAACTTTTCACCTTTGACTGCATAAGATCTATTGAAATGGTTAGTAATCAATAGGGAATCAACATACACTTGTAAACATTTAACGTTCATATTCTTAGCCAATTCTAATCTGTTATCAGTGCTTCATATTCAGCTTCATTATTAGTAGCAGGAAATTCACATTTAATAGCCTAGGGTAATATGTCCACCTGTGGCGATTTTAGTAGTATCCCTAATCCTACACCTCTTATGTTAGATGCACCATCAGTATACAATATCCAAGATCCTGAATTCTCACCTAGTTGTTGTACTTCTAGTCAGCTTCATTTTGAATATCACTACTAAAATCAGCCACAAGTCTGCTAGAGCTTGAGATTTTATAGCATTTCTAGGTTCATATATTAAATCATATGCACTTAATTTTACGGACCACTTAGCCATTCTACCAGACATTTCGGGCTTCCTAAGCACGTTTTTAATAGGATAATTGGTTTTAACATGAATCCTATATGTTTCAAAGTAATGTCTAAGCTTAGTTGATGCCATTACTTGAGCTAATATTAGTTTTTCTAAATGTGAGTATCTGGTTTCAGCATCTAACAAACTTTTACTAACATAATAAACAGGATACTGCTGACCTTCATGATCCTTTACCAAAACAACACTTACTGCATTCCCTGATACTGCAAGATATAGGGATAAGGGTTCACCATCCTCAGGCTTCATCAACAGGAGTGCACTTGAAAGATATTGCTTCAACTCTTACAAGGCAGCTTCATGTCTTTCACCCCATTCAAACTTTTAGTTTTTCTTCAATATCATAGAACTCCTTGCACTTTTATGAGGATCTTGATATGAACCTGTTTAATGCCGCTACTCTCCCTGTTAGCCTTTGAACATCCTTCATATTGGATGGTGATCTGAGATCCAGGACAACTTTAATCTGTTCTGGACTTGCTTCTATTCCCCTCTTGGTTACCATATATCCTAGAAATTTTCCTGCCCCCACTCCGAAGTGACACTTAGCAAGATTTAGCTTCATATTATACTGGTCCAGGATATCGAAAGCACATTCAAGATCCTGGAGATGATCCTCAGCTTTCTTGGATTTTACCACCATGTCGTCAATATACACCTCCATTGTGTCCCCCAGTTTGTCTTTGAACATCATATTGACCAGCCTCTGGTATGTTGCACCTGCATTTTTTAAACCAAAATGGCAGTATAACAGTATATACCTGTAGGTGTCATGAATGTTGTATCTTCCTGATCAGATGGCTCCATTTGGATTTGTTGGAATCCTGAAGACGCATCCATAATGTTCAACATTTCATGGCCGGCAGTTGCATCCACCATCGAATCTATATGAGGCAATGGGAACGGGTCTTTCGGACAAGCTTTATTGTGTAATCTACACAAACTCTCCATTTCCCATTCTTCTTTTGAACCACCACTATGTTTGCTAGCCACTTAGGGAACTTGACTTCCCTAATCATCCTAGACTTCAATAATCTTTCAACCTCGTCTTGTATAATCGCATTTCTTTCAGGAGCAAATTTCCTTCTCTTTTGCTGAATTGGCTTGAAAGACCTGTCAATTCCAACTTTATGAGTTATAATATCTTTTGATATACCTGTCATATCTTCATGTTTCCATGCAAACGTAGACATCCTGCATTTCAAAAAGTTAGTAAGTTGACTCTCAATATCCTGAGGGATATTGGCCCCTACAAGCACCGAGATATCAGGATTATCTTTATCCAGGATAATCTTCTTAACATCCTGCTCCGAAGTTTCCACGATATCCTGGGCTTGTATCTTTAATTGCTATCCTGCCCTGGATTTTGTTGTCGCTTTCATTGAAGAGGAATAGCATTCCTTTACTTCTTGTTGGTCGCTTTCCACTTTGACTACCCCCAAGGAGTAGGGATCTTGACACATTGATGATAAGTGGAAGGCACGACTTTCATATCATGAATCCATGGCCTGCCTAATATAATATGTTAGCAGGATAATGAATCCATGACACAAAATCGCTGCATAGAATTTACTCCCTCAGACAGGTAGCTTTATCTCTCCAACAGTATTTTTTGCTTCTCCACTAACCCTACAAGCACAATGGATTTCGAGGTAATCTCCATTTCTGGGATGTTCATCCTTTTCAGGGTCTCTAACTGGATGATGTTGACCGAGCTCCCGTTGTCCACCGTATCCTGCGTACAAAACAGTTAGCGATATACAAGGTAATTACCAGCCCATCATGGTGAGGATCCTGGATGTTATCTCGGTCGTCACTAGCGAATGTTATGACTTTGTCATTCGTAAGCATCGTCATCCTCGTTGGCTTATCCCCTCTTTCTGCCTTTGCCTCATTGGCATGCTTTTTAGCGGCAGAATAATAGGTCCCACATATATCGGATCCTCCGGATATGAAATTGATTATCTTGGCATCTGGGGGAGGCGATGCTGCTCGTTCAGGATCCTTGTCAGTATCGTGACCCTTATTCTTCCTGCCGATAAGATCTTTCAAGTAGCCTTTGCTTAGCAGATAGCTTATCTCCTTTCTCAGGGCTATGCAATCTTCTGTTACATGTCCAAAATCTTCATGGAAGGCGCACCACTTGGATTTATCCTTCCAATCGGCCTTTTGTTGGTTCTTCCTAGGCCACCTTGCTTTATCTCCTAAACCCTGCATGGCATATATTAGCTCAGGAGTATTAACAGAAAAACAGTATTCAGATAACTCAGGATATTCTTCGCCATCTTCATCCTCAACAACATTCACTTTCTTGCTGTCGTTTTTACCATACGGCCTAGAGCGGTATGGTTTGTATGAGGACTCCGATTTCCTGTTTGTTGATTCATATGTTGAGGATGAATTCATCCTTTCTTGCATTTTCTTGTCGTCTTCAATCCTGATATATCTTAGAGCCCTGTTTCGAGCTTCATCCAGATTCCTGCAAGGATTCATCACAAGATCCATATAAAATTGGGAATCCTTCTGTAATCCCATCTTAAATGCTTGTACTGCTGTAGCAACATCAAGGTTCGGGATATCCAGGGATTCCCTACTAAATTTGTTCACGTAATCCCTAAGGGATTCTTGAGGTCCCTGTGTTATCATGTAGAGGTCACTTGTTAGTTTTTCAAAGCTTCTACTACAAGAAACTGATTGTTAAACAAATTAACCAAATGAGCAAATGATGTAATTGAATGAGGTGGAACGCTTAAGAGCCACTTCAAGGCTGATTCTGTCAGAGTAGAGCCGAAGCCCTTGCAGAGACATGCTTCTTTAAGATCCGGTGGAATAGGATTCACTTCCATCCTCTCCCTATACTGAGCAATATGCTCTTCAGGATCCGTCGTCCCATCATAAAGCTTCATGTTGGGAGTTTGGAATCTCTTTGGGATTTCAGCATCACAATTGTGGCGAACGAAGCGAGATATGTTGTGACTATCCAGGGACACTTCCGGTATGGGCTGCACTACCCCAGGTACACTTGATATCATATCCTTTGTTTCTGAAGCTCTCTAGAGAATGTTGAGGTTACACTTGTATCCTGCGAAGATCCAACATTGTAGTAGCAAGAGTATTACTATTATTAGATAAGTTACCAGTCTGTTGATTATGGCCATTGCCTGGAGCGTATCCTGGGCCCCTCACAGTCGATATCCTGGCTGATGAGGGTATTTCAGGAGCATTGTTCCGGGAATGGTTTGGTATGACATTGCCCTGATTATCCTCAGTATATACTGCCGAACTAAAGTTTAGCATCCTGGGCTGGAAAGGGGTAACAATATCCTCAGCAGGCCTCTTGGAATTGGATTTCAAGAGTTGTATTTCCTTCATCATGAGTTGGTTAGTTTGCTGTTGTTTCTTCATTTGATCATGTATACTACCAAACAAAGATAAGATTTCATCATTAGAAGCAAAAAGTGGAGTTCTTGCCGAAACTCCGGATCTGGAAGCATTTTGAGCAGCAGTAGCATCCCGAGCTGTTTGGTTTTCACTCCTTTTTTGAGAAGTCTGGACTGATGGAGGAGGAAGAGGTAATGAACCAGTTACAACAGAGCTTAACGCGGGCACCGAGGAAGAGCTCAAACCTGACTGAGAAGCCATAAAAAATAATCTTGCAAAAAGATTAGAGAATAAAAAACCGATTAGTGATTTTAGAAAACTTTTGATTTGAAATAGCACCACTTGCCCACGGTGGGCGCCGAATTGGTTTGGTCAAAAATTACCGAAGCAATTAAGTGATCAAACTTAGTACGTGAGGTAGCGTGCTATTGTGATTCGTGAAAATATGTTAAATTGATTGTTTGTGAAAACAGTTTCAGGATATAGTTCCAGGATAATGAACTATATTAAAATAACAAGTAGATACGATAAAAGTAGAAATTGACATAGGATGTACGAGGAAAGCCCTTGACCAATCTAGATCGCCGGCATAAAACCTCGGGAGCTGACAATCGCCAGCTGCCTTGTTCTTTTTATTGATTAAACAGCAGGATACAACTTCGGGATACTGCTTGGATCAGCTCTAAGTGTTACAATGATTGAATTGTGTAAGTGTTGTGAGTGTTTGTGATTGTTGCTGCAATTAGAAAGTGAAAGTGTACGAGATTTCGTGTGTCTTACTGCTGATCCAGGCCCCCTTTAAATAGTAAACAAAGATAACTAACTATCCTACATTCTAGGGATGCTGCGAATATTCCCTTATGACCGTTGTTGACTCTCTCTTCAAGCTTCCAACGTCTTTCTTCTAACTACCATGAACGAGTCTTCAGCTAGACCAAGTCTAGTGAACTTTTGTACCTTGCATACAAAGTAAACCATTAGTAACGAGTAGGATACCCCACAGGATGTTACCAATATCCTCGTTCAGTATACGTCGATGTAATTAACATGTAAAGTCAAGATATATCTTCAGGATATGAGTTAGAAAATTCCACCAATAACAGTTGTAATAAAATATAATTAGCAAACACAAACCATTCTATTAATCAAATCTCGGATTTACAATGAAAGGTACAAACAGAATAAACGGAAAGAGATAACAGCGAATTTACGAGTTGTTACAGGGGTGGGGGTATAAATGTCATTTCACCCCAAATATCCCTATGGTTAACCCCCCACCCCTCGGCGTACGTTCCGTCTCTAAGCTTATACTCCACACTAATTTCAAAGATATCTACCGTTCATTGTAGGCTAGCATGGATACACTATGCTTGAGAGGTAATGCATGTTTATGTTTCTTGATATAACTTGAAATCACATAATTGAACCTTATATAAGTTGATATTGAACTGTGGTAGCTGGATATAAGGTCAATGCTTTTGTTGAGTAATTTTTTTTTGTTGATCTCGGGTTTTTTTATGTTCAAGGTTTTGTTTAATCATCGTTTTTGTAATGATCAATTTTACCCCTTCAATGATCAATTTATAATGCATCCATGTTAATAATCTGCTATGATGTTTGATCGTTCTTGTGCAATGATGTTGATAATCTGCTACGATGTTGGATCATGTTTTAGCATCATGTTTCTTCTGGATCATCATGTTTTGGATCATGTTTGATTTCGAACATCATGATTTGGATCGTGTTTGGATAATGTTTTGGATCATGTTTCAGCAACTATAGTTTAGTGCATTGTATTTCCATGACAAGTTTGAATCATATTTTAGCAACAACTAATGCATGTGACAAGTTTGCATCATACTTTGGATCAAGTTTTAGCTCATATAAGTTAGTGCATTACATTACAATCATAGGTTTGAATCATGGTTTGGATCATGTGTAGGTTTTAGATAATATTTCATTTGGATCATGTTTAATTTGGATCACGTCTAATTTGGAGTATGTTGCAGCAACCATATCTACAACTAATGTTTTAGCAACAATGACAGGTCTTTGGATTATATATTGGCAACAACAGAATTAGGTCACCTGGACCATTTTTCAGCAGCAATGAGAGGCAACAACAATAGGTTTTGGTTTATGTATTAGCAACAACATCATTAAGTCACTTGGACCATGTTTCCGCAGCAATGAGAGGTAACAAAAACATTAGCTTTTATTGGTTTTCATACTTTGGAGGTATTAATATTGGTTTTGTATCAACCGCATGAGTGTGGAGCTATTGATAAAAAGGTGAAATAATTTTAAATTGATAATTGTAACAAATAGTTATTGACATAGGTTTTGGTAATTAGTTTTGAAATTTTGATATTAGTTTTTAATATTTTGAATTTGGAGGGAAAGAAACTTGAGGGGAAAACCATAGGGATGCATATTGCAATCAAAATTTGGGGGAATAATGGTCATTTCACTGCCTTGGTAACATAAAAGTTGACATCGTTAGTGTAGGAACTCAGTTGGTTACAAAATGTGACGATGAGGACTCAAACTAGAAATTGCAAGTTTCAGGGATCCAAGTCGCAATTTGAAGCTTTGCACATGGATGCAAATCGTACTTTACTCTAATTTAAATTAAAACCTATAAAAACACTACAACCTTTCTATTTTTATCAAAACCATCTCATTCGACTAAATAAACTCTTTAAATTCTTTCTATTTTAATGAATATTTCATCCCTGCCATTGGATTCATCCGAGGAAAATGATTTGATCGTTTATGCAGTTTGGGTGGGGATCCAACTCTTACTTGAGCGTGTCGAAAGCCTACAACCGGTTACATGACGATTTTGAATTATGCGGGATCTTCAAGCTGCTCATAACCCTGGTCGGGTACACGATTAATTTGATGAATACATTTTTCGGCACCGTTTTTGCATTATTTGCCTACTATTCCTACAAATAGCTGGCAAATATGGAGAGAGAGAGAGAGATATTCCATTTTTTCAACATAGGAAAGTCGATAAACGTTAACGGGCTATTACGGGTTACAAATATGCATGTCCACAGTTAATGTTAATCAACCAGCGTATGCCGCTTCGCAAATTTAATAGATGAGTATTTGAAGATGTTTGAAAAATCTTGGAAACATAGTTTATATAATTTTTATGATGGTATGATTTTTATTGTTGTTGTTGTTATTATTTTTTGCTATTATTTTATTATTAGTTATACTTATTTTTATTTATGACCATTATTATTATTATTATTATTATTATTATTATTATTATTATTATTATTGATTAAACAGCAGGATACAACTTCGGGATACTGCTTGGATCAGCTCTAAGTGTTACAATGATCGAATTGTGTAAGTGTTGTGAGTGTTTGTGATTGTTGCTACAATTAGAAAGTGAAAGTGTACGAGATTTCGTGTGTCTTACTGCTGATCCAGGCCCCCTTTAAATAGTAAACAAAGATAACTAACTATCCTACATTCTAGGGATGCTGCGAATATTCCCTTATGACCGTTGTTGACTCTCTCTTCAAGCTTCCAAAGTCTTTCTTCTAACTACCATGAACGAGTCTTTAGCTAGACCAAGTCTAGTGAACTTTTGTACCTTGCATACAAAGTAAACCATTAGTAACGAGTAGGATACCCCCACAGGATGTTACCAATATCCTCGTTCAGTATACAGCGATGTAATTAACATGTAAAGTCAAGATATATCTTCAGGATATGAGTTAGAAAATTCCACCAATAACAGTTGTAATAAAATATAATTAGCAAACACAAACCATTCTATTAATCAAATCTCGGATTTACAATGAAAGGTACAAACGGAATAAACGGAAAGAGATAACAGCGAATTTACGAGTTGTTATAGGGGTGGGGGTATAAATGTCATTGCACCCCAAATATCCCTATGGTTAACCCCCCACCCCTCAGCGTATGTTCCGTCTCTAAGCTTATACTCCACACTAATTTCAAAGATATCTACCGTTCATTGTAGGCTAGCATGGATACACTATGCTTGAGAGGTAATGCATGTTTATGTTTCTTGATATAACTTGAAATCACATAATTGAACCTTATATAAGTTGATATTGAACTGTGGTAGCTGGATATAAGGTCAATGCTTTTGTTGAGTAATTTTTTTTTGTTGATCTCGGGTTTTTTTATGTTCAAGGTTTTGTTTAATCATCGTTTTTGTAATGATCAATTTTACCCCTTCAATGATCAATTTATAATGCATCCATGTTAATAATCTGCAAAGATGTTTGATCGTTCTAGTGCATTGATGTTGATAATCTGCTACGATGTTGGATCATGTTTTAGCATCATGTTTCTTCTGGATCATCATGTTTTGGATCATGTTTGATTTCGAACATCATGATTTGGATCGTGTTTGGATAATGTTTTGGATCATGTTTCAGCAACTATAGTTTAGTGCATTGTATTTCCATGACAAGTTTGAATCATATTTTAGCAACAACTAATGCATGTGACAAGTTTGCATCATACTTTGGATCATGTTTTAGCTCATACAAGTTAGTGCATTACATTACAATCATAGGTTTGAATCATGGTTTGGATCATGTGTAGGTTTTAGATAATATTTCATTTGGATCATGTTTAATTTGGATCACGTCTAGTTTGGAGTATGTTGCAGCAACCATATCTACAACTAATGTTTTAGCAACAATGACAGGTCTTTGGATTATATATTGGCAACAACAGAATTAGGTCACCTGGACCATTTTTCAGCAGCAATGAGAGGCAACAACAATAGGTTTTGGTTTATGTATTAGCAACAACATCATTAAGTCACTTGGACCATGTTTCCGCAGCAATGAGAGGTAACAAAAACATTAGCTTTTATTGGTTTTCATACTTTGGAGGTATTAATATTGGTTTTGTATCAACCGCATGAGTGTGGAGCTATTGATAAAAAGGTGAAATAATTTTAAATTGATAATTGTAACAAATAGTTATTGACATAGGTTTTGGTAATTAGTTTTGAAATTTTGATATTAGTTTTTAATATTTTGAATTTGGAGGGAAAGAAACTTGAGGGGAAAACCATAGGGATGCATATTGCAATCAAAATTTGGGGGAATAATGGTCATTTCACTGCCTTGGTAACATAAAAGTTGACATCGTTAGTGTAGGAACTCAGTTGGTTACAAAATGTGACGATGAGGACTCAAACTAGAAATTGCAAGTTTTAGGGATCCAAGTCGCAATTTGAAGCTTTGCACATGGATGCAAATCGTACTTTACTCTAATTTAAATTAAAACCTATAAAAACACTACAACCTTTCTATTTTTATCAAAACCATCTCATTCGACTAAATAAACTCTTTAAATTCTTTCTATTTTAATGAATATTTCATCCCTGCCATTGGATTCATCCGAGGAAAATGATTTGATCGTTTATGCAGTTTGGGTGGGGATCCAACTCTTACTTGAGCGTGTCGAAAGCCTACAACCGGTTACATGACGATTTTGAATTATGCGGGATCTTCAAGCTGCTCATAACCTGGTTGGGTACACGATTAATTTGATGAATACATTTTTCGGCACCGTTTTTGCATTATTTGCCTACTATTCCTACAAATAGCTGGCAAATATGGAGAGAGAGAGAGATATTCCATTTTTTCAACATAGGAAAGTCAATAAACGTTAACGGGCTATTACGGGTTACAAATATGCATGTCCACAGTTAATGTTAATCAACCAGCGTATGCCACTTCGCAAATTTAATAGATGAGCATTTGAAGATGTTTGAAAAATCTTGGAAACATAGTTTATATAATTTTTATGATGGTATGATTTTTATTGTTGTTGTTGTTATTATTTTTTTGCTATTATTTTATTATTAGTTATACTTATTTTTATTTATGACCATTATTATTATTATTATTATTATTATTATTATTATTATATTTATAATTATAACTAACATAATTATGATTATTTTTAAAGATGTAACTGATCTCTACGGCAACATATCTTTGAGGAGACGACCTATAATGACATTCAACAAATATGCGAGGTCCATCAAGCCGTACAAGGCTTTCCCAGAATGCTTGATAGCATCGATTACACACATTGGTCATGGGCAAATGCCCCACTGCTTAGTGAGGTCAACATCAACAAGGTGATCATTTAGGCCCAACCATAATAGCGTGAAGTAGTAACATCATGTAATCTTTGAATTTGACATGTTTTTTTTGGTGTTTGAGGATCAAACAGTGATATTAATGTTTTAGAGCAATCGCTTCTTTTCGACGATGTCATAGACGTGGCAACCTGGTCTTCATTTTATGCTAATGAAGTAGAGCACCAATATGCATGTTATCTTGATCACAGTATTTATCCTAGGTACACCATGTTTTTCAAAGCATTTACATGCCCATATGACGGTACAGGAATATTTTCCAAAAAGCGCAAGAGTTAATGGAAAAAAATATTGAACGACTATATTCGAAGTTTTGAAAAAAGAGAAAGGAGCTATCATTGCCAACCTAACATTAGCAATGTGGGCAAAGGAAAAAAAATTAAAGTTTTACAGTAATATTAATAAATTGACAATAATACACAAATGTTAGACACAAATAAGTAATCTATAGCAAAGAGAACTTTAGAAACATAAAATTTAATATATTGCTACAACGAAGATAGGTTACGGGGAATTGAGATAGATAAAGAGTGGTTCAGTTTCTACAAATATATTGTGTGAATGTGAATCAAAGCTTTTTTAACTTTAAGTATAATAGACGTAAAACCCGTGTAAAAACACGGGTAGTATTTAAAAATTTTACATATTAAATTTTATTAAACAACGAATTATTATATATTTTTTAGGGTTTAATTGAAAATGAGTTATAAAATAGTTGTTGAATTATTATAATCAATCGTTAATTAAATAACATTAGGAGGTGGGGGTACCCATATGATACCTGTTTGGTGGTGACCACGCGTGGACACCGCACGTGGGTGACCACGCGTGGAACACCGCCACCGGTCATTGTGAGCACGTGTGCTGGTGACCACGTGTTGTGGTGACCACGTGTGAAATTTTGAAAGTTACCGTTGAAGAGGTACCGTTGTGGGGTGTTTAGAAATAAAAATAAAAAATTTAAACACTATATATATACCATCCACCTTAACCTTTAAACCCACAAAAAATACCTTAACCTTTAACCCACAAAAATACCATCTCTACACTCTACATTCTAAACCGAAAAATGGAAGGTTCAAGCAAACGCGGTTGGGTTCGAAGAAAAAACCCACAGACCAAAGGCTCGAGCTAATCTTGGCGAGCCGGCGAGATTTCGCTTGCATGACGAAGCCGACCCAATCCCACGATTTCAAACCAACCATTTCAGAACGAACCGTTTCACAAACAACGGTATCAAAACCAACCGTTTCAACACTAACCGTTTAATCAAACCTTTCAAACCCAACAATCTCAAACGTACTCGAACATTCCAACACAAATATCACTCGACCCACTAGAAGATAACAATCTCATCCATTAATTCGCACGCGCATATCGCGAACCACAACAACAAGATGATGACGATGAGATGACGATAGTGAACCGGTTCAAAAGAAGAAAAAGAAGAAGACGAAGAAGAAGTTGATATCGTCTCAATATCTGGTGGTAGAAGACATTGGACGAGCGAGGAGGAGGTCACCTTGACCAAGGAATATTTGCACATCTCCGAAAGCAAAAAACATTCAAATGAACAAAGAAGAGACTTGCTTTGGAGACGAGTTATTGCACATTTTTCCAAACTTCCCGGTTCGACCGAACGCAACATGGATCAAATGACTTCAAAGTGGGGAGATTTGAACCAAAAAATGAGTAAATTTAACGCTTGCTTGATTCAATTGGTAATTTTTTTAAAGTTATTACTTATTTTTTATTATTTCTATCTTCTTATAAAATAGTGTTTTTCTATGTTTTGTAGACCGAAATCCACAAAGCAGAGCGAGCGAGGCAACTATCATCAAAATCGCCTTAAAAGAGTATTGCACGACATACTTCCATAAATCTTTTCCACACTTGGCGTCATGGGAGGTTGCGAGACATCACTCGAAGTGGGTACCGGTTATGTTGGTCGAAATGGATGGGCCGACGGCTCCAAAGAAATAGAGGATGTTCAAAAAGATCAAAAACTTCCGAGTCCGGGAACTACATTACTTCTAACGATGGTATATCAAGCAACATGCCCAAAATGACTCCGAACGACAACCCGATGACGAACCCGAACAGGATGATACACCCACACCCACAAAGGCGCATCACAAGAAAAGTGGTGAATCATCAAGCAGAGGAAAGGAAGCGGTGGTGGACTCCATCACCGAATTCAAAAGCGGCTAGGTTGGTGGAAATGGCAGAAGCCAAAGAAAGAAAAGAAAAACTTGCGGCTTCAAAACTTAAACGTGACGAGGCATATATTAAACACTTAACCGAAAAACAAAAAATAGTGATTTAAATGTTATGTTACAACCGCACGACACTCTTAACGAACCCTTTAGGTCGATCCTACTTCAACGCAAACGCCAAATATGTGAAAAGTGGGGTTGGGAGATGCCGTAGAATTTTTAGTTTTTTTTACTATGCAATATTTAGTTTTTTCTTTACTTTGTAATTTAGGGTTTTTTTAATATAATATTTATTTAAATGAAATTAGTTAATTTATTATTTAAAAAAAAATTCATCACTAGTGATGGACACCCTCACTAAAATTCATCATTAATGATGGAATGAAATTCGATGATATTGCGAAACCTGATTGGGTGTGATGAGTGATGAAAAGTGAAACACCTACACTCCCTTTCCCCTTATAAAAAAGTAGTTCTTCATTAAAACCACCCTACCATCAGTAAGGATGTTTTTATTATGACACATGGTAGTTAAGCCAACGTGACATTATCGTCCTGATTGGACCTAAACGCACTTCGAGTTCGTTGTGTTCATATGGGCTGAACCGTCACTAGTTAGAAAAGCCGATTTTTGGTGATGACGGTTTAACCGGTTTAGAGTAACTTTTCTTTTATGTAGATTACAAGATATAATGAGAGTATTTGTCAACTAATATAAAAAAACATTTGTGCTATATTTGTGGATAACAATCTTATTTAAAATATTTTTCGTAGATAGTGAAATCTGAACTATATACATTTAAAATATTTTTCGTAATAGTGAAATCTGAACTATATACATTTTTTCCCAATTAATCTTGAATTTTTTTTATTAACTTATACCCTCCTTAAAGTTTTATCTTTACTATTTTCATTAGACACAATATATTTCTTTTATTCTTTTGAATATTACCACAATAACGAGATATGGTTTTCAATCGTTTGATTAGTGAGGCACCCTTCTATAATCTGTCCGTTTAGGACATGGCTTATAGTCCTAACAAGTTGGTATAGTGGTTAGTTATTTGGTTTCTTTCCTTGAGGTTTCAAGTTCAACTCTCACTAGCACCGCTTTGAAGGACATTGGTGGTGGCAATGAAGTTTAGAACGAGGCCTCTTTGGAGGTCGCCAGTTTGAAACCGAGCCAAACCGGGTTTTACCGCAGTGGGCCTTCGGGCGAGCAGGTTTTCCTCGGAACTGGTGGCTTGGTGGCTCGGGTATGCATCCAACTCTGACCGTTATGACGGAGGGGATGCATTTGCTCGATTGAGGACATCCCAGGATGCTTATCCAGTGATTTAGTTGGCCGTTAAAAAAACAGAACATGGCTTATAAGATAATTTTGAAAAGAAAACCCTTTAAGATTACCGAAAATAAATTACTGATGTTTTTAGATTTAAAAAATGCAATAAAGTTTGTGAATTAATTGTCGTAATATTCATAATAAAACAGAAACGATTATAGACTAATGGTAGGTAGACGAGCAACAAGATGCGAGCAACCCCCTTTTGAATATTGAATAGCAAACTCTACTCTGCTAACACAAAATTTTGTCCCTTAACATGCGCCGTGTTACTACTTACCACATGCAGAACCGGCTTGAGGAACCGTACCGCGTCAGGGCAAGAGCGCCAAATGTATCGAAAGCGAACTGGACGAACACGTGCTGATTCTCGATGCAAGCTTTTTCGTGTTCATATTATATATTAGTTTGGGACGTTGGGCTACTTGTAAACCAACCAAAAGAAAAAACGTAAAAAGTAACAAACTTAGAAAAAAAACAAAAATATATGTATCTTGAATAGAATATAGAAATATATTCTTATTGTAAAAAAGTTTGTACAAAAGAATCAATATCGATCCATTTATTTTAAGAAATAGTTAAAATAGTAACACAGTGAAATGGCTGCACCTAGGAGTGGTGCACGCAGCGATGGATGTGGTGGCGGCATGACTAATAGCTAAGGGTGGGTGGTGTCATTGCGGGAACAGTGAGGGGAAGGTGATTTGTCCTTTTAGCCAAGTGGTATAGTCGCCATATAGGTTCGGCTTTGGAAAGGGGAGGCCTAGCTTCGCCTAGCATACTATTCAACTATGCTATAAATAACCCTTGCGTACTTTATTTTTATTATTAATTAAAAAAAGTAAGAAAGTTAGGTGAAATTGGGACCGCTCGTCCACCACAATGCTTTAGCCTATGTGTTAAAGTTAGACGGCAGCTAACCGGCATTATACACCGCACATAGAGGCGTTACCAAGCAAATAGAGGCATTACCCAAAGTTAAAGAGGCGTGATGAGGTTGGGCGTTCTCCTTCACCGTTTGCACACCTATAACACCTAGAAAGGTGATAGGAATTGAAGAACAAAAAAACATACGTCCTCCTACTCTTTGTTTCCTTCTTGTATTTTTTTTTATTTAAATGTTTTACTAACTAGTGGGTTACACTCGCGCTCTGCGGTGGGGTGTTTTAACGAAAACATAGACGCAATAGTAAAAATAACGTTAATGGCAGAAATTCGTTTGATATTGGTTCGGTTCATTAAGATACCAACACTTACCGAAAGGGAAACAAAAAAAGTCATGATACGACCAAAAAAAATACCGAGATGTGTTTACATCGATCGGAACAATAAAAATGAATATCAATTCCAGCACTAACGTTATTCGGTCATTATTAGACCGTTCGTTTTGGTACATGTCCAACATCGGGTTCGATTAAAACTTAAAAATAAAAACAAAAACCAAAAAATAGACTAAAAAAGATGAAACAAATTCACATTAAGACAAAAATCACTATAGATAAGAAATTCATAAATTATATATATAACAAAGGTAGTGGTTAGTTAAATTTTGTGAAATCATTGCATACAAATATGAAAGAAAGTGATGTATTATGACGTTGTGTTAAAAAATAATGAAACCATAACATGGTTTAGAGGAGGCGATAAGAAAAAGATTATGGAATGTGAGGTGACATTGATGTGAAAGACAAAGTGTGTGAGAAGTTAGCGAGGGCACCCCATTCTAAGAGCATTCACAATTCGTCTCCCAAATTTGGTGAGGGAGTTTTTTATGTTATAAAAAGTGATTATAGGTAGGTTGTTCCTTCACCCCACTTTGGTCAAGACTATGTTATTTTAACCGGGCTCACGTTTGGCATCAGAAGTGGTTTTGAGTAGAGGAGAGATAAAATTTTATTGTTCATCTGTAAGTTTGAGAAGACACTGCTCACCTTCTATAATTTGTAATATATTTTGACAGTGGTTGTTAGTGAAGGAGAGAAAGTAATGATAAAAATATAAAAACAATCATATTTAATTGAAATGAGAGAGAAAATATAGTTGCTTTTAGTGAAATTATAGAGCAAAAATGAGAAAAGAGATGTGAATGCTCTAAGATTGTTGTGGTGAGGCAACAATGATTATTAAAAAAAAGAGTTAAATGTCATTTTCGTTCATATGGTTTGTTTAATTATGTCAGTTTAGATCAAATTTCAAATTTGTATCATTTACGTCCTTGATATTCTTGAAACATGACATTCCATCCAAAAAATTAAGGTTAAATCAAATAATTGAACAAACCACAGGACGAAAATGACAGTTAACTCATGTTTTTTTGGACGGAACTGACATTTGACATTTTTCAAAAATGTCAGGGATGAAAATGGTAAAAAATAGAAATTTAACCTGAATTGACATAAATGAAAAAACCACAGGGACGAAATGACAGTTAATTCTAAAAAAAATTAAAACGATCTAATTATATGTTCTATACATACAAATAAAAATGACATCTATTAGTTTTTTTTTTTTGAACGGCAAATTTGAATTACTGACGGACTACTGGAGTATCATCGTGCCACCAACGAAAACCACCCGATCATATCCATCTTCATTAGGCGTAGTGCCACACCAATTTATGAGGAAACCCAATAATTATGAGAAAAACCCTCTTGTGAGAAACCATATAATTTTTTTTACACTGTTATAATTGAAATTTTATAACGGCATTAGTTTAACCATATAAAATTTTTTATATTGTTAAAATGTTATAAATTTGAAAGGTTGATTTCTTGTCGGATTAGAAGATTTATAGAAAAGTTAACACGGCAGGATGGAATATTCTGGTTTCTTCAAATATACCGTGCGAATAAAATCTCGTAAAACATTAGACGAAAAGTATACGGGTTTAAAAAATGTGGATTATTTTGGAATGTTGGACTGGGTGACTTGTAAATAACTAATGTATAAGAAACAGACAACCTCAACAAAAGCAAAACAGGTAGAAAAAACAAAAATATATTGTCACTCAAGTGGAAATTGATTCATACTAAATAATAATGTAATTACAAAGTAAAGATTGTTGGATGATCCATTTGTTAATGATAAAAAAAGTCTACGTGAAAACAAGGAAAAAGTTAAAAATAATCAGATATTTAAAAAAATAATAACGAAATGGTGACCAGGTGGCGTGACCAGTGGCAGAGCTACATAGAGAGGATCGATGTCATCCAACACTAATCTATTGCGGGTGTCATATAGAAAATGTAATAGAAAATTTTCTGACCAGCATTTTTACGATTGACATTATTGATTTTATTAAAAAAAATTTGCCCCCATTCGCATGAAAAGAAAATATATATGTTTTGTTACCAAAGAAAAAAAAAACTATAGAAACGTTTTACATAGAAAATATTTTATATTTAAATATATATGTTTTGTTACCAAAGAAAAAAAAACTATAGAAACGTTTTACATAGAAAATATTTTATAGTGTATTAGTTAAGCAAAATTACTTAATTCTATTTGATATATAATTCACTTTAAAGTTTATACCATTAAATTGCAAGGCTTATTTTTAGATTTTTAATCCAGTAACCAATTAAAGGACCAATTAACCAATTCAGATTGTTTATCCTGAATTAATAAAAGAACCCCAGAGACGTATTAAAAAGGGTCACGAGACGAACATAGTTGAGAAGAGTCAAAGTCGGTGTAACTTAGAGACAATTTCTTTTGAACTGAAGAGACAATAGTGATTGATTCTAAATCTTGATCAGGATGGGACTAGAGGGCGATTAAACATGAGTTTTTTTTTATAAGGACATTGTACTTTTATTATTATATTCGTTTTTATTAAGTTATTTGACCCGACTCAACCTGTGCTAATCTAAAAACTGACACCGGGTTGTTATCAATCCATCTACCATTAAAATGACACTATAGAAAATAATTTCTGACTCCATCACTGGGCGTGACTGCAACGGTACTATAGGGTGATAGTCGGGCCGCTATTACCAACAAAGATTGTTGTGGCGATAGTAAGGTTTAGACCATCTACAACACTTCTAAACCTGGAGAGAATCCATATCAAGGAAAGGAGAGAGGAAGAAAAGGGTTCTTCCCAAAGGACGGTAACGGTCGTGAACTGTGTGACAAGGTCGGGGAGAGGGAGGGAGGAATAAGAGTGCACACCCGTGTGGAAAGGGGGTGCTCGTGAAAAGGGCAATGATGACGATGATGTTAATATTAAAACTTAAAACATAATCAAAATCAAATTATTTGATATTTATATAGATCCATTTGAATGGCTACTAAATTGTTAGATTAAGTTTTCTTAACTACTGGATCATATAAATGAATCAGTTTGATCTAGTCCCGGTCCATTCCACGATGTAATGTGATGTAGTCATGCATATGATTATGGATGGCAAACACATAAAAATCTAGCGGGAAACTTGAAATCAGTGGCAGACCCAATGGGTATGGAAATTTTTCGGGATCATTTCTCTCTCTCTCTTATATATATATATATATATTGCCTGGGTTGGGTGGAGTCGGGCCAACGGTCCTTGCACTTAGGTATGTGGACACAAACCCGGTCCGGATTGTAATTTATTGTTGACATTTATTTATTTTTTTATTGTTGACAATCATTTTTTTAATGTAGAAGCAATAAAAGATGTTAATGGCCATATGTAAAAACAATATCATATTTGAGACCTACACCCACTCTCAGTCAAACTATTTCACTTTAAAGTCAACTTAACCATTTCACTCTCAAACTCAACCTACACACTCACGTCTCAAACCATTTCACTCTCATACTCAATCTACATACTCTCATCTCAAATGGTGAAAGGTATTTGTTTTCAGTTGAACATGTACACCTTGCAAACCTGTCACCTCTAGTTGTACCCATACGCCCTGCAAACCCGTCACCTTTTGTTGACAAACTATCGGCATGGACTAATGAAGAGTGGATATGGGCCTTCGATCTAGTCTTAGCCAACTTCCTCGTCCCCAATCTAGAGGACGAGTATGTCACTGAACCTGGAATGGAATACGTACACAATTCAGAAGAGGGGTACGCATGTGAACTTGATTGGCATTTGAGGAACCATGGCTCATGGGAAGACGAGTGCTAAACATATTTGTACTGCTCGTTTGATTAAAACGGGATCTTTAATTATGTGTTTTTTTTAATTTTATTATTTGTTGTATGAATCTTATTATTAATTTTATGTAGGTTTTTGTTATTATCTTTAATGTGTGTTTATTTTGAATTTCTTTGATTAAATTTATTTTAATTAGTAATCTATGATTTAAATATACAAAATCTAAAAGATATAATAAAGTATTATTAAATTAATTTTATTTATGTTAAATAAATGTAAAAGTACTGATGTGAATAACGGTACCTAATGGTGTGCGGTTGGGCTTTGTGAAGGTTTGGTATTGTGAAAAAAAAATGAAGATTTTTATAAAGGTTTGAAATAGGATGTGACATGGTGAGGTTTGTGAAGGTTTACACACAAGTTTTTGGTCACTCAGAGTCATCGAGTTTACGCATTCTCACTACAACACACACACACACATATATATATATATATATATTTCTCACTACAACACACACACACATATATATATATATATATATATATATATATATCATCTGAATCTTTATGTGTGTTTGTATAAGGTGTATATTATACCTAAGAGTTAATGGACTCGTATTTTGATCACCTAAATAAAACTAGAAAGGCTAGAAGTTAGAAACTGATCCAACTTAAAAAATAACATAATTTTCACTACGTTTGAGGTTACATGATTTATAAATAACGGATTAAAACATCTCAGCGAGCGTGATCATTAATAAATGTCATACGAAATATGCCCCAACAATCAACCCGAATGCTATAATCTAGAGCTCCAATTTCAAACTTGGTGACTTTTCTCCTATTCTAACAATTTGAATATATATTATTTTGCTTGTAAAATATATTATTTTGCTTGTAAAAATATGTAGTGTTTGGTTTGAGTAATTAACATTCTATTTACTTGGACAAGTCTTTATTATGAAGTTAGTTAATTTCAACTTCACCGTCCAAATTTCAATTTACCCTATAGTGCCTCATCTAATAGTTTAGAAATTGAATATTCTATTAAATTTTCTCAAGTTGCTTTTTATGTTATATTTTTGCTTCAATTTCATACGGTGCTATTAACAACTTTTAATTTTGAAATAGAAAACCACAAAATGTGGATCATTAAAGTTCTTAAGCCAAAATCAATCTACTTAGACTATTTTACATTTTTTTAAAGGTTAATTACATTCACAAGGCTACACACAAAAAAAGGGGCAATTGGACAACCACATGACTACATCAAATAAAAGAATAAAAAAAATACACCATCTATTCTAACTAATGTGTTTATGTTTAAATCTACTCATGTACTATAAAAAAAGCCAAGTGATTTAATATCTTGACAAATTTCCTCAATCTTGATCGATTTATTTGAAAATCTTTTCCCGTTTCCTGCCTTCCTAATACACTAACAAGACACAATCACAATCCCATGGATCGCTTCCTTTACCTCCTCTCCATCCGATATATGAGTGCAACTCCAAAAGGTCACAAACCGAAAATAACAAAGATAGGAGCAACTTTACACCATAAACTAATGAACCGCCATATAAGCGTAGACACCCAACACGAAGTGAAAAGGTGTCATGCCGTCTCTACCTCCGAATACACATCTTTGGTCTCCAATGTTAACATATGTCCTACTAAGAGCATCCAAGATCGAAATGCGATACAATTTTGACCTCCAAGCAAAGATGTTGCATTTCTTAAGCACCCATTTGCACCACTTTACAACAAACCTATTGATAAAATCTTTTTCTCTATCTAGCAACTTTCTAACCGAGCCCACCTAGAAGCTACCCGACTCATCTCCTAGCCACACCCACACGTCTCTTTTGTGCAATATACGAACGACATCAAGCATTCCTATCAATTTGTTCCACTCGGTCATTTCCATCCCAGTCGACGGGTAATGCGTCCACTGCCATGAACCCAGGAAGTTTTGATCGACACAATTGAAACGATCTCTAACTTTACATCTCTTGTCTTTCTCCAACCTGAACAAATTAGGAAACACCACACATTTGCTCGTTACACAACCATGGATCTAGTGACAACCGAATATCTTTTCCTTCCGCCATACCCCTCTAAACAATTGGTGGAGCCTCAGACCAGAAACAACCATGTTTACCTCCAACTTCACAATGTTGCTCTATAAGGTAAAACCGACCAACTTGTTTTTACTACCATGAAACACATCGCGACCACTTTCTTCCATAATTTGTTAGGCTCATTTTCACTCAATACCCGCAAATGCTTGGGCTTCCTTTGAAAGCTAAGTTATCAATACAACGATATTTTTTCAACTTGAAGCTAAAGATCGACCCTGAAGCGTTTGGGCGTGTGATAGAAAGGATGCCTCAAGTAATCAGCCTTGGGTAAAATGTGATAATGAAACCGGTTGACTTTCTGATGTAGAGTAGAAATGTAACATTTGTCGAAAAACGGGTTTTCGAAACCCACTTCGTTTAATAACCAAACAATCAATTTTAAATTTTTGTTGTTCATTTATGGCTTATTTTAATTTTAAACGATTCATAATTAATCAACAAATTAGAAGATATAAATTATAATGGTAAAAATATAAAAATAAATTAATTAAAAAGGAAAACCGGCTGCCGGGAGTCGAACCCGGGTCAGCCGGATATTTCCCCAAAGACTTAACTTTCACACCATCAACCGCTCCGCCACTTTGATTTTCTGATAACATAATGAATCAATTAATTCAAATAATAAAGCGCGGAAGTCAAATTCAGTCAAAATCGCGTCCAAATAGCAGTCGTCTGAAATCCCGACGACTTCGCCGATAATTTACGTTTCCGTCTAAAATAACCGAAGAATTAACTCTAACGACGGTTATAACCGACGTCTGAACCCGCGACATCAGTCATAACCGCCGGAGAACGGCTGACTTCGAATTGAGACCGAATTCAGACCCCATACATCTCGATACTACCCTATAAATTCACCCACAATTCACCGGAAACCTTTTCGCTCACAAATCGCACCGTTTCTCGACAAAAATTCAATCGCCGGAAAAAAACTGTAAGTCGCCGGAAAACCGAGACTCACATCCACACGGTAATTATTTCAACCCTTTCTGTTTCAATCATTCGAATAATCTGTCACTAACACAACTCCACCATCAGAAGCAATCCCAGTCAACGCTCGTCGAAATCCCCACCTTCGCCAGAAATTTTCTGAAACTTCCGAAATCCCACTGAGAGCTGGTATGATCTTTCCAACTTCTAGTAAACTTTAATTAAGTATCTCAACTTCGTAATAATCGAACAGAATTTATTAATTGATGTCGACAGCCGGAGTACACTTTCAGAACCGACAGACTCTGCCGGAATTCTGTGAACAACGCTGATCGGTATATCTTTTCCCCCAAACCCCTTCCATTCGTTACCTTTAAGTTACTTATAAAGTTTAAAAACCAGATAAGGCATAAACCAGACCAAACAGTCGGACCTTATTTTTCTGGGTAAAATCTAACGAAGAAGACGAAGTCTGATTGCATCATAAGATTAATTAAAATCGGTTTTATAAACGGGTTAGACACACAGTCCAGCGGTGGACTGTGTGCACACATAACACCTGCGACGCGAGTTCGAATCCTGTCCCAGCTTTACTCACTTGAAATAAAAATCTGCCTTTTTAACTGAACCGGGTTGACTCACAGTCCATGTTAAGTATAATAAAAACCGAGTTAATAACCAAGTGAGACACACAGTCCAGCGGTGGACTGTGTGTACGCTAACCCACAGGTCCCGGGTTCGAGACCTGTGGTCAGCACCGGTCCGATACGTTTAATAGCTTTTTAAAAATAAATAATTTTCGGATTAAATTAAATAGTATATAAGTATAATTAAAAACAGAATTATTTCGGGTTAGACACGTAGCTCAGTTGGTAGAGCTGCGTGCACGCGTACGGGAGGTCACCGGTTCGAACCTCGCTCAGTGCAACAATATAACCGACCGAACCGGTCAACGGTCAACGGTCAACGGTCTCGGTCAACGGTCAAAGTCAACATTTTTTTATTATTTTTTATTTATTTTAATTAATTAATTTAAAAATCAATTAAAAATACTTAAAAATAACGTTTTCAAAGTTAGAAAGTAGCCTTAAACTCACAATATTATACCCAAAAATCTTATTAAAATAGTTAATAAAATCCACATACTTACCGTACCTTTTCGTTATTTATTTGGTTAGTTATCTCTCGTCTATCAATCCCCTAAACTCTTGCGCATTCAACATCTTCAAACAAACGCACCCAATGTGAGTGAATCTCTACCAATTCCCCGTTTTAATCACATTTTGGGGTGTATCATGTGTCGTTATTTATTTATTATAATTAAACATTTGTGCATCCATCATGTTCATGATCAAATGTGTATTCAATGTGTATCCATTGTTTGTGTGGTTGAAGTTTAGATTAATTTTATCATTTCAGTACATACATTTCATAGGCCGCCGCTCCCCATTACCTATGAGCGTGAGCTGTTCCCCATTACCTATGAGCGTGAACCAGGCGTTGCCAACATAAGATCGGCTCCGTTTGATTGAGCCTTGATCTCACATACATTTGCATAGGCCGTCCGTTCCCCATTACCTATGAGCGTGAACGGGACGTTGCCAACATATACATTGTCATTCTTATTTCCTGTTTAAGCAATGTGGTTTGTGATCGTTATGTTTACATACATTTGTTCATATATGATTATTGCACAGTTTTTCCTAAATAAATTACAATAATAAATTGATAACAAATGTTTTTAACAAGGTTCACTCGCCAACTTTTGTTGACCCAAAATTTCCCATTTTTACACATGATACAGGTGATCAAGTTGAAGCAAGAAACACATAGGGCGGCTTAGAAGAATAAACCAGTTTAGATTATGGATTTATTTTAGTTAAATTTTCTTTTCCTTGTATTGTATGAATTTGACATGGAATATTGAAATGTAATTTGGATTTAATAAATATGAAACATATTAGTAAACATCATGAGCTTTGGTGATAACCCAATTATGCCCCGACTCTTATTCCGCTGCGGGTCGGGGTGTGACAGATTGGTATCAGAGCCATGACTCTAGGGATATAGGATAGGTTATTAGACCCTTAGAGCCTATACTATAGTTGCTTAGAAATTCTAAATTTTTGGGTGTTACATGCAAAATTCATGATGCTTATATGCTTTATGTTTATTGTACATTCAATGTTATGCAAGCATGTAATAAATACATATTATTATACAATGCCTATCATAAATCATATTCTCATAACATATCATACTCATGAAAGCACACACCACATCATTTTCATGATTGCTTTACAATGATTTTTGTATTTTCAAATCTCATCAAAGTGAGTTCTCATGACGGGCATGTAGTAACTGGAAGGGTACCAGTACCGGTAGTCGGAACGTCCTGTCTAGGCTTGGCATTCGTATAAATCCAAAATAAAGGACCAGTTTGCCTACCTGGGGACTAACGATGAGAGTACGAAGTACCTATTAGGCCAAAACATGCTATACCAAACGTCGTGTGAGCTAACCCCACTTTGAGTTGTCATTGTGTCTACACCTGGACACATTCCGACCATACATCTTGTAAACATATTCTGTGGTTTTCATTCGGGTCATGCGAGTGTTAAATCGCCAATACTAATGTGAATCCTACCAAGCCAATAGTCATGGGGGCCCACATGACTATACAGGTGAAGGTATGGGGGACATTTGAGGCCCAACATGAGCTAACCCAAGACATCCTATGGATGTGGTTGCATTATTGATATTTATGTTAATTTCATTTTTTTAGACACATGACCCCTAAACACTCCATAAACTCACCATCTTCCTATGTATATTCCTGTAGATGTCGGGTAGGCAGCTACGTGGAGGACGAAAGTCAGGAAGGTCAAACGAACGCTTGGCCACTCAAATAGCAAAACAAATGGCCGCAGTACTTCCTAATATTGTCGTTCAAGTTCAGCAAGCTCTCACTGCAAATCCTGTCAACCCACCAAATCAAGAGGATCAAAACATCGACAACCTTTCCTCCAAGAAGTGCTCTTACAAGCACTTCAAGTCTTGCGATCCCCCAAAGTTCGAAGGGACCGAAGGTGTCACCGCCCTCCTCCACTGGTTTGAGGAAATGGAAAACACCTTCCTAAATTGCGATTGTCCCGAGGATCGCAAGGTACGTTACGCAACCGGGAGATTATTTGGGGTAGCCCTGACCTGGTGGAACACCGAGAAGGGTAAAAGAGGAGTTGAAGACGCTATGGCCTTAACCTGGGAAGAATTAAGGGAAATGATGACAAAACGCTTCTGCCCAAGAAGCGAACTCAAGAAGTTGGAAGACGAATTCCACTCGCTGAAGCAAAAGGAAGGGGATCACACTTCCTACAACAAAAGATTTCTTGAGCTGAACCAGATGGTTCCTAACTTGTTCACCCCCGTGTACCGTTTGGTGGAACACTATATTCGAGGCCTTCCCTCGAAGATTCAGGACTCAGTCCTCAGCGCTTCGCCTGCAACTCTCGAAGCCGCCATGGAATTAGCCACCGAACTTACCGAGAACCGCATCAGAAACGGTAAGTTCAAAGAGGAGAAAAAGAAAGCCCCCGTTGAGGGCCAAACTTCCAACCACTCCACCTCATCCTCAAAATTTTCAAACAAGAGGAAGCGAAATACCAGAAATTTTGCCGTCACTCAAACAAATTTCCCTATCCCTGCTGCACCCATCACACAAGTTACTCCTTCAACCGCACCATACAAAAGGCAATACTCTGGCCCTTACCCGAAGTGCACCCGTTGTCAATACCATCACTCCCCCGAATACCCCTGTCAATATTGCACCGGCTGTGGCCGTGCAGGTCACACCATTCAAGCCTGCCGCTCACTGCAACGAATGAACCGCAACCAACCCACAACTCAAACCCACCATCAAATAATGGGTCAAACCCAACAACCCCTACCACCACCACCTACACAACATACAACCCAAACCTACTATCAACCCAACTACCCCATGATGCAACCCATGCGGGCTTGCTACAATTGTGGTGACCCAAACCACTTTAGAAACACGTGTCCACGCTTGGTGAAAATCATACATGCTCAAGCTCAAGCGAACCCGGTGAACCAAGCTAACCAAGCTCCTCTACCTGCTAGAGGAAGAGCATTTAACATCAACGCCAACCAAGCTAGAGCCGACAACAACGTGGTTAACGGTACGTTTCTCGTCAATGGTAGTTATGCATCCGTGTTATTTGATACTGGTGCGGATAAGAGTTTTATGTCCTTAGAATTTGAACCCATCCTCAATCAGACTCGTGACAAACTTATGGAATCCATAACGGTAGAAGTTGCTGACGGAAAACCAGTCTCATTAAACTCCATTATCCGAAACTGCACCTTTACTCTAAACAATCACGATTTTTCTGTTGACCTCATTCCTATGAAGTTGGGAAGTTTTGACATTATAATCGGCATGGACTGGCTCAGCCAACATCAGGCTGAAGTAGTATGCCGTGAGAAGTTCATTCGCATTCCTCTTGCAGACGGTCAAACTCTACGAATCTTTGGAGAAACCCCTTCAAAAGGACTCAAGCTGATGTCCTGTCTTCAAGCCCGAAGATATCTCCGCAAGAATTATGTAGCATTTCTAACCCACGTTGTCAAGAAGGGAGACAAAGAGATGAAACTCGAAGATATACCCGTAGTGAAGGAATTCCCGCAAGTTTTTCCCGACGACATCGCCGGACTTCCTCCTAAGAGAGAAGTCGAATTCCGCATCGACCTTATACCTGGCGCTACACCCGTCGCGAAATCTCCTTATAGGTTAGCCCCATCCGAGATGCAAGAGCTGGCCAGTCAATTGCAAGAACTGACCGACAAGGGATTCATACGTCCTAGCTCATCGCCTTGGGGTGCACCTGTTCTGTTTGTAAAGAAGAAAGATGGGACCTTTCGCATGTGTATCGATTACAGGGAACTCAACAAATTAACGGTCAAAAATCGCTATCCGTTACCTCGCATCGATGATCTTCTGACCAACTCCAGGGTGCCACTTGTTTTTCAAAGATCGATCTTCATTCCGGCTATCACCAACTCAGAGTACATGAAGAAGACGTTCCAAAGACCGCCTTCCGAACTCGATATGGTCACTATGAATTCATGGTTATGCCATTTGGTCTAACCAACGCTCCAGCCGTCTTCATGGACTTAATGAACAGAGTTTGCAAACCCTATCTTGATCGCTTTGTTATAGTCTTCATCGACGATATTCTCATTTACTCAAAGTCTAAGACTGATCATGAACGACACCTTCGACTCATCCTCACACTCTTGAAGACCGAAAAGCTTTACGCTAAATTCTCCAAATGCGAATTTTGGTTAAAAGAAGTACAGTTCCTTGGTCATGTCGTCAATGACAAGGGAATTCATGTCGACCCCGCAAAGATCAAAGCAGTACAAGAATGGCAAGCGCCACGTACCCCAACCGAAGTACGATCTTTCCTTGGGTTGACTGGTTACTATCGTCGTTTCATATCGAATTTCTCTCGTATCGCTGTACCACTCACGGCTTTGACACATAAAGGAAAACCCTTCGCATGGGGACCTAAACAAGAAGAAGCCTTCCAAACCCTTAAGCAAAAGCTTTGTGACGCTCCTATCCTCACACTCCCCGAAGGTTGCGATGACTTTGTAGTGTATTGCGACGCATCAGGACAGGGATTAGGCTGTGTTTTAATGCAAAGGGGAAAAGTGATAGCCTATGCTTCTAGGCAGCTCAAAACTCATGAGAAGAACTACACTACTCACGATCTAGAACTTGGAGCCGTTGTGTTCGCTCTTAAGATATGGAGACATTACCTCTATGGTACCAAGTGTGAGATTTACACTGACCACAAGAGCCTCCAACATATCTTTAACCAAAAGGAGTTGAATATGAGGCAACGAAGATGGGTCGAACTTCTTAATGACTACGACTGTGAAATTCGGTATCATCCTGGCAAAGCAAATGTGGTGGCCGATGCACTCAGTCGAAAGGGTTATGCGAACTCCATTCGCCTTCTATGTTCGCAAATCATGACCAACATCAAAGACCAAATCCGAGAAGCTCAACATGTTTCCATAACGGAATACGACATACGCAATGAGTTATCTTGTGGAGCAGAACTTAAACTCGAAACGAAATCTGACGGCATTCTGTATTATCTAGATCGCATATGGATTCCTGATCACAACAACCTTCGCGATACTCTTATGAAAGAGGCTCACAAGACACGATACTCCGTACATCCAGGAGCCGACAAGATGTATCAGGACCTTCGATACACCTACTGGTGGCCTGGCATGAAGAAGGATATTGCTGTTTTTGTTTCCAAGTGCCTTACCTGTTCAAAAGTGAAAGCTGAACACCAAAGACCCTCAGGACTTCTGGTCCAACCTGAAATACCTGTATGAAAGTGGGAAAATATAACCATGGACTTCATTACCGGGTTACCTCGCACTCCTGGTGGGTACGACACAATATAGGTAATCATTGATCGTCTTACAAAATCAGCTCACTTCATTCCGATTCGCGAAGACTTCAAAAAAGAGAAACTAGCTCGCATCTACATCAGTGAAATCGTAAGCCGTCATGGTGTGCCGTTAAGCATTATATCAGATCGTGATGGTCGTTTCACTTCACGAACATGGCAAGCTGTACAAGCCGCTTTGGGTACACGATTAGATCTCAGCACCGCTTATCATCCCCAAACTGATGGCCAATCTGAACGCACCATTCAAACTCTTGAAGACATGCTTCGGGCATGTGTCATAGACTTCAAAGGGAATTGGGACGCTCACTTACCATTAGTTGAATTTTCGTACAACAACAGCTTTCATTCAAGTATCGGCATGGCACCTTTCGAAGCATTGTATGGTCGTAAGTGCCGATCACCAATATGTTGGCACGAAATTGGAGAAGCTCAAATCACCGGTCCAGAATTAATACAAGAAACAACTGACAAGATTCATCAAATCCGAAACAACCTTTTAGCGGCACAAAGTCGTCAAAAGAGCTATGCTGACAAGCGACGAAAGCCCTTGGAGTTTAACGTTGGCGATCAAGTACTTTTAAAAGTATCGACGTGGAAGGGAGTAGTTCGTTTCGGCCAAAAAGGCAAGCTAGCACCACGTTACGTAGGTCCTTTCAAGATACTCGAAAGGGTAGGACCTGTAGCCTACAAGCTTGACCTACCGGAGGAACTCAACAGAATTCATCCCACATTCCACGTATCGAACTTGAAGAAGTGCCTCGCCGATGAAAATCTCCATATTCCTCTAGAAGACATTCAAGTCGATGAATCTATGCATTTTATCGAAAGGCCAGTAGAAATTATGGACTTCGGGGAAAAACGTTTAAGAAGAAGCCGCATCCCAATTGTCAGGGTACGCTGGGAGTCGAAACGAGGACATGAGTTTACTTGGGAACGTGAAGACTCAATGCGCGAGAAATAACCACACCTTTTTCCTGTAACTACTACTACTTAAATTTCGGGACGAAATTTCTAAAAGTAGGGGATACTGTAACATTTGTCGAAAAACGGGTTTTCGAAACCCGCTTCGTTTAATAACCAAACAATCAGTGTTAAATTTTTGTTGTTCATTTATGGCTTATTTTAATTTTAAACGATTCATAATTAATCAACAAATTAGAAGATATAAATTATAATGGTAAAAATATAAAAATAAATTAATTAAAAAGGAAAACCGGCTGCCGGGAGTCGAACCCGGGTCAGCCGGATATTTCCCCAAAGACTTAACTTTCACACCATCAACCGCTCCGCCACTTTGATTTTCTGATAACATAATGAATCAATTAATTCAAATAATAAAGCGCGGAAGTCAAATTCAGTCAAAATCGCGCCCAAATAGCAGTCGTCGGAAATCCCGACGACTTCGCCGATAATTTACGTTTCCGTCTAAAATAACCGAAGAATTAACTCTAACGACGGTTATAACCGACGTCTGAACCCGCGACATCAGTCAAAACCGCCGGAGAACGGCTGACTTCGAATTGAGACCGAATTCAGACCCCATACATCTCGATACTTCCCTATAAATTCACCCACAATTCACCGGGAACCTTTTCGCTCACAAATCGCACCGTTTCTCGACAAAAATTCAATCGCCGGAAAAAAACTGTAAGTCGCCGGAAAACCGAGACTCACATCCACACGGTAATTATTTCAACCCTTTCTGTTTCAATCATTCGAATAATCTGTCACTAACACAACTCCACCATCAGAAGCAATCCCAGTCAACGCTCGTCGAAATCCCCACCTTCGCCGGAAATTTTCTGAAACTTCCGAAATCCCACTGAGAGCTGGTATGATCTTTCCAACTTCTAGTTAACTTTAATTAAGTATCTCAACTTCGTAATAATCGAACAGAATTTATTAATTGATGTCGACAGCCGGAGTACACTTTCCGAACCGACGAACTCTGCCGGAATTCTGTGAACAACGCTGATCGGTATATCTTTTCTCCCAAACCCCTTCCATTCGTTACCTTTAAGTTACTTATAAAGTTTAAAAACCAGATAAGGCATAAACCAGACCAAACAGTCGGACCTTATTTTTCTGGGTAAAATCTAACGAAGAAGACGAAGTCTGATTGCATCATAAGATTAATTAAAATCGGTTTTATAAACGGGTTAGACACACAGTCCAGCGGTGGACTGTGTGCACACATAACACCTGCGACGCGAGTTCGAATCCTGTCCCAGCTTTACTCACTTGAAATAAAAATCTGCCTTTTTAACTGAACCGGGTTGACTCACAGTCCATGTTAAGTATAATAAAAACCGAGTTAATAACCAAGTGAGACACACAGTCCAGCGGTGGACTGTGTGTACGCTAACCCACAGGTCCCGGGTTCGAGACCTGTGGTCAGCACCGGTCCGATACGTTTAATAGCTTTTTAAAAATAAATAATTTTCGGATTAAATTAAATAGTATATAAGTATAATTAAAAACAGAATTATTTCGGGTTAGACACGTAGCTCAGTTGGTAGAGCTGCGTGCACGCGTACGGGAGGTCACCGGTTCGAACCTCGCTCAGTGCAACAATATAACCGACCGAACCGGTCAACGGTCAACGGTCAACGGTCTCGGTCAACGGTCAAAGTCAACATTTTTTTATTATTTTTTATTTATTTTAATTAATTAATTTAAAAATCAATTAAAAATACTTAAAAATAACGTTTTCAAAGTTAGAAAGTAGCCTTAAACTCACAATATTATACCCAAAAATCTTATTAAAATAGTTAATAAAATCCACATACTTACCGTACCTTTTCGTTATTTATTTGGTTAGTTATCTCTCGTCTATCAATCCCCTAAACTCTTGCGCATTCAACATCTTCAAACAAACGCACCCAATGTGAGTGAATCTCTACCAATTCCCCGTTTTAATCACATTTTGGGGTGTATCATGTGTCGTTATTTATTTATTATAATTAAACATTTGTGCATCCATCATGTTCATGATCAAATGTGTATTCAATGTGTATCCATTGTTTGTGTGGTTGAAGTTTAGATTAATTTTATCATTTCAGTACATACATTTCATAGGCCGCCGCTCCCCATTACCTATGAGCGTGAGCTGTTCCCCATTACCTATGAGCGTGAACCAGGCGTTGCCAACATAAGATCGGCTCCGTTTGATTGAGCCTTGATCTCACATACATTTGCATAGGCCGTCCGTTCCCATTACCTATGAGCGTGAACGGGACGTTGCCAACATATACATTGTCATTCTTATTTCCTGTTTAAGCAATGTGGTTTGTGATCGTTATGTTTACATACATTTGTTCATATATGATTATTGCACAGTTTTTTCCTAAATAAATTACAATAATAAATTGATAACAAATGTTTTTAACAAGGTTCACTCGCCAACTTTTGTTGACCCAAAATTTCTCATTTTTACACATGATACAGGTGATCAAGTTGAAGCAAGAAACACATAGGGCGGCTTAGAAGAATAAACCAGTTTAGATTATGGATTTATTTTAGTTAATTTTTCTTTTCCTTGTATTGTATGAATTTGACATGGAATATTGAAATGTAATTTGGATTTAATAAATATGAAACATATTAGTAAACATCATGAGCTTTGGTGATAACCCAATTATGCCCCGACTCTTATTCCGCTGCGGGTCGGGGTGTGACAAAAACGATAAGTAAGATCAATCACGTTGATTCTACGAATACCCGTGATGAACTTGTCCCAACCCCAAAATTCAACCTAAAGGGAACGGAATTTGAAGTGAAAAATTGTTTTTTCCAAAACTGAAATCTGATCATTATTACCTCATAACCAACATATAAATAGAGTTATAAATTCGAAATGGGCCCCAAAATACACTCGGGCCAAAAACTAAAACAAAACAAAAGTTGGCAAAAAGCCCAAAAAACATAAAAATGAAAAATACTCATAGAAATAAGCCTTTTTTGGGCCCGAAGGTCCACCCAAACCGCGAAGGCATTTTGCAGTAAAATGGGATTTTTCCTCACGATCGTTTTGACTGATCGCACGCCCAAAACGGACCCCCGTAGCCCAAGTTAAAGCCATTTTAGTGAAGCCCCATTTATCACGCGATCTTGAGCTTCCAAATATAACATGGCCCGCTCCTCGACACTTGGGCCTGCATCACTTTCTTCTTGGACGAGGTATATCAGTAGAAGAAGTCGTTAAGATGATCGTGAAATGCCTGCAGTTACTTTTGCAAGTCGGTTTGATGAAAAATAGTTTTTACTTTTTCAAGAGTGAGATGGGAAGGCCATTGAAAGAATTGGTTGGGTTTCCCGAATATTTCACTTACGGTTTAGAATCAAGAATTAAACCGCGGTACCAGAGATTTCAGCATAAGGGTATTAGGAGTTCTTTATCTTGGTTTCTTAATTGTAGCGATCAAAGATTTGAAGAAAGATTGTATGCAGATTATATTGAAACTGAGGTCGTCGTTTGTTATGGGCGGGAGATTGGATCTACCGGGTAATCAAATGGTATCTGATGATGAAGATGAAAGTGACAATAAAATACTTTATAGACGTACGGTTTCTCTTTAGTTTATACATGTATTTGATACACCAATGTACTGAGATTTTGTTGGTTTTTATTAAAGTTATCAGTTTTTACATATGATTTCTTCCCAGTTCTTCTGGTTTGCTTTATGTATGGATCCATCTAAATGGAGATGGTATTTAGGGATGTGAATTTATGACACGAGTCACATGACGGGAACCTAACACCAACCCGTTTTGCTAAATGGGTCGTGTTCATGTTAATGTTAATCTGGGAGGTTCACATGTTGATTTAACTTTTTAATTTTTTTTCTTTATTTTGACCCACCAAAGAAATTTTATATAACCATAAACATGGTCACCCTTAGCAAGCAGCTAAAAGGACTAAACAACCTAAGGACTTCTCCTATTAAAAACCTTGACATTTCTACGCAACTTAATCTTCCACAGCGTCAGCAGAAAGATCGCGTGTATAGCCTGCTTCTTTTTTGCAGCCATGTAACCAAGAATATATTGCAACATCTGGCCAACCGAGTCAACGCTGTCAGGAATGGGGATATTGACCCAAACACAAACTGATCACCACACCATTTTGGTGAAAGTACAGGTTCCCAAAAGATGGTCTGCTGTCTCAATATGAATACTATGTGATGGACATAGTACATCGCCGAAAGCAAAGCTCCGGGCAGCCAATGCCATCGTTGTCGGAAATTATTATAAAGAGAATATGTCATAAGATTTTATGACTAAATTGTAATTATTTTGTATGCATATGTATTTTTGGTTGTGAAATTGAAGTATTATTATGCAAAAAAAAAAAAAACCGGGATAAGATTCTATAATTAAAATGTAATTATTTTGTATGCATATGTATTTTTGGTTGTGAAATTGTATTTTTATGAAAAAAAAAACAACTTGATTAAACGTCTCCTGTTCGTGTCAATCTGTGAATATTCGTGTTGTGTTTGAGTTTATCTGTTTGGGCTCATATGTGTGACACAATTTTTGGGTTCACGTCGAATTTTTGGGTTCATGTCAGGTTGGGACCGTCAACCGACGAACATGAACCATTTAACACCACTAGGTATTGTTACAACTCAACTGATTAATGTTGCTCTGTTCCAAATTAAGTATTTGGGTAGAATGGATTAGTTTCTGAGTTCATGTTGAATTTCATATTAACATATGTTCCAGGAAAGAAACTAAGTTTGACTTCTTATAAAGTAACCATACTCTTGGTCAACTAATGTATTAGTACGCATATTTTTTCTGAAAATTTTGGACATCTGATCTAGGGCTGGCAATTTCGACACGAACACGATAACATGACACGAACCTACACGAAGTTATCATGTTTTGTGTTTGACCTTAACAGGTTTCGTGTCTAAACAGGTTAAAACCCGTTAACATGTTAAGACCCGTTAAGTACATGTTAATGATTATAAATTAAAAATATTATATGTGGGTGTGGACATGGGGTCAGTCGTGGGACCTGGGATGAATTATACACAAAGACACGCGATGTCGTTTCCACAAACCCTAAATTTTAAATTTCTCACACAAACACCACCATTCCCATTCAGTTCACAGCTTCCCCAATTCGGTCGTGTTCGTGTCTTAAACAAGTCGTGTTCGTTTCTTAACAGGTTGTGTTTCGTGTCTTAAACATGTCGTATGATACGTTGGTAATTTTTTTTCGTGTCTTAACATGTCGTTTTGTGTAACCTGTTTGTTAACAGGTTCGTGTTTGTTTTTAGAAAATCTGACACGATAAGATTTCGTGTCGTGTTCATGTTGACGTGTTTCGGGTTCGTGTCTTATCGTATTCGTGTCTTAACAGATCGGGTTAACCCGTTATGCCATTCTGATCAGACTTATTAGCATACTACACAGAGAAGTGTTGGGTCATACTATATTTTTATCAAGTAAACAAACAATGCATAATCAGTAAATGTCAAGTCAACGCACCATATTGACCATTCGAAGGACTAAAGCTATCTCAACTTTCAAGTTACACATGGTACAAGTGTACAACAACAACGAGAGCAACAACAACAGCAACAACAACAACTGCCCACCTAAATTACATTTCCAAATATTACAAAGTGACAGTCAAAAACACTAAATGCGCCATGATCATGGAGGATGTCGTTCAAAGTGACACTCGAACTTTTTGTGACGTCGTGGAGAGTGTTGTGGCAAGCGATGACATACAACGTAAGGCGGTGTTCAATACCTCATTAGAACAACCTGGTCTCACTATATTCTTCACCTGCAAATAACATATGCAAGTTTTCTCTGTTATAACCAAAAAAAACACATGAAAATTCGAAGATTTTCTTTTCATATAAAATAAGTGAGGAACTAAATTGCATGGCGGTTAACGTTTATACCATATCAAGTTTATCATTGACCTCCATTATCTTCTCCATGTAGTCATGATTTGTTAGACTCTGTGACTATCCTGCTCCGTTTATGTCGTCGTCATTCTTCTGTTGTGTGTTTATTATGCTGTTTACAAACATAGATTCCGATTAATTAAATGGCAGCCACAAGTAGGGCTGTAAACGAACGGAACGTTCAGCGAACAGTTCGTGAACCGTTCGGTAATATGTTCGTTCGTTTACGTTCGTCCGTGTTCGTTTGATTATATTAAAAATATAAAAATAATAAACCTTTTATCTAAACATAATGAAAACTTGAAACCAAGATTATCATAAAATCTAACTTGGTGAGCAAATTTCCCTAACGAACGAACACAAACATTAACTTATGTTCGGTATGCGTTCGTGAACAATTCGCGAACATGTTGATTTCCTTAACGAACGAACACGAACATGGGCTTGTTCGTGTTCGTTTGGTTCGTTTACAGCCCTAGCCACAAGTCATCGGTTTTCACAACTCAAAATAAAAAGTGAAAACCGAGTCGAAAGGAATCCAAACCCATACAAGTTCAATCAAAACAGTAAGTTATCAAAGAGGCATTTCGAACCTGACTGATGGTGCTGGATGATCACTGAAAATGCAAGGATCCGAGTCATCATACGATGATGCAGCCGAACCAACATTTGGTGATTTCTCATCTGCCCACTGAAGACAAACAATTTAAAATTTAACACATTTCATAACTAAATTAATCTTAGCAAATCCAACATATAAAACTGATCTTACCACAAGCAAAAAACATGTTTTTTTTTAATTTTTTTTTTCTGCAGATAATCTTACTTTCAATACAACTTCATGTCAGTTCAATTTTAAATTCTATAAAGATAATCCCTTTTTGTTTTAAGATTCTTCTTAGGGCATACCCTATATCTCCAAATCCACACCAAAATTATATAAATTTCAGGTCCATGAAACCTCAATGATCGAAGTGTATAATCGGCATATAATCAAACAGTTGGTGGACGTGTTTAAAACGATTGCTTTAAAGCAATCGGTGAGCAGACCCATCACATAAATTGTAACAAACAATGCAATTGAGTACATAGAATGAGATTTAAAAGAACGTTTACAGCTATGATACCGGAGTTTCCATCGCCATAGTTGGAAGATAAAAATCAAATCTTGTTTCAGTAAGACCAGTTTGTATAAAACCCTTTGTGCATCTTCTTGTGCCCTTTGACTTTGAGCTCATCAAACCGCATGTATTCGGATTATTATTGTGGCCGTATCGGAGGGACTATGGGTATTTAGGTAATGTAATAAACTACCAATTTTTGCCTAGCGGGTGCAAATGTAAAATAACTTGAATTTATACCGTTAAGATCAAAATCGTTTCTGAATAATAGTTACGTCAAAACGAGATAAACCCAAGATATACATAAAAATAAGCACGAAAGCATATTATATTTGACCTGACTTATTTGCGAAAGAAATTTACGTCGAACACCAACTTGAACTTCACCGACGCGTAAAAAAAATAAGTATAAAATGATGTTTTTTTAAGTTAAAAATGGTACTGAATGTTGCGATGGTACCGAAACCTAAAGTAAGTCGAATTTATATAATCTAACAAAAACATATTATATTTGACATGACTTGTTTTAAGACAAAATTTATACAAAAACGTAGATCAACTGAAAACGTACATAAAAAAACACAAAAACATATTATTTAGAGCCTATCGATTTTCAAAAAACGTAATCAACTTGAATTTATATCGACATGTGAATAAAAATAAGCACGTAAAAAAGATTATAAAGTTTTTAGAAAGTTAAAGGATTGTAAGTAGCAATACTATATATGTAAGTTGTTATTGTTGGTATATATAACTAGCAAAATTTCTCCGTGTTACGCGTTGGAAATTCGATTGATACGAATTCAGTTTATCATGGGTTCCTAACTGAAAAGGGAAACCTGAAAAATAAAGTCAGGGTATGTTAAATTAAACAATTCGTTCTGAAAACGTCTTTAGAGTTGATATTTTGATTAAGAAACATGAGGGGTTTTTTTGTGACAATTGTTATAGTCCGTTGATTCTTAAAGAAGTTTTTGATTATTAGTTGATTAATTCTTCTAGATGATGTGTTACTCTAAATGTTATTTTTAAAACTAACACATAAAATGAAAAGAAAGAATGCTTCTAAGGTGGTTTAATAATATATAGTAGTGAGCTCCATAACTAAATTAACAAGCCTCAAACCTTAAATCCAAATAGTTATTCAAATTGTTTTATAATGAAAAAGGAGTGATACGTGGCTGCAGCTCCTTACGAATTTTCGTAAGATGAACTTGATAGCTTTTAATTGATACGTGTCTACGTGTAATTGGGAACTGAGCAAAAGTAAAGGGTGAATTTAAAAAAAAACAAACATTTGTGTTGAATTTAGAGCATTCACAATGAAATACCTATATTTATACATATATATATAGAATACAAAATAAGTCAACTACTAAAGCGAGTTCATATATTGTTATAATATAAATATAAATAAATCTATAAGTTAAAACTCACAACGAAAACAAGAAACATAATTAAACCTTAAATATAAACGACATGTCATCCTACGTTGGTAAGTGAAGAACATGATTTTACAAGCTTCACTATTTCATATTGCTAAAGTTGGATGCCCTGGTTTAACATACTACTTTCTCACGTCAGTGTCACTAAATAATGAGTTTTAACTAACCCGCCCTTTAATATATACTTGTGGTTTAACTAGAGACTAAAAAGAAAACCAAAAAAAAAAAGAAAAAAAGAAACTTGATTGATTGAAACAAATAACCCCCTTTATTTTCTCTCTTTCGCAAGCATCAATGGCTTCACGGAACATGGCGCCCCCGACCACTGTTACCGGTGCTATGATGATGAGGTGGCGAGCGGTGGCGAATATACCAAAAAAATCTATAAAACCCGGGGGGTCAAAAGCGTATATATCCAAAAATTTCTATACGAAAACTACATACTCTCTACTACTGAGCGAAAAGTTCAGGGGGTCGGCCGCCTCCTCCCGTCCCTACTATGTTGCGCCGCTAACCACACCTAAAGAAAAAATAGTTTTGGATCTCTTAAAAGTTTTAGAGATGTTTCAAAGTTTAGTGGATTTAATACTTATATTCTCTTTATTAACACAACACACATCTGCAGGGCCGGCCCAATAGGCTAAGGTACTTAGGCACTGGCCTAGGGCCACCAAATTTATACTCTGTTACTTGAATCTATACTCATTTGGCCATATAAAAAGCCTGAGCCCAAATTGCATACGGATAACCCAATACAATAGGCAATAGTCCAATAGCATAAGGCATCGTATCACGACTCTTATACGATGCTAAAGTCTGATCCACTCCTCTATGCGACGTTTCGAACTTTGACGAATTGATGATTCTCGGTATACCCAATGGAATTCGTTGTGGTTGGGTGAAATTAGTGCTGTCGATTTAGGGTTAATCATTGTAATTCCTCTCAGTTGAAGATTACAGGGCTGAGCTACTGATAACAAACGGCTGGTTGTTGTTTTACATACTATTCAATCGCAATTCCTTAATTAGTATTCATTATATATTACTCAGCATCAAACATCAAATACATTCAGTTTAGGCAGACGAATCATCAATCTTGGAATTTCGGTTTGGTAAGTTGGTATTGCAGTTTAGCCCGAAGAATCTTTAATATTGGAATTGCAGTTTACATACTAATCTTTAATGTTGGAATTGCAGGGGTGATGATTGTTTTTAATGGTTGTATGATTTTAACTACACACCGACTAATCAGCACATAGTGGGTTGGCAGAATCTTCATTGGAGCAGCTCAAGGAGATATCATGGTATGCTTATTCTTGTGCTCTAACCATACAACTTACCATATTAAACATATACTTAATCTATATAACTTTCAAAAAAAAATATCTTTGTCAACTATAAACTTTTTAGTTAATAATGGCCAGTCCTAAACCCGGGTAAAAGATGAGGGTATTGTTAATAAATACATTGAAAATGATACTTTTACAAAAGGGCTTCCACTTTTAGTTCGCTTAAGGTCTCAAAAAACATAGAAATAGCCCTGCACATCTGTCTTGATATTACGTTCATAGTTCATAATAACCGACACATACGCAACTCTATCAATATCATACGTTATTATTTAAATTAATGTTTATACTGAATCTAAAACTTAATAACATTCACGAATAACAAAAAGCAAAAAACCCTAACATGAAATTACAGTATTAATTAAATAGTTAAAAAAAAAAATACAACCCATAAGTTTGCACACTGAGCAACAAACTCATTTAACGACAACCCACTCAAACCGTTCCTCTGAACCCTACCGGCACCCCTCTTCTCCGATCATCTTCACCATCGATCCATCATCAGTTCATCACAACCAATTCAATCTTGTCTTCACCATCGATCAATCATGTCTTCACCATCACCATTATCACTACCAGACGAAGAACAATCCAACTCATCATCCTCCATACAATTCGGCACACCGGAAGCCCTAACACACGTCCAAACCCTAACCGACGTCGGAACAATGACTCGTCTCCTCCACGAATGCATCGCCTATCAACGTAACCTAGATCTACAGCTCGAAAACATCCTCTCACTCCGTCCAGATCTCGACAAACACCTCACATTTCTTCAAAAATCCGCTGACGTGCTCGAAATTGTCAAAGCAGAATCGGATCACATGCTCTTGAACGTCGATTCTACTTGTGTTCTCGCAGATCAGGTCTCAGGTAAGGTTCGCGAACTCGATCTGGCTCAATCTCGTGTTACTGAAACCCTAGATAGAATAGATGCTATTGTAGAACGTTCGAATTGTATTGACGGTGTTCAGAAGGCGTTAGAGAGTGAGGATTTTGAATCTGCTGCGAGTTATGTGCAAACGTTTGTGAAAATTGATGCGAAGTATATGGATTCTGGTTCGGAGCAGCGGGAGATGCTGTTTGATGCAAAGAAGCGGTTGGAGGCGATTGTGAGACGGCGGTTGGCGGCGGCGGTGGATCAGCGTGATCATGCTGCGGTTTTGAGGTTTATTCGGCTTTACTCGCCCTTGGCGTTGGAGGAGGAAGGTTTGCAAGCGTATGTTAGTTATTTGAAGAAGGTGATTTCGGTTAGGTCGAAAGCTGAGTTTGAGCAGTTGGTGGAGTTTATGGAGGTGAATCAGAGTCAGGTGAATTTTGTTGCGTGTTTGACGAATTTGTTTAAGGATATAGTGTTGGCGATTGAGGAGAATGAGGAGATTTTGAAGAGTTTGTGTGGCGAGGATGGGATTGTGTATGCTATTTGTGAGCTTCAAGAGGAGTGTGATTCTAGAGGTTCTATGATTTTAAAGAAGTATATGGAGTTTCGTAAGTTGTCGAAGTTGACGTCGGAAATCAATTCGTATAAGAATGATATGCTGTCTTCTGGGGAAGAAGAAGGACCAGACCCCAGAGAAATCGAGTTGTTTCTCGAAGAGATATTGTCACTTACGCAGCTCGGTGAGGACTATACGGGGTATATGGTTTCGAAGATAAAGGGGTTGAGTCACGTTGATCCGGAATTGACTCCGCGTGCGACTAAAGCCTTTAGGAGTGGGAATTTTAGCAAAGTTATTCAAGATATAACTAGTTATTACGTGATCTTGGAAGGATTCTTCATGGTTGAAAATGTCAGGAAGGCTATAAAGATTGACGAGCATGTAATGGACAGCCTCACAACCTCTATGGTTGATGACGTGTTTTATGTTTTACAGAGCTGCTGTCGTAGGTCGATATCCACATCCAACATTAATTCAGTTATTGCAGCATTGAGCAGTGCTGTAAGTTTGCTTGGTGGCGAGTATAATGATGCTTTGCAGCAGAAAATGAGGGAGCCGAATCTTGGAGGAAAGCTGTTCTTGGGTGGCGTTGTGCAGAAGACAGGAGTCGATATTGCTACTGCGTTGAATAACATTGATGTGAGCAGCGAGTATGCGTTGAAACTGAGACATGAGATTGAAGAACAGTGTGCTGAGGTGAGTACTCGACATCCAAACCTGCATGATCACTACCATCTTCTTTTTGTTTCTTATTATATCCGCTTAAGAAATATAGGTTTTCATCCCCCATAAAAAAATGCCTTTCAGTTACTGAAGATTGTAGTTATATAACATTAACATCTCAAGTGATTCACCTGTTTTCATGTCAATCAGCTTACGTATTACCTTGAGTGCCTCCATGAATAGTAAAAACATGTGGAACTTGTTCTGAGTGCAAAATGCATATGGATCTTTCATAACTCTATTAGTTAAAGTTGACACTTTGGAATCTGAAGTTGAACCGTCATGACGTGTTATAACTAGGCATGGTAAACCTGACCCAAAGACAAATATATGGGCTTGTTTGGACTTTTAATTTTAGGGCATGGGTTATTTGGGTTATATATAAAAACTAGGATGGGTAAAATTAAAACAAGGAAAAAACTGGAATGGGTCAGGATGGGTCATAAGGAGGAATGGAATGGGTCAGGATGGGTAAAAATAGAAAAGTCATGCTGTTGATAGGCAACTCCTAGGGAACACGTCGTCTGAGGTTAATAGATATTGTTGTATGATTATGATGTTGATTAGGGATCTCACCTACACAAACAACCCTGAATGCTTGCGATTAGAACAACAGGATACTTAATCACTGTTTAGTTGTTATACTTAGTGATGAATGATGATTAAATTACCATAGTAACTTGTATGCATAAGACTGAATGGTAGCGAACAGTTTGGTTTGTGGTTTATGCCAAAAACTGGCTGTGTAAAACTGAACCGGACCGTAAAATTTGGCAATATAGTTTATAACTTTTATATTGTATATTACATATATTTAATAATTTGTCTTTTATATTAGATTTGATTAAAATAAAAATGGATCCTCTATTATTTACTTATTCTTCCAAGCCTTGATTCAGTTATAATCTGTCTCCTAGTTATAAGCTGTTTTGAGTCTTGATTTACCGGAAAAAGTTTTGAACCAGAAGTGGTTCATTAATTATCTGTTGACCTTAATCGATTATGATGAATGATGAGTAAATTTATGTTACTTTTGACAAATATACTGAACTGCCATTACGCAATCTTTTGTACTAGGGACTGCATAATGTTCAAAGTTATCTCAGGCATGATTTTCATATATAATGAAGTAATATGTAACATCTTTTTTTTATTTTTTGTATGTTTTTTATTTTTATATATTTTTATTTATTAGATTTTTACTTTTTTTTTGTTTTCATTTATATATATATATATATATATATATATATATATATATATATATATATATATATATATATATATATATATATATATATTTTGTATTTCCTAACCTGAACTCATCCTTTCCCAAACCCATCCTAACCTGAACTCATCCTTACCCAAACCCGTTCTAATCCTAACCCATCCTGACCTTTTTTAATATACCCATCCTTAGGGATGAGCTCCGTACCGGTTCCGAATATTCCAGTACCGAAAATGCTCGGTACGTATGGTGCCAATACCGGAATTTGAGGGTAAAATTCGGTATCGAGAAAACACCAAAAAGTGTCTACCGATTTGGTACCGAAAAAAATTGGTACAGAAAATTCGGTTCCGGTACTGGTTTGGTACCGGTACCAAGTACCAAATGCTCATCCCTACCCATCCTAACCCAAACCCATCTTGACCCATGACCCAAACCCACCCAACTTGCCTACTTTGCCAAACAGATAATCTTACTATGCTTAAAGTATATAGTTTCAGTACAGGTTTTACATTCAGTATAGATTGGTGTATGTTCTCTTCATCTGTCAAACTTGGTAATAATCTGGCTTCATGCTTTGCCTAGATCATAAATATGGTAAGTTTCTGAAAAAAATATGAATATGCAGTCTATAAGTTTCTGATAAGAAAGGGGTTCAAACATCTGGAAAATAAACAAAACAAAAAAAGTTGTATGTTATTGCATTCTAGAATACTAACTAGTTCAAGGTCCTTTCGTATATAAATGAAATGATAAAACTTAACATGAGTAAAAAGTCTGATCGGTTTCTGATCCCAAGCTGGCTATTATTGTACATGGAAAATTCTTCATTGGAGTTCTACATTATTATTACAGAAATGTCGGTGAATCACTAACCTTGAGTGCCTCAATGACAACTGAAAGGATGTGGAACTTGTTTCTTAGTCCGACTTGCTTAAGAACCCTTCATTATGCCATGAGTTAAATTTGACAATTTAGAATCTAATGTTGAACTTTTATGATGTATTGTAACCTAACAGATATTATTATCATGCTTAAATTATATATGTATCAGCTGATTCAGTTCAATCTGAAAGCTGGCTAATTTTAGTACGGGTTTCACATTCAGTATAGATTTAAGTATGTTTGATCTTTTCATCTGTCCAACATGAAAATATCTAACTTCCAATGGTTTTAAAAAGCGAGAGGCGCACAAAAGCGACGAGGTCTAAAACCAAGGCGCAAAGCGCAAAAGCGGTGGGCTTTCGTACCCGAGGCACAAGCTAATTATATATAGTTTTATATATATCCCATAGGTTTTTAGCTTTTCCTACCCAAAATATAGCTATAAGTAAGGTTTTTTTTTTTTTATGATTTTAGCTGCATGTACAAGCCAAAAAAACCCAAGGTACAACAGTTAGATGCATAAAAACGCCTCGGGTACAAGAGGCCTGCGCCTCAGGCCAAAAAAGCTCAGAAAAATCCCAAAAAAGCGCACCTTTTTAGGGCTTCTTGTAATTACTCTAGGCAAGGTTTAAAAAGGCGGAAACGGGTATCGAGGCGTTTTCCCTTAGCCTCACGAGGCGTAAGCCTCGAATCATTATTAAAAAATAAAAAAAATATATATACATATCTCATAAAAATCACAAATTAACATAAAACAAACATCATAAATAGAAAATAGTTCAACTAACAAGGTTTAACATAAAACAAACATCATAAAATAGTTCGAAACTTAAATTAGTAGTGTTATGACATCTAAATATCATTGAACTCATTTTCCTCCGCATCATCATCCTCAAAGTTTTCATCTGGGCGTATTTAGATCGTCATCTTCATCAACCAAATTAATAACTCTTTTTCTTTTCCTCCTAGATGATGAACTTTCACCTTCTTCCTCATATGACCCGCCAATTCCACCAATGCCATCTTCACCCCCACTCGGGTTGGCTATCCACTCATCATCCGACAAAACATCATAGGCACCTATTGTGTCTTCATCATCTTTCAGATTCAAATTCTTTATAAACTTTTGCTTCTATCTCCTATTGTACATAAGGTGCACCAACTTTTTCATCCTATCCGTGCCCAACCGATTTCTTCGTTTAGATTATGTTTTTTTAACCTAATAGATGTTTTTTAAGCGAACTATTGGGTTGGCCCACCAATTAAGCCCAAAAAATACTAAATGGGTCTAAAATAAAGTCTAGAAAACCTAAAATTTTTCAATTTTCACAAGGTCTGGTGAGGCTTAAGCCTCAGCGCCTCGCCTCACCGCCTCGGACAGCCTCAGAAAGCCTCGGATGACTGAGGCCTAGGTTTCAGTTGACCCATATGAGGCTAAGCCTTTAAGGCATTTTTTCACAGCCTCAGCCAAGGCGTAAGCCTCGAGGCGGGCCTCAGAAAGCCTTTTTAAACCATGACTCTAGGCGCTGAGAGAAAAAGCCCCAGGGTGTGAGTCTTGTTGTGCCTCGCGAGGCGTGCTTTTTAAAACCAAGCCTTGTCTAGATTATAAACATGCTTAAGAGCTTTGTTATGGTTATCATCTGAATCTGCAACATGTTGATTTGTTTTCTAGTTGATATAAAACACAACTAAAAACACATAGAAGCAGCATGAGGTATGGAAGGGATGAGACAGATTGAGACTAAAAATCAGATAGTTTTTAGATGTTTGATTAATAAGTGGTTTAAACATCTGGAAAAATAAACAAGCTGAATTAAAAAAAAACGTCTGATCCGGCCAACAGTAGAGGAATATCAATCCTTGATGCAAAAAAAAGATAACGCCGTAGTTTTTACCATGACATTCTAGCTCTTGTTGTATCTTAAAGCATTCTAGAATCTAGAGTACTGTTCCAAATTTGAGAACGTACAAGGTGCTGTAATTTTGACGACCAGTAATGCTCCCTAGTTGACAGCCACCATGTTCAGTAGCAGTAATTTTAAGTAAAATTGAAAATTAATTAAACCTGAACTTAAAACCCATTAACAGTATCCTTAAACAAGACACACTTCATAAAGTCAAACCAGAAAACGAATATATTAGTTTCAGATTTGAAGTTTGTAGGAGGATTTTAGTTAGTGGTTGCAAAATGGATTGGATGGGTAGTGGGTTAAAATATACAATTTAAAAAAAATATAGGTCCAACGGGTTCGGGTAAAATAGGGGCTGGGCAGATCGGTTTGACCCTCGTTATTCTTTTTTTTTCCTTTTCTTTTGTTATATATAATAACCAATCTTAAGAAATTCAGTTTTGAAATTCATTAATTATTAGCAAAGCTAGTTAATTTCTAATACCAAAGTATTAAAGAGTTACATCTAGAGGTGTGTTTTTTTGTTCATTTATCTAGAAATGAGCTAGTCAGGTTATGTTTTTATCTCTTTTGACAATATTACTTTTATCAGGTATTTCCTGCTCCAGCTGATAGGGAAAGAATCAAATCATGTCTATCTGAATTAGGAGAGATGAGCAACGGGTTCAAGAAAGCCTTAAATGCCGGGTTAGAACAACTCGTAGGTACAGTCACACACCGAATCCGACCCGTTTTAGACAGTGTTGCAACCGTCAGCTACGAGCTTTCAGAAGCAGAATATGCAGAAAACGAGGTAAACGACCCGTGGGTCCAGAGGCTTCTTCATGCTGTTGAAACCAACACGGGCTGGCTCCAGCCTTTAATGACCGCCAACAACTACGATTCTTTTGTTCATTTGGTGATCGACTTTATTGTAAAACGGCTTGAAGTTATCATGATGCAAAAACGGTTCAGTCAACTTGGAGGTCTGCAACTGGACCGAGACGTGAGGGCTCTGGTTAGCCATTTCTCTGGCATGACTCAACGGACCGTTAGAGATAAGTTTGCCCGGTTAACCAAATGGCAACGATTCTTAACTTGGAGAAGGTGTCCGAGATTTTGGACTTCTGGGGCGAGAATGCGGGACCCATGACTTGGAGACTGACTCCGGCTGAGGTGAGGCGGGTTTTAGGTATGAGGATTGATTTCAAACCCGAGGCCATAGCGGCTCTTAAGTTGTGATTTTTGTTTTTTTTTGAAATGAAATTCAATTCAATTTGTAACAAGTACATTGTTCATATGCCATTATCCAGGCTTGTACCTTTTACTATGATAAACCATACTTGTACCTTGTTTTACTTTGTGCACGTGACCGGTTCACATATCTTGTTTTCATTTTAAAGTTTCGATAACAGGACTGGCTTCATATGAAGTAATATTGAAGTTTCATCTTAATCTTTTACTGTATATTATCTGCAAACATTAAGTTCTTCTTGAAGTTCCATTTTATGTGAGACATCAGACTGCTGTTACAAATTTTACTTTTACAAATTTTGTTTCTGGTATCCTGGATATTGATCCCCGTCTGGTCTAGATTTGCGACAGTCTGGATTTGAATATCAAGGCATACAATTCTATATCCGTATTGATTTTTAACATAACGAACAACGGGTAAACTAACGGTAACGGCGTCAGATGAACGCCCGTCACGGAAATTACTTTTTTGCCATGTGACCCTTTGAGCGACGATGGTCTGCAGGAGGTCCGATAGCCTATCCAGGGTTCGTGTTCACCCCGTTGATGCCAATGAAGTGGTTACCACCGGAAACCCTAGGCCACGGAACTTCATCGACTGTCAGAGTAGCATACGAACATTGATCGCCGCTCATTGCCGCTGCCGGAGCCATGGCATTGTAGGCGATCCTAACGCCAGCGGACTATAGTCGCCACAACAGATTTAATGCCAGTGTGCATAATCCGACGAAATTATCAATATTAAAGTAGGAAGACTTAATTGCATATGCTCTTATTCTGCTATTGTTATTGTTCTACTTAGGGTTTGGTTTTGATAGTGGTAGTTGATCGAGAGAGCGATTGAGGGAAAGGCTCTCTGGAGGTTCTCACTATCGGTCTTTCTGTTTCTTTATAAATTATTGGTTTATTTTAGGTCCGTTTTGGGATGAGGTTAGTCTAAATGCACCTCCTTGCTTATTAAAACTGCTGATATAGTGCTGCAGATAACCGGTTTTACTAAAGTGTTTGGATAGAACCACAATAAGCAGTTTGGAAATTGTTTATTAAATGGCTTTTGTGTCTATTTGCTGATTTGAGGGTGAAATAAACAGTTTGGGATTTTGTGACATCTATTTCGAGCTCAAGCCCTAACCCCAAACAATAGGAGTTTCATCCCAGCCCAGCATGTAAGTTTTTCTTTTTTTTTTTTTTTTTTTTTTTGGGGGGGGGGGGGGGGGGAGTGGGTTGTTATTTAATTAAAGATGTCAAATGGGTTAAAAGTCCTTAAAAATTCCCTAGACATGTAGGTTTTACGATTTAGTTTCATTGGTGTTGTTCGTGGTGATTAATCGATAAAAAACTAAACACTTTATTCTGATTTTAAATAACTTGAAGATAAACTTACTACTGGATTTTTAGTTGAACATTTGATCTGCGTCTTAGGTCTGTTTGAGCATCGGGTCGAGTTGGACTAAATTGATGGAATTTATGAACTGACTATGTAAACTTTCACCTTTCAGGTAAAAAGAGTCTCCACCGGAATTTTACAAGGACTATTGATGGAATTAACGATAATCGATTTTTCAGAACTTAGCACCTCGAAGTTGGTCAAATATAGCTTTGTATTGGCTAAGTTCACGAGTTGGTGCTGACATTCGCCACAGCGTAAACCACCTCCTGTATAGTAGGCATTGCTCTTAATTTGGAATCATGGATAATCTACAGATACCCATGATCAAAAGTAAAACTGGTGAAACCAAAGTATATGTTTAATTAAAAATAAATCAACTTTTACATCATTTGTTAATTAAAAACTTTAGGCTTATGTTATGTTATTTTTTAAGCGCAAGCAACGTATTAAAAGTTATATTGATGGACACCAAAAATTTTCAGGTTAACCTTAACCCAAAGTTGGAATCAAATGTTTCTCCAATTCATTAGAAAAAGAAAACGCTGGAGCTCTAGGTCTTCATTTCCAGGCAAATATCTTGAATCAACATTGTTTTTTCATACATGTTGATAATGTCTCATATGATTACCAATTTCGTTCGGAATGGGGCTTTCGATTGATGAAACAAACAACGGAGAATATAATACATCTAATTCTAGAATAGGGATGAGCATTTGGTACCTGTTCCGATCATTTTCGGCAACGGTACCCCTTTTTCCTGTTTTTTTGGTAAGGATCGGTAGGTACCGGTTCAGTAAGGTGCCCGTATTTTGGTTGATTTATCTTCAAATACCGGTATCGGTACCATACCAGTTATTTTCGGTACCGATACCCATTATTGCCGTTTTTCTGGATCGGTACTTTCGGTACATACAGAGCTCATGCCTATTCTAGAATGCATATGTTTCATAATTAGAAACCTTACCTTTTACGATTATTAGTATATGTACCCTGAATTAGAGGTGTGCATAGGTCGGTTTTGGCTAAAAACCATAACCATAACTGTGATGTCGGTTAATGGAAAATCATAACCATAACCGATCGGTTTTGATGGTTATAGCGATCGGCTATGGATCCGTTATAACACTTCCTAAATGTGTATTGATAGCAACTCTAATGGAAAAAGCGGGTGAGGATAGACTCGACCGTATCGAAGCCACACTCACAGAGATCTCCGAATCATTAAAGCAATTGGTCGAGATCTCGAAGAACAATCCCGAAGAAGGGTTGCAAGAGGATCAAACAACGATACCGTTACACAAAAAGAGGAAGGTTATTATCTTATTTAAACATGTATTTAATAAGTAATATACTGAATAATTGATTTCATTTAATCTTTGTTACTCGGGTCGTATAACCATATTTAACTTTCTTATATAGTTATAATAACTAATCTATACAAGTTATTTGTTTTGACTTATCATCCAACACAGTGCGATGACTTCAATGATGCTAAGTATGAAGCCATAGTGAACAAAGGACCCTCTGCGTTCTTCAAAAAAGGCCAGGTTTTAAACGAAGGGTTATTGGATATTAATAATTTCAACTTTCATTTGTTGGTTGGGATTAATCTCAACTCAGTAAATGTTTACAGACAGTACCAACTTTTAACTTATTTTCTCCCAACGATCCCATTCTAAGTGGAAGTTAACCGCCTTAGTTGTTTGATGATGAGGACCGAACATTGTTAACCCTGTTAGCTTTTTGCCACATAAACAATCCACGACATCAAACAACTAACATGGTTAAGTTTAGTTAGATGGGGCAAAATAAGTTGAAAATTAGGATTGTATGTAAACATTTCTCGAGTGAGGATTAATCTCGGCCAAAAAGTGAAAGTTGAGATTATTGAAATACAATAAGCCTAAAACATTTTTATTAATTAATACGCTTGGTTTTCTTCATTTAACTTTTAATGAGAATTCACTTTTAACCTGTGTGTTGCTTTATTAGACGGGCCTGGAATTCGCTTATACATATGTGCTAGAGGACTTCAAGAAAGCAAGTGGCGGCACTTCCTCTTTCAAAGATGTGTTACTCTTTGAAGCTATAGAGAGACCAGAACCACCACCGATTGAGTTAAAAGACGTTATGGAACGATACGCAAGTTTCAAGAGATTCGATACGGTGTCCGACCATTCAGATCATTACTTTTCAGCTTACAGGTGAGTGTATGTGTATTTACTGGGTTGTACACTCAACAACAATTATTACCTTTCATCACTTTCATATATAAACAAACATACATGTGATATTGTCCAGAGACCAAAAGATTGGGAGGAAAAGATAAGAAAAGAGTGGAAGGACATTGAGGAACAATTGCCTGGTATTTCAATCACTAGAAATTCAGAGTAGAAGAATCTCTTTTATTGTTTTGTTTTGTATATAGTATAATATATTAAAGTTAGTTACATGGTTTACTCATTTTGTCATTATCATACATTAGTACTAACTTTTGTAAAATGGTATCACGATTAGCACACCATGGGTACTAAGCGTATAATTAATTCTACAACCACAGGTACTAATGGTGAAACCATTTGTAAAAGTTGGTACAAATGACGTAATTTCCAATAAATTAGTATAAAAATGACAAAATGGATAAACCATATGTACCAACTGTGCAATCAATTCTATATTTTATATGATATGGTTACAGAGAACATGCTTGTGAGGACTTATGAAGGAAGGGTGGATCTTTTAAGAGCTGTAATAATCGGACCAAAGGGAACTCCGTACCATGATGGCCTGCTTTTCTTTGATCTGTGCTTCCCAAGCACATACCCTATTACCCCGCCCGTATATCATCAATGTTTTTTTTTGCTTTTATCTACTTGTGCATACATATAGAGAAATGTTATTTTGGAAACCCACTTGAGGTGTGAAAAACGTGAAAATCCTATGTAACAAACCGTTTTTTTATAAAAATATTAGGGTATGTAATATACAAATTTTCAAGAGCTTTTAGCAAAACAACCAAAAAAGCGGGCAATTTTTTTAAATTATTAATATTCCTACGTAATAGTTAATAGCGGCGTTGTTACATATGTAACAAATGAAACTTTATTTATTTGCTTTTTTAAATATCAATCGCCACTTTTTCATTTTTTTTTTGGCTCAAAATCGCTAAAAAACATGTATATTACATGCCTTAATATAATTATAAAAAATACGTTGTGTAAGTTTATGTTACATCAAGGGTTTTTATGGTTTTCACAACTAAAGTGAGTTTTCATTCTAACCCATCCACATATATATATATATATATATATATATTATATGCCTAATTTATTCAGTGACTTTATTTCTTTCAGCGGGTGCACTATTACTCTCATGGTCTTTCTATCCATGAAAATGTGAACACGAGTGGCTCTGTATGCTTATACCAAACTATAGGATATGACGGCCCACAAAGGAATGAAACCATTTGGGTGCCTTGCACCTCGACTATGCTCCAGTTTCTAGGCTTCTTAAAGAATCTTTTCTGCGCAGAGCCTTTGCTAAACAGCTATGTGTATCATAATCCTGATTGGTTTGATGGAGTTCCTTCATTATTCTACAACGAGCTTACCTTTATAAAGTCGTTCAAAACTATGGTGACTATCATTAACAAGCCACCTACTGTAAGATTTTGATTCTTTTGTCTGTTTGTTAGCTAGTCTACTTGTTTTGTAAACGTTGCATTCATGCAGAATTTTGAGGACTTTGTGGTTGGTCATTTTCGAATTCGGGCTGATGATATTATGAAGGCATGTCGAGCTTATATTGAAGGTGCAGAAGTGGGCTGTCTTGTAGATTGTGTACCCAAGGAGGGTAACAGAGGGATCATATCAGTTACGTTTAAGAACGATTTGGCTTCGTCCTTGAAGCCCCTTGTTGATGCGTTCAAAAGAATTGGAGCAGAAATAGTTGCAGACTTGGATCCTCCTAGTTGAATTCAAGTTTTCCTGATATTTGGTTTGTCATTTTTGGATTTATGGGTTTCCATACATGTTGGTTTAGTTTATGTATACAAGAAGAGTGGTTAGACGAATGGGGATCAACTTGTTTTAGTTGAGATGTTCAATGTGTACTATTAATATCTTGATGTTATTTGAAAAGGTTTTAATTGTTATCAAATAACATGTTTTGATGTTATTTTCAAATAACATTCTTTATTAGAATTGGATGTGTTTTTATTTTGTGCATGAAAGCATGTGCTGCATAGAGTTTTTACAAGTTAAAAGGACCACATTTTAGCACTTGGTGATCACAATTACTACCTGGTTTAAAACAAAATCTTCTGTATAATTCTCAGGATCACATTTCACACTGAGACTACTAAGAATGAATCATAGTGTTTTTAGTAGATTTCTATCATAGTTCATTGCTTTACGAATAATCTAGATATTAAGATTCCTAATCAAAGTTCATTTAATTAATAATTTGGTTTTCCTCAAGTAAAAATTGTGCCCTAAAAGCTGGAATCCGTATTATCTCCAAGGTCTTATGTGTTGATTGGATTTATCGTCCGGTTAATCTCGATCAATTCACCAAAGTTGTTATGTAATTATTCAAGTAATCGTATTGTTTTTTAATAGTTGCGTCTTTAGGGTTTGAGTCGCATCATTTGTATACGTTTGTATATACATACGAACTATGAAGTATGTGGTTGAACAAGGTTACGCACTCCTACAAATTGTAATCCAGACATTCAATCAATAAACTTATTGTTGTTAGCAAGCAATTATCTGTTGATTATATCAATCTTGTATCATTTTGGCCTTCATTTATTGTAGTTTTAACTTGTAAACACAATCATGGCCTAACCTGGCAAAAAACTTCATATTGTTTTTGTAATAAAAATAATATATTAAAAAAATATATTGAGTTTAAGAATGTACATTAACATTGTGTTTATTGTAACTTCTAAATGGTGTTTACTTATTTCTTGTTAACTTTGTGTTTATTGTATCGACCAATAAATTTATGAGTCTTGTTATATGGACACAATGACAAGTATATGAGCAGTAGACCTCTCTTAAATAGATTAAAGTATGGGACACGGTTGACAGGTACTTAATTTTACCCTACCCTTATATAATTAGTTTTGTTGCAATTATTGTGAAACTAGTTATTCAAAACTTGTCATTCCACTCATGAATAATAATATAAACAATAGAGAATAAGTTCTTCAACATCTAAAACCTAACTCTTAAAGGTCACCTGTCCGACCCAAACTGTGATTAATTGATCCTCTTGATTAACCGGGTATAGGTGAGGTCACATGAGTTTCCTGTATTAGGTTTTTATGGATAAAAAACCCTAAAATTTAATTATGCATACTTCAACTTTTTTTAATAATCAAATAATTAATCATTTTTATAACACAAATAGAGACACCACCTCTTAACTCCTAGATTATATAATCTTATGTCACATCTATGATTCTGTGAAGTTTTATAGTATATAATCTTATGTCACATCTGTGATCCTGTGAAGTTTTATACCTTTTTTTCTAAATTCACTAGCTACCAATATTTAAAAAAGAAATTGGATATTAATAATCCTAAGCTGGAATTAATCTAAATTCAAAAAATATTTACCGACAGTTTCAACTCCTAAGATATTTTCGTTTAGCGATCCAATGCTAACTGAAAGTTAATATAGACGTGGACTGCCATATAGCAGTTGACAGTCTACGTCATCAAAGCATTGCTACATAAGCAGTCACGTCATCAACACTTTGACTTATTTGCCAAATAAATAGTCCACACCATTAAGAAAACCAGGTGGATTAACTTTCAATTTAATATGGGATTGTTGAACAAAAATATGTTCAAAATTAAGACAATTTGTAAACATTTTTCGAGTTGAGATTATTCTCACCCAATAGGTCAAAATTTGGATTAATAAAATCTCATTTTCCTATTAAAAATGAACCGTGTTCTGTATGATAAGTGAAATTTTTTTTTTGTTATTTAAAAGGTTTTAATTATTGTCAAATGACATGTGTTAATTTATGTTAATTTCAAAATAACTTTTCTTTTATTTGAATTGGATGAGTTTTTCTTTTTAATAACTACAACCGGTTTTAGGTGTTTATCTATTTGGCCCATTGATCAACTTTGACACGTATTGGTTAAGTTTTTTTTTGTAGTCATGCATCAAGCACCTTCTGGCTCCAGCCTACAAAGACCACCAACAACTAAGATTCTTTTGTTCATTTGGTAATCGACTGAAGTTATTGTTTTGGTCAAAAATCACAATAAGGATAATGTAACCAAATCTGATTTTGTGAGGTTGAGTGCTTGTGTGTCAAATGATTGTATGAACAAAATAGAATGGTAAACTACAATGAACACCAGATTTATACGAGGAAAAAACCCTTGATCAACGTATGATCTCCGGCATAAAAAATCTCGGGTGATGGAAACTACCGATCACCGAATGTATTATATGAAAAAGATTACAACTTTGGAAGTATTGAACTATGATTGCTAGTGTAGTATTCGAGAGAGAATGTTTGCGGTGTGTGTGGAAAAAAATATGCAAGTGTGTTCCTACTTAGCTCAATACCCCTCTTATCTTAGCTAAAAAACTAACTATCTGAAAATCTCGCCATGCATCCACGTTCATCTTCAACGGGTATTAGCTTATGCACATGCTGGAATTATAAGCACATTCCCCGCGATTCCTTGTTAGAACAAGTCTTTCTTCGTCCAAGACCTGCATACAAATATTAATGAAACAAGAGAACAATCGTTAGTAAGCATACATATAGATAACGATCCTTGATCCTCAGACTTCCTGCTTCATATGTTAAGGATAAATGATTCAGGTTAAGCCTTAGGATAAATGATCCAGACATGCTGAAAATAAGCCCCTAACAATTGCCCCCAAATATGACGGATTTGACATCAATCAGATTTGCCATATTTCCATTCAATGCGGACTAGCCATTGTAACACAGAACTAGCCGTTACATTGTCTGACGTCATCGATGGGATAGGCTATAACCATCATTGCGATATATAGGTTAGAGATAAAATTCTGGATTTATTTAAAGATCATTCATCCCTTTTAAAATCCTCATTCCGGAAGCACAACAGGTACTCTCTCTTTCTTTCAACTTCCATCTCTTTATTCTTCATGTTTGCCATTATGGCCAAGATGGCTACATGATCCTCTCCCGGTAAGAACCAAAGCGACGATACAACCCCTAAGAAGAGCTTTGCAAATTCACCGACCAAGAAATCGATGGTCTGCGCCCTTGTTTCCATCCGACAGCGGTTTTCAGGCCGTATGATGCCACTATGAAGAGCGACGCCACGTCCCACGTCTGGGCATGCTTTCCTGTTCTACCTTTCCTTCTTAGCTACATATACCCATTCCCTAGCTTTACCCAAGGGTTTTTCACCCTTACCGACATGAGTTATTGCCAAGCCATGCCGATGTTGTGGAGGGTACTGTTCACCATAGAGCAACTTATCAGACATGACGGAATCCATTTCACCCTATCCGAGCTTTCCTATCTTTATAGCCTCATTACGCATGGTTCTAACTGTTTTTTGTTGAAGGACAAACCTCACCAACAACATCCCATCCTCAAGACCACTCAAAACGGTTCCACATGGAAGAATCAGTTCTTCTTTTGCGAAGGGACTCTATTCCAGAAAGGAATAGTCTACCCAAGAAATGGGTCTTGAAGGGTAGGACATAGGATCCTCGTATTAGATTTGTAAAAAGATTCTTTTCCATTGCCAACTTGTGTCATTTTTATTTGCATGTAGTGACCAATTTTGCCTGCCTTGCTAATTCTCCTGGAACTGAAGAGAGGGTTGCTCTGTTTTGGACTATGGATCCAACAGTTAGGACATTCAAGCCACAGATAAAGGATCCTGAAACCAACACTTCCACCTCCTACACAATGTCAAGTAAGTTTTCTATTTGAAAATAACAGATTTTCTTTAAGGCAAGAAATATATGCGTATGCATATATATATATATATATATATATATATATATATATATGAAATACTAGTAGAAAAATTATCTCTTGTTAATAATGTAGGTGCTCAAAAGTCCACCAACAAGTCCATCAACAAGTTTGCTCTAGAGGATGTGGACAACATCATCTCTCCTCGGTTCGTCAAGAAAGAATCAGGAAAAGGATCAAGCCTCCCTGAACCAAAACCTGTCGCCGCTAGGGTTCGAGCCGGGTCCAAGAGGAAGAAGCCTACTGAGCCTTCTGATGACATTCCCAGCTAGAGCAGCAGATCTAAGATTTCGCCTCCGAGGTAAGGATCACTTGTGCTTAGGTTAAAATGCTCATATTGAGGATCACTTATCATTCCTACTGTTCTTGCAGAAAATAGCCCAAATCCAAGCTGTGCTGACCAAAGCTTATCCGACGCTGAGGACGCCATTGCAGACCTCCGTAACTTTCTAACCGCCAAGGACAAGAAGATCTCCCACTGGAGAAGGAGGTCAATGGCTTGGAGAAGCGGATCATGACCAACGAAATCCAGGCTAACAAAGTCAGGATGGAGGATGCTGATGAGGCTAAGGTTTGTGCGGCTCAAGCCATTCTTGGGGCCAGGATCAAGATCGTCCAGCAAGCCTTGGATCCTTCATTTGACAGGTCTGAATGGGATCTTCTCGGCTGGAAGGTGAGGCTAGTGGAGCTTGGAGGAGAGCTGGGGCAAGAGCTTGACGAGGTGCCGACGACGGAGGCTGGTACTAGCGGTGCTAAGGAGGCTAAGGAGGGTGGAGGTGGAGAAGCTGGTGAAGGCAAGGAGGGTGAAGCAGCGAAGGTGTAGGCTGCAACAATGGGCGATGATGGGAAATTTAGACGTGGCCGGAGCCCATTTTTTAGGATTGTTGGTTTTTGTTTGGTGGTGTTTTGATTTCAAACAATGATGGTCTGTAACTAAACAATAGTTTCTCAGGGTTAAGGATCACTGATCATGTGAACAATAGGGGGTAACAAAGGTGGATGGGTCCTTCTGTTTGTGGAGGATGAAGCCTTTGATGCCCCTCGTCTTTAATTTCCTGCACTTATCGACCCGTTAATATAGACACCCTTTGCCAACCCAAGTGGACGGGCCACGTTTTGCTGGTAGAAGCTTGGGTAGGCAATTTTGATAACCTTTTAAAGGGTTTTAATAAATAAATAAAACTTTATCTTTTGACTATCCTTGGTGTTGTTTGTCAACATCCCGACCCGCAGCGGAATAAGAGTCGAGGCATAATTGGGTTATCACCAAAGCTCATGATATTTACTAATATGTTTCATATTTATTAAATTCAAATTACATCTCAAAGTTCCAAGTCAAATTCATACAATACAAGGAAAGGAAAAATTAACTAAAACAATCCAAAATCTAAACTGGTTTATTCTTCTAGGCCGCCCTATATGTTTCTTGCTTCAACTTGATCACCTGTATCATGTGTAAAAAATGGGGAATTTTGGGTCAACAGAAGTTGGCAAGTGAACATTGTTAAAAACATTTGTTATTGATTCATTATTGTAATTAATATAGGAAAATTGTGCAATAATCATATATGAACAAATGTATGTAAACATAATAAACCACCTTGCTTAAGTATATAATAAGAATGACAATGTATATGTTGGCAACGTCCCGTTCACGCTCATAGGTAATGGGGAACGGACGGCCTATGCTAATGTATGTGAGATCAAGGCTCAATCAAACGGAGCCGATCTTATGTTGGCAACGCCTGGTTCACGCTCATAGGTAATGGGGAACAGCTCACGCTCATAGGTAATGGGGAGCGGCGGCCTATGAAATGTATGTACTGAAAATGATAAATTAAATCTAAACATCAACCATACAAACAACTGATACATATTGGATACACATTTGATCATGAACATGATGGATGCACAAGTGTTTAATTAAAATAAATAAATAGCGACACATGATACACCCCAAAATGTGATTAAAACGGGGAATTGGTAGAGATTCACACACATTGGGTGCGTTTGCTTGAAGATGTTGAATGCGCACGAGTTTAGAGGATTGATCGACTAGGAATAACTAACCTAATTAATAACGAAAAGGTACGGTAAGTATGTGGATTTTATTAACTATTTTAATAGGATTTTTGGATATATTTTTGTGAGTTTAAGGCTATTTTCTAACTTTAAAAACGTTATTTTATAGTATTTTAATTGATTTTTTAAATTAAATAAATAAATTAAAAATAATAAAAAAAATGTTGACTTTTGACCGTTGACCGTTGATGACCGGTCGTCGCTTATATATGTGCGCTGGGTGAGACTCGAACCCGTGACCTCCCGTACGCGTGCACGCAACTCTACCAACTGAGCTACGTGTCTAACCCGAAATATTTCTGTTTTTAATTATATTTATATACTATTTAATTTAATCCGAAAATCATTTATTTTTAAAAAGGATTTTAATTGCATTGAACCGGTGCCGTTAACCAGTCTCGAACCCGGTACGTGCGAGTTAGTGTTGCACACAGTCCACCGCTGGACTGTGTGTCTATCCTGGTTAATATTCCGGTTTTTATTATACTTAACATCTTACTGAGTTAACCCGGTTCGGTTTCTAAAAAAAACATTTTTATTACAGAGGTTAAGGTTGTGATAGGAATCGAACTCGCGTCGTGTATGTAATTGTTTGCACACAGTCCATCGCTGGACTGTGTGTCTAACCCGTTCATAATACTAATTTTAATTAAACTTATAACATAACCAACTTCGTCTTCTTCGCTCAAGAAACAGATAATGACAATTCAACTGTTTCATGTCTAATTCGATTAACAAGCATTGTAAGTAATTGAAAGGTAATGAACGGAGAGAGTTTGGGGGAAGGATGTACCGGATCAGCGTCTTTCACAGAACTCCAGCAAAGATTCGTCGGCTCTGTTTGTGAACTTCGGCTGTTAGAATCAATTAACGTTCTATTTGATTAGTTATGAAATTGAGGTACTTAAACAAGGATTAACAGAAGTTTGAATGATTATACGATTCACAGCGTGAGATCAGAAATTTCAGAGGTTTTCCGGCGAGAGCTGAATATTCCGGCTACGTCGTCTGGGATTGATTCTGGTGGTTGGATTGAAGTTAGTAACAGTCTAACAACGGATTGAAACAGAAAGAGTCGAGGTATTTACCGTTTTGAGGTGAGTCTCGGTTTTCCGGCGAAAGTCCGGTGATGACAGGATATTTCCGGCGAGTGAAATTACTTCGAGAAAAGGTGCGATTTTGAGCGAAAAGGCTACCAGAGACTTGTGGGTGCATTTATAGGGAAGAACATCGATGAATTGGGTCTGATTACCGTCTTGATTCGTCGGTCAATAATTTTCCGGCGGTTATGACTGATATCGCGGACTGGACATCGGTTATAACCGATGTAATAGTTATTATACACGTTAAGTCACAAGAAACCGACAGTGAAAGGCGAAATCGTCGGGATTTCCGACGACTGCGAATTGGGCGCGTCAGTTGACTGATTTGAAATCGAGATTTTGATATTTGAATGAATTGTTTTGATATATTACTAAAGAACACAAGTGGCGGAGTGGTTTGGTGAATGAGAGTTAAGACTTTGGCTGACCCGGGGTTCGAATCCAGGCAGCCTTGTTTTATTTTTAATTTTTTTATTTTCACTTTTTAACAATTTTTGTTTTTAAATCCTAATTTGTTTATTAATTATGTATCGTTTAAATTAAAATAAGTCATAAATAACAACAAAAATTTAAAACTGATTGTTCGATTAATAAACGAAGCGGGTTTTGAAAACCCGTTTTTCGACGGATGTTACAGTATCCCCTACTTTTAGAAATTTCGTCCCGAAATTTAAGTAGTATTAGTTACAGGAAATAGATGTGGGTATTTCTCGCGCATTGAGTCTTCACGTTCCCAAGTAAACTCAGGTCCTCGTTTCGACTCCCAGCGTACCCTGACAATTGGGATGCGGCTTCGTCTTAAACGTTTCTCTCCGAAGTCCATAATTTCTACTGGTCTTTCAATGAAATGCATAGATTCATCGATTTGAATGTCTTCTAGAGGAATATGGAGATTTTCATCGGCGAGGCACTTCTTCAAGTTCGATATGTGGAATGTGGGATGAATTCTGTTGAGTTCCTCTGGTAGGTCAAGCTTGTATGCTACAGGTCCTACTCTTTCGAGTATCTTGAAAGGTCCTACGTAGCGTGGTGCTAGCTTGCCTTTTTGGCCAAAACGAACTACTCCCTTCCACGGCGATACTTTTAAAAGTACTTGGTCACCAATGTTAAATTCCAAGGGCTTTCGTCGTTTGTCTGCATAACTCTTTTGACGACTTTGTGCCGCTAGAAGGTTGTTTCGGATTTGATGAATCTTGTCTGTTGTTTCTTGTATTAATTCTGGACTGGTGATTTGAGCTTCTCCAATTTCGTGCCAACATATTGGTGATCGGCACTTACGACCATACAACACTTCGAAAGGTGCCATGCTGATACTTGAATGATAGCTGTTGTTGTACGAAAATTCAACTAATGGTAGATGAGCGTCCCAATTCCCTTTGAAGTCTATGACACATGCTCGAAGCATGTCTTCAAAGTTTGAATGGTGCGTTCAGATTGTCCATCAGTTTGAGGATGATAAGCGGTACTGAGGTCTAATCGTGTACCCAAAGCGGCTTGTACGGCTTGCCATGTTCGTGAAGTGAAATGACCATCACGATCTGAAATAATGCTTAACGGTACACCATAACGGCTTACGATTTCGCTGATGTAGATACGAGCTAACTTCTCATTCTTGAAGTCTTCGCGAATCGGAATGAAGTGAGATGATTTTGTAAGACGATCAATGATTACCCATATAGTGTCATACCCACCAGAAGTGCGAGGTAACCCGGTAATGAAGTCCATGGTTATGTTTTCCCACTTCCATACAGGTTTTTCAGGTTGGACCAGAAGTCCTGAGGGTCTTTGATGTTCAGCTTTCACTTTAGAACAGGTAAGGCACTTGGAAACAAAAACAGCAATATCCTTTTTCATGCCAGGCCACCAGTAGGTGTATCGAAGGTCTTGATACATCTTGTCGGCTCCTGGGTGTACAGAGTATCGTGTTTTGTGCGCCTCTTTCATAAGGGTATCGCGAAGGTTATTGTGATCGGGAATCCATATGCGATCTAGATAATACAGAATGCCGTCAGATTTTGTTTCGAGTTTAAGTTCTGCTCCACAAGATAACTCATTGCGTATGTCGTATTCTGTTATGGAAACATGTTGAGCTTCTCGGATTTGATCTTTGATGTTGGTTAAGATTTGCGAACATAGAAGACGAATGGAGTTCGCATAACCCTTTCGACTGAGTGCATCGGCCACCACATTTGCCTTGCCAGGATGATACCGAATCTCGCAGTCGTAGTCATTAAGAAGTTCGACCCATCTTCGTTGCCTCATATTCAACTCCTTTTGGTTAATGATATGTTGGAGGCTCTTGTGGTCAGTGTAAATTTCACACTTGGTACCATAGAGGTAATGTCTCCATATCTTAAGAGCGAACACAACGGCTCCAAGTTCTAGGTCGTGAGTAGTGTAGTTCTTCTCATGAGTTTTGAGTTGCCTAGAAGCACAGGCTATCACTTTTCCCCTTTGCATTAATACACAGCCTAGTCCTTGCCCTGATGCGTCGCAATATACTACAAAGTCATCGCAACCTTCGGGGAGTGTGAGGATAGGTGCGTCACAAAGCTTTTGCTTAAGGGTGTGGAATGCTTCTTCTTGTTTAGGTCCCCATATGAAGGGTTTTCCTTTATGTGTCAAAGCCGTGAGTGGTACAGCGATACGAGAGAAGTTTGATATGAACCGGCGATAGTAACCAGCCAAACCAAGATAAGATCTTACTTCGGTTGGTGTACGTGGCGCTTGCCATTCTTGCACTGCTTTGATCTTTGAGGGGTCGACATGTATTCCTTTGTCATTGATGACATGTCCAAGAATTGTACTTCTTTTACCAGAATTCGCATTTGGAGAACTTAGCGTAGAGCTTTTCGGTTCTTAAGAGCGTGAGGATGAGTCGAAGATGTCGTTCATGATCAGTCTTAGACTTTGAGTAAATGAGAATATCATCGATGAAGACTATAACAAAGCATCGAGATAGGGTTTGCAAACTTGTTCATTAGGTCCATGAAGACGGCTGGAGCGTTGGTTAGACCAAAGGGCATGACCATGAATTCATAGTGACTAAGAGTTCGGAAGGTGGTCTTTGGGACGTCTTCTTCATGTACTCTGAGTTGATGATAGCCAGAACGAAGGTCGATCTTTGAAAAACAGGTGGACCTGGAGTTGGTCTAGAAGATCATCGATGCGAGGTAATGGATAGCGGTTCTTGACCGTTAATTTGTTGAGTTCTCTGTAATCGATACACATGCGAAACGTTCCATCTTTCTTCTTCACAAACAGAACAGGTGCACCCCAAGGCGATGAGCTAGGACGTATGAATCCTTTGTCGGTCAATTCTTGTAATTGACTGGCTAGCTCTTGCATTTCGGATGGGGCTAACCTATAGGGAGATTTCGCGATGGGTGTAGCGCTAGGTATAAGATCAATGCGGAATTCGACTTCTCTCTTGGGAGGAATTCCTGAGATGTCGTCGGGGAAGACTTGCGGGAATTCTTTTACTACAGGTATGTCTTCGAGTTTCTTCTCCTTATTTCCCTTTTGACAACGTGGGTTAGAAATGCTACATAATTCTTGCGGAGATATTTTTGGGCTTGAAGACAGGACATCAGTTTGAGTCCTTTCGAAGGGGTTTCTCCAAAGATTCCAGAGTTTGGCCGCCAGCAAGAGGAATGCGAATGAACTTTTCGCGACATACTACTTCAGCATGATGTTGACTGAGCCAGTCCATACCTAATTATAATGTCGAAACTTCCCAACTTCATAGGAATAAGGTCAACAGGAAAATCGTGATCATTTAGAGTAAGAGTACAGTTTCGGATAATGGAGTTTAATGAGACCGGTTTTCTGTCAGCAACTTCCACCGTTATGGATTCCATGAGTTTATCACGGGTTTGGTTGAGGATGGGTTCAAATTCTAAGGACACATAACTCTTATCCGTGCCAGTATCAATAACACGGATGCATAACTACCATTGATGAGAAACGTACCGTTAACCACGTTGTTGTCGGCCCTAGCTTGGTTGGCGTTGATGTTAAATGCTCTTCTTCTAGCAGGTGGAGGAGCTTGGTTAGCTTGGTTCACCGGATTTGCTTGAGCTTGAGCATGTATAATTTTCACCAAACGTGGGCAAGTGTTTCTAAAGTGGTTTGGGTCTCCACAATTGTAGCAAGCCCGCATGGGTTGCATCATGGGTAGTTGGGTTGGTAGTAGGTTTGGGCCGTATGTTGTGTAGGTGGTAGTAGTAGGGATTGTTGGGCTTGACCCATTATTTGATGGTGGGTTTGGGTTGTGGGTTGGTCGCGGTTCATTCGATGTAGTGAGCGGCAAGTTTGGATGGTGTGACCTGCACGGCCACAGCCGGTGCAATATTGACAGGGGTGTTCGGGGGAGTGATGGTATTGACAACGGGTGCATTTTGGGTAGGGGCCGGAGTATGGCCTTTTGTATGGTGCGGGTGAAGGGGCAACTTGAGTGATGGGTGCAGCAGGGATAGGGAAATTGGTTTGAGTAACAGCAAAATTTTAGTATTTCGTTTCCTCTTGTTTGAAAACTTTGAGGAGGAGGTGGAATGGTTTGAAGTTTGGCCCTCAACGGGGGCTTTCTTTTTCTCCTCCTTGAATTTACCGTTTCTGATGCGGTTCTCGGTAAGTTCGGTGGCTAACTCCATAGCAGCTTCGAGAGTTGCAGGCGAAGTGCTGAGGGACTGAGTCTTGAATCTTCGAGGGGAGGCCTCGAATGTAGTGTTCAACCAAGCGGTACACTAGGGTGAACAAGTTAGGAACCATCTGGTTCAGCTCAAGAAATCTTTTGTTGTAGGAAGTATGGTCTCCTTCCTTTTGCTTCAGCGAGTGGAATTCATCTTCCAACTTCTTGAGTTCGCTTCTTGGGCAGAAGCGTTTTGTCATCATTTCCCTTAACTCTTCCCACGTTAAGGCCATAGCGTCTTCAACTCCTCTCTTACCCTTCTCGGTGTTCCACCAGGTCAGGGCTACCCCAAATAATCTCCCGGTTGCGTAACGTACCTTGCGATCCTCAGGACAATCATAATTTAGGAAGGTGTTTTCCATTTCCTCAAACCAGTGGAGGAGAGCGGTGACACCTTCGGTCCCTTCATACTTTGGGGGATCGCAAGACTTGAAGTGTTTGTAGGAGCACTTCTTGGAGGGAGGGTTGTCGATTTTTGATCCTCTTGATTGGGTGGGTTGATAGGATTCGCGGTGAGAGCTTGTTGGACTTGTATTACAATATCAGGAAGCACCGCGGCCATTTGTTTTGCAATCTGAGTGGCCAAGCGTTCGTTTGACCTTCCTGACTTTCGTCCTCCACGTAGCTGCCTAGCCGACATCTACAGGAATATACATAGGAAGATGGTGAGTTTAAGGAGTGTTTAGGTGTCATGTGCCGTTTAAAATAATAAAATAACATAATCATCAATAATGCACTACATCCATAGGATGTCTTGGGTTTGCTCATGTTTGGGCCTCCAATGTCCCCCATACCATCGCCGGTATAGTCATGTGGGCCCCCATGACTATTGGCTTAGTAGGATTCACATTGGTATTGGCGGTTTAACACTCGCATCACCCGAATGAAAACCACGAAATATGTTTGCGAGATGTATGGTCGGAGGGTGTCTAGGTATAGACACAATGACGACTCAAAGTGGGGTTAGTTCACATGACGTTTGGTATAGCATGCTTTGGCCTAATAGGTCCTTCGTACTCTCATCGTTAGTCCCCAGGTAGGCAAACTGGTCCTTTATTTTGGATTTATACGAATGCCAAGCCTAGACAGGACGTTCCGACTACCGGTACTCGTACCCTTCCAGTTACTACATGCCCGTCATGAGAACTCACTTTGATGTGATTTGAAAACACAAAAATCGTTGTAAAAATCGTATAAATTGTGAGGTGTGTGCCCCCATGGATATGATATGTTATGAGAATATGATTCATGATAGGCATTGTATAATAATATGTACTTATGAACATGCTTGCATAACATTGAATGTAACAATAAATATAAAGCATATAAACATCATGAATTTTGCATGTAACACACAAACAATTTAAAAATTCTAATCAACTATAGTATAGGCTCTAAGGGTCTAATAACCTATGCTATATCCCTACAGTCGTGGCTCTGATACCAATCTGTCACACCCCGACCCGCAGCGGAATAAGAGTCGGGGCTTAATTGGGTTATCACCAAAGCTCATGATGTTTACTAATATGTTTCATATTTATTAAATTCAAATTACATCTCAAAGTTCCAAGTCAAACTCATACAATACAAGGAAAGGAAAAATTAACTAAAACAATCCAAAATCTAAACTGGTTTATTCTTCTAGGCCGCCCTATATGTTTCTTGCTTCAACTTGATCACCTATATCATGTGTAAAAAATGGGGAATTTTGGGTCAACAAAAGTTGGCGAGTGAACCTTGTTAAAAACATTTGTTATTGATTCATTATTGTAATTAATATAGGAAAATTGTGCAATAATCATATATGAACAAATGTATGTAAACATAGCGATCACAAACCACCTTGCTTAAGTATATAATAAGAATGACAATGTATATGTTGGCAACGTCCCGTTCATGCTCATAGGTAATGGGGAACGAACGGCCTATGCTAATGTATGTGAGATCAAGGCTCAATCAAATGGAGTCGATCTTTTGTTGGCAACGCCTGGTTCACGCTCATAGGTAATGGGGAACAGCTCACGCTCATAGGTAATGGGGAGCGGCGGCCTATGAAATGTATGTACTGAAAATGATAAATTAAATCTAAACATCAACCATACAAACAACTGATACATATTGGATACACATTTGATCATGAACATGATGGATGCACAAGTGTTTAATTAAAATAAATAAATAGCGACACATGATACACCCCAAAATGTGATTAAAACGGGGAATTGGTAGAGATTCACTCACATTGGGTGCGTTTGCTTGAAGATGTTGAATGCGCACGAGTTTAGAGGATTGATCGAGCCGGGTCCAAGAGGAAGAAGCCTACTGAGCCTTCTGATGACATTCCCCAGCTAGAGCAGCAGATCTAAGATTTCGCCTCGAGGTAAGGATCACTTGTGCTTAGGTTAAAATGCTCATATTGAGGATCACTTATCATTCCTACTGTTCTTGCAGAAAATAGCCCAAATCCAAGCTGTGCTGACCAAAGCTTATCCGACGCTGAGGACGCCATTGCAGACCTCCGTAACTTTCTAACCGCCAAGGACAAGAAGATCTCCCAGCTGGAGAAGGAGGTCAATGGCTTGGAGAAGCGGATCATGACCAACGAAATCCAGGCTAACAAAGTCAGGATGGAGGATGCTGATGAGGCTAAGGTTTGTGCGGCTCAAGCCATTCTTGGGGCCAGGATCAAGATCGTCCAGCAAGCCTTGGATCCTTCATTTGACAGGTCTGAATGGGATCTTCTCGGCTGGAAGGTGAGGCTAGTGGAGCTTGGAGGAGAGCTGGGGCAAGAGCTTGACGAGGTGCCGACGCCGGAGGCTGGTACTAGCGGTGCTAAGGAGGCTAAGGAGGGTGGAGGTGGAGAAGCTGGTGAAGGCAAGGAGGGTGAAGCAGCGAAGGTGTAGGCTGCAACAATGGGCGATGATGGGAAATTTAGACGTGGCCGGAGCCCATTTTTTAGGATTGTTGGTTTTTGTTTGGTGGTGTTTTGATTTCAAACAATGATGGTCTGTAACTAAACAATAGTTTCTCAGGGTTAAGGATCACTGATCATGTGAACAATAGGGGGTAACAAAGGTGGATGGGTCCTTCTGTTTGTGGAGGATGAAGCCTTTGATGCCCCTCGTCTTTAATTTCCTGCACTTATCGACCCGTTAATATAGACACCCTTTGCCAACCCAAGTGGACGGGCCACGTTTTGCTGGTAGAAGCTTGGGTAGGCAATTTTGATAACCTTTTAAAGGGTTTTAATAAATAAATAAAACTTTATCTTTTGACTATCCTTGGTGTTGTTTGTCACATCCGACCCGCAGCGGAATAAGAGTCGAGGCATAATTGGGTTATCACCAAAGCTCATGATATTTACTAATATGTTTCATATTTATTAAATTCAAATTACATCTCAAAGTTCCAAGTCAAATTCATACAATACAAGGAAAGGAAAAATTAACTAAAACAATCCAAAATCTAAACTGGTTTATTCTTCTAGGCCGCCCTATATGTTTCTTGCTTCAACTTGATCACCTGTATCATGTGTAAAAAATGGGGAATTTTGGGTCAACAGAAGTTGGCAAGTGAACCTTGTTAAAAACATTTGTTATTGATTCATTATTGTAATTAATATAGGAAAATTGTGCAATAATCATATATGAACAAATGTATGTAAACATTAAACCACCTTGCTTAAGTATATAATAAGAATGACAATGTATATGTTGGCAACGTCCCGTTCACGCTCATAGGTAATGGGGAACGGACGGCCTATGCTAATGTATGTGAGATCAAGGCTCAATCAAACGGAGCCGATCTTATGTTGGCAACGCCTGGTTCACGCTCATAGGTAATGGGGAACAGCTCACGCTCATAGGTAATGGGGAGCGGCGGCCTATGAAATGTATGTACTGAAAATGATAAATTAAATCTAAACATCAACCATACAAACAACTGATACATATTAGATACACATTTGATCATGAACATGATGGATGCACAAGTGTTTAATTAAAATAAATAAATAGCGACACATGATACACCCCAAAATGTGATTAAAACGGGGAATTGGTAGAGATTCACACACATTGGGTGCGTTTGCTTGAAGATGTTGAATGCGCACGAGTTTAGAGGATTGATCGACTAGGAATAACTAACCTAATTAATAACGAAAAGGTACGGTAAGTATGTGGATTTTATTAACTATTTTAATAGGATTTTTGGATATATTTTTGTGAGTTTAAGGCTATTTTCTAACTTTAAAAACGTTATTTTTAAGTATTTTAATTGATTTTTAAATTAAATAAATAAATTAAAATAATAAAAAAAATGTTGACTTTTGACCGTTGACCATGACCGTTGACCGTTGACCGGTCCGGTCGCTTATATATGTGCGCTGGGTGAGACTCGAACCGTGACCTCCCGTATGCGTGCACGCAGCTCTACCAACTGAGCTACGTGTCTAACCCGAAATATTTCTGTTTTTAATTATATTTATATACTATTTAATTTAATCCGAAAATCATTTATTTTTAAAAAGGATTTTAATTGCATTGAACCGGTGCCGTTAACCAGTCTCGAACCCGGGACGTGCGAGTTAGTGTTGCACACAGTCCACCGCTGGACTGTGTGTCTAACCTGGTTAATATTCCGGTTTTTATTATACTTAACATCTTACTGAGTTAACCCGGTTCGGTTTCTAAAAAAACATTTTTATTACAGAGGTTAAGGTTGTGATAGGAATCGAACTCGCGTCGTGTATGTAATTGTTTGCACACAGTCCACCGCTGGACTGTGTGTCTAACCCGTTCATAATACTAATTTTAATTAAACTTATAACATAACCAACTTCGTCTTCTTCGCTCAAGAACACAGATAATGACAATTCAACTGTTTCATGTCTAATTCTATTAACAAGCATTGTAAGTAATTGAAAGGTAATGAACGGAGAGAGTTTGGGGGAAGGATGCACCGATCAGCGTCTTTCACAGAACTCCGGCAAAGATTCGTCGGCTCTGTTTGTGAACTTCGGCTGTTAGAATCAATTAACAGTTCTGTTCGATTAGTTATGAAATTGAGGTACTTAAACAAGGATTAACAGAAGTTTGAATGATTATACCGATTCACAGCGTGAGATCAGAAATTTCAGAGGTTTTCCGGCGAGAGCTGAATATTCGGCTACGTCGTATGGGATTGATTCTGATGGTTGGATTGAAGTTAGTAACAGTCTAACAACGGATTGAAACAGAAAGAGTTGAGGTATTTACCGTTTTGAGGTGAGTCTCGGTTTTCCGGCGAAAGTCCGGTGATGACAGGATATTTCCGGCGAGTGAAATTGCTTCGAGAAAAGGTGCGATTTTGAGCGAAAAGGCTACCAGAGACTTGTGGGTGCATTTATAGGGAAGAACATCGATGAATTGGGTCTGATTACCGTCTTGATTCGTCGGTCAATAATTTTCCGGCGGTTTATGACTGATGTCGCGACTGGACATCGGTTATAACCGATGTAATAGTTATTATACACGTTAAGTCACAAGAAACCGACAGTGAAAGGCGAAATCGTCGGGATTTCCGATGACTGCGAATTGGGCGCGTTCATTGACTGATTTGAAATCGAGATTTTGATATTTGAATTAATTGTTTTGATATATTACTAATGAACACAAGTGGCGGAGTGGTTTGGTGAATGAGAGTTAAGACTTTGGCTGACCCGGCTGACCCGGGTTCGAATCCCAGCAGCCTTGTTTTATTTTTAATTTTTTTATTTTCACTTTTTAACAATTTTTGTTTTTAAATCCTAATTTGTTTATTAATTATGTATCGTTTAAAATTAAAATAAGTCATAAATAACAACAAAAATTTAAAACTGATTGTTCGATTAATAAACGAAGCGGGTTTTGAAAACCCGTTTTTCGACGGATGTTACATTGTTCCCTTCCTGGTTTGAGTATTAAGTATTTGTCAAAACGAGTTTTATTTTAAAAGGTTAAACATTATATGATCAAGGATCATATAGGCTTCCGTCAAAGATTGAGGGTAATATCCGAAGACAAAAGAAGGCTGAGTAAAGGATCATACCAGTGAATCCAAGCTAGGATTCTTTATCCTTAAAACTTACAATTTTAGCAACAAAGCATAAAAATTAGTAGAACTCTAGGATCCAGGATCCTTATTTGTTAAGCTTCAGGAACCTGTAATATATGCAACTTGGGACTCAGCCAATATCAATTGAATAAGTCATTAGAAACTGGGGACAAACCCAACAGACTGGGGACAAGCCCAAAAAACAAGGGTAATACTTGAGCTAACGTGAAGACGTTAGAAACCTTAGGATAGTGGTGTACGGCCCACACTGGCGACTAACCAATCGTAAGTGACATGAAATGTCAAAACCTTAGCTAACGTGAAAATGTTAGAAACCTTAGAAACGGATGTATGGTACGTCTACCATTATACTTAGGATCCTACATATAGCCAACATCAATGAAATTGTCAGCCCCTAAAGCGGGTAGTAGTCCCATTGCCTCGAACTATACTTGGATAACGTGCGCTACTGGCGGGGTGTTAAAACCCAATTCGTATGAACGTGAAAAACTTTAAACCTTAGAAGGTAGTGGATACCTTAGGCTGGGGACATGCCCAAAGTCTTGGAGAGGTGGCCAACCTCTTAATCCTTTGTCAAAGATGTAACAAACCCTGCAAAGCTTAAAACTTGATAAAATTGGATGTTAAGAATCTAACATCCTTTTCTCACGATAAATATAATGTGAAATGAATAGTAAAATGTTACCAAGCGAAGGATCATATACCCCTTGAGGATCCTTCATCTTGGACATTAGATTGCGTAAGGATCCTTGATCCTTACATAAAATACATCTTTAGATGGATAGCATTCCAAGCTCTTGGCAGAAGATCACCATCCATAGTTAGTAAACGATATGCCCCCTTTCCAGCTTCAGCTTCAATGAGATAGGGGCCTTCCCACTTTGGTGCCAATTTGCCATCAGCAGGGTTCGTAGTGTTCTGGAATGCTTTCCTTAATACCATATAACCAACTTGAAATCTTCTGAACCTGACATTTTTGTTATATGCTCCAGCCATTCTTTGTTGATAGCTAGCCAACCTTATCCTTGCCAAATCTCTAAGCTCTTCTACGGTATCCAAGTCTTGAGTTAGATTCTCAACATTTGCTTCAGGATCACGGATGCTTGTTCTAGCTATAGGGACTACCATCTGCTTAAGCTCCAAAGACTAAAGAAAAGGGAATTTGACCCATAGCATTCTTAGGAGTTGTTCTATCCGCCCATAAGACATAAGGCAATTCCTCAGCCCATTTGCTTTCTTAGATCTGAGCTTCTTCTTCAAGTTGTTGATGATGATTTTATTGGATGATTCTGCCTGGCCATTAGCTTGTGGGTGGACTGGTGTTGATTTTATCATCCTAATCCCCAACTGTCACAAAAGTTAGTAGTACGACTCCCAATAAACTGGGATCCGTTATCACAAACAATTTCAGAAGGAATACCAAATCTAGTAATGATGTTTCTTTTAATAAAGGATATAACTTCCTTTTCTCTGCCTTGGGCGAAAGCTTCAGCTTCTATCCATTTGGAGATGTAGTCTGTCATAGCTAACATGAACACTTTTCCACCTGGAGCTTTGGGAAGCTTGCCTACTATATCCATTCCCACCTCATAAATGGCCAAGAAGAGGATATAGGATGCAGAGGTTCTACCGGTTGATGAAGAATGTTACTATGTTTCTGGCAAGAATCACATTTCCTTGCATACTCCACAGAATCCTTCTTCATTGTTGGCCAATAATATCCTATTCTGAGGATCCTTGAGAATAATGCTCTACCCCCAGTGTGATTTCCATAGTCTCCTTAATGAAAATCCTTTAAGACTTCTTGGATCTCAGTATTCTCAATGCACCGTTGATAGGGACCTGCAAGAGATCTTTTATACAACAAGTTTAATTACAGTGAATTGGGATACCTTGATCTTAAATTCTCTTGGGTTTTCCCCAGTAGGAACTTCTCCATTCTGAATGTATTTCAGAATTGGAAGGATCCAAGATCCTGAATTCGACTGTATATCATCACTAGGTAGAATTGCAGTATCATCCACTATCTCCATTGTTTCATTTTCCTCAATTGCAGGAGCAAGGACATGGATAATGGGAATCTTTACATGCTATGGCATCTTCAATGAGGATCCAAGGTTGGCTAAAGCTTCTGCTTCTGAATTTTCTTCCCTAGGTACTTGTGTTAAACTGAAAAGAGCAAAAGAATCTGCCAATTTCTTGACTATCTCTAAATATTTAATTAGTTTTTCACCTTTAACCGCATAGGATCCATTGTAATGATTAGTAATTAGTAAAGAATCTACAAATACTTGAAGATAACTGATCCTCATATTTTTAGCTAGCTGCAAACTTGCTATCAAGGCTTCATATTCAGCCTCATTATTAGTGGTCTGAAATTCCAAGCTATAGAGGGGTATAATGTCCCCCTGTGGCGATTTTATAGTAAGCCTAGTCCAGTTCCCTTGACATTTGAAGATCCATCTGTGAAGAGTGTCCAAGGATCCTTGGTCTCCTCAAGTTGTTGCACTTCCAATTCAGCTTCCCTTTGTAATCACTACTGAAATCAGCCACAAAGTCAGCCAAAGCTTGGGATTTAATGGCAGTCCTGGGTTCGTACTTAATGTCATATGCACTAAGTTTAACTGCCCACTTTGCCAACCTGCCAGACATCTCGGGCTTCATGAGGACATTCTTAATAGGAAAGTTAGTCTTAACAATTATATATGAGTTTCCAAATAGTGTCTAAGTTTAGTAGAAGCCATGATTAAAGCAAGAATAAGTTTCTCTAAATGAGAATACATGGCCTCGCATCAAGTAGACTTTTACTTACATAGTATACCGAATGTTGTTGGCCTTCATGATCCTTAACTAGGACCGCGCTTACCGCTTTACCTGAGACAGCTAGGTATAAGGATAACGGTTCCCCTTTTTCTGGTTTCATTAAAGCTGGTGCAGAGGATAAGTAATCCTTGAGGGCTTGTAGAGCAGCTTCATGCTTTTCAGTCCATTCAAACTTCTTATTCTTCCTCATAATATCGTAAAAATCTTTGCATTTTTTGATGATTTTGAGATGAATCTGCTCAAAGCTGCAATTCCCCCTGTCAATATTTGAACATCCTTGCATTGGCAGGAGATTTGATGTCGACTATGGCTTTTATCTGCTCCGGACTTGCTTCGATTCCTCTTTTGGTCACCATATATCCTAAAAACTTTCCAGCTTTAACTCCGAAATGGCATTTGGAAGGTTTCAACTTCATGTTGTACTGGTCAAGGATGTTGAATGCTTCTTCAAGGTCCTTCAGGTGATCCTCAGCTCTCTCAGATTTGACCGCCATATCATCTATGTATACTTCCATTGTGTGTCAAGTTGCTCCTTGAACATCATATTCACCAGCGTTTGGTATGTAACACCTGCATTTCTTAAACCAAAGGGCATAGCAATATAACAATATATGCCGGTGGGTGTCATGAACCTGTATCCTCTTGATCAGATGGTTCCATCTGAATTTGCTGAAATCCAGATGAAGCATCTATAAAAGTTAACAACTCATGACCCGCCGAAGCATCACCATGGAGTCAATGTGGGGTAAAGGGAAAGGATCCTTGGGACATGCCTTGTTCAAATCAGTAAAATCGACACATACCCTCCACTTCCATTTTTCTTTTGAACAACAACCACATTGGCTAATCATCTTGGATACTTAGACTTTTCTTATCATACCTGCCTTTAGTAACTTGTCTACCTCATCTTGGATAATTGCATTTCTTTCAGGTGCAAATTTTCTCCTCTTTTGGTGTATTGGCCTGAAAGATTTGTCAATACCAAGTTTATGAGTAATAACATCTTTTGAAATACCTGTCATGTCTTCATGTTTCCAGGCAAATGTATATTTTCTTCTTTTAAGGAAGGATATCAAATCCTTTTCAATGTCATTCTGGATCTCAGATCCTATAAATGTTTTGGATTCAGGATCCTCAGGATTTAACAAAATATCCTTGACAGTCTTCTTCTCTAGCCTCATGACGTCTCTCGGAGGACACTTTAATTGCCATGCTTCCCTAGGCTTCGAAGCTAGTTTCATTGAAGAAGTATAGCAATTCTTAGCTTCTTGCTGGTCACTTTCTATTTTAACAACTCCCCACGGAGTAGGCAACTTCACACACTGGTGATACGTTGAAGGGACTGCTTTCATGTCATGTATCCATGGCCTGCCAAGGATAACATTACAACAAGATAAGCAATCTATTACACAAAACTTTTGAATAGAATTTACTCCCTCTATATAAATTGGTAATTTGATGTCCCCCAATGTATTCTTCGTTTCACCACTGAATCCTACAAGGACCAAGGACCTAGGAGTAATCTCAGATTCAGGAATGTTCATCCTTTTTAGGACATCTAATTGAATGATGTTCATGGAGCTACCTCCATCTATAAGGATCCTGCGAACAAATGGTTAGAAATAACTAAGGTAATAACTAAACCGTCATGACGAGGGTCCTGTATGTCTACACGATCATCCTCATCAAAGGATATAACTTTCTGCTGAGTTAATGTGGACGTTCGAACTGGTCTTTCCCCATTTTCCATCTTTATTTCTTTGGCATGCTTTTTACTGCCGAAAACGAGGTTCCACATATATCCAAGCCTCCGGAGATGAAATGAGCGTCTGATGGTGGGGGAGGAGCTCTTTTAAGAACTTTCTCAGGATCTTGGTTCCTTGATCGTTTCCTTCCAAGCAATTCCTTCAGGTATCCTTTGCTGAGAAGATAACCAATCTCCTTCCTCAAGGCTATGTATTCATCAGTAAGGTGACCAAAATCCTCATGATAAGCGCACCATTTGGACTTATCCTTAGTGGCTGTGGGCTTGTCATTCTTTCGCGGCCACCTAGCTTTGTCACCTTAATTCTGATAGCAAGTGTTTTGGTCAAAAATTACCGAAACAATTTAGTGATCAAATTAGTTTTGTGAGGTAGTGTGCTAGCAATGTTTATGAAAAATGTGTTGGTTTGCTTGTTAGTAAAAATAGTTTTCAGGATACAGCTCGGCATATTGAGCTATATCAACAATCAAACAATGAACGAAAATGTAAAGGTTGACAGGAGATGTACGAGGAAAGCCCTTGATCAATCTAGATCTCCGACATAAAACCTCGTGAGCTGAAAATCGCAGCTGCCTCGTTCTTCTTATTACTTCAAAACTCAGGATACAGTGCAGGATAATTCCCAGATCGTTGTTATGTGTTACAAAAATTGCTAGTGAAGAGTGTTTGTGTGTAATTGCAAGAGAAAGTGTTAGAACTTGATAAGTAGTGAGTTTCAGTGCCGTGACCTATCGATATGGTTATCTGGTATTTATAGTTACAAAGAAAAACGAACTCTCCTAAAATGATGGGATGCCTTGGAATATTCGCTAGTGAATGTTGTTGACCAGGTATTGCGGCTTCAACGTCTCTTTCTAACCATTTAGACCGAGTCTTCAGGTGAATGAGTCTTCTGAATGTTGTGATCTTGCAGCCATGTCCTGCATGCGAATAATTAGTAATCACCAGGATACTGCCTCAGGATGTTACAATATCCTGGTCTGGTATCCTGATCGTTAACAACAATAATTTAATTCAGGATATGGGCTCAGAATTTCTCCTATAACAATTGTCCCAAAAATGTTACCGTTTGAGGATACTGAGCACTAACGGTTACATTTTCCACGAGCTTCAAGGTAATTACGAGATAAGACTTTGATGTGATCAACTTGCAACCACTCAGACTATAAACACTCATCATCCCCCTATATTGCTTCATCTCTATCCTCATTCTCTTTCAAGAAATCAAAAGGTAACATATTTCTCCCCTTCTTCATTCCTTTCTTTTTCCCTATGATATGACAAGACAGACGAGATCAAGCTCCAGTGACTCTGCACCTTCGTTCACGCCACAAAACCTTCTTCAAAATCCCGAGAAAGAAGTGTGTTCTTTTGACAATGCACACCTGTCGGCACTCAGGACTTCGGGTATCTTCCCGGAAGGGACGGTATTCCATATTAACCTTTGGGTCCTTCCGGCTTTCCCTTTTTTCTGATTTCATCACTGATTTCTTTCACACCACCGTCCTTAGTTTCAGCCAAACCATGCCCATGCTTTGGAGGGTTTGGCAGTTCTTGATCGCATCACGAATGAGCGCATTCCTGAGCTCTGTGTCAATGATCTCCCCATTGCTTACCGGCTAAGACCCATGGGTCTAATCGGTTCCTGTTTTACTCCACTTCCAGCGATCCTTTGATACTCTGAGCCACCAGGAATGAAGAGGAATGGAAATCCAAGTTCTTTTTTGTAAAAAGAGATTCAATTCCAAGTGGAGCAGATTATCCGGTGAAGTGGTTAACCAAGGGTATGAACTAGGGTTATTAGGGTTATCCTTAGATATATCCTGTTCAATATCCTGTCTAATATCTTCCTCATGTTTTGTGCAGCTGACTTCAGGAAACTAGCACCTCCCCTTGTTGATTCGGAGACCAGGGATTAAAGTTATCTACCAGCTGCCGGAGATTGAAAGAAGCTTCATTCCAAACCCAACAGCATCAATCCAACATTCCAGTTCCAACATGTCTGGTAAGTCCTCACTTTTTGTTTAAAGTTCTTGTATCAGTTTAATTAGAAGAAATATTGAATAATTAAGTTTGAAATTACTCCCTGTTTGCAGCACCAGCCAAGATTCCAGAAGTCTTCGATCTCGATGAGTTGGATAGCTACTCTGGAGCTTCACCAGTGAAGACAGAGCCAAGCTCCAAATCTTTGTCGTATCAAAGCTCTCCCCCAGCTGCAAACCCTCTGTTGTGCCTAAGCCTTCCTCAAGTTCCAGACCTCGGGCCTCAAGTTCTCGAAAGAGAAAGCATACTGACTCCCCCGTCGCTTCAGCTGAGGCCTCTCCTTCCTATGAGAACCTTGGATTTGCAGAATCCAGCAGCCTCATGACTTCCCTTCTTAACCAGTAAATATCCTCATCCTATATCCTGGAATATATGTTGAATTGATATCCTGGTTAATTATACTGACATCCATACCTTACACTGTAGGGTCTTGAACGCCTGACACATCTCCAGGTTATGGCTTGTGATTCTGTCAAGGCATTGGAGGTCACTAAAGAAGGCAGAGATCGCCAATGAGGATCAGAGGAAGATCACCGAGGCCATGTCACAACATTACGAAGACAAACCCAAGGCTATGGCCCGGGATACCAAGCTTGCCAAGGAGAAGGTAGCTCAAGAGGCCCAGGCTAAACTGGACGCCGCTCAGCTTCAACACGAACAAGACCTGATTGCCTACCGGGAAGGCCTCAAGGGTTCCGTTGTCGTCTCCCTCCTTCAAGCCAGGTTAAAGATGGCTTATGAAGCCAGAGCAGCAGGCTTTGAATGCCCTACCTGGGACACTGAAGCCTGGGAGGCAAAACTGAAGGACCTTGGTGGCAAACCCTTAGAGCGCATTGCAAAACCGGCGACTGAGGATCTTCCAAAGGCGGTTGAAGCTATCAAGGAATTCTGGGGCTGTTCTGGAGTGGATGTTGTTGGTGATGCTGAGGCTAAGGAGGCAGTGAAGGTTAGTGAAGATGCTGTTGTGTGAGAGCATCGAAGTGGGCAATGATGGATATTATTGCTTAGGCCGGAGCCCACTTGTCTTTTGATTTGATGGTCTGTACCCCCTTTAAATAATTTACTTTTCCTGTACTCAAACAATTTACATTTCCTACATAATATGATGACAAAAGGTGGAGGGTCCCGGGTTTCAGGACGAAGCCCTTGGTCGTCAATGTTCATATGCTTTAGAACTTATCACACTCTTGGTGGATGGGTTTGGTTTAAGACAAAGCCAAGAGTGTGATGTTTTGACTTGTTAATAAACTAATCTTTTAGCCTTATCTGTTGTTGTTATGTTTTTGTTTTGAGAAACATGTATGAAATATTCTGATCAAATATCCTGGTCAGGATACTGATATAAATGTTTAATACTTTTGTTACTAGATAAAAGCCTGGTTGAACATTACTTTATAGAAAACTTAGGTTATTCAGATAGGGCTTTCAAGTTTTGAAAAACAAAAAGTCATACCAGAAACACTTATGTAATAATTTCCAACTTCAACTTTGGATCCTTCGCAATGTCCCCAGCATAGATGTCCCCTGTCTGTGCAGGATCAACTTATCGCATCAGGATATCATCCTTTAAGTAATTTTCCAATTGATCTTTGAACTTAGCAATCTTCTTTCAAACATAGTTGCACTTGTTCATATTTAAGAGTATTCGTGGGATTATCCAACAACTTTGCTTTTACTGGGGTTAAACCCATTTTCCATGCATATAAGCAGGAGTATAAGAATCTCAAAACTTGAAAAGGTGAAAACCTTTAAGCCTTTGAGTTTTACTGGGGATATTACCCACGTTTCGTGCGCTACAGGCGGGAGTGTATAAACTCCAAGACTTAGGAAGGTGAAAACCTTTAAACCTTAGAGAGTGTGAAAATACCCTTTCGCGAGAGAGGGTGATCAATCCTCATACACCTTAAGGATCCATGATATAGCCAATAATAACGAAATTGTCAGCCACTGTTACATGAACTGGTCCCGCTATCTTGAACTATTCCCGGATACTTGCGCTCCAGGCGGGTGTTTAAACCCAATTCGGGAGAAAGGTGAATACCTTTAAACCTATGAAGGGATCTGTATCCCTTAAACGTGAGAGAAGGGGCCAATCCTCTGGTCTTTCGATCCATCTTGAGTTAATATCTTGGAGCATTATCCTGAAGCATATCCTACAAGACACCTTCAAACTAAGGTGGGTGTTAGCTTGGCTAACACCCCTCCGATGCTAAGTAACACCTTGATGCAAAGTCAGTTTGGGTTTCAAAGAATATTAAATTAAATATATTTAAAAGAGATAGAATTCATACCATCCTGAGTCAGAAAGTAAATCCTAAACTCACTTGAAATAAGCTTTAAGATGTATAACATTCCAGGATCTTGGCAACATATCCCCTTCCATTGTCTTGAGTCGGTATGCTCCTTTTCCTGACTCTGATTCAATTTCATATGGTCCTTCCCATTTTGGGGCTAACTTCCCATCATCAAGATTGGTTGTATTCTGAAATGCTTTCCTCAAAACCCAATCTCCAACTTGGAACCTCCTAGTCCTTAAATTCTTATTATATGACTTGGTTGTCCTTTGTTGATAAGCTGCCATCCTTAGTTTTGCTGCATCCCTTGTTTCATCAACAGTATCTAGTTCTTGACATAAGACTTCAGGATTCGCTTGAGGATCCCGTAGGCTTGATCTTGCCGTAGGTATCACCATCTCTGTTGGAATCACAAACTTCTGCCCCAAATACCAATGAGAATGGAGTTTGTCCAGTTGCATTCTTCACTGTTGTTCTATCTGCCCACAATACAAATGGTAGTTCTTCAGCCCATTGTCCTTTCTTGGCACCTAACCTTTTCTTCAAGCTATTGACAATTATCTTGTGGAGGGATTCTGCTTGTCCATTAACCTGAGGATGCACCGCTGTTGACGTGATCATGTTGATTCTCCAATTTTTACAAAATTCGATGGTTCTTTTGCTTATAAATTGAGAGCCATTGTCACAAATTGTCTGGCCGATATCCGAATCTTGTCAGGATATTCCTCTTGATGAAAGATACCACTTCTTGATCCTTTACTTGGACAAAGGCTTCTGCTTCAACCCACTTGGAAAATAATCTGTCATTGCCAACATGAAGACCTTTCCTCCCAAGCCTTAGGTAGTTTCCCCACTATATCCATCTCCCACTTCATAAATGGCCAAGGGGATATGATAGGATATAATGGTTCAACAGTTGATGTAGTATATTGTTGTGTCTTTGGCATGCATCACATTTTCGAGCATACATCGCAGCATCCTTCCTCATGGTCGGCCAATAATATCCTGTTCTCAACACTTTTGAGAATAAAGATCTGCCCCCTAGTATGGTTGCCACAATCTCCTTCATGTATATCCTGAAGTGCCTCCTTGGTTTCAGGATCTTCCAAGCACCGTAGATATGGACCTGCAAGGGATTTCTTATACAAAACATTATTTATGATAGTAAAACGGGATACCTTCATTCTGAAAGCCTTGGGACTTTCATCCTTTGGGATATCTCCTTTGTCAAGATACTTCACAATTGGAGTCATCCAGGATTCATTCTTCTCAGGGTATCCATCACCAGGATCCTGCACAGTTACTACTTCCTTATCCTAAGACTTAAAAATTCCGTAGCCGGGTACAGGATATGTAGTATTGGTATCTAAGTTCCTTCCGGTATCCTGACAGTAGATCCTAAATTTGCAAAAGCATCTGCTTCAGCATTTTCTTCTCTTGGTACCTGTTCCAAATGTAAAATTTTCGAAATATCCTGCTAATTTTTTTAACAATTTCAAGATATTCAGCTAACTTTTCACCTTTGACTGCATAAGATCCATTGAAATGGTTAGTAATCAACAGGGAATCAACATACACTTGTAAACATTTAACATTCATATTCTTAGCCAATTCTAATCCTACTATCAGGGCTTCATACTCAGCTTCATTATTAGTAGCAGGAAATTCACATCTAATAGCTTGGGGTAATATGTCCCCCTGTGGCGATTAGTAGTATCCCTAATCCTACACCTCTTACATTGGATGCACCATCAGTATACAATATCCAAGATCCTTAACTCTCATCTTGTTGTTGTACTTCTAGGTCAGCCTCATTTTGGATATCACTACTAAAATCAGCCACAAAGTCTGCTAGAGCCTGAGACTTTATAGCCTTTCTAGGTTCATATACTAAATCGTATGCACTTAGTTTTACGGACCACTTAGCCATCCTACCAGACATCTCAGGTTTCCTAAGCACATTTTAACAGGATAATTGGTTTTGACATAAATTCTATGTGTTTCAAAGTAATGTCTAAGCTTAGTTGATGCCATGACTATAGCTAGTATCAATTTTTCTGAATGTGAGTATCTAGTTTCAGCATCTAACAAACTTTTACTAACATAATAAACAGGATACTGCTGACCTTCATGATCCTTTACCAGGACAACACTTACTGTGTTCCCCGATACTGCAAGGTATAGGGATAAGGGTTCACCATCCTTGGGCTTCATCAACAGGGGTGCACTTGAAAGATATTGTTTTAGTTCTTGTAGAGCAACTTCATGTCTTTCTCCCCATTCAAATTTTTTGTTCTTCTTCATGATATCGTAAAATTCCTTGCATTTTTCCGAGGATCTTGATATGAACCTATTCAACGCTGCTACCCGTCCTGTTAATCTCTACACATCCTTCATGTTGGATGGTGATTTGAGATCCATGATAGCTTAATCTATTCTGGGCTTGCTTCTATTCCCCTCTTGGTCACCATATATCCTAGAGATTTTCCTGCCCCCACTCCGAAGTTACACTTAGCAGGATTCAGCTTCATATTATACTGGTTCAGGATATTGAAAGCACATTCAAGATCCTGAAGATGATCCTCGGCTTTCTTGGATTTACCACCATATCGTCAATATACACCTCCATCGTGTCCCCAAGTTTGTCTTTGAACATCATATTGACTAGCCTCTGGTATGTTGCCCCTGTATTTTTTAAACCAAAAGGCATGGCAGGATAACAGTATATACCTGTTGGTGTCATGAATGTTGTGTCTTCTTGGTCGGATGCTCCATTTGGATTTGCTGAAATCCTGAGGATGCATCCATAAACGGTCAACATTTCATGACCGGCAGTTGCATCTACCATCGAATCTATATGAGGTAATGGGAATGAGTCTTTAGGACAGGCTTTATTGAGGTCTGTGTAATCTACACAAACTCTCCACTTTCCATTCTTCTTCTGGACCACCACCACATTTGCTAGCCACTTAGGAAATTTAACTTCCCTAATCATCTTGGACTTCAACAACCTTTCAACCTCCTCTTGTATAATCGCATTCCTTTCAGGAGTGAATTTCCTTCTCTTTTGTTGAATGGGCGTGAAGGATTTGTCAATTCCAAGTTTTTGAGTTATAATATCTTTTGATATACCTGTCATGTCTTCGTGTTTCCATACAAATGTGGACATCCTGCATTTCAAAAAGTTAGTAAGCTGACTCTCAATATCCTAAGGGATATTGGTTCCTACAAGCACCGAGATATCTGTATTATCCTGGTCCAGGACAACTTTCTTAACATCCTGCTCCGAAGTTTCCACGATATCCTGGGCTTGTATCTTTAATTGCTATCCTGCCCTATATTTTGTTGATACCTTCATCGAAGAGGAGTAGCATTCCTTCACCTCCTGTTGGTCGCTTTCCACTTTGACTACCCCCAAGGAGTAGGGATCTTGACACATTGATGATAGGTGGAAGGCACAACTTTCATATCATGAATCCATGGCCTGCCTAATATAATATTATAGCAGGATAACGAGTCCATGACACAAAATCGTTGCATCGAATTCACTCCTTCAACGTATACAAGCAGCTCTCCAACCTGTTCTTCGCTTCTCCGCTGAACCCTATAAGCATAGTGGACTTCAAGGTAATCTCCATTTCTGGGATGTTCATCGTCTTCAGGGTCTCAAGTTGAATGATGTTGACCAAGCTACCATTGTCCACCAATATCCTGTGCACAAAATGGTTAGCAATATACAAAGTGATTACCAGACCATCATGATGAGGATCCTGAATACTATCCCGGTCTTCACTGTCGAACTTATCATTTTGTCAGTTGTAAGTGTTGTCACCCTCGTTGGCTTATCCCCTCTTTCTGACTTTGCCTCTTTGGATGACTCTTAGCTGCAGAATAAGAGGTTCCGCATATATCGGATCCTCCAGATATGAAATTGATTATCTTGGCGTCTGGGGGAGGCGATGCTGCTCGTTCAGGATCCTTGTCAGTATCCTGGCCCTTATTCTTCTTCCTGCTGATGAGATCTTTTAAGTAGCCTTTGCTTAGTAGATAGCTTATCTCCTTTCTCAGGGCTATGCAATCTTCCGTCATATGTCCAAAATCTTCATGGAAGGCGCACCACTTGGACTTATCCTTCCAATCAGCCTTTTGTTAGTTCTTCCTTGGCCACCTTGCTTTATCTCCTAAACCCTGCATGGCATATATTAATTCAGGAGTATTAACAGAAAAACATTATTCAGATAACTCAGGATACTCCTCAGGATCTTCATCCTCAACACATTCACTTTTTTGCTGTCATTTCTGCCATATGGCTTAGAGCGATATGGCTTGTACGAGGATTCTGAATTCCTGTTAGTTGATTCATATGTTGAGGATGAATTAGTTCTCTCTTGCATTTTCTTGTCGTCCTCAAGCCTGATATATCTTAGAGCCCTGTTTCGAGCTTAGTCCAAGTTCCTGCAAGGATTCATTACAAGATCCTGATAAAAGGGAGAATCCTTTTGTAATCCCATCTTGAATTCCTGTACAACTGTAGCAACATCAAGATGTGGGATATCTAAGGATTCCCTACTAAATTTATTCACATAATCCCTAAGGGATTCTTGAGGCCCCTATGTTATCCGGTAGAGGTCACTTATTAGTTTTTCAAAGCTTCTACTACAAGAAAATTGACTGTTAAACAAATTAACCAAATGAGCAAATGATGTAATTGAATGAGGTGGAACGCTTAAGAGCCACTTCAAGGCTGATCCTGTCAGAGTAGAGCCGAAGCCCTTGCAAAGACATGCTTCTTTAAGATCTGGTGGAATAAGATTCACTTCCATCCTCTCCCTATACTGGGCAATATGCTCTTCAGGATCCGTCGTCCCATCATAAAGCTTCATGTTGGGGGTTTGGAATCTCTTTGGGATTTCAGCATCACAAATGTGGCGAGCAAAACGGGATATGTTGTGACTATCCTGGGATACTTCCGGTATGGGCTGCATTACCCCAGGTACACTTGATATCATATCCTTCAGTTTCTGAAGCTCTCTGGAGAGTGCTGAGGTTACACTTGTATCCTGCGAAGATCCAACATTGTTAGTAGCAAGGGTATTAACATTATTAGATAGGTTACCAGTCTGTTGATTCTGGCCATATCCTGGAGCGTATCCTGGGCCCCTTACAGTCGATATCCTGGTGATGAGGGTATCTCAGGAACATTGCTCCGAGAACGGCTTTGTACGAAATTGCCCTGATTATCCTCAGTATACACCGCTGAACTAAAGTTCAGATTCTTGGGCTGCAAGAGAGTGACAACATCCTCGGCAGGTCTCTTGGAGTTGGACTTCAAGAGTTGTATTTCTCTCATTATCATTTGGTTAGTTTCCTGCTGTTGCTTAATTTGATCCTGTATATTACCAAACAAAGCTAAAATTTCATCATTAGAAGCCATAATAGGAGTTCTCCCTGGAACACCAGATCTGTAGACATTCTGAGTAGGCAGAGTGTCCCGGGATGGAGGTGGTGGAAGCACTAAACCGGTTGTAGCAGAGGTTGTAGCAGGCATGGAGGAAGAGCTCATGTTTGATTTCAAAGCCATCGAAAACAGTTGTGAAAAAAGTTTTGAAAACAAAAAGCCAAGTAATGATTTTAACAAAGCTTTTAGTAGAAATAGCACCACTCGCCCCACGGTGGGGCCAAATTGTTCTGGTCAAAAATTACCGAAGCAATTTAGTGATCAAATTAGTTTTGTGAGGTAGTGTGCTAGCAGTGTTTATGAAAAATGTGTTGGTTTGCTTGTTTGTAAAAATAGTTTTCAGGATACAGCTCGGGATATTGAGCTATATCAACAATCAAACAATGAGCAAAAATGTAAAGGTTGACAGGAGATGTACGAGGAAAGCCCTTGATCAATCTATATCTCTGGCATAAAACCTCGGGAGCTGACAATCGCAGCTGCCTCGTTCTTCTTATTACTTCAAAACTCAGGATACAGAGCTGGATAATTCCCACATCGTTGCTATGTGTTATAAAAATTGCTAGTGAAGAGTGTTTGTGTGTAATTGCGAGAGAAAGTGCTAGAACTCAAAAGTAGTGAGTGTCAGTGCCGTGACCTATCGATCTGGTTATCCGGTATTTATAGTTACAAAGAAAAATGAACTCTCCTAAAATGATGGGATGCCTTGGAATATTCGCTAGTGAACGTTGTTGACCAGGTATTGCGGCTTCAACGTCTTTCTTCTAACCATTTAGGCTGAGTCTTCAGGTGAATGAGTCTTCGTGAACGTTGTGATCTTGCAGCCATGTCCTGCATGCGAATAATTAGTAATCACCAGGATACTGCCTCAGGATGTTACCACTATCCTGGTCTGGTATCCTGATCATTAACAGCAACAATTAAGTCAGGATATAATTCAGGTATAGGCTAGAATTTCTCCCATAATAGCAAGGATTAGTTCATTATTATCAGCAGAAAAAACAATATTCAGAGATTGGAGGATAATCCTCATCATCTTCCTCATGCTCGACTGCATGCACATTGTGGTTGTCACTCTTAGAGTATGACTTGGATCGATTATTCTTAAAGAATCATCCTTGCTTTTCCTGTTTTGAGGATCCTGACAATCTCTCCTGGATCCTTTTATCATCCTCTAAATGAATAAACGTCAATGCCCTGTTCCTCACTTCATCTAAATTCCTGCAAGGTGTCATAACAAGGTCATCATAGAATGAGGAATCTATCAGCAATCCCATTTTGAATGCTTCCATAGCAGTGGCAATATCCAGGTTAGGGATTTCTAAGGATTCTCTACTAAAATTTGTGATGTAATCTCTTAATGATTCATCACGGCCTTGGGTTATCCTATACAAATCACTAGTTAATCGTTCAAAGGTACTACTACATGAGAATTGATTCTTGAACAAGTTGACTAAATGAGAAAATAAAGTAATTGAGTAAGGAGGAAGACTTAGCAGCCACTTAGTGCTGATCCATTGAGTGTGGATCTGAAGCCCTTACATAGACAGGCTTCCTTTAATCTTTCTGGAATGGGGTTGATCTCCATTCTCTCCTGGTATTGTGCCACATGCTCCTCCGGATCAGTTGTACCATTGTATAGCTTCATGTTGGGGGTTTGAAAGCGTTTTGCTATCTCGGCACTGCATATAGGAGGAGCAAAATGAGACACCCTATGACTTCCATCTGGGATCTACTGTCCTTGAGTTTCTGGAGTTCCTGTGCAATAGCCTGATTGATACCTGTATCCTGCATGGAACCATAATTAGTACCAAAAGATGTATTGAAATTGTTACCTCCTGACTGGTTTGGAACCGGTATCCTGGAAGTATATCCAAAAGTAGACACTTCAGGTGCAACCGTTGGACCAGATGAGGCAATAGTCTACATAGGAATGAAGTCTCCTGTATGGACTTCATAATTCCTGGATGGATGGCTCCCTAAGGATCCTTGATCCTCGAACAAGTTGAATCATTGAACTTAAGATGAGGATCCTTGATGTAGTGCATATAATCCTCTGGACTGGTACATTTCTTGCCATCCTCCATGTTCATGGAAGAATCCTTGAGGCTCTATGATTCCTAGTGATCCTCGTTGAAGGATAGATGATCTCGAGGCTGGAAGTAGGATCCTGAACTTGAGAAGAGGATCCTTGAGCCTGTGTCATCGCCAGTGATCCTTGCTGATAGTTGGAGGATCCTTGAATTTGAACACCAGATCCTCTGGAATGCTGGACCATTGATGCTGGAGAAGTGAAGTCCAATGACCTGGGCATCAGTGGATAGTGATCCTCTACTGATCTCTTCTGCTTCTTTATTTCATCAATCTCCCTGAGGATCCTCTGGTTGGTTTTGTCCTGTTGCTCCACGTAATTCTTCATCTGCAAAATCAAAGTAGAAACATCACTGTTAGTAGCCGTAGACGAAGAAACAGTGGAGGTTTTCGATCCTGTGTCACCATGTGTAGTTTTCTTCAGATGATTCTCAGCAATCTTTTGATATGCAGGGGGAATGGGTGGCAACGATGCACTAGTCTGGGATGAGGTAACCGCCGGCATGGCATTTGAAGTGGATTTTCCTTGAGAAGCCATGTGATCGATGGAAATGAATAGAAATGAACGAAATTTTTAGAATTGAAGCATCGATTGCCCCATGGTGGGCGCCAAACTGTTTTGGTCAAAAATCACAATAAGGATAATGTAACCAAATCTGATTTTGTGAGGTTGAGTGCTTCTGTGTCAAATGATTATATGAACAAAATAGAATGGTAAACTACGATGAACACTGAGATTTATACGAGGAAAAAGCCCTTGATCAATGTATGATCTCCGGCATAAAAAACCTCGGGTGATGGAAACTACCGATCACTGAATGTATTATATGAAAAAGATTACAACTTTGGAAGTATTGAGCTTGTTACAATGATTTCTAAAGTAGTATTCGAGAGAGAATGTTTGCGGGTGTGTATGTGGAAAAAATTATGCAAGTGTGTTCCTACTTAGCTCAATACCCCTCTTATCTTAGCTAAAAGTATCTTTAACTAACTATCCGAAAATCTCGGCATGCATCCACGTTCATCTTCAACGGTTATTAGCTTATTCACGTGCTGGAATTATAAGCATATTCCCGGTTAGAACAAGTCTTTCTTCGTCCAAGACCTGCATAAAAATATTAATGAAACAAGAGAATAATTGTTAGTAAGCATACATATAGATAAGGATCCTTGATCCTCAGACTCCTTGCTTCATATGTTAAGGATAAATGATTCAAGTTAAGCCTCAGGATAGATGATCTAGAGATGCTGAAAATAAGCCCCTAATAGTTATCATGATGCAAAAAAGGTTCGGTCAACTTGGAGGTATGCAACGTAACTGGACCGAAATGTAAGGGCTCTGGTAAGCCATTTCTCTGGCAAGCCCCAAAGGACCGTTAGAGATAAGTTTGCCCGGTTAACCCAAATGACAACGATTCTAAACTTAGAGAACGTGTCTGAAATTTTGGGCTTCTGGGTGAGAATGCGGGACTCATGACTTGGAGAATGACTCCAGCGAGGTGAGGCAGGTTTTAGGTATGAGGGTTGATTTCAAACCCGAGGCCATAGAGGCTCTTGAGTAGTGATTTTGGGTTTCTTAAATCAATTCAATTTGTAACATGTTAAAAATATTATTCCTTTATTAATAATTCAATATGTGTTTTATTTCTTATATTATTTCTAATATAATTTACTTTAATTCTATGTGCTGAGGTCCTTTTATAAAATGGTGGGCTTGGACTAGCTTTGGTGTGCACATGGGCTTATTACGTTGTGGGTTGCTGATGGATGTTGATGGCTTAGCTTGGATGCATAATGTGCTTGTGTTCAATTGAATACCGGGCTTTGGCTTTGCGTATATAATGCATAGATAATGAGTCTTTCTCTTATCTCATTATCTCTACTCCATTGTTCTCACTTCCTTTCTCTATTCTCTCTCTAAAGTTAGGGTTCTTGTGAGATTTGTGAGTTTTGGTGATTTCTCTGATCATATTTTTAGAGCAGATAATCTTGTTGATGATCTACATAAGCTGAGCGTTGTTCTTGATTCTTTGTCGACAAACTGTGTTCACTAATTCTTGTATTTGTCCTTGAAATCTGTGCCGACTGGTTTGTTAATAAAGAGATCTTGTTGCTTCTTGATACTGTCAGAGCACTAGGTGCTCTTGGGGTTATCTTCTTCTGCTGTGTTTCGAGGGTTTTCTCTTTCAGATCTGGTCAGATCTGGGTTGATTTCTGGTGATCTTTAGTGTCTTGGTAAATCTGTGTGTCTGTCGATTCCAGATCCAGTGTCTCTTGGCTTCTTGGAGTTTATGCTTCACTTGGAGATTGAAACCCTAATTTATAGGGTGGGTTTGGTGTTAATCGGAAAAGTTCTCGTTGGTCTCTATTTTTAGGGCAAACTGACAGAACTTGGTCTTCTTTTCAGTCTTGTAGCCCTAAGTGAAGGCTACAATCCTGTGCTATTGGAGGGAGTTAAATGTTTATGTGAGATTGTTCTTTCTCTTATCTTTTTTTTTTATTTTTATTGCATACATTGAGTCAGTGAGTCTAGGCATTTTGTTGCCGGGTTTAGACAGACCAGTTTGATTGTTTTGGGATACAGAGAGGGTACATTATGTTGCATTTGTGTATGTTTTCTGGTTACTTGTGGCTTCCTGGATATTTTCTGCGGAGGCATCTATTGAGTGACGAACCTCTGATCGGACCGTTGTCCTGGTTTCGCCGATTTATTTTGTTTTTTGTTTGTTTTCTTGGTCTTGTGTATTTTTTGTTAGTTGTTTGATAAGGTTGGTGATTCTGTGGTTACTACTAGTGATACTATAGCTTCTACTAGTGCTACTCTGGTTAGCAAAATTGATGCTGGTGACCCTTTGTTTCTTCATCCTAGTGATTGTGTGAATTTGACCATTTTTAATATTAAACTTAAGGGCATTGAGAATTATATGGTTTGGGTAAATTCTATGAAACTTGCTTTACAAGTTAAGCATAAAATAGGGTTTGTTAATGGTACTTATTCTAGGTCTAATACTGATGATGTTTTAGGTAGACCATGGGATAGGTGTAACTCTATTATTCTTACTTGGATTCTTAATTATGTGTCTGAAGAGTTGTATCTTGGTCATGTGTATTCCACATTAGCTTCTGATGTTTGGAAAGATCTAAAAGAGACTTATGATAAGGTTGATGGGTCCATAGTGTTTAATATGTATCAAATTAATTCGTTTACTCAAGGTGGTATGCCTATGCATGAGTACTATCACAAGTTGAACTAGATGTGGAAACAATTGGATAAGTTACTTGCTTTACCTGCTTGTACTTGTGATGCATCTAAACAGTTTAATGATTTAATCATCTTATTAAGTTGATGCAATTCTTGATGGATCTTGATAGTACTTACCAGTCTGTGAGAACTACTTTTTTAACTAGAGAAACTCTTCCTTCTGTGAAGGATGCTTTTTCAATTATATCAAGGGAAGAGTCTCATCTTCATACAAAAAGTTTTTAAGATAAAACTCTTAATAGTGCTGTTGTTTTTGTTGCTAAAACCAACCAATTTGTTGATTCAAAGAAAAAAGTGTTAGAACTCCTAATCCTAACCTTAAATGTTCTCACTGCAATAAAACTGGTCATACTATTGAGAAGTGTTTTGAAAATTATAGGTTATATTTTATGGATGAAATCAAAACCTAGTGGGAACAAGGGTAACATGTTTAGTAATAATGTTGTTGTTGAGAATACTGATGCTGCTTCTACGGTGAGTTCTTTGACTAGTGATCGCTGCTTAGTCTCTTGAATGATAAATCTAAAGGTGATCCTCAGAGTAGTGGTTTTTCTGGTAGCTGTGCTAATTCTATGTGTATGAATAGTTTTTCCAATCTGTCTTATTCTCCTTCTTGTGATGTTAAACATGCTTATTGTTTTTTCTAATTTTGTTAATAATGGGAAAAAGATTGGGTGGATAATTGATACTGGTGCTAATCAACATATGGTCATGACTGATAATAGTCTTATAAATCAGATAGATGTTACTGAGTATAGTATTAAGGTTAAACATCCTAATGGAACTATTGCTTTAGTTACTAAAATTGGTGATATTAAGTTCAATGATAAAGTCATTTTGTATGATGTTTTTGTGGTTCATGATTATTGTGTTAATTTAGTTTCTTTTCATAAACTTGCTAAGGATTGTCATCTTACTGTCTCTTTTGATGAACATAACTGTTACATTCAGGATTCTCAAACATAGAAAGTCCAGGTGATTGGTAATCAGTTTGATGGTCTTTACTTCTGTGGTAGTTCTTCTGTTTCTAACAAGGTGTGTAATGCTGGTAGTGTTTGGCATGCTAGATTAGGTCACCTTGCTGAGCTTATTTTATTTTATACTTCGATTTATATACACTCGAGATTATGTGCTAATCCTACGCCTGTTTGTCATCAGTCATACTCAAATTCATACATCTCTCACTACATGGTAGTCATACTCGAATCTATACATGGGCATAACCCGAGTGACTTTGCTTGCGTTAGACATATGCATACACAAATACAATCACATATACATGCTTAATTCTTCATACGCTATCAAACGTGTATCCTCACTTGTAATACTATACTTTGCCCATGACACATACACTACTAGTACAAATTATACGGATCATGCCATGACCAAGATAATCATGAGTGCACATGGGATTATAATGGTAGGCACATGAAAACCATAGTGTGTTCTATAATGTATCGTAACACGGAACATTACATGACATTTAATAGCGAGACAGACGTAACATGGTTAGAACATTGTGGATACGCCGTTAGTACTTCCTATATATAAGTATTCCTACCATGTTAACAAACTTTCGTAAAACATGACATGTGAAATTCGGTTTTATTCGGACTTTATTAAATACTATCAGTTGACAAACAAATTATGGTGCATCACAATCCTTCCTTACTTATACACATATACGCCTTGAAACGCATAATACACGATTGACTATGACAAAACCCCGTACCCAAAATCGTTAGCCATGGTGGCTACAACTATCACTAACATCCTTCGACGCTTTAAACTCACATTCCATCTGATACCCTTACTTTTTTTATCCCTCGCGTTTAGCTACCAAGCTGTTCAATCACTCCTATGCCAGAATTATTCCCAACTATTCACACAACGTTCCATTTAAATCTTATCTATAGTATTTCGGCCTAAACGTCCAATCTATTTTGGCGGACATCCTCACAAGCTCAACTTAGCCCAAAATATTTTTAAAACTACCTTCCATCCTTTATTACACTTAAACACCAACTAGTCGGCCCATTTACCCATCAAAACCTTTTGACAACCATAAAAGTTTTACCATCCCATTTTCTCACCAATAACACTTTTCTACAAATTTTGATTTTACTAATGCATTTTGAACCGATAAAATTTTTCTTACAACAGTGACATGGGCCACTACATTACATCCTTATCTATCCTAAAACTTTTTCACTCCTCAAGTCGCATTCCTTAAACACGCCTTTCACCGAGTCGTCCAAATTCGGTCAACTTAACATTGCCTATATGCACATATACCCATTTTACTTCTTTTTTACACTACTTACGGTTGATGTACCAACCCATTTTAGTCAAACAAGTTATTTTGACAAACTTGTCATATACCCCTCCAAAACTATTTATTCGCACCCGTACACTTAGGCAACCAAGTAATTTAAATTCTCACGCCCATCCACTTTAGCCAAAACCTCCGATAAACGTTTCTCCTTTTTACAAGCCACCTTTATATTTGCTTATACCTTATACGTTTACACGACACTCTCTTTTCTATACCAAGTATCTGCATCTATTTGTTGAGTCTTCCTCCTGAATAAATTTCGGGACAAAACTTCCTAAAGTAGGGGAGACTGTAATGCCTTGTCTTTCCGTATTCTTATTTTAGAAAGTTCGTATTCGCATGCTATTTTTAGAAACCAAACATTCGTATTTCAATTCCAATATCACAATTCTAGGCGTTAATCTTAATGGAAATTCATGTTTTATACTTATCATGTTAACATCCACACTTGATCGTTATCTAAACAATCATCCAATACACGTTTATAAGCGAAACTAAGACTTGACATACTTAGAAATATTAATCATACATGCATCGTACTCATATAATACTTTGTTACACTTTAAATACAAGAAAAACGACATAATATAACATAATTGCAAGTTCAGGGGCCAAATTGCAAAAATGAAAACTTGAAAATGCACTTCTGGCAGGTGGCGAGAAGTTTCCCCTTTTTCCTCGCAGGTGGCGAGAAGCCCCAATCCGCAGAAAGTTTTTTCTAGCTCTTAGGTTAGCAAATTTTCCCACCTCCTTCTTCACCTAATCACCTTATAACTTCATTTAAACACAAAACCTAATCCACCATTATAAAACCAAGCCTCCTACACCTCTATTTGACTTTTCCAACACTCCAAACTCACTCATAACACTCTCAAATATGCTAGAATATCAAGTTTGGACATAATTCATCTAAGTCCAAAAGTGAGTTCTTACCTCACTTTCTTCCATATTTCTTCATCTTTTACTCTTCTTGAAAGATTGGAACACCTCTAGGCGTGTTTCCACAAGTTTACCATGGTAAACTAAAGTGGAACATTACCATTTTGAGGTCCAAACTTTCTGTTTTAAAGTTATATGTTACAAAACTTTCATAAACTTAACTTTCTTGTAAGAATCTTGCACCTATCTTACTTCTAACCAAACCTATGGTTATGGGCTTGAATAGGGTTGATTCCCATGAGTTTAGAGGTCCAAGAACCTCCTAAACTTTCTGTTCTGACAAGGTTTTAGACAACCGACAAGTGTTGAGGCCATCCAAGCTCACCATCTTCAATATGGTTAGACTTGTGTTTGGTGAAAGTGTGAACCATGGAAGCCTTGGCTTTCCAATCTTGTTCCACTACCTCACTTGATGATTTATAAGTTTAGATTTCATGCCACTAAACTCAAAAAATTTCCAGTAAAGGGACAAGGCTACAACACGTCCCTAAATACTTTCCATGTTTGGGATGCAAGCATCTAGCTTTCCCTCTTGGTTGTTTGTAGGTTTAATAGGTTTAAGTTCTTATGTTCTTATGTTCCATGACCATCCGAATCATCCTTGTGATGATTTGTGTATTAGTGAGCATTCGGGTTAATAGATTCAACCAACCCATGCATGACCATACTTAGTTAACTAACACTTGGACTACTAACAAACTATATAAGTATATAGAAGTATATATATATAACAACAAATTAACCAAACTTAAGACGCTAACCAATCCATGGTTTGAAGTCGTAAGGAACATGGTTAAATTATCTTGATTGAACTCCTTGTAATTTGGACTTCCAATAGGCAAACTTACGCCTATGAAGAACATTACACTATGGTGTCCAAATTTGGGAATTTCGTCAAAGATAAGTTTTATGTATTTTGATACTAGATAAGTATCATGCATTTTGCATTCCAAATACGAACTCCGTCAAATTCGTACGCGTCGGTTCATCTTTGTAGGATAACTCGGCGGTACTGTAATCACTCGAAAGCGTCACTCGTAAACTCACGTTCGTGGAATTAACTATGCAAACTGTAAGTATACATGACCCCCATATATATATATATCATATTAAAACTCACATGAACACTTACACGCAAATACATTATTCTTACGAACCAAGCCGTTAATACATGCTTTATACGTTTATACTCTAGAAACACATGCATGCTAGAAGCCATTCTTGCACTATACTTTGTCATTAACTTCGTACAAGCCTCCCTTAACATGGTTTAGCGCTATAGGAGTAGTAGACCCCTGTATTCTTGTGGTCATTTTAAGTTTATATATACAAAAGGGTCTTGTCGTTGCGACGACAAGATTAAACTAGTGGAATCTTTGGGTTGACACGTATGTGATGCATGCTAGTTCATGTTATGTGATGCCTTAGTATACATTATTACCATGTGGATTTCATCAAAAACTTTTATAATTATTCTAGTAGCCAACTTGTATTCTCACCAATGTTTTATGTGTTGACATGTTACTTTAATATATATGCAGGATTGTGATCTCGGAGCGTTGAAAAGAATCTAGTAGGAAGGACTGGAAATGCACCAAACTTTAATTCATGTTTAGTTGTTTAGTCGTTATGTTACCTTGTTATACTTTTGTTTCCAAATCATGTACTTGAACCGTTAGCAATGAAATGATAATTTACCTTTTAAACACTTGTCACAATTAGTGGTTGTGATGTCTCTTACAATCCCGTTTTCGTCCCACTCCAATGTTTCCGCCATCGGTTGGAGTGTGACAGAGAAACCCTCAAAGGGTCTCAAACTTATGTCGTTTACTCAAGTGAACAAATACTTACACAAGGAAACTTTGCTTTTCTTGCCCACATTGTGGAAAAGAAAGACAAAGGAAAAAGCTTGAGTGACGTTCCAGTCGTATGCAATTTTCTCGATGTTTTCCCCGAATACCTACCTGGTCCTCCTCCTCGTTCTGTCGATTTTCTTATTGACCTCATACCTGGCGCTACACCTATTTCTAATCTCCATACCAACTCTCACCAACGGAAATGCAAGAGCTATCAAGTTAACTTCAAGAAATTACTTGATAAATGCTTCAAACATCCTAGCACTTCTCCTTAGGTGTGCCAGTTCTCTTTGTCAGAAGAAAGATGGTTCATTTCGAATGTGCATCGATTTTCGTGAGCTTCACAAACTAGCGTAAAAAATCGTTATCCCATCCCTCGCATTGACGATCTCTTCGATCAACTACAAGGCGCAATGTGTTTCTCCAAAATTAATCTTTGTTCTGGTAATCATCAACTTCAAGTCCTTGAAAAGGAAATTCCAAAAACCGCATTTCGTACTAGATATGATCACTACGAGTTCGTGTTCATGCCCTTTGGTTTGACCAGTGCATCCACGGTCTTCATGGATTTGAAGAACCATGTGTGTAAACTATACTAGGACCGTTTCGTGATCGTACTCATAAACGACATTCTTATCTATTCTAAAACCAAAACCGAACATGAGTGACACTTGCGTTTGACTCTTGAACTCCTTCGTGCTAAACAACTATATGCCAGATTCTCTAAGTGTGAATTTTGGCTGAAAAAAGTTCAATTTCTCGATCACATTGTGAACAAGAATGGCATTCACATCAATCCCGCTAAAATCAAAGCCGTTAAGAATTGGGTTGTGCTGAAATCTCCTTCTGAAATTCGTTTGTTTCTTGGATTGGATGGTTACTACCTTCGGTTCATCTCAAACTTCTTGAAAATGGTCGTTCGCTTACTCGTTAACTCAAAAAGATAAACCTTTTGTTTGGGTTCCGCACAAGAGGAATCTTTTCCAACTCTCAAAAGCCTTCTTTGCAACGCTCCCATTCTCGTTCTGCCCCATAGAAATGATGACTTTATGTTTATTGTGATGCCTTAACCAAGGTCTCAGTTGTGTTCTTATGCAACGAGACACGGTTATTACTTACGCATCAAGGCAACTAAAATACATGAGAAGAAATACACTACCCACGACCTTAAACTTGGTGCGTTGTTTTTGCCTTAAAGGTATGGTGATACTACCTTTACGATACTAAGTGGGTGGTCTTCATCCACCATAAGAGCCTTCAACATACTTTTTTAACCAACGACTATGATTGCGAGATTCGCTACCACCCTGGTAAAGCGAATGTCGTGGTCACTGCCCTTAGTCGAAAAAGTCATGTGAAAATATTTGTTGCCTTCAAATCGTAACTGACCTTCAGACTCGTATTCGCGAGGCGCAATACTCACCCAGTCAACGAAAATTATTTATATGATGAGATGAAGTGTGGTACCGAAAGTCAACTCGTAACCAAACCAAACGGCTTACTCCATTACCTCGATCGCATTTGGATTCCCAACTTTGACAACATTCGCGACCTCTTGATGAAAAAAGGCACATAAATCTCGATACTCCATTCATCTCGGTGCTGACAAAATGTAGCAAGACCTTCGTGAATGATATTGGTGGCCCAACTTGAAGAAAGAAATGCCACCTTTGTATCCAAATGTATCACGTGTGCCAAGGTGAAAGCCGAACATCAACATCCTTCTGTGTGGAAATGGGAAATCTCTATGGAAATGGGAGACTATTGCGATGCACTTAATAACTAAACTTCCCAGAACGTCATTCGGTTATGATAGCATTTGGGTAATCATTGACCTTCTGAAAAATCCGCTCACTTCCTCCCCATCCGTGAAGACTACCGAGTTGAGTAATTGGCTCGTGTCGACATCATTTCAGATCGTGATGGTCCTTTCACCTCGCACCTTTGTCAAACCTTTCAAACCGCCTTCGGCACTCAGCTCAATCTTAGTACGACTTTTCATCCCAAGTCGGATGGTTGAACTGAACGTACTATCCAAACTCTCGAGGACATGCTTCGTTTACGCGTAATCGATTTTGGTGGAAATTGGGACGTACATTTACCTTTGGTTGAATTCTCGTACAATAACAGCTACCACTCTAGTATTCAAATGGCTCCATTTGAGGCATTGTATGGTCAAAAGTGTCGTTCACCTATTTGTTGGCACGAGATCGGCAAAGCACAAATCACCGTTCCTGAGCTTATACAAGAAACAATGGAAAAAATTCTACAAATCCAAGACAATCTCCTCAAAGCTAGAAACCGACAAAAGGCTACGCCGACAAACGTCGCAAACCCTTGGAATTTAACGTTGGTGATCAAGTAATCCTCAAGGTATCCCCTTGAAAGGGAGTCATTCATTTCGGTAAGAAAGGCAAACTCGTCCCACGTGTTGTAGGTCCTTTCAAGTTCTCGAGAGGATTGGCAAAGTGGCATATCGTCTCAACTTACCTCAAGAGCTAACAACATTCATCTAACATTTCATGTTTCAAACCTCAAGAAGTGCTTTGCTGAAGAAGGACTTCAAGTTCCACTCAATGACATCCCAATCAACGAGTCTTTACATTTCATCGAGAAGTTGGTCGAAACCATGGACTGGGGAACCAAGCAACTTAGGCGCAATCGAATTCCCATAGTCAAGATTCGATGAGAAGGAAAATGTGGTGTTGAATTCACTTGGAAACTCGAGAGTGATATGAAGGCCAAGTATCCACACTTGCTCGTTGAGTCTTCCACTTGAATAAATTTCGGGGTGAAATTTCCTAAAGTATGGGAGACTGTAATGTTTCGCATTTTCTGTACTTTCCTTATTTAGAAAGTTGTACTCACATTTGTATTTTTAGAAACTTGTATCCATATCGTATTTATATTTATTTCCAATCTTGTAATCCGAGACTTTGATCATAATGGAAAATCATTTTTATACTTATACATGTTATACTTGTGTTATACGCAACAATCATTGAATGCACATTTACATATAATCGAGATTTATTATAAGCTTGAATTATCATTTATACATGCACGATACTCCTCACATATTTACAAACACGTTCTATACATGAAAACATGTCAAAACATAAACTTTGGGAATAAAATACGGAACACATAAAGTTTAGGGGCCAAAAGTTAACAAACAAACACGTTGCGTCGCACGATGGGTAAGGTTATGAAGCTCGCGCAACACAAGGACCCATAATCTATAGCGAGTTGTTTGCTGCTTACGGGTTGGTAACCTTTTCCACCTCCACAGGGCGCATCAATTTTTGCTTTTCCCTTTGTGAGATATGGACAGTTCTTGACAATGTGTCCATACTCACCACACTCAAAGCATGATCTCCGCTCAACAAACCCCAGAGTATCAAAACTGTGATAGTTTGATGATGAACTTCGTGATCTTGAGGTACTTGGTCCTACATCACAACCATTGGTATGTTGTGTGTAGTTGTTCGGATGTTTCTCTTCAAAATTTTACTTTGTTTGACAAAATCCGTGTGGATTTGTTTTCAAAAGATTCAATTTTATCAGTCCCTCAGTATTTCACGAAGTTTAGATTTTTGAATTTTCTTCTTGTTTTGGCTCTGTTTGCCTTTTCCATTTCCTTGGGCAGGGTGATTTTGCTTTCGTTGATTGTTTTAAGGTTATAATTTTTTATTCCCGTATTTCTTTCTAACTTCGGATTTTGGTATAGGAGCACACTGAGTTACTACAACTCTTGGGCTCGACTTTCCCAAAAACTTACTAGTAGAATCCTCAAAAACTTTATCAATCAAGGATTTATTGACATTTGTTGATGGGAAAATCTTTGCTTGAGTAAACTTTGTCGGAACCAATCAATGTATAAAGCAAGTTCACGCTTTCACAGGTTTCAACATGAGCTTCAGCAATCTTGACATGGCAGTCACACGCGGTTTCGCTGGAGGATCATAGAGAATGTGATTCTCGAGAGGTATATTTCCCTCTTTTGTTAGCGTATCTGCCTGCTTAGGTTTGTTCTCATCCGACTCGTCATCCGAACTATCACAATCCTCAACAATGGGAGGACTTTGATCATTCACAGACTTTGAGTCGTTGATGTTATCCAATTGACTTTGACTTGAAGATGTGCCCTTAGTGAACCCTAGACCAGCTGTAAATTCAACTAGATCCAATGGAACGGTGGGTTCAAACTGTGGCATATCTTCGTCATCCGGTATTTTGGGTAATTGTGTCTAACCGGAGGGGGACAAGCCTGATAACCCAATGCATTTCACATCACCTATCTTCTTTTGAACATCGATGATGTGATCCAAAACATATCTTGAGTTGGAGTAACTGTCCAGCTTGAGTTTGATTGCATCATGTTCACACTTTGCACAGGCTAACTCCTTTTTCTTTTCTTCAAGCATGTTAATATAATTGTTAATGGTTGTTTGTTTTCTCAAAACATTCTTTGTTAATTCAGAATCATCTTTCTTTAAGGTTTCAATTGTCGTTTTATATTCCTTTTCGTTTTTCTTAAGAGTTGTGTTTGCCTTAGTGCACCTGATCTACAATCAAACTCTGATGATGTTCTTCGTGTGATTGAATTTACCTTCAAGTTCTAAGTATTTTCCTTTTAGAACTATACATTCAAAACACTTAGATAAGATAGGTTTATTAAAACTTAACTGACTGGATTAGCAATCCAAACCGGCCATGAATGCTGCACGAAGAGTGGAAGATCCGATTGATGAGAGATGCTTGGAAAACTCATCAGATGACCCTTCAGTTTCATGCTCCAAATCTGCTTCATCGCTATCTGTTGATTCAGTTTCAGTAATCACATCATCTACTTCAGCATCAACATTTTCAGATCGATCTTCACTTGAAGTCGATTCTACTTCATCTGAACTACTGCTATCCCATGAACCGTCATCATTTCTGGAAGATTCTCCATCGCTATCATTCTTTGCAATTTCGGCATAGTATGTAGTGCCTCCTCCACCACTGTTTCCCAATTGAACAAAACAATCACAACTTTCATCTACCTAACAATCAAAGCTCGGTTGGTATTGTCTGCGGGAACCATTGCTCTTTCATTGTTTGAAACTTGAATTCTGTTGAAAGGATATCGGTTCCCTTGCTGTGGAGGCCTCGTGCATTCTCTTTTAAAATGCCAATTTTCTCTGCAGTTGAAACAGGTAACCTTCCTTTTGTTAAAACCGTATGGAGTATCCTTGTTACTCTCAGATTAATTCTTCTTGTTTTCTCCATAAAATCTTTTGCTCTTCTCACTGCACTTGCAAAAGCCCATTTGATATCAATCAACTCCATCTCCTCCTTATTAATTTGTGCGTAGTCTTCACTGGTTAGATTGATGTTGCCAATTTGTCCAGCTACTAATCCGCGGTAAGAACTCACCAAAGTGTTTATAAGCTCCATGTGTTCTTTAGCAACCTCTACACTTACTTTGCTGAGGTTTGATGTATCAAGTCTGAAAGTGTTAGTTTGAAGGTTGAAAGTTGTTAGCATAGAAAGCTTGTTGTGGAACTTATGGTGTAACAACTTATAGTTGAGGAAGAAAGGCTCTTGGATCAAATGCTTGTTGTGGAAATTGTGGTGTAACAACTTGTGGTTCAGGAAGAAAGGCTTTTAGATCAAATGCTTGTCCATAGACTTGAGCACTTGAACTAATAGACTGATCTGGTTGAACTTGCGGCAGAAAAGGGTTTGCATTCGATACAAATGCTGTCTGAAGCTTCGATTGCTGACTTGTACTTACACATGTGTAAATATCTCCAAAATATATCTCTTGGTTTTGTGGAACTGGAATTCGTTTTGCTTTATGAATTTCTTCGTCATTTTTGTTTTCAAGTTTCTGAACAAATTCATAAATGCTGATTACATCCAAAACACGAGTATGCTTCAGCAACTCAATGAATTGACTCCACTCAGGTGGTAAAGCATCAGCAAAACGCATAACAATCTCTTATGGTGCTGCGTTAACCTTGTATGAGTACATCTAACTAAGCAGATGATAGAAACAAGTAGTCATGTCGCTTAATATTTCATTCTCCATGCACAAGAACCCTTCAAAATCTTTCTTTAAAAGATCATGTTGGATCTTTCTTGTTGCTGCGTTTCCTTCCCCTCTTGATTCCAAAGTGTCCTGCAAAGTCTTCGTAGTGGTACAATACATAACATGATGATAAATATCCTTGTGAAGAGCTTGTGTAAGAATAGCAAAGGCCTTCTTCTCTAGATCATAAGCCTCTTATCATTCTCGTCCAATCCGGCTAAAGAGGTTGAATTTGATACTACTTCTTTGAGAGATTCTTTGTATGGAGTAGTTACACGTCCACAACTCGGTATTCTGAACAAGAACATACGTATGAAATGACTTTTCCATGATGGATAATCATTCATGTGATTTAACTTTGGTGGATGATTGTTGCTTCCTGTCTCACTCTCGCTAATGAGGAAAGTTTGAACGCTTTGATTATGATTTTTAACACGTGCGCATTGATTTGTGGTAATCATGCCCGTTGCTGAGGCATTAAACATTTTACCCATGAGGTTGCGGAGCTAGCTTGTGATGGATCTTGGCTTGTACTTGAGTTACTACCCCAATCCCAAGGATTTGTACCCATTTTAATTGTTTGATTACGAGTATTTTGTTAAAAACACAAGGTTGTCAAGTTTACTATGAAATAAAAGGCTTTTTGTGAACAATTATGATTACCACTTCACGAATGACTAGTCACAAAGAACACAAGTGACTACGAAAGACCTTTTCACGAACAAGGGGTCTTTCGTGAGTTCTTAAATCAACGAAGAAGGGTTCTTCGTTCAAACTCTTAATCCCATGAAGAATGGGTTCTTCGTGTGGACAGTTCTTCGCACCCTAGATTGTTCGTGCTTTGGTTGGTGAGATGTTTCCTTTTATAGCAAAATCTTGTTTATGAAATTTAGAAAGTTATTAGCTGGTTATCCAGATTTGGTTAAACAACAAACATTCAAAAAGTTACTTTTCAGACAAATTTTAAAATATCTTATCACACCAACAATATTCCAGTGACTTTTCCGGCCAAACGCTTCACCGGAAAAGATGTCGAACTTGATTTTTTGCTGCAAATTTCAAGAAAAACCGTATCCTAACATGTCTCCATGTATTTTAATAAGGTTTTTGTAAAAATTATCAGCAAACATCAAGTTTTACCTAAGTTTCAAACCACTTTTCTTGTAAAACCTTAGGTCTCTTGTTTTAAGTTCAAGAACACTTCCAGGAAGCTTCACACTTGCTCAAACACAACACTATGCTTGTTTTAAACACGGAAGAGAGTCAATGCTCTGATACCACTTGTAGGTCCACTTGGAGGATCAAGATTAAACCTACTTCCTTGTTGTCGAACACACACACAAGTGCGGAATCCAAGTGTGTATGCAAACCAAAGTAAGAGCACAACCAATACAAGAAATATATAACACTTAAAGCTCAAGTATTGATTTGAGCAGAGTAAGATTACAAGGTTTACAATATTTGCCCTAACTCTCTAAACTGTGCCCACTCTCTCTCTCGTACAGAAATTGGAAGCCATAAAAGTCTATTTATAGCCCAACACCCAGTAAGGTTCACGAAAAACTTACTGGGCCACGAAAGACTGAAAGGCCCATGAAGCATGGAGTTCTTCGTGAACCTCTCTAAAAACAACAAATATTCACGAACAAGGTTCTTCGTGAATCTGGTCTAGTTCTTCGTGGACTTCCAACACAAGATAATATAACATGCATTTTACATTACATCATCACACTATATCATCATGACATCATCACAATGATGTCATGATGATCTCGTCTACGATCTTGCTTCGCGAATTGCCTGGTCGTACGACGGAGGAACGTCATTGACTTCGGTCTTGAACCGAACCAAGCCGAACTTAACTGAGCCGCATCCACACAAATATGCATCAACAGTTCTGGTTATTATCAACTTCAAGTTCTTGAAGAGGAAATTCCAAAAACGCATGTCGTACTAGATATGTTCACTACGAGTTTGTGTTCATGCTATTTGATTTGACCAATGCACCCACGGTCTTCATGGATTTGATGAACCGTCTGTGTAAACTATACTAGGACCATTTCGTGATCGTTTTCATAGACAACATTCTTATCTATTCTAAAACCAAAACCGAACACGAGTGACACTTGGTTTGATTCTTGAACTCCTTTGTGCTAAACAACTATATGCCAAATTCTCCAAGTGTGAATTTTGGCTGAAAGAAGTTCAATTTCTCGATCACATTGTGAACAAGAATGGCATTCACATTAATCCCGCTAAAATCAAAGTCGTCAAGAGTTGGGTTGTATCGAAATCTCCTTCTGAAATTCATTTGTTTCTTGGATTGGATGGTTACTACGTCAGTTCATCTCAGACTTCTTGAAAATTGTCGTTCCGCTTACCTCGTTAACTAAAAAAGATAAAGCTTTTGTTTGGGGTTCCGAACTAGAGGAATCTTTTCAAACTCTCAAAAGCCTTGCAATGCTCCCATTCTCGTTCTGTCGATGGAAACAATGATTGTGATGCCTCTAACCAAGGTCTTAGTTGTGTTTTTATGCATCGAGACAAGGTTATTACCTACGCATCAAGGCAACTCAAAATACATGAGAAGAAATACACTGCCCACGACCTTGAACTTGGTGTGGTTGTTTTTGCGTTAAAGATATGGCGATACTACCTTTACAGTACTAAGTGGGTGGTATTCATCCACCATAAGAGCCTTCAACAAATTTTTTTAACCATGCACGACTACTCCTCACATATTTACAAACACGTTCTATACACGAAAAGATGTCATAAAATAAACTTTGGGAATAAAATAAGGAACATATAAAAGTTTAGGGGCCAGAACATTAACAAACAAACTTGGGCACGAAAAAAACATGCCGCGTCACACAGCGGGTAAGGTTATGAAGCTGCGCAACACAAGGACCCATAATCTGTAGTGAGTTGTTTGCTTCTTACGGGTTGGTAACCTTTTCCACCTCCATTCTTCCCCAATCACCTTCAATCTACATTAAAACACAAACCCTACTTCACCATTATAAAACCAAGCCTCCTACACCTTCACTTCACTTTTCCAAACCCTCAAACACTCTCTAATCAGTTGGAATAGCAAGTTTTGGCAAAATTCTCTTAAGTCCAAAAGTGAGCTCTCATCTCAGTTTCTTTCATGTTTTCTTCATGTCTTCTTCTTCTTGAAAGCTTGGAACACCTCTAGGAATGTTTCCACAAGTTAACCATGGTAAACTAAGGTGAAACACCACCATTTTGAGATCCAAACTTTCTGTTTTTAAGTTATAAAGTTACAAACTTTTCAAAAACTCATTTTCCTGTGAGAATCTTGCACCTACCTTGCTTCTAATCAAACCTATGATTATAGGGTTTGAGTATGGTTGATTCCCATAAGTTTGCAGGTCTAAACCACTCTTAAACTTTATGTTTTAACAAGGTTCCAAGCAACCTACAAGTGTTGAGACCATCCACGTTCATCATCTTCAATATGGTGGGACTTTTGTTTTGGTAAAGGTGTGAACCATAGAAGCTTTTGCTATCCAACCATTTTCCACTACCTCACTTGTTTGATTTCTTAGCTTATCTTCATACCACTAAATCTCAAAACAATCCAGACAAAGGGACAAGGCTACATCACATCCTCAAACATTTTCCATGTTTGAGATGCACACATCTAGCTAGCTTACTTGGTTATTTTTAGAGTTAGTTTTGTATTCTAACTTTCTACATTCATGACCAACCGAACATCAACAAAATTGATCGTTTTGTGCTTTGGTGAATTGTATAATGAAGCTTAATGGATGATAATCATCCTTCCTCTTTGCATGACCATTTTCATGGTACCTTTACTTTACGTTCTATTATGACTTATAATTTTCCCTCCAAATTCCGAATCCATACTAAACAATCGAATCTGCAACTCACACACCTTCATTTCCCAATCTTAGGGTAACTCCGGTGTTCCAAACTAAAGACTTATCAAACTCACGTTCATGGACTTTCTTCGCAAACCGTGAGTATACTCAAATCCCCTTTTTCACTTTAAACACTTTTGGGGTGGATCATGTATGACTAAACACACAAATGCACACAATCAAACTTATGCAATCACTCAATCTGTCAAACATGCTATTTGTTATGCTTAGGTTATTCATGCTAGATACTCAAATACTCGTACATGCCAACTATTTTTTGTTAACTTTGCGCAATCCTACCTTAACATGGATAGCGTTATAGTAGTAGTATACCACCCGTTTGTTGGGTCATTGTTAAGGATTCAATCATTCTTTAAGGCCTTTTCATTGCGATGATAAGATTACGCTAGTGGACGCTTTGGCTTGATTCATAGTTACGAATTGCCATGTTGGATTTGAGACAATTTTTTATACGTATGCTATGTAATCAACTTGTATACTTGTCAACTTTTCTTGATTGTACTTTAATACATGTTGTAGGAAATTGACGATTTCATTCGAAGAAATCTACTTAGGGTAGACTTAGAAACGCACCATTTTTAACTTATGTATTTTCCGTTTATATTGTTATGATTAAACATGCAAGTTGTTGTATTTTCCATTTTTGAACAATGTATTTCCTTTATCATGAAAAGAAAATCAAATTACTTAAACTATTGTCATGATTAGTCATTATAAAGTCTCAAGCAATCATGTATTCATCTCACTCCGATGTTTCTGCCATCAGTGGGGTGTGACATTTGTCTCATATTTAATCCCTTTTGGTCGAAGAAGTATTTCAAGATTTTATGGTCAGTGAAAATAGTGCACTTTATTCCCATACAAGTAATGCCAATTTTATACGGCAAAAACTAGCGCCGCCAATTCAAGGTCATGAGTTGGGTACTTTTTTCGTGTACTTTCAGTTGTCTTGAAGCATAAGCAATCACTTTGCCTTTTTAGCATAAGTACGCACCTGAGACCAAGATGTACTGCATCGGAATATACTACCACGTCATTGGTGCCATCCCATGAAGTCAACACCGGTGCACGAGTCAACTTTTCTTTTAACATTTGGAACGCATTCTCTTGTTTGTTTCCCCACATGAATTTCTTGTCCTTACGGGTTAACTTGGTTAGTAGTGACACAATCTTGGAGAAATCTTGAATAAATCTCCAATAGTAACCCGCAAGCCCCAAGAAGCTTCTAATCTCCAAAGGATTCTTTAGAGCATTCCATTTTGACACGACTTTAATCTTTGACGAATCCACTAATATTCCTTCGGCACTTATGATGTGTCCAAGGAATTGCACTTCTCGAAGACACAAGGCGCACTTCGAGAATTTAGCATAAAACTTTTCTTGTTTTAACATTTCCAATACTTCTTGCAAATGATGAATGTGATCTGCCTCGCTCTTCGAGTAGATGAGTATGTCATCGTTGAACACGATCACCAATTTTTCTAACATAGGCTCCCAAACCCGGTTATGAGATCCATGAAACCCGCGGGTGCATTTGTTAGCCCGAAGGACATCACGAGGAACTCGTAATGTCCGTACTGTCACACCCTGGTCGTGGCGGAAGCGCAATCGTGTGACTATGAGGTAATCATTGCATCCAATCGTGTAAATAAATAATACTTAACAATGATGCCATAATTATATATTATTTGAAATTCAAAGTTTACAAGTTTCAAAAGGTGTGAACACAAGTTTACAGCAAGTTCACACTGTTATCCAAAATATAGTTTCAAGTTACATTACAACATAAGCAAAATATTGTTTCAACATAAAAGCATGTTGAGGTTTTGACTCCTATATACCCATATGAGGTTGGGATATAAGAGGCAAATCCTCCAAAGGTGGCATTCGTTGTCATGTCATTCCCGTTTCCCGAAATGTTTCACCGGCTCAAGTCTTGCGTCCTGAAATACATGTAATTTTAAAAAGTCAACAAAAGTTGGTGAGTTCATGTAGTTATTGTTTTCGTATAAAATGTCATGTTTGTAACCCAGTAATGAAATCTGGGTATGTTATTAGCGTTCATGGAGTTTAAGGATCTATCAGTGTGTAGCTTGCACCCTGACATATGTGCCATAAGTAAGCAACCAACCCGAGACAACTTTGACATCATAGGGAACACAAAAGCACTCGTAAAGGTTAACAAACCCGGAGTGGAGTGCGCCTCAAACTCGATAGATCTATACCTTTTGCACCTTGCTCACTAAGTGATTAATGGTTACTATTGTCATCATCCTACTTACACACATTGATCGTGTTATCATCTAAACCCATAGCTAACATACCATTTGTCACAAACATGTATTTCCCCCGAAAGTTATAAAACCTAAAACGTTTAAAAGAAAAGGGGGACATGAACTCACAGGTTTGCGTTGTGTGTATCGTACTAGTGAAATTCGAGTGTCTTACAAGTGTGTAACCTACATGAGTATTAACTTTATTAGACCCTTAGGTCTCGTTGGACATCGTACAAGTTGTTCATCTTGAAAACTTGTTATGTATTTTATTTATCTTTTTTGAACAACTTTACTGTTTTTATAGTGTTGGTAGTGCGTGTGTTCGATTATTATTTTTTATATATATTTTACAAATATATATATTATAAATAAATATTAATATATATATATATATATATATATATATATATATATATATATATTGTCGTGTAATAAATCGTGCCTGAACGGGCCTTGCCCTTCATATGTCCTCGTGCCCTGCAGGGCATTCGCCTGCCATGTCATCAGTTTTGGGCCTAGCCCATTATCTGTCATGGCCCAGCCATGTTATCTTATCATTGGGCCTAGTCCATGTTATCTTGTCATTGGGCCTAGCCTATGTTATTTGTCATTGGGCCTTGCCCATGTCTTTTATATTGGGCCTAGCCCACTTAACTTTTAGAAGTCCATGAAATTATGTGATTGGGCCTAGCCCATGTAATTATTGATGGGCCTAGCCCAACATAATTATTTGAGTCCATCTTGGGATATAATCTTACACTTGTAAATTTTTACTAAGTATGGATTCTCAAGTATATTTGTATACTTATATAAATCACTTAGTAATTTTTATACTTTTTAAACTTTCCGGGTTTGTGTTATTGGTAATATATATTAGTTCGGTGTTAAAAATATATATTTTTAGACACGTGGTTGTAATCGTTTAATATATATATATATATTCGTGTCGACGAATCGCCCAAGTGTCGTAGTGGTCTCCTCATGATGACGCTATGTCCATTTGTCGTTGGTGGCAATATATATTCTTTTATACAGAGTAAACTATGTGTCTTACTTGTCGGTTTGAAATACACATTATTTCTTAAGAATATATTTTCGTGGACTCGTCTGTTGTCCGATTTGTTCGCTCGTCCGTTTATTCGTTTAAGGATATAATATAGATAAGGTTTACATATATCTGATTTTGTAGCATTTCTTTGGTATCTTGTGGATGCTGGTGTACACTTATATGTGTAGTATTTTCCACTTTCTTTATTTCAAGTGTTTCATGTCATGTATTTGTGTATTTTTACTTGTATAATGTATTTAATATTTTGGCATGTACTCCCTTAATATTAATACATACAAATAATACACAAGTATTAGACACCAAAGAGAGTATTTAAAATATATAATTTTTACCAAAAATTTTACTTACACATATTTATCATTTTCCTCCATTTATTCTTGTAAAAATATGTATGTGAGTTTATAAGAACTCTTGGATGATTAGGGCTTAACCCTTTTCATCAAAACTTCCATAATGACGATTAAGACCACTAATCACGTTTAAACCTTTTTAATTCCTCGTTAATGACACTTTAATCGCGATTATATTTTTAGAAAATTTCACCATAGTTTCCCTAAAACTATGGCGTTTTCCACGTTTCAAAAACGTATTTAAACCACAATTTAATTTTCAACTTATCACCAAGTTATCAAGTTTCACCAAAACTCATTTTACACCATATAAATTCTACCATTTCGCTTCAACACTTCATGAGCCTACATATATGAATTTCCATAAGACTTTTGTAATGACAAGCTTACGTTCATTTTATTTAATGGATTCTTTTTATAAACTTGATTATATACACTTCCACTCTTTTAGATCTTTAAAAATTCCCAAGACTTTCATGTAGTAAAATGCTAAGACTTTTTAATATGAACTTTTATAACAATTAGTTTATATAACTTATTTTATAAAAATCAAGTTCACTAGTGTTCCAAAATCATGTTTCAAGTCCATTTAAGTCCATCTTTCTTCAAGTATTCAAAAAAATATATGTATAGCTCATGAACATGAAGATGATGATCTTTCATGATTTAAACATACACATGTTTAAATCATATCTTCAAGTCTAACATGACAAGATTAACATGCTAAGAGGTTACTACAATAAATAAGCATCAAGATCATCATAATCTCATCTTTAAACAACTTATTCTAACATGACAACATAATCAACAAGATTATACTAACTTGCTATCACTAATCTGCAAAATCAACACATAATAAGTTATATTTAGTGGTTATTATGCTTGAGATTAGGGTTTTTGGTTATATTTTTCTTAAATTTCAAGATCAACTCTTGTATTTCTATCATCTACTAGTAACAAGAAGCATAAATATGGTAAATGTGAGCTTACAACTTTGCACAAGCTAAAAAGAAGAAGTTAAGCTCCAAAGAAATTCCTTAATGCTTCTCCATGCTTCCTTCTTGCTTAGATGATCTTAAGATGTCTTGAAAGTGAGTATGAGGAGGTGTTTAGTGGTGATTTATGGTGGTGTTTGGGTGGCTAGTGGTGGCCGAAATCAAGAGAAGAAGGAGAGGAGGTTTTGGTGTTTGAAAGGTGTTGTGAATTATGAGTTATGGTAAGTGAAGTAACATGTCTTTCAAATATATCAACACCTTACCCCAATCTAGTCACCATACATACAATCTTCAACTTTTCAACAAGAAATCTAGTGGGTGGGACCCACTTTGACCGAAAATGGGGGGCGGATTAGGATTTTATATTATATAAAAGTTATTAATTACTAGATATTTAGGTGATTAAGCAAAGTACGGTTATTAGTGGTATTCTTACACCATTAGGGGGTACTTAAGGAATTCGGACGTTAATTATTATTAACTAGTTCACTGGACTAGTAGAAATGGTACTTTGATAGATTAAACGGCTTCCATTTAGGCGTCGGCTCGATAACGGCACTTTTGAATCCTACCGACGGACGTCTTCTGTAAGTTTTCATTCCGCAACCAACGATGTTATGATGTGACTTCGGATTCCAAAATAAGCTTAACTAGCTCGCTAGATTATTAGTTAGGTTGTTATGGCGGCGAAAATAATATTTACTAGTTCGTCGGGTCAAAAACGGACTTGTTATGTAGATAGCAATATAGTACCAAAAGCTTATAATTTTGGACACCTCTTTGATATCCTCAAAGTGTTTTAGTGTGTATGTCATCATTTGTCATAATTCCGGAGTTCCAGAAACGCTGAATTAGTAATACAACGAGTTGATTTTTAGCCGAACAGACGATTTGGTGATTAAAGTGTCATACCGGAAAGTTATGCAATATTGTAAGATTTGTTCCCACATTAGTGTATTCATATATATATATATATGGACTCAGTTATGTCGTTAGTATGTCTTATTTCATTGTTCAGTTCTGTTTCAACGGTTTGCTGGCATGAATAGTGCAACCGTGAATAGTGTGTCCAACACTTTCTACCAACACTTTTAGGACATAGTTCTGTTTGTTTCGTGATATGACGGAAATCAATACATGTTATAGCATGTTTTACTTGTCATAAGGCTTGTTATACGACGTACTACTCAGTTACGAATTTAAATTACGTTTAAATGCATGAGATATGTAATAAAAATGGTGATAAGACTGTACGAAATTACCGGGTTATTTGCCGTTTGTCACACGTACCGCAAACGAAAAGCTGTCTTCGCCACGTCTTCTTCTTTCACCCTTAACTGATGGTTACCCGACATCAAGTCGATGTAACCATGTAATCTCAACCTAACAAGTAGGTATGTTCATTATAAACACTTTAGCATCAAAATTCAGTTTATTATGAGTTCATATAAATTTAACCATCTAGATTTCATGGTTTAATCTTTTCATAAAAACCCACTTATACATACATGTGCATATTAATCCTAACACTTTGTTCATGTAATTGCTTCATAAATTTAACAAGTATGATGATTATAAGCATCTACATATCATCAATTACACCATAACGTCTATAACCCATTCAAGAATTATAAACCATGGTGTGCATCATCAATCTTTACTTTACCAAACACGAGAATTCAGCATACCTTGTGATCACCTAGCTTAGATTGTAACATCCGTAAAAAACGGATTTACCAAACCCGCTCCGTTTATCAATCGAACAGTCAGTTAAAATTTTCATTGCGAATTAAATGCCCAAAATAATTTTAAACGATACATAATCAATTATTATACGGGAATATATAATTAGTTTTTGAAAAACTGTTAAAAATCGCAAAATAAAAATGTTTTGTTCCTGCCGGGTTTCGAACCCGGGTCAGTACCGGTCCAGCAACAAACTTAACACACAACACACAAACCACTGCGCCACTGATGTCTTTTGTTAACCATTAAGATCATTTAATTGATATCATGACTTTACAAATTCAAAACCGGCGCCCAAAAGTTCAGTCGTCGGAAATCCCGGTAATCTCGCGAAACTTAACGTTTCTTTCAGTTATAACGTAAAACATAAACGCTACATCGGTTATAACCGACGTCTGAGTCCGCGACCAAAGTTATAACCGCCGGAGAAATTCAAACCAATGAATCCAGTCGGAAATCAGACCAAGTTCATCGATAATTTGCCCTATAAATACCCCCTCGAACCTCTGCAAACCTTTTCGCTCAAAACCACACCCTTTCTCGGCGAAAACCCACTCGCCGGAATTCTTCTGTTTGTCGCCGGAAAACCGGGTTCTCCATTTCCGAGCCTTATTGAACCCCCTAAGCTTATACCGAAGTCACCCATACCTTTTTCAAACTTTCTGAAGGCTCACTGCTGCAAGACACACGTCGCCGGAAGTAATTGCTGTCGCCAGAGTTCTGCCGGAAAACAGAGGAAGCTAGTCGGTATACCTCACGCCTAATTTTCCTTTCTTTTTACTTTTATCTCATCGGTAATTAACCTAAAACACTAAAGAACATGATGTAACACATCGAACCAGTCGGATTTTCCGACTCTGGTTAAAATCCGACGAAGAAGACGATGAACCTGTAACTCATAAGTATAATTTAAATCAAGAAATAACTCGGGTTAGACACACAGTCCAGCGGTGGACTGTGTGCACAATAAACACACAAAGATCTCGAGTTCGAATCCTGTTCCACACACGCTGCGTAAATAAAAATGTTTTTTTTTTTGTTAACTGAACCGGATTCATTTTATATATATGTTAAGTATATTAATAACCGGAAAAAATACCAAGTTAGACACACAGTCCAGTGGTGGACTGTGTGTATGTTTAATCAAAGTGCACGAGTTCGAGTCCGGTCTTCTGCATCGACCGGACAATTAGTTACCTTTTAAATAAGTCAGAAATGAAAATAACTAATTTGTGTTTAAGTATAACAAAAATCAGTTAAGTTAACAAGTTGTACACATAGTCCAGCGGTGGACTGTGTGTTATCATAACCCATAGGTCCCAGGTTCGAGACCTGTGGAGCGCACCGTCAGAATCAATTAAATCGTTTTTAAAATAAAAGGATTTTCTGTTTAACTTAATTAATATATAAATATAATTAAAAACGGATATATGACGGGTTAGACACGTAGCTCAGTTGGTAGAGCTGCGTGCACGCGTACGGGAGGTCTCGGGTTCGAGCCTCACCCAGCGCACTTATATTCGCACTCGAACCGGTCAACGGTCAGTCAACGGTCAAAGTCAAAGTCAACGGTCAGAAAAAGTCAAATTTTTTAATTATTTTTATTTAATTATTTTAATTAAAAATCAATTAAAAATACTTAAAATAACATTTTTAAGGTTAGAAAATAGCCTTAAACTCACAAAAATACACCCAACAATTCTACTAAAATAGATTAATAAAATCCGTTTACTTACCGAACCATAATGATATTTATCTAGGTTAATCTCACTCGTGGTTAAAACCACTTCGCGTGCATTCAACATCATCAACCGAACGCACCCACGGTGAGTGAATCTTACAACTCCCCCTTTTAATTACACGTTTTGGGTGTGTCATGTGTCACAAAATAATTAACTCGTTTATTTAAACTTGTGCCATACCATGTCACGATCTAAACATAGATTGTTTATATTGTTGTGATTACTTATTTCATTTTGTCAAATTATATGAAACTCATTCATTAAGCCCATCAGTTCCTCGTGGGAGACGAGTTGAACAACGCGTGCCTCAAATCAAATTCATTATTGTTCATGTGTGTATCATTGAGTTTATATTGTTTGTAGTTGTGTCATTCATATTATCATGTTTATGCAATTCATTCATTAGGCCCCTCAGTTCCTCGTGAGAGACGAGTTGAGCAACGCGTGCCTCTAAATGTTCCATTATTGTTCATGTGTGCTTATTTAATATCTTATGATTGTTGAATAAGTTTATATCTATTTTTACTCATGAGTGGTTGTGCACATATTTCATAATCAATTTAATAAACTTGTTCAAATGATTTTCCATAGGATTCACTCGCCAACTTTATGTTGATCCAAAACCTTTTTACACATGATACAGGTGAACAGGTTGAAGTAAAGAAAACATAGGAAATGCCTTAGAAGAGAATAAAGAAGCTTAGATTGATAGTTAGAACATGTTGTAATATTTATTGTAAATTTCCATTAAATTGTATTAAATGAATATGAAACGCTTAATAAATGTCATGAGCTTTGATGATAACCCAATCATGCCCCGATCACCTTTTCCGCTGCGGGTCGGGGTGTGACATAGATGATCACTAATTTCGATTCATGCATATGTTTACAACAACTTTAGCCTTTCATTTTAGAGATTTTGGAGGATTAGGATAAGATGAAGTTCTTTCCTCTTATTCTTTGCTCCTGGTCAACACTCTCACACACACACACTATGTGTGTGTTATGTGTTTTAGTTTCATTTTAAAACATAACTTTCCTTTTTATCAACTTTGTCCATCTACTTTATTTTCTTTTTATTATAAAAGGTTTCTGTTTATGGTTTTATTAATTTATTCCCATATTACTAACTAGGTTTAATATTGCTAGTTAAAGATGTTAGAAAATTTAAGTTGTTTAATAAATATTGTAATACAACCTATTTAATAAATATTGTTTTCACCAACACCTTTCTAAGGAAAAAATGTAAAATTGTATCACGTATCAATATATTTTTAGTAATAACGATATGTTTGACCAAATATGACTATTTTGATCATATTTGACCAAGTATGGCTCTCTTTGAGAAACATATTTCTATAAATACAATCATGTTTGATCATGTTTATCAAGTACAACTAGAGCTGTAAACGAACTGAACATTCAGCAAACAGTTCGTGAACCGTTCGGTGAGAAGTTCGTTCAACAAACTGAACGTTCAGCGAACACGAACACGAACAAAAAATTCCGTTCTGTTAGCTTAGCGAACAAACACGAACAAAGGTCTCGTTTGTTCGACTGAGTTCGTGAGCGTCCGGTAATATTCTCAGTTACGTTCGTTCGTGTTTGTTCGTGTTCATTTGATTATACTAAAAATAATAAATAAAAACCTTTTATCTAAACATATTGAAAACTTCAAAGACTGTTTTTTTCTAAGTTAGCTAAAATTTGGACATTCAAGACATTTTTTGTAATAATTATGTCTAATTTAGTTAAACTTTGAATAATTATGTCAATGTTTGTTAAAATTGATTCAACGTTGGGTGGTTGTAGTAGAATTCTTATGTTTTGTTTTATTATTGATGGTTGTATTTAAACTACTTATGTCCAACGTTTAAGGTTAACAATGTTTTCATATTTAATTTTCAAGTTAAATATTCATTATGTTCGTTTTTATTCGTCTGCGTTTGTTTATGTTTGAGACCAGTCTTCACGAACTTTTAGTGAACAACTGAATTTCCTTAACGAACGAACACGGACATAAACTTATGTTCGGTATGCATTCGTGAACAGTTCACGAACATGTTAATTCCCTTAATGAACGAACACGAACATGACCTTGTTCGTGTTAGTGTTAGTTTGGTTCAATCACAGCCCTAAGTATAACTCTATCTAACCAATTATGTTGATGTTTATCAAGTATATAGCCAACATGGTGGACAAAATTGTAGTTTTAAAAGTAGAATACATGCCTCCACTAGCGGTAATAAGGCGGATAGAAAATGTGTCATTCTCCAAAATGGATAAAGGTTTAAACATCCATAGTAAACAAATGTGTAGATTCATTATGAAAAAAGGTTTGTGAATTAGAGGTTTAAAAAAGTTATCGTCATCTTTGACCATTTAACCTTACGTTGTTAAAACATAAAAAAGCACATGGAAGATAATAGATATGTGGTCAGGAGAGAGGCAAAGGGAATTGACAAGAAATAAGAAAAATTGATATGCATGAACTAGTCACTACTCCACTAAACACCATTTTCAAGGACATGCATAAAACTACCTCATTGCTCTTTATTCACGTGAACAATATGAAAAAAGTTGGAAAAACTAAGATGCAACTAATCATTTAATAAACATGCATAAACTAATGCAACAACCTCACCAACTTGTGGGCTTGGTTCCATGAATTATCATGACAAAATCAAACGTAACTGTTAAGTTTCTTGTAGTAAAATGTAATCAGAGACACATTTACATTTGCCTTTATGGAGGTCAGGCCAACAAATCTCACAAAGACACAAAGAGTAGGAATCTCTTCTGGTCTCGGGGTATCAAAAGGGGACTTAATTCCTTTCATGGTTGGGTAATAGGCATATGTTGCGAGGTTGCAACATCCCTCATTATGGATATGATACTAGGGCATACGTGTAACATTTGTATAAATCGGGTCTCCAAAACCCGCTCCGTTTTGTAATCAAATACCAAGTTATGAAATTACATTAAGTATTTATGAGTATTTTGAGTTTAAACGTTACATAATTAATATATAAACTAAACTATAAAAATTATACTTGATAAAAAGTTAAAATAAATTAAATAAAAAAATTTTGTAGCTGACCGGACTCGAACCCGGGTCAACTGCCTCCAACAACCTATCAACCAATCCTTTAACCACTCCGCCACCAATTGTTTTCTGTTAACATTATGAAAACAATTGAGTTTTATGCGCAAACACAAAATTACGGTTAATGATATCTGAATAACGGAAATCGGTAAACCGAATCGCCAAATCAGTTTTGGTTCGTTTAGCTGTCTTATAACCGATGAATATCGGTTTCTAATTAAGTTCAAATTGAATGAACTTCAAGTTTCGGGTTTTGAAACCGAAAGGCATTCAAACTTCAAATAATTCAGGTTCCAATCATTATTACGATTCAGAACCGTCTCAAATACATTCCAATTCCTTTTCGTCGCGTTTTCAAGTCTTTTGAACACAAGAAAATCTGTCGCCGGAATTCTCTGCAAATCTCGCCGGAAAACCGGGTTCAACACAAACCAGTAAGAATTTTCCTCTCTTGCTGTTTCAATCTATTGTTAGGACTCTACTAACATTAACCCGTCACTCAAAATCAGTCACAGAAGACTTTGTTGGATTTTCTGGGTTCGCCGGAGAAAATCTGGAATTTGCCGGAAACACGCTAGTTAACGGTAAACACATTCAACCGTGCTAATAATCCATGTACTCTGGTTCAATTTCAAATCTAATTCTTTAATTCTGCTGTTAGACCCTCCCAGCCGAAGGCCCAAAAACAGAGTTGCCTGTTCTCGCCGGACTTCCTGAAGAAGACGACCTGTCCGGTATTTCCTTTCCCCAAACTGTTCGGTTTGTGCATTTAAACTAGTAGTCATGTTATTTAAGTAGTTAGACCATGAACCAGTTGTCTGAGTAAAAAACCGGTAATCGTAGTGAAGAAGACGAATCTAAAAACGGGATAAGAGTAAATAAAATCCGGATAATTAACGGGTTAGACACACAGTCCAGCGGTGGACTGTGTGCAAAGTTTATATACAAGTCCCGAGTTCGATCCTTACTACACACACACTCTGCGTAATAATATTCCTTTTTATTTATGAACTAACCGGGTTAGAGTGGGTAGTTGTTCAGTATAATATAAATCAAGAATATAACCGGGTTAGACACACAGTCCAGCGGTGGACTGTGTGCAAAATAAACTACACATCGCGCGATCGAGTCCCGTCACAAGCACCGGTTCAATGAGATTAAAACGTTTTGCAAAATAAAGGAATTTTCGGTAAATTCGAATAAGTGTATAAATATAATTAAAACTGGATTTCTAACGGGTTAGTCACGTAGCTCAGTTGGTAGAGCTACGTGCGCGTGAACGGAAGGTCACCGGTTCGAATCCCGCTTGGCGCAAGTATTACCGCTGACCGAACCGGTCAACGGTCAACGGTCAACGGTCAAACAGTAAAAAAATATTATTTTTTTTAAATATTTATTTGTTTAATTTAAATTAAAAATCAATTAAAAATACTTAAAAATAACATTTTTAAGGATAGAAAATAGCCATAAACTCACAAAAATATATCTAAAAATCCCATTAAAATCTTTAATAAAATCCAACCATTTAATATATTTTTTCCCATTATTATTTAGGTTAGTAATTTCTCGTCGACTCGCTTCGTCTAAATCGTGCGCATCTCACCATCTCAAATCCAACGCAACCAATGTGAGTGAACCCTTCAAATTCCCCGTTTTAATCACGTTTTTGGGGTGTATCAGGTGTCTTGTTCATTTACATATTATAACTAAGTTATTGTGCATATATCATATCATGACATGTGTGTTAGTTGCTGCTGTTAAGTAGTTATTATTGTTTGCAAATCATTATTTCAGTACATGCAATTGCCGAGGCCGTAGCTCCCCACCCATCGAGGTTGAGCTTGATCCCCATTTTATTATGCGGTTGATCAGGGCGTGCCCGCACGATCGGCTCCGTTTGATTGAGCCTTGATCGGTCATTTTATTTTCATTTCAATACATGCAATACGCTTAGCTCCGTTTGATTGAGCCTTGAGTGCACAGTTCAATTTACATTTCCAGTTCATGCAATACGTTCGGCTCCGTTTGATTGAGCCTTGAGCGCACAGTTCAATTTACATTTCCAGTTCATGCAATACGATCGGCTCCGTTTGATTAAGCCTTGATCGCACAGTTCATTTATGTTAATTATTATGTGATGTTGGTATGTTCATATATGCTATCGATTGTTATCGTATGTTATAATTGTACTGATGTTTGCCAATGTTTGATTTCATACATGTGCTCTTTTATGATTATGCACAATATTTTATTGATAAACTAACCAGAAAATTATTATCAAATGTTTATCTATAAGGTTCACTCGCCAAATTATGTTGACCCAAAAACCTCCCATTTTTACACATGATACAGGTGAACCAGCAGCAGCTAGGAACCCATAGGACCTGGATTAGAAGAAATAAAACGATTTAGTATTTGGATTATCATGTTTGGTTATTTTCCTTTGTAATGAATGAACATGTTTGGATGTTTGAGAAATGTAACTTTGACTTCATTTAATTATGAAACATAATAGTAAATGTCATGTGCTTTGGTGATAACCCAATTATGCCCCGACTCATATTTCCGCTGCGGGTCGGGGTGTTACAGATTGGTATCAGAGCCATGACTATAGGGATATAGGATAGGTTATTAGACCCTTAGAGCCTATACTATAGTCGATTAGAAACTTATAAGAATTTTTTTTGTGTTATATGCCAAATTTCATGATGTTTATATGTTTATGTTAAATGTTACGTTTGATATTGTTCAAGCATGTTCATAAGTATGTATTATCAAATAATGCCTATCATGAACTCGTATGATCATAACATATCACATCCATGCAAGCACACACCACATCATGATTGATTTTACAATGATTTTCGTGTTTTCAAATCTCATCAAAGTGAGTTCTCATGACGGGCATGTAGTAACTGGAAGGGTACTAGTACCGGTAGTTGGAACGTCCTGTCTAGGCTGGCATTCGTATAAATCCAAAATAAAGGACCAGTTTGCCTACCTGGGGACTAACGATGAGAGTGCGAAATACTTATTAGGCCAAAGCATGCTATATCAAACGTCGTGAGAGCTAATCCCACTTTGAGTTGTCATTGTGTCTACACCTGGACACGTTCCGACCAAAACATCTCATGAACATATTTTGTGGTTAGCATTCGGAGGATGCGAGTGTTAAATTGCCAATACTAATGTGAATCCTACCAAGCCAATAGCCATGGGGGCCCACATGACTATATAGGTGAAGGTAAGGGGGACATTTGAGGCCCAACATGAGCGAACCCAAGACATCCTTCGGATGTAGTTGCATTATTGATATTTATGTTATTTTCATTTTTTTAAAGACACATGACACCTTAAAAGATACCATAAACTCACAATCTTCTTATTTTATGATCCTGTAGATGTCGTCTAGACCGCATCGAAGGAGTAGGAAATCGGAAAAGTCTCAGGAACGTTTGGCCACTCATATCGCCAATCAAATGGCCACGATATTACCTGACATCGTAGTACAAGTACAACAAGCACTTGCTGCAAATCCTACTAACCCTCCTCAACAACAGGACCAGATCATCAACAACCCTCCTACCATCAAATGCTCCTTCAAACATTTTAAGTCCTGCGATCCCCCAAAATTCGAAGGGACTGAGGGAGTCACTGCTCTCCTACATTGGTTCGAGGAGATGGAAAACGTTTTCTTAAACTGCGATTGTCCTGAGGATCGCAAAGTTCGTTATGCCACCGGGAGACTACTTGGTGTAGCTCTCACTTGGTGGAATACCGAGAAAGGAAAGAGGGGAACGGAAGATGCGATGGCCTTAACTTGGGAGGAGTTAAGGGAAATCATGACTAGGCGATTCTGTCCTAGGAGTGAAATTAAGAAATTGGAAGATGAATTTCATGCCTTGAAGCAAAAAGATGGTGATCACTTTACTTACAACAAAAGGTTTTTGGAGTTGAACCAAATGGTTCCAAACTTATTCACTCCAATCTACCGTCTGATAGAACATTACATTCGAGGACTTCCCTTGAAAATCCAAGATTCGGTCCTCAGCGTTTCACCAGTAACACTAGAAGCTGCCATGGAGTTGGCGACAGAACTGACCGAAAACCGAATTCGCAATGGGAAGTTCAAGGAGGAAAAGAAGAAAACCCCTGCTGAGGGACAAACCTCAAACCACCACACTCCTTCCTCTAAATTTGCTAACAAGAGGAAGCGTAACACCAGGAACTTTGCAGTCACCCAAACCAACACCCCTGTTCCTGCTGCACCCATCACTCAAGCCACCCCTTCACCCGCGCCATACAAAAGACCATACACAGGGCCACTACCAAAATGTAACCGTTGTCAGTATCACCACTCCCCTGCCTATCCTTGCCAATACTGTACCGGCTGCGGTCGCGCTGGACACACTGTTCAAAACTGCCGCACGCTTCAACGAACAAACCACCACCAACCTATAACACAAACCCACCAACAATTAATGGGTCAGGCCCAACAACAACAACCATTTCCACCCACTCAACATTTAGCCCAAACATACTATCAACCCAACTACCCTATGGGCCAACCTATGCGGGCTTGTTTCAATTGCGGTGATCCAAGTCATTTCAGGAACACATGTCCAAGGCTGGTCAATATTATTCATGCTCAGGCCCAAGCCAACCCTGTGAACCAAGCAAACCAAGCTCCTCCACCTGCTAGAGGAAGGGCTTTCAATATTAACGCAAACCAGGCCAGGGCTGACGGCAATGTGGTCAACGGTACGTTTCTTATAAATGGTAGATATGCCTCTATGTTATTTGATACTGGTGCGGATAGAAGTTTCGTGTCATTAGAGTTTGAACCTATCTTAAGTAAAAATCGAGATAAGCTCGCGGAATTCATAAGAGTGGAAGTTGCAGATGGAAAACCAGTTTCGTTAGACTCTATTTTACGCAACTGTACGCTCACCCTAAACGACCACGATTTCTCAGTCGATCTTATTCCTATGAAGCTGGGAAGTTTCGACATCATAATCGGAATGGATTGGCTCAGTCAGCATAATGCGGAAGTTGTATGTCGTGAGAAATTTATTCGTATTCCTCTTTCAAACGGTCAGACTCTTCGAATTATTGGAGAAACCTCGGCGAAAGGGCTCAACTTAATGTCTTGCCTTCAAGCTCAAAAATACCTTCGCAAGAATTATGTCGCATTTTTAGCCCATATCATCAAGAAGGGGACCTCAGAAAAGAAACTTGAAGATATCCCAATCATAAAAGATTTTCCACAAGTTTTTCCTGACGATATTTCAGGACTTCCTCCAATCAGAGATGTCGAATTTCGTATCGATCTTATACCTGGTGCTACACCAGTGGCAAAATCTCCATATAGGTTAGCCCCCTCTGAAATGCAAGAGCTAGCCAGTCAATTGCAAGAGTTGACTGACAAGGGATTTATACGCCCCAGCTCATCGCCTTGGGGTGCACCTGTACTCTTTGTAAAGAAGAAGGATGGATCTTTTCGCATGTGCATCGACTACAGAGAGCTCAACAAGTTAACTATCAAAAATCGTTATCCTTTACCTCGCATAGATGATCTTCTTGACCAACTACAAGGTGCCAGTTGTTTTTCAAAAATCGACCTTCGATCCGGCTATCATCAGCTTAGAGTGCATGAGGAAGACGTCCCTAAAACTGCTTTTCGAACTCGATATGGTCACTATGAATTCATGGTTATGCCATTTGGATTAACCAACGCACCAGCTGTTTTCATGGACCTAATGAATAGAGTCTGCAAACCTTACCTTGATCGATTTGTTATTGTTTTCATCGACGATATTCTTATCTATTCAAAATCTAAAGCTGATCATGAGCGTCATCTGCGACTTGTTCTTGCACTTCTAGAAAAGGAAAAACTTTATGCCAAGTTCTCTAAATGTGAATTCTGGTTAAAAGAGGTGCAATTTCTCGGGCATGTAGTCAATGACAAAGGAATACATGTGGACCCATCAAAGATCAAAGCAGTTCAAGAATGGCAAGCTCCACGTACGCCAACTGAAGTAAGGTCTTTCCTTGGACTTGCTGGCTATTATCGTCGGTTCATTTCAAACTTCTCTCGCATTGTGGTGCCACTCACGGCTTTAACCCATAAAGGGAAACCATTTGTATGGGGGCCCAAGCAAGAAGAAGCTTTTCAAACTCTCAAGCAAAAACTTTGTGATGCACCAATCCTCACTCTTCCTGAAGGTTGTGATGATTTTGTAGTCTATTGCGACGCGTCAGGGCAAGGATTAGGTTGCGTTCTCATGCAAAGAGGAAAAGTCATAGCTTATGCCTCAAGGCAACTCAAGACGCACGAAAAGAACTACACCACTCATGACCTTGAACTTGGAGCCGTTGTATTCGCTCTTAAGATATGGAGACATTATCTTTATGGTACGAAGTGTGAAATATACACTGACCACAAGAGTCTTCAACATATCTTCAATCAGAAAGAGTTAAATATGAGGCAACGAAGATGGGTCGAACTCCTAAATGATTACGACTGTGAAATCAGATATCACCCTGGTAAAGCAAATGTGGTGGCTGATGCACTTAGTCGAAAAGGTTATGCGAACTCCATTCATCTTCTATGTTCGCAAATTATAACCAATATTAAGGACCAAATTCGAGAAGCTCAACACGTTTCAATAACAGAGGAAGATGTACAAAAAGAGATGTCCTGTGGAGCCGAGCTAAAGCTTGAAACTAAATCTGATGGTATTTTGTATTACCTAGATCGTATATGGATTCCTAACCACATCAATCTTCGTGAAACACTCATGCATGAAGCCCATAAGTCGCGATATTCTATACACCCAGGAGCCGATAAGATGTATCAAGACCTAAGGTACACCTATTGGTGGCCTGGAATGAAGAAAGATATTGCCGTTTTTGTTTCCAAGTGTCTCACTTGTTCTAAAGTAAAGGCTGAACACCAAAGACCCTCAGGACTTCTAGTCCAACCCGAAATACCTGTTTGGAAGTGGGAAAATATAACCATGGATTTCATTACCGGGTTACCTCGCACTTCTAGTGGGTATGACACTATATGGGTGATTATAGACCGACTTACAAAATCAGCTCACTTTATTCCTATTCGAGAAGATTTCAAGAACGAAAAGCTTGCTCGTATTTATATCAATGAAATCGTCAGCCGACATGGAGTTCCATTAAGTATTATTTCTGATCGTGATGGCCGTTTCACCTCACGAACATGGCAAGCAGTACAATCCGCTATGGGCACTCGACTAGATCTCAGTACCGCCTATCATCCTCAAACTGATGGACAGTCTGAGCGCACCATTCAAACCCTTGAGGACATGCTTAGAGCATGTGTCATAGACTTCAAGGGAAATTGGGACGCCCACCTACCGTTAGTCGAATTTTCGTACAACAACAGTTATCATTCTAGCATCGGCATGGCACCTTTTGAAGCTTTATATGGTCGAAAGTGTCGATCTCCTGTTTGTTGGCACGAAATTGGGGAAGCACAAATTACTGGTCCAGAATTGATCCAAGAAACCACAGACAAGATTCATCAAATCCGAAACAATCTACTAGCGGCTCAAAGTCGTCAAAAGAGTTACGCAGATAAACGACGGAAGCCCTTGGAGTTTAGCGTTGGTGATCATGTGCTCTTAAAAGTATCACCGTGGAAGGGAGTAGTTCGTTTTGGTCAAAAGGGAAAGCTAGCACCACGTTACGTAGGACCTTTCAAAATACTCGAAAGAGTAGGTCCTGTAGCATACAAGCTTGACCTACCGGAAGAACTCGATAGGATTCATCCCACATTCCACGTGTCGAACTTGAAGAAGTGCCTCGCTGATGAGAATCTTCATATTCCACTAGAAGATATTCAGATCGATGAATCCATGCATTTTATTGAAAGACCAGTGGAGATTATGGACTATGGAGAAAAGCGTCTACGTCGAAGTCGCATTCCTATTGTTAGAGTACGCTGGGAGTCGAAACGGGGACCTGAGTTTACTTGGGAACGTGAAGACTCAATGCGTGAAAAATACCCTCATCTTTTCCCTACTACTTCAACTGTTTAAATTTCGGGACGAAATTCCTAAAAGTAGGGGATACTGTAACATTTGTATAAATCGGGTCTCCAAAACCCGCTCCGTTTTGTAATCAAATACCAAGTTATGAAATTACATTAAGTATTTATGAGTATTTTGAGTTTAAACGTTACATAATTAATATATAAACTAAACTATAAAAATTATACTTGATAAAAAGTTAAAATAAATTAAATAAAAAATTTTGTAGCTGACCGGACTCGAACCCGGGTCAACTGCCTCCAACAACCTATCAACCAATCCTTTAACCACTCCGCCACCAATTGTTTTCTGTTAACATTATGAAAACAATTGAGTTTTATGCGCAAACACAAAATTACGGTTAATGATATCTGAATAACGGAAATCGGTAAACCGAATCGCCAAATCAGTTTTGGTTCGTTTAGCTGTCTTATAACCGATGAATATCGGTTTCTAATTAAGTTCAAATTGAATGAACTTCAAGTTTCGGGTTTTGAAACCGAAAGGCATTCAAACTTCAAATAATTCAGGTTCCAATCATTATTACGATTCAGAACCGTCTCAAATACATTCCAATTCCTTTTCGTCGCGTTTTCAAGTCTTTTGAACACAAGAAAATCTGTCGCCGGAATTCTCTGCAAATCTCGCCGGAAAACCGGGTTCAACACAAACCAGTAAGAATTTTCCTCTCTTGCTGTTTCAATTTATTGTTAGGACTCTACTAACATTAACCCGTCACTCAAAATCAGTCACAGAAGACTTTGTTGGATTTTCTGGGTTCGCCGGAGAAAATCTGGAATTTGCCGGAAACACGCTAGTTAACGGTAAACACATTCAACCGTGCTAATAATCCATGTACTCTGGTTCAATTTCAAATCTAATTCTTTAATTATGCTGTTAGACCCTCCCAGCCGAAGGCCCAAAAACAGAGTTGCCTGTTCTCGCCGGACTTCCTGAAGAAGACGACCTGTCCGGTATTTCCTTTCCCCAAACTGTTCGGTTTGTGCATTTAAACTAGTAGTCATGTTATTTAAGTAGTTAGACCATGAACCAGTTGTCTGAGTAAAAACCGGTAATCGTAGTGAAGAAGACGAATCTAAAAACGGGATAAGAGTAAATAAAATCCGGATAATTAACGGGTTAGACACACAGTCCAGCGGTGGACTGTGTGCAAAGTTTATATACAAGTCCCGAGTTCGATCCTTACTACACACACACTCTGCGTAATAATATTCCTTTTTATTTATGAACTAACCTGGTTAGAGTGGGTAGTTGTTAAGTATAATATAAATCAAGAATATAACCGGGTTAGACACACAGTCCAGCGGTGGACTGTGTGCAAAATAAACTACACGTTGCGCGATCGAGTCCCGTCACAAGCACCGGTTCAATGAGATTAAAACGTTTTGCAAAATAAAGGAATTTTCGGTAAATTCGAATAAGTGTATAAATATAATTAAAACTGGATTCTAACGGGTTAGTCACGTAGCTCAGTTGGTAGAGCTACGTGCGCGTGAACGGAAGGTCACCGGTTCGAATCCCGCTTGGCGCAAGTATTACCGCTGACCGAACCGGTCAACGGTCAAACAGTAAAAAAAATATTATTTTTTTTAAATATTTATTTGTTTAATTTAAATTAAAAATCAATTAAAAATACTTAAAAATAACATTTTTAAGGATAGAAAATAGCCATAAACTCACAAAAATATATCTAAAAATCCCATTAAAATCTTTAATAAAATCCAACCATTTAATATATTTTTTCCCATTATTATTTAGGTTAGTAATTTCTCGTCGACTCGCTTCGTCTAAATCGTGCGCATCTCACCATCTCAAATCCAACGCAACCAATGTGAGTGAACCCTTCAAATTCCCCGTTTTAATCACGTTTTTGGGGTGTATCAGGTGTCTTGTTCATTTACATATTATAACTAAGTTATTGTGCATATATCATATCATGACATGTGTGTTAGTTGCTGCTGTTAAGTAGTTATTATTGTTTGCAAATCATTATTTCAGTACATGCAATTGCCGAGGCCGTAGCTCCCCACCCATCGAGGTTGAGCTTGATCCCCATTTTATTATGCGGTTGATCAGGGCGTGCCCGCACGATCGGCTCCGTTTGATTGAGCCTTGATCGGTCATTTTATTTTCATTTCAATACATGCAATACGCTCGGCTCCGTTTGATTGAGCCTTGAGTGCACAGTTCAATTTACATTTCCAGTTCATGCAATACGTTCGGCTCCGTTGATTGAGCCTTGAGCGCACAGTTCAATTTACATTTCCAGTTCATGCAATACGATCGGCTCCATTTGATTGAGCCTTGATCGCACAGTTCATTTATGTTAATTATTATGTGATGTTGGTATGTTCATATATGCTATCGATTGTTATCGTATGTTATAATTGTACTGATGTTTGCCAATGTTTGATTTCATACATGTGCTCTTTTATGATTATGCACAATATTTTATTGATAACTAACCAGAAAATTATTATAAAATGTTTATCTATAAGGTTCACTCGCCAACTTATGTTGACCCAAAAACCTCCCATTTTTACACATGATACAGGTGAACCAGCAGCAGCTAGGAACCCATAGGACCTGGATTAGAAGAAATAAAACGATTTAGTATTTGGATTATCATGTTTGGTTATTTTCCTTTGTAATGAATGAACATGTTTGGATGTTTGAGAAATGTAACTTTGACTTCATTTAATTATGAAACATAATAGTAAATGTCATGTGCTTTGGTGATAACCCAATTATGCCCCGACTCATATTTCCGCTGCGGGTCCGGGTGTTACAATACGAGCATACCTTTTATGCCCCATACGTTTTCAATGGGAGTTTGGAATTTCAAAATGATATTCTCCCATTAGGTTTTGCCAAACCCAGTGACGAGGACAATATGGTCTAAAAAATCTTCTTGATTGCCCTCTATAGATGCCCTGTCACAAAACAACCCGCCATGTTAAATTAATGATAAAGTTGAGATGGGCAAAAAAGACTGGTTTAGAAACCAAAACCGAGTCATAGAGAGTGTTCAAGATCAGCTGGAGCAGGAAGTACCTTAAGCTGGTGTAGAAACCAAAATCGAGTCGTAGATAGTGTTAAAAAATTGTTTATGATTTCCTTTTTTCTTGCAGCGGGTGCACTATTACTCCCATGGTCTTTCTTTCCATGAAAATGTGCACACGATTGGCTTTGTATGCTTGTACCAAACTATACGAAATGATGACCCGCAAAGGAATGAAAAAATTTGGGTGCATGGCACCTTGAATTTGCTCCATTGTTTGGGCTTCTTAATGAATCTGTTTTGTGTAGAGCCTTTGCTAAATGACTACGTGTATAATGATGTTAATTGGTTTGTTGGAGTTCATTCGTGGTTCTACAACAAGCTTATCTTAAAAAGGCGGTCAAAACAATGGTGACTATCATGAAAAAACCACCTACTGTAAGATTTTGACTTGTTTTTGTCTATTGGTTAGCTTGTCTACTTGTTTAGTAAATGATGCATTCATGCAGAACTTTGAGAACTATGTGGTTGGTCATTTTCGAAATAAGGTTGTTGATATTGTGAAGGAATGTCCATCTTATATGGAAGGTGTGCAAGTGGGTTGTCTTGTAGATGTTGTACCTAAGGAGGGTAACAAAGGGATCATATCAATTACGTTTTGAACGATGTGGCTTCATTCATCAAGCTCCTTGTTGATGCGTATGAAAGAATTGGTGCAAAGGTAGCTGCAGGCTTGAATCCTCCTAATTGATGCTTCATCCACTGAGCCCCTTATTTGTAATACTCCAACCAGGAATTGGCTAAAGTCTCGCATTTACAGTAATCATGAACAATTAAACTACAAGTTATTGGATATAGATTACAAATTAGGATAATTAACTTTGCCTTCAATATATCTTCATCTTCTGACATCTTCAAAGGTGAACGCTTTTCGCTTGTAACTCAGAAACCATGGAAAACCTATCACGGAGAAAGAATACGGCTGAGCAAATTGCAGTGAACGAATATGTCGAAATTGGATGATACACAAATTTAACCAAAGAAAATCTAACATGACACATAAGATATTTGAACTTCAGGGCAACCATTATTTCAAAGTCGTAGTTTTCTAATCCAAACTTGTATATATATTATTTGAAAACAATTTACGTAAATTTTCTTGATATTAATCCAGGAATCTTTATTCATAATTAGTGTGTGTTCATCTTTAATTTCTTCATCTTGTGATCATTAACACGTTAGAACCATGTTATTTCGGACTATTAGATGGATACTATTATACAAAAGTATGAGATATAACACAATCACCTTAATACATCTGAAGTCATATCACACTAGTGTTAAAATCTTATCGTTTATGGGAACATGCAATAATCAGTGCACGATCAATAAATCTATTGCATGGTAAAGGTATTAAGATACAAGTTTAACAACATTACAATCATATAGTATCGAGTGGAAACTAACTAGAAGATCGAAGTAAAGCAGAACATACTAGACGTTTGAAGGCTAAATGACACACACAAACATATATTTAAGAAATCCATATACAAGGGCGTAGCTTACAAGGGCGGGTGCCCCGGCCCCCACCAAAATTTAGGTTAGCAGTGTTAATTTTCTGATTTTTCATCCGAAACTTTATAAATATTTAATTATTTTGCCTAAAACATTTCCGGCCTCTACCAACTTTCTTGTCAATTTTTCTATAGGAATTGTCGTATTTAGTTAAAAAAAACGTGAATACGGTCATCGAGTTGAGTTTTAATTATTCTTTGAGGTACTTATCATTTCTCTCGCATCTCCATAAATATTTTAGCTCTTTGTTTGTTAAATAATATTTAGTTGTTTTACGTTTAAGAATGGTCCCTTGAAGTTTTAATAAATGAAGATTAATTAGATATCTGAAGTTATTATCCTTTGACCCACCCAAACACATATAATCCGAAACATAACCATAAGTTAAAAATATTATGGGTCCTATGACTTTCGTCCCCATTGAACTTTTGGTCAAGCTCCACCACTATTCATATACACCTTAACCGATAAACCAAAAGCCAAAGAAAAATCTAGGCCTAGGGACGGAACCACGGGAGGGTCAGAGGGTCCATTGACTCTCCAGCCGGCCTCTCGGAAATGGTTTTTTAGTAGTTGGACCCTTTAAAGTCTGTGGTATAGATGGCATAGAAGATAAAGTTAAGTGAGAACAACAACCGTTGATTTCTTCCTGTAGCTTCGGTCGTCTGGTATGTGTTGTGAAAAGAGAAGAGGAAGTTTTGTTTGGTCGAAGAGAGAAGAATAAAAAATAGATTTTTTTTTAAATATCACTACACAATGTACACACAATGAAAAATGCAACAGTGAACTCCTTTATTCAAAATACCCACTTATGACTATAATTTACTAGCATTTGGACTTTTCTTCATTTATTTCCATCCTATAAATTACTAACTTCTTTATCTTATATGGTGTTGCACCGGGTGTTTTTTTAAAAAAAACTTTGATTTTCACTTTTAACCTAAACCTTTTCATAATTTGTATTTTAACCTCTTTTACTTTTTTTACTTTTAACCCAAACTTTTTCATCTTTTATAATTTAACCCAACACTTTATTATTTACAAGTTTGGTCCCCCATACTTTTTATCTTTCGAAGTTTTTCGTTTTATGTTTCGTTCAAATTTTACGAGTTAACACGTCGTAGCGTGCATGTGAGGTTCAACATTTTTTGCTCTATTTTTTCACATTTAAGAGGCCCATTGCAACGTATCCATTTTTCTCCTTTTAATAAGTTCGATGCAACTGGCGGGTCCTATAGATCGACTAAGTTATTGTTTTCTACGTTTTACGATTCTGTTTAATTTCTTCGCATTAACACACTGTAACGGGTGTGCCTACTTTACGTTCGGTGTAATTTTTTCCATTTTATCCATTTTATTTTTACGAGTTTTCAGATGTTGATAGTCGATGCCGGTGTAGCATTGGTGCTACTTGGCACAGTTTTACGAACGTTTTCAACCTATTAAATTTTTTACTAATATTTTGTTTCGGTTTACCCCTTACACTTCCTTTACTTAAAAACTATTTTTTACATGCATATTTTGTGTACGAGTAGGTATAAGTATGATTGTTCTACATTTCAACATAAACTTTTTCTATAAACGACTCAGGTCAAATATAACATGTTTTCATTTAAAGAAACCATTTTTACGTGCATGTTTTTATGTACGTTTCGGTATAGATTCAAGTTGTTCTACGTTTCGACGTAAACTTTTTTGGGAAATGATTCAGGTCAATTCTAATATGTTTCCGTGTTTAATTTACGTATGTTTCGTAAAGTTTGTTTCGAACCGAGTGGAGTCAAATTATGGTTTCTTTTCCCCCCTTTTTGAAAGCTCTAATTAATTCCTTTCGATTACATGTGTCAGATTTTCCTTTATACCCGTTACGTTTTCTATGTGTGAGTTGAGTCACATATAATACGTTATAATTGTTCCATATAAGTTTGATTTACTTTACGTTTGATCTAACCACAATGCTTATATAGGTTACATTGAGTTCAGCTGTATACGTCGAAATGTGTGTTTTCATATGGTTAATGCATCATATAACCTCTAGACTAATCCATTCAATATTTACGATGTACCCGTGCCGCAATGCGGGCGGGTCTTAATCCTAGTTTATACTATGTATTAACATCAAGATTATTTATTTTTTCAAAAAAAAAATTAATGAGTATGTTATACCTTTAGACTATTTTGTTACTTTATTACAACTATTTTGTATATCTATTCATTTATTTTTATGTAGGGTTCACTTTATTATGTAATATACTTTTTTATTTTCTAATAATATTAGAGAGAGACTCAAATCAAACATTTAGACTTCATCAATTCCACTAAGTATCAACCAAAATTAATTATTAAATAGATCAAGAAGTTAAATTATAAAAATATAAAATTGCTGGTTATGCAACCTTGTATTCAAAGAGAACATAAGAAGATACTATCTAAAGAAAGGCCCTTGTTAACAGAATAGTTAAATTTTCCTAACAAAAGATTTTGGAACGGGATGGCCACTTTTGCTGTTACAATATAGTGTATCGAAGATAAATAATGTACATTTACGATGTAAATCTATTACAATCCCTAACTAAAAGTTTCTGATTCCGTCATTGATCATAAGAACCTACAATATTGATATGTTTCGAGTTAGACTTTTCTAGAATTTCGTCCAAGTCATGTTATTCATTAATTAATTAATTTCCTACCAAGAGGCTTTTAGAATTCCTAGTTGATCTTTTAATAATAAAATTTGAAATATCAATATCAAATTTTTTTAATTTACGCACTAATATTAACATTTGTTTTGCAAGAACTTATATATTTTTTTGTTTATTAAATTTATTGTAAATTCTTTATTCCTTCAATAATTTTTCATATTTAATATTTGATAACCAGTCGCACAACTTCGAAACATCCAAAATAGGAAATACAAACAATTTAAGTTGTATATAATGCATAAAAACGTCAGGGTTTGTTTCATTACCTAAACAGTTTGAAATTGTCGACAGGTGTCGGAACATTAGGTTGCGTAACATGAGTTTGGCGAGTAGTGCGGTGGCCGAAACATCAAGGTCTCGCCGGTAACAATAGAGATAAGATGAGAGAGATGTTATGATCGACACATATAAAGAAGTGGGATTAAAGCATGTAGAGTTTCAGATGAAGGGTTTGATTCGGTCAAATGTGTCTAGATAATGAGATCTTTCTATCACTACAATCTTTATTTATTACTGTTTTGTTTTTCTCTACTATCACTATTTCTTCGTACAAGCGTACATATACGTACGTCTTTATTTCCTAGACTTACCTAATTTATTTTGTTTTATTCAGGTACAAGGTTAGAAACCTGTTTTAGTGCTCCGAAATTTCCTACCCACTTTAAAGAAAAAATATCATATAAACTAGTGATACCGTACCATAAAGTATATGTAATGTACTGACCGACCGTACCGATAAAGCATCTGTATCTTACTGACCAAACATATATGGGTATGATATTCGGTTTTGCATTAATCGGTACGTATATTGGTACGCTACTATTTCAAAACCGTTAACAATACTGTACTATACGGGTATCAACCGAACATATACTATATACAATATTTATTTTTTGGTTTTGGATAAATATTGATAGCGGTACTATATTATATGGTACTGGTTCGGTTTGATACCAGTACCAAGCTCATTTCTACATATATTTTACAAAGTATATTAAATGGTTAATTAGTAAAATACATGTTAGTAAATTATTAATAAAGAAATACCGAATAATAAAAATAGGTATAAAGATATTAGTTATATATTTATCATGCATAATCCGTGTATTACTAGCCGACCGTACTAATAAAGCATCTGTATCTTACTGACTGAACATATATGGGTATGATATTCGGTTTTGAATTAATCAGTATGTATACGATACGATACTAGTCTAAAAACTTTTAATGATACTGTAGTATACCGGTATTAACCGAACATATACTATACGATATTATTTTTTGGGTTTAGCTAAAAATCGGTATTGATACTATATAATATGGTACTGGTTCAGTTCGATACCAGTGCCGATCTCATGTCTACATATGTTTTACACAAGTATATTAAATAGTTAATTAGTAAAATACATGTTAGTAAATTATTAGTAAAAGAAATACGGAATAATAGAAATAGGTATAGATGATTATTAATATATTAAATAATTTAAAAATCATGTAATCATATAATTGTGACTTGTGTTATAACTACTTACTTATTTATTGTTATATATGGATAACTAGATGTTAGCACCCGTCGCGCTGCGACCGGGTCACATTCACATATCAAAACAATACAAACAAAGTCCAATAAATCCATTTAGCAAGCCCTTATTATAGCACCCAACTAATACGGTATCGAAACCCAACCATGGTACAATTTTTGCAAGAACGTAAACCTTCATGGAGGCGGTCAACAACACTTAATGGGTGCCAATGAGGTAGTGGTGTAGTAGTTGGGGAAAGAATTTGTGTTCCTTGTGACTCAGGTTTGATTCTTACTCTCTTCATTATTTTCTGCGCATACAGGTGAAGAGCGAATAAGGGTGGCGTCGGTCCGACTTGGATAGGAGGCAAGGTTTTACCAATTATTCCACGGTCATGCCTTCGGACGGGTGGAGGTCGGGTTTCCGCACATCTGGGGAGAGCCAAGAGGCTGGCGGCGGTCGAGTAGTCGACCTTGGCCACAACGCCTGGTGTCACGGTGGTTGACACATCGTTTCTTGTCGTTTGAAAAAAACAACACTTAATAGGTAATCATTAATCATCATAACCATCAGCTTCACCCTGTAAACAAACAATAAAAATGTAAAAAAATCACTAAATCATCTTGTATATTACAAACCCTAAAACTTAAAGGTACAACAACCCTTGTTATAGACACTTGTATTCCACTATCTACAACTCACATATGCACCAAGATGTTACAGGATCACAAAGCACATAACACCAAATAAGCTAAAGTTACAACTTCTTATGCTCAAAGTTGTTACTAATTGATATAATATAAATAAATAGATGATTTGATTCTTTTCTATTTAAAATTTAATATATATAAGTTAAATAGTTGTTATTATTACTATTGGTCACTAATATCAGTGACTTGTGTTATAACTACTTATTTATTGCTATGTATGGATAATAGATGATTTGATTCTTTTCTATTTAAATTTTAACATATATAAATTAAATAGTTGTTATTATTACTATTGGTCACGAATATCAGATTTGCTATAGTTATTCTAGTAGAATGTTTAATTACTTATTATTATTATTATTATTATTATTATTATTATTATTATTATTATTATTATTATTATTATTATTATTATTATTATTATTATTATTATTATTGTTGTCGCGTTAAAAAATTGGAGTAATGCTCCAAGTTGAACCTAATTTTTCATGCAACAATATATTAAAATATTTGGCTTGTAATTTTTTATTTATGTTTTTCATACCATTTAATATTTACGGGCAGTGGTCAAACAAATGGTGATCAGCCTGTTTGTGTTCAAATGTGTGCTCACTGAATACACACTACTCATCCTACGGATCTTGGGCTATAGCCTATAGGTTTTTTGCTAGCAATATAGAAATCGTGTGGTTCGATAATAATAAAATTATGATTCATAATAAGTTCAAATAAATACACTTACCATGCTTTGTTTTCATTAAAACTTAAGACTTTGTTGTTCGTTAAGTAGATTTTCCGTGAACAAAGAAAAAGTGCAGCCTTGCCAACGCCAACTTAGCACAGTGCCATTAGCTGAATTTTTCGTTAGTTGGCGTTGTTGGTTAACGAAGTCTTGAGACATTTAACAATCATTATATTTTATAAACTTTTTTTATAGAATAACATTTAAATTAAAAAACAAAACAAAACAAAACAAAAATTTAATTAAAACCAGTTTATAACAACACATAAAAAACTTTAGACGCATGGCTAAACACACCATTAAGAGAAAATGAATTAACATAAGCCAACACTAGTGTTAATGAAAAAGAAAATGAACAACAATCAACTCATACAAACATAAACTAAAATTCAATCAGGACAAAGCAAAAAAGACAACCCAAACACTACAAAAAGAGGCGAAAAGGGTCTGGACGCTTGTTTAAACAAAAACCAATAATTGGGTTCAGTTATAAAGTGATCCACATGGGTTAATTTACACGTGCATGGGTGCATGCGTTATATGGGTGGTAAACCTTAAGTACCCGATAAATTGGACCTGGGGGGGGGGGGGGGGGGTAACACGTTGTATATCTATTTGGTTGGTAACCCTGAATTATTCGGTTACATATTCGCATGAGGATTGGAAGCTTCACAACCGGTGAGTTCTAATCCTCTTTTAAATGTTTTCGGGGCCGGTATGCATGCCTTTATCATTACATGTTTTCATACGGTATTACGAGTTTTTTAGATTAACGAGCTTTGCAATCAAAATGTTTTATAAACGTTTTTCCCACAGTCAACTATTTTTATTAAATAGGTTAATTGGGTTTTATTAGTCATGTGTAGGTGTATGACGTTTTATTAGTGATATTGAGGTCGTAGAGGCATTACTTATGAAGCATCGTAGGTGTCGGTATTTATAGCATGACTTACGATTCTATCATTAGGTTTCAAACCTTAACGGTGACTCGAGTATCAAGGTAGTAGTTGTCAGGTCTTAGACCTTGTATGTGTGTGTTTATGTGCTTTTATGAGATTTAGCATCCTTGAGGTGTTTGGTGCTAGTTAAACGAGATAAGAACCATGATTGCCCATTCGGTTCGATGAGTTCAAATAGTCATTTTCTTAGTGACACGCCAAACTATTATGCGAGTGATGGACCCTTCGTGGTCAATTGAAGGTGACAAAACCATGAAGAGGGTGCCCTAAGAGGATAACAATGAAAGTCCTACCAGCAACAAAACTATGTGATATAGATTCCCACCTTATGTGCTTATTTGTTCTCGCGCTAGTTAAGTGGTGTTTATTGCTTTATGTAGTAGACTAATGATGTTTATTAATGCAACTGACGAATGAGGATAAATTATGTAGGTGTCGTATGATGTCAAATTATGTAGTTGTCGAACGAGGTTAAGTTACACTTGAGTTCATTCTAAGGAATATCTAGTATGTTTTGGGGATGACTGTTAGGTCCTAGATATGAGCCAGTTTGGTTAATCGACTTATGTATTAAGATATATTGAGGATGTTCCTTTGGTGTTTAGGTGATCAGATCAACATCGGAAATGATTACTTGGGACTCAAGTTATGTGTTGAGTTGCGGTCATTTTGGTTGGTGGGTTTGAGTTGTGGATCTTTAAATTGATGTTAGCATAATTTAATACAACGTTGGTGATGTTACAGAGTAAAGTATTGGCGGTGTGTTTTTAAATGCTCTATTGGTTTAAAAATAAAGTATTTACGATGTGTTTTTAAATGCTTTAACTTAAACTATTAGAACTCACTCAACGTAGCTAATTTTGGCATGTATGCTAGATTTTTTTGTAGATGTATAATTCGAGTTGGTGTTGCTCTTGGAAAGCGGACGGAATTACTCATGATAGTGGTGGAAAACGTTGGTTGCGTTTTGAGGTTTATAAACAAATGTAGTTTTGAAATAATTTTGTACTATTTTAAAATAAATTAAACAGTATATTGTGATCTGACCTGACGGTAAGATGCCCAATTTAGGGGCCTTACACCAAGACACCCCAAATTCATATCTTTTTTGCTCCAAACAAACACTTACTAATAATTTTACATATAAATATGAAACATACTAAGCAGTGTCCTTGATTATGTCAAATAAAGACCGTCTTAAGCGAGCTTTCCAATACATCACAACTTAATAAAATTGGAAAGCTTCTATGATGAATTACAAGGTTCTAATGAAATGTTGAATACAGAAGAGGTACATAAATTAAATTACAAGGGGCTTGAAACAGATATCACATGGTGGAGTAGAATCATCAAACATTCTTAACATTCCTAATTCCGGTAGAATGGAAGTTACGTGAAAAGATTTTCCCAATTACTTTTCTGTATTCAAAGGTTTATTCATAAATCTGATCTAATGGTGGCTAGTAGTTTTTTTGGTCGACGGGCAAGACAACCAGAACCGCTAGGCGGAAGGGATAAGTTGAATGAAGAACAAAGCTTTTTTTTTTCTTTTTTTGAGGGCATAGGGGTTACAAGGGTTTATATTTGTGTTCTGATTTTTTTTTATATTTTATGTTTGATATGTTTTGATTTTTATATTTTATGATTGATATGTTAAAACATGAAAAAGACTAAAATGTCCTCAAACCAACCAGGTAAACAAAGTCCCTCAACTGGATGGACCATTGATAAAAGAGAAAAAGATGAATGGGGAAGACATTCGCAATTTTTAAACCACAAAAACGATATCCATAATTTGTGACAAAACACACAAACTATCCAGTGTTAGCTTACTCTTAATTTGAATATATACGTTTTATATTTTATGTTATGAAATATAACAAAAAAATTACTGGTTACTCTTTGATATATTTTCATTTAATATCGTGGAGTTAATTTTAAATATATTTATTCTTTTGACAAGATGATTTTCATGCCTTTGAAATGACTGGAAGAATCATAAGCATTTCCCTTTTTCCATGGTTTGTTCATGATATCCGAAAATTGATGTCAATTAACCTTGGATTAAGGTTATGAACTTTTAGAAAAGCGTATAAATCTACTTAGATTTGTCTTAAGATCTTAGCTTTTTCATAATTTTGTGTCGTTGCCTAAGCTAGACATTTAGGGCGCATTGCTACTTTATTAAGGTTGTGCTACCATTATCGTTATTACCCCCCCCCCCCCCCCCACACACACACACAAGTGGTGTGCGCTTGAATCCTTATAAATATAAGATTATGTGGTATTTACTTGTAAAAAATGTTCAATAAAAAAGTTATGGTTGTTGCTCTTTTCTCTTAGTTACATTTTATATTATTTGGATTATTATATGGAACATGTCATAAAACAAAGAACTTTGAACCCTGGGGTTCAGTGCGAGTCGCATATTTATCCCCTTAAATAATAAATGTTTTCTCACAACTCACCCTTTTCATACCCTATCAACGCTCTGATATGAGTAGCATTTTATTAAATACACTTGTTTTATTGTTTCAAATGAAGCCATCCACCTTTATTTATACTAGTACATCAAGATCCAGATTGTTCCTAATCTAGAAAGGGTCACACACAAACATATGATATTTACAAAGTGTATCTAGAGTAATCCATGATAATATCTAGAGTAAATTGCACAAAACATCCTTTATGTTTCCTTAATCTTGCAGGTTCTAGCCTTAATGTTTAAAAGTTGCTAAAAACAGCCTTTAAGTTTATTTTTGTTGCGGGTTCAATCCTTTACGGCTAACCACGTTATTTTCTTCAGTTAAGTTCCCTCACATGCATAACATGTGAGGGTATATTCGTCATTTTGGTTGATCATGTGAGGGAACTTAACTGAAGAAAATAACGTGGTTAGCTGTAAAGGATTGAACCCACAACAAAAATAAACTTAAAGGTTGTTTTTAGCAACTTTTAAACATTAAGGCTGGAACCTGCAAGTTTGAGGAAACATAAAGGATGTTTTGTGCAATTTACTCTAATATCTAAGATATTTATTTTGATCTTGATTATTTTCAAAAGGATTTCTAAAATATTCAAGATCTTTTGTCACCTTAATGTGCATTCTACACTTCTAGAACGAACGTGCAAATACGAGATGAACGAATTTGTTTGACTCTTTTTATTATTTGTCAATAAAAACATACCAATACAATAATCCTAACCCTCTATTTATACTGAAACTCATTTTAGTTCTAACCCGACTCGAACTCTATTTAATTATTTAAACTAACCAACTAGATAAACCTATCTAATTTAAACTAACAATTATCACTAATATAATTCACCAAGAATTATCTATTATCTTTATCTTCTAAACTTTTTCATTCTCTCCCTTAATATTGAATTAGACTTATTTCTTTATATCCGCACCATTATCGACAACTTCAATCCTTGATCAATCTTCATATCCCTCTTCCCGGGTCACCAGAACTACACCGCTTTTGACCACCGATCAAAGACAAAAAATAAGCTCCCTCTTTTTGTATTTTCTTCTTTCCTTACTAGACACGACAAGATTCAAAGCCTCCCCGCTTTGACGAATCTTTTTCCATTCGTCTATCCGCAAATTCCAATCAGATACTTCTGCCAATAAGAACAACCTACACTGGTTTTTTCCGTTCTTATCCTTTGCGGGAATGACCAGGTCTTGATCATACCTCGATTGAAGATTGCTAATGCTATGAAGTTTACCACCACCGAAACAAATTATACTGACTACTGTCTTCCCTACGGTACACTCGTGACATCCGCTAACCCGAACCACCGTTCCTTGACAAAATGTCAAACATATTGAACCCTTCTTTGATCGTAGTTTTACCACCCTGTCAGACTTCTCCTTGATATGCTTCCCCACAAATATCAACCCACAAACAAAGACAACAACCACCTGTTGTTTTGTCCCTCAGTCGTCAAACAATTCGTTAAGCCTCCTCGCTCTTCCGTTTTTTCCACGACACGCCCGTTGGTTTTTCCGCCAATAAAAAATCGAACTCCTCGTTGCGATTTTCCTACTTGACGAGTCTCCGACAAATAGAAGACGATTAACAAACCCGGTTAAGCCTACCCAAAAAATTTTATCCGGTTTCTGCCTTACCTGATTTTAACAGAAGTTGTGAACTTTACTCGACTACCGTTAATGCTCTATATAAACCCTTATTTAATTTGGGCCGCTACATACATCCCCTTCGAACCCTTACCATGTGGTTCATAAAGTTTCATGCAAACCCATGCATTGTGATCAACAATCACCTTTTTTTCCTTTTCCATACTTTTATTATTCCCCAACAATTCGACCACCATCCACCGATTTCATTAATTGCATACATATGACGAAACAATTTTAAGTACACAAACCTTTTTTTACAATTTTAGTCACACAACCTTTTTTTTTCTTTTACGTCTTCAGCCACAGTCGGTTTCACCGTCGTAGTGCCGTTGCACCCCGCGAGGGGTGCTCTCCCTTTAGAAACGACTCTCAAAATCGTCAAGCTCTGATACCAATTGTTGAAAATCAGGCCCTTGAACGAACGCATAAACACCAGATGAATCGAACTTGTTCTACTCTTTTTATTATTTATCAATAAAAACACACCATTACAATAACCTACCCTCTATTTATACTAAAACTCATTCTAATCCTAACCCGACTTGAACTTTATTTAATTAAATAAACTAACCAACGAGATAAACCTATCTAATTTAAACTAACAATTATCACTAAAATAATTCACCAAGAATTATCTATAACCCTTTTTTTATCTTTATTTTCTAATTCAAGATTAACTTCATATATATTTTTGGAATATTGGATTTTAATAATCTCAACTATTCGTCGTTGGCCGCCAACAGTCCAAACTTCAAAAATAACCACTGGCAATCCCATATATGGCCACCAATAGACCCTGACTAACAGAGCCCTAACGCCGTTAGTATCTGGTGCCAGAAAACCGTTTTTTTCTAGAAAAAGGTTTCTAAATGTCCAATCTAAGGTTACAAAAAGGTTTGGGACGAAAATGTTAAGTTTTCCATCCAAAAAGTTGAGTTTTCCGGCCAAAAAATAAGTTTTCCGGCGAAAAAAGAGTTTTCCGACGACTTCAATAATTTGGGCTTTTACTAGAAAAAGGTTCCTAAAGGTCCGTAATAGGGTTACAAAGAGGTTTGAGACGAAAATGTTGAGTTCTCTAGCAAAAAATGAGTTTTCGACCAAAAACGGGTTTCCGATGACCGGCGACTAAAGACGTTAGGGTTCTATTAGTCAGGGTCCATTGGTGGCCAATATGTCAATAGTTGGGACTTCCAGTGGTTATTTTTTAAGCTGGGACAATTGACGGCCAACGGCGAATAGTTGGGATTATCAAAATCCAATATTCCTATATTTTTAGTGGCCTAAGGTATTTCTAGCATTTGAGCACTGCGACCAAGATGCATGTGCGCGTAATAAAATGCAGTTTACTTTATCACACTGGTTAGCATTTAGCAATGTATTAATGAGACCCGTATATTTTTCATGAGGGGTTCTCATCATTAAAAACACGTTAGGAATTAATCATTCAACTCAACTTTGTATCAGTTAGTAATTGTTGTTACAACAGATATGAGACCAAGGATAGTGAGTAGACTGGTTAGGCTAAAAGGCTTCGAGGGTTTCCTGTTAGCCTAACGCAAGTCGTGGGGTCCCCCTACGTTTGCAAGACGTAGAGAGTGGTTCACTAGTGTTTTGGTTGTTATTATTCACTTAGGATCCGAGACCAAAGTGAATTCGGTTCTAGGATGTTGATGCTAAGTGAAGTTGTGTTGTTTGAAGTGAAGAGAAGGAATATGCATAGAGCAAGTTCTCAAGGAAGAAGAGAAGATCAGAGAGTATGGTCTAGTCTCTACTGATCTGGCCTGTCTCGCATGGTTGTGTGTTGCCTCTTTATATAGGAAAAAGATCTTCCCAAAGGGGAAACCTTTGACTGGTGAACCTTTGCTGCAGTGGGGAGTTTACCCATTTTGAGGGTTGAAAGCTTTTGACCTGCGGTTAATAGGATGCTCTATGTGCACATGTTTTCTTTTCGGCTGTGAGAGACTTGGACAAGCAATCAGTGAGTTGATGCTTCATTGTTCACATGCTTTTTGCTGTTCACATGCTGTTCTCCCGAGTTGGCGGGAAACGAACCCTTTAACCTTTTAACCTCTCAAGCGTTAATGTGTAAAATCCATTTTAATTGAAGCTTGAGCTACCCCCGTCATCAGCCCCCCAAGTCAGAGGTTTTTGGGAAGTAAGCTCAAACACTTCTGACTTTTGCACATTTTTCTTTTGCTTGAAGGCTTGAAGGGTTTATTGCAGTTGAGATTTTGAAATTTGAATTTTGACAAGACAGTTGACACGATAGGAGCAGTTTTTTTGCAGGAGGGCGGTTCCCGAGTAACTGGTGGGTAATTATAACACCTTTTATTCATTTATTTATCTTTTTATTTTAGAGATAATTATCAAAACTCTTTCATTTACTTCCAAGTTTTTCTCCATATTCTTCCTTCTTCTTACCAGGTTAGTTTTCTTTTCTGTTTTCCTCTTTTGATTAGTTCATATGGGTGCTAAGAAGGATCTGTCGAGTACATATTCCTGTTTGACCCAAGAAGAAGTAGAGGCTTTTTGTATCGAATGGGGTATTGGTTTAGATTTTAAACCAGTTGCACCAGGTTGTGATGTTTCGATTGATCGATGTCCTCCTGGGTCGATTGCTTTGTATTGTCGCCACTTCGAGTTTTCCAACCTTCGTCATCCGTTTTCGATGTTTGTCTTGAATATCCTGGAGTATTATCGTGTTTTATTTGGTCAGATTCATCCACATGGGATGTCTAGGGTTTTGCATTTTGAACTTTTGTGTCGTGCTAATGGGTATGACCCAATTCTTTTGGCCTTTCGGCGGTTTTTTCGTCTTGCAAAGAATGGTGACTGGTATACGTTTGAAACCGCCAAGGTTGATACTTGTTTAGTTTCATCTATGGTTACCAGTCTTGGTGTTTGGGAAAACCGTTTCTTTTGGGTGTCTGAGACTATAGTTCCTTTTAAAATGGTGTGGAGGCATCTGGATGCTGTTCTCAGTGAGCCAGAACCTTTAGAATCAGAGGTTAACTGTTATTTCCTTGATGCCCTTAGGGCTTGTTCTTCGAGGGTTCGTCAGTTCCCTGAACATTTGTTAGTTTTGTTGGGTGTTAGCAAACTGTGGGGTAAAAAGGATCGAGATCCTGTTTTAATGAGGGATGGACAGGGTATGCGTTTTATTTTTGTGTAATTAAATTTTGTTTTATCGTCACTTATGTTTTAACACCTTTGTGTTGGTTTTTTGCAGTTATGTCTACTCTTGATTTTATCAAAAGTGATGATACATCGGATGTTGGGTTTGATGATGCTGAAGCCACGAAGGGGGAGGATGCTTTGTGAAAGGGATGGAACATAGCTTCGAGGGATCCGATTATGTGAATGTGCCAAATGTGAAGGGGTTTTCTAAATCTGTTGTGAGAGGTGCTACCCGGCATTCAAATCGTCGTTTGATGTCACACCCCGACATCCACGAGTCTACCGGTGGGCCCGGTGGGGAGTATCGTGACGTACAGTTGATATCATCATTACCAAACAAGATAAACACAGCGGAAGTCTTGGAATAAATACACTATTACAAACCGATAGTGTTCAAAGTTCAGAACAAATATACACAAACAAGGCTTGTAATAGGATCCACATGCGGATCGAAATACATACAAAATAATAACAGACTATAAACAGGCAATTCCCTAAGGTCGCAACTCCTTGGTTATTCGTCCCGTAGCTCACGGCCTATTCCGTACTTGCAACCTGTAACTTAGGCTTTTGAAAATACGTCAGTTTACACTGGTAAATACGCTCAACCGACTCATTTTGAAAACCTTTTCGAAAATGGTTTTAGGTGCACAAGGCACATTTTCATAAATAACTTGGGATAGTACAAATGACCTTGTATACAGATTTACATGCTGGCTTTTACATATGAGGCCCGGTACAAAAACCGAGACATGATCGACTGACACACCACTCTGAACTTTCACACAGAAAGTAGGATAGCAATTACCCAGTGTATGCCTACACGCCATGCTATATTGTCGTGGTCACTACCAATATAGTGAGCCAAGGATATCCCAGACACGGTCAAGCCCACCCTCAATGTTTTAGTTTCAGTCAAAACAGATCAAAACCGGGTTGTGTAAGATTTTAGTTAATTATCACAACTGGATAAAACATTATCCCATACCCGACCAAGCGGTAGTAGTCTAACGTATCCCAAGCCCATATAGGGAAAATAAGTTAAGAGTATTTACCTGAATTGAAGTTCGCAAGTAATCCAAATTCAGCCGTATTCTAAAGCAAGTACATGAGCAATCTACCGGGAGGCGTTCAGTCTGGAGTGATGGTAATTAATAACCAATATTAGAATGGTAACGGGCCCTTAGTTAAGTCCTAGACTTGGACCGGTTAGTCTTACGCTAAACTGTGATACGATACGATACGCTAGATTAAGCGGTGACCGGAATAGAATGTTAATTGGATCTAACAAATACATAGACTTTTATGATATGAGAAGACTAATAACATTCTGGATTTTGATAAAGAATGGACAAAGTAAACTCGTTTTGGTTAAAATACGTAAACTAGCTACGTATGCTTAACCGAATGCGTATAAGCGAAACCGGGTAACCGTAAGAATCGTATATAAGTTCCATAATGAGATATGTTTAAAATATGTTATAAAATCAGTAGCATTTGCAAAGATAGGTCCGAGGTGTATTTAAAACCGAATTATGCCTTACAAGGGCATTTTAGTCATTTTTAGGCTTATAAAAGATGTTTAAGTGAATCTGATATTATGACCTTAAATATCCTGTAAAAACATATATTTTATCATGTTATAATAGTAGGATATCAAATATATGTGTGTTTGACGGTTTTGAAGTAAACTATGTTCCGTAGGGGCATTTTAGTCATTTCACACATAGCTTTGAAGCCAAATTTGGGATAACGAGTTCGGGACTTGTACTTACTGTTTTTATGATGAAAATATGTTTATAAATCAGTAGGTAACAAGTCTCGGTTCATAGTTATGGTTTTAAACCATACTATGTGCCAAAAAGGCGTAAAAGTCGCTAAAACGTCGTTAAACCGATAATTTGAATTAAACAGAAGTTAGGACCTGTTTTATATATATATATATATATATAATCATGCCATATAACTTATTATATTAGTAAGTTCAAGTTTTGATTACAAAAGAATGGATTTAAGTGATTTTCCGTAGAAAGGGTAGTTTCGTCATTTTGCGGCGATTAGCGATCTTTAGACTTTTATCCAGGTATTAAACTGAATAAATATTCCAATTGGTCCTACTTACCATATTACATCATAAAATATTTCATCTTTTCATAACATCAAGTTTAATCTTTCTAAAATGCCGAAAAGGGCATTTTAGTCATTTATGTGTCGTAAACACATTTCTTTATAAAAATTAAGTTTTGATCAGATTACAAACATCAATAAAATTAGTTTAAAATTACAAATCAGTAACAACTTCAAATGTAGGTTTATAAGTGTTTAACATCTTAATCTTGCACAAAAAGACCTTTTTGCAAGGTTTTAAAGACTTTTATGGAACTTATGTAAAAACTCGGATTTCTTAGGAATCGAGTCACGAAACTTTAGGACAATACAGGTCAGAACTAAAAGTCAACAGAAGTCAACTGTTTGAGACTTTCGGTTACAAACCAAGCCTAGACCAAAATTGACGAGCCGAATCTATTGTCACAAGTTCTAATACTTATTTTAAGGTTATTAATGCTTTTAAAACATAATTTATAACTTTTGGATCATTGGATATAGATTTTACAAAATTTACTCAGTTTGACTTTTATTGACTTTTCGTTTGACTCGTCGATTGGTCTTGAATCCGTGAAAATCTGAAGATGCCCTCCTGAGGGTTTATTACCTCCATCATTATGAGCACGTAGGACCTTTCGTTACGCACAATGGCGGAGTATACACGGATTTAGATCAAAGTCAAGGCGTTTTTACGTCAAGACTTTAATCTAAGCTCAAACCTTAAAAGAATGGACTTAGCACGAGATTGAATACTTACATATGGTTCAAATAATGCTAGGAACAGAATGCAATGCTTGACAATGACCAAAAACTCCTCTAGATGATCTTGATGCACTTTGGTGAAGAACACTAAGTTGCAACATAGAATGCATCATAAAAAGAGTTGTTGAGGAGCTAAGAGTTGCCAGGTGTTTGGAACTGATGTAGGATGAGCACAAGTGTTAAGGGACGTGTCTTGAGGTGCTAGAAGGTGGCAAATTTGCGAAAATGTGCAGAACATGCAAGCTGCCACGATTCTGTGAATCTAGCTGTCGCTGGCACCCTCTCGCGGGGCACGAGAGGTGTGAGCCCAGGTGGTCGAGGCCCACGATCGGGCTTCGGGTCAGCCATTCAAGTTTGCAACTTGGCAAATTTCAGTCCCTGTACTCTTTTGGCTCACATGTCTCTCATTTCTGGCACTTATGGCCCTTTTAGTTAAGTTATAAGTATCCTGGAAGATATAACCGAGCAACGCAATGTCCCGATTTAATAAAAAAATCACTCAGATGTGTAATTAAATATGTTGACGCTCTTAATTCTTTAAATTAGAGAATCTCCGTCCAGAGGTTATTAATTAACATAACGGAAATTTTGGTCCCTCTCGTTTTAGCACGTGGCATACGAGTATCATTAGGACACGTGTCGGAATTTTACAGGACGGAGTTTTACGATGTGTTACATCCTCACCCCCTTAAAAGAAATCTCGACCTCGAGATTTTATTTAAAAGATAGAGGTACTTTTGTCACATATTAGACTCGACCTCACATGTACTCGGGATTTCTGCAGGCTTCCCGTATGGCCTTTACAATAGGCATGTGCTTTCTTCAAAGCTTTTTATCTTGTCGGTCTTCAATCAATATCGGTTTTCCCACAAAACCATAGGCTTTCATTAATTTGCACACCCTTATGCTATATTGCTAGCAACTCATTGGCTAGTCTTTTCCTTTAAATTGCATTCGTGAGACGCATTGTCAATTGCGCTGAGTTCCTCAAGTAAATTAGCTTATAAGCTAAAGCCCCGACACATTCGATCATCTCGAATGGTCATATATATATCTAGGGTTTAATTTGTCCTCATAACTAAAGCATACTACACCATTCCAGGGTGATGCCTGCAAAAGCTTTATCCCTTATTGGGAACTTATAAGTACGCAACGCTTGTCAGCGTAGTTCTTCTGCCATTCATCGACAGTTTTGAAACATATCTTGGGTTTGTATTATCTTATTCATTATTCCTAAGACAATCTTAGGTCTTGTTAGTTGGGTCCTTCCAACTTATGCCTAACAAACGGTCGTTTGACATTCTCTCCCATACAAGACTTCCAAGGGAGCAGCCTTGGTATTTATATAACAATTAATATATAAGAGAATTTAACTAGGGTGAGATGGTCACTCCAACTACTATCCAATCAATCTTTAAGAAGTACCTAACCCTTATAGTTGGTCGAGCAAATCTTCGATCCTGGGCTGAGATTAACAATTCTTAATCTTTATGTTTTAAGCTTGTGGCAATCGCTTGTCACTTTGGAGACTCTGATAGTATTTTATTAAGAAAGACGGTTCAATGCGGTCACGCATTGATTGCCACAAGCTTAAAACATAAAGATTAAGAATTGTTAATCTCAGCCCAGGATCGAAGATTTGCTCGACCAACTATAAGGGTTAGGTACTTCTTAAAGATTGATTGGATAGTATTTGGAGTGACCATCTCACCCTAGTTAAGTTCTCTTATATATTAATTGTTATATAAATACCAAGGTTGCTCCCTTGGAAGTCTTGTATGGGAGAGAATGTCAAACGCCTGTTTGTTAGGCATAAGTTGGAAGGACCCAACTAACAAGACCTAAGATTGTCTTAGGAATCATGAATAAGATAATACAAACCCAATGTAACATCCGTCAAAAACGGATTTACCAAACCCGCTCCGTTTATCAACCGAACAGTCAGTCAAAATTTTCGTTTCGAATTAAATGCCCAAAATAATTTTAAACGATCCGTAATCAATTATTATACGGGAATATATATTTAGTTTTTGAAAAACTGTCAAAAATCGCAAAATAAAAAGGAAATGTTTCTGCCGGGTTTCGAACCCGGGTCTGTACCGAGTCATTCAGTGTTTTATCTCACAAACACAAACCACTGCGCCGCTTGTTATGTTTGATGAATAATAGAATCATTTAATTGATATAGTGACTTTACAAATTCAAAACCGGCGCCCAACGATTCAGTCGTCGGAATCCCGGAATATTCGCGAGTTTTAACACCAATTTACGTTATAACGTAAACCTTTAATCACATATCGGTTATAACCGATGTTTGAAGTCCGCGACACTTTTCAAAACCGCCGGAAAAATTTAAATAACGAACACAGTCAAAAATCAGACCAAATACATTTCGATTATTCCCTATAAATTCAACCACAATCGTCTGCAAACCTTTTCGCTAAAAATCACATCTTTTCACGGCGAAATTTCACTCGCCGGAATAAACCTGTTCGTCGCCGGAAAACCGGTTTCCCCATTGCCGAGCTTTTCTGAACCTCTGAAGCTTATACCGGTGATACCCTTACCTTTTCCAAACTTTTCGGAGACTAGCTGCTACAAGGAACACGTCGCCGGAGTTGAATTCAGTCGCCGGAGTTTCTGCCGGAAAACAGAGAGTTCAGTCGGTATATTCTCCGCTCAGTTTCTTTTCCTTTTCACTTCTATCTTACCAGTAATTAACCTAAAACACTATTGAAACTTGAATAAAAACTCGAACCAGTCAGACCCGATTTCTGGTTCAACTTTGACGAAGAAGACGACGCACTTCCATATCATATAAGTATATTATAAATCAGGATTTTACTCGGGTTAGACACACAGTCCAGCGGTGGACTGTGTGCACATAAAACGTTAAACATGCAAAGGTCTCAAGTTCGAATCCCGTCTCACACACGCTGCCTTAATAAAATCCATTTTTTGTTTACTGAACCGGAGTCACCTTAGTTATATGTTAAGTATATTAATAACCGGAATAATAACCAAGTTAGACACACAGTCCAGCGGTGGACTGTGTGTTTGTTTATATCGCTGGTCACGAGTTCGAGTCCGGTCATCAGCACCGACTCGGACAATTATCTATTTTTTTTAAATAAGGCAGAAAAAGGAAATAACTAAATTGTCTTTAAGTAAAATAAAAATCAAGTTATATAACATGTTGAACACACAGTCCAGCGGTGGACTGTGTGTTATATTAACCCACAGGTCCCGGGTTCGAGACCTGTGGAGCGCAACGCCGAGCCGCTTAAATTGTTTTTAAAATAAAAATGATTTTCTGTTAATGTTAATTAATGTATATATATGAAATTAAAATCGGATATATAACGGGTTAGACACGTAGCTCAGTTGGTAGAGCTGCGTGCACGCGTACGGGAGGTCTCGGGTTCGAGCCTCACCCAGCGCACAACAATACGCCTCGAACCGGTCAACGCCGGTCAAAGTCAACTGGTCAATGTCACTGTAGCAGAAAAAAAATAAAATATTTTTATTATTTTTATTTAATTATTTTAATTAAAAATCAATTATAAATACTTAAAAATAACATTTTTTTAAGATTAGAAAATAGCCTCAAACTCACAAAAATGCACCCAACAATCCTACTAAAATAGTTTAATAAAATCCGTTTACTTACCAAACCATAATGCGATTTATCTAGGTTTTAAATCTCACTCGTGGTTAAAACCACTTCGCGTGCATTCAACGTCATCAACCGAACGCACCCACTGTGAGTGAATCTTACAATTCCCCCTTTTAAATTACACGTTTTGGGGTGTGTCATGTGTTATGAATTAATTAATTTATTTATTTAAACTTGTGCCATACCACATCATGACTTAAACTTAGATTGATTTATTGTTGTGATTTATTTATATTCCGTTTGTCAAATTACATGAAACTCATACATTAAGCCCATCAGTTCCTCGTGGGAAACGAGTAGAACATCGCGTGCTTCAATTCAAATTCATTATTGTTCATGTGTGTTTTCATTGAGTTTATATTGTTTGTAGTTGTGTTATTCATATTATCATGATTATGCAATTCATTCATCAAGCCCCTCAGTTCCTCGTGAGAGACGAGTTGAGCATCGCGTGCCTTTAATTGTTTCCATTATTATTCATGAGTGTTTCATTTAACATCTTATGATTGTTGATCAAGTTACATCTAATTTTATTCATGTTTGGTTGTGCACATATTTCATAATCAATTTAAATAAATTGTTCAAATGTTTTCCATAGGATTCACTCGCCAACATTATGTTGATCCAAAAACCTTTTTACACATGATGCAGGTGAACAGGTTGAAGCAAGGAAAACATAGGATATGCCTTAGAAGAGAACAAAGAAGTTTAGATTGTAGTTAGATCATGTTGTAGCAATCATTGTAAATTTCCATTTAAATTGTATTAATGAATATGAAACGTTTAATAAATGTCATGAGCTTTGATGATAACCCAATCATGCCCCGATCACCTTATCCGCTGCGGGTCGGGGTGTGACAGATTGGTATCAGAGCCATGACTATAGGGATATAGGATAGGTTATTAGACCCTTAGAGCCTATACTATAGTCTGCCTAAATTTTAAATTGATTAGGTGGTTACATACAAACTTGTGATATTTATTTGTTTCATATTTGTTTACATTTCAGTCAAACATACATGCTCATATACATGTTCATTATACATATATACATATTCATTATACATATATCGATGTTCATGTATTCAATTTATTTTCATATTCTCATTATCCAAAGATTTTATGCAATTTTCAATTCTCATCAAAGTAAGTTCTGCGACGGGCATGTAGTAACTGGAAGGGTACAAGTACCGGTAGTCGGAACGTCCTGTCTAGGCTGGCATTCGTATAAATCCAATATAACGGACCAGTTTGCCTACCTGGGGACCAACGATGAGAGTACGAAGGACCTATTAGGCCAAAGCATGCCACACCAAACGTCGTTCGAACTAACCCTACTTTGAGGTGTCATCGTGTCTACACCTGGACACATTCCGAACATCACACGTTGTATACATATTTCTCGATTTTCCCGGGTTATGTGTACGCAACCAGGCAGAAACCGTGCGAACCATATGAAAAACCGGTATTCATGGGGCCCACATGATTACATAAGGTAAAGTATGGCGGCATGACGGGCCTAACAGCGAGCAAAGCCCAAGACATCCTATGGATGTAGTATTTTTGTATAATTATTTTATAAATGATCATTCTTGAATGCGACCCATGATCCCAAAAGCATCCAACTCATACTCTTGTCATGTATTCATTGTAGATGTCTTCTAACCTCACCCGTAGGAAGACGAGAGCAAGAAAAGCCCCGATCGCATGGCTGCCTTAATCGCTCAACAAATGGCTGCCGTAATACCCAACATTGTAATCCAAGTTCAACAAGCACTTACCAATAATCCTGTCAATCAAGCAAACCAAAACATTTTCAACTCTTCCCCAAACACCACTAAATGCACCTACAAGCATTTCAAATCATGCGACCCTCCGAAATATAAAGGGACTGAAGGTGTCACCGCACTCCTCCATTGGTTTGAAGAAATGGAGAATACTTTTCTAAATTGCGATTGCCCTGATGATCGCAAAGTGCGTTATGCTACCGGTCGACTATATGGGATAGCACTTACTTGGTGGAACACAGAGAAGGCCAAACGAGGTGTGGAAGATGCTATGTCCTTAACTTGGAACGAATTGAAGGAAATCATGACCAGACGATTTTGTCCAAGGAGCGAAATCAAGAAGCTAGAAGATGAATTTTACTCATTGAAGCAAGTGGAAGGAGACCACACCACCTACAACAAAAGGTTCCTCGAATTACATCAAATGGTTCCCAACATGTTTACTCCCCTCTAACCGTTTGATCGAGCACTACATTCGTGGTCTTCCGTCAAAGATTCAAGACCCTGTGATAAGTACCAAGCCTGCAACTTTGGAAGCAGCAATGGAGCTAGCAATAGAGCTCACCGAGAACCGAATCCGAAACAAAGACTTCGAGGAGGAGAAGAAGAAGGATAAAGAATCGACTGAAACCTCCGACTCCACCCAAACCGAATCCCCTTCTCAACCCAACCCTAAGAGAAAAAGAGTCGGGCGACTTTTCGCTGCTACCCAACGAAATCAACCCGTTTTTCACGCTATACCCATCCGAGCTGTCCCAATCACCCAAGTGGCACCCAACTCAGCTTACCCAAATAAGAAACCGTATCTCGGACCTCACCCTCGATGCAACAACTGTTTTTATCACCATTCCCTTACTTTACCTTGCCGGCTATGTACAACTTGTGGACGTTATGGTCATTTGAGCAACGTTTGTCGCACCTTTCAAGACCAAACCTTTTCCCCTACACAAAACATGGCCCAAACTTATCATCAACCCCAACACCCCATGTTCCCATATGCTCGAGCTTGCTTCAATTGTGGCGACCCTACCCACCTTAGAAACACATGCCCTCAATTGGTTAATGTTATCAACACTCAAGCCCAATCAAACCCAGTTAACCAAGTAAACCAAGAAAACCCAACCACTATGCCACCAGCAAGAGGAAGAGTCTTCAATATCAACGCCAACCCTGTCGAAGATAATGACGGCCCTGATGAAGATACTCAGCTAGTCCTTTTCGCCGAAGATCCAGATTCAACTTCTATTGTTTAGTCTTATGTTTTTCTTTATCACATGTGTAGACTGTTAGAGAAATTATTGGATATTATATATTATATATTGTTTTCGGTATATGCTTTTGCCGAGGCCGTGGCTCCCCATCCATCGAGGTTGAGTTGGATCCCCATTTTATTATGTGGTTGATCTTGGCGTGCCTGCACGATCGGCTCCGTTTGTTTGAGCCTTGATCGGTTACGTAATTTTACATTTCAATACATGCAATACGCTCGGCTCCGTTTGATTGAGCCTTGAGTGCACAGATTTATTCACATTTCCAGTTCATGCAATACGCTCGGCTCCGTTTGATTGAGCCTTGAGTGCAAAGATTTATTCACATTTCCAGTTCATGCAATACGTTCGGCTCCGTTTGATTGAGCCTTGAGCGCACATACAATTTCATTATCAGTATCTTGTGGTTTGGTGTTTGTAGTAGAGTCGCATCGAACTAACCATAACTTTCGATAAGTCAACGAAAATTTGACAAGGTTATGGTGTGATACGCCGATGGTACTTCCTATATATAAGTATTCTTGTCAAATAATCGGAGGCATATCAGGCGGTTATGAGAGGTTCCATGCATAGGCTTTTGTGTGGTTAAGTTATTCATATTCAGTACATTCAATATGTTCGGCTCGTTTGATTGAGCTTGAGCACACAATTTCAATTTCAGTACATTCAATATGTTCGGCTCCGTTTGATTGAGCCTTGAGCACACAATTTCATTTTCAGTACATGCAAAACTCGATCGCTCCGTTCGATTGAGCCTTGATCGCACAGATATATTTCATTTCAGTATTTTATGTTTGTTGTATTGATTGTAGAGATATAGGACTAATCATAATTCACTGATAAAACCAATGAAAATTTGACAAGAATATGGTGGATACGCCGCTGGTACTTCCTATATATAAGTATTCTTGTCAAAGGATCAGAGGCCTTATCGGACGGTTATGAGAAGTTCTATGTAGGATTTATTAGTTTCTTGGTAACCAATCATAACTTGTGGATAAAACTAATGAAAATTTGGCAAGAATATGGTGGATACGCCGCTGGTACTTCCTATATATAAGTATTCTTGCCAAAGGATCAGAGGCATTATCAGGCGGTTATGAGAAGTTCCATGTAGGATTTATTATTGCCTTGGTTGGAATTTGTGATACATTTATATCATCATGTTATTTAAAGAGATTGGATTGTGTTCCATTTCTACATAAATTAACCTCTCCATCATAACAAACGAGAGAGGAACTTCCATCATTCAAACATATATGTTATCAGAATGTGAATTCAAATATTTGCTGTTGTGTTTATTCATGTTCAAATATTCGCTGATGTGTCTATTCATGTTCGAATCTTTGCTGTTGTGTTTATTCATGTTCAAATATTTGCTGATGTGTTCATTCATGTTCGAATATTTGCTGTTATGTTTATTCATGTTCAAATATTTGCTGATGTGTTCATTCATGTTTGGATGTCAGCTGTTGTGTTTTTATTTATGTTCCATGTAGATTGTAGTGTTAGAAGTTTTGCCTTAGGATATAACCATATTTTTCCCAAACATATCTAAACTCTTATGCATGATATCATTTTTAGCGAATCATTCCTGTTTATCAATATTCATACAGTAGGCAACAAAAAGCGATTCCTGAATAGGGTACTTAACCTTTACAAGGAACGTTACCGCCTCGAACAAAAAACTTAAACCCTCATTTTTTGCTAAGCATACAACTGTCAAACAAAACATCATCATTCTTATAGTCAAAATATATCATTATTTAAATTTCGGGACGAAATTTCTAAAAAGCAGGGGATACTGTAACATCCGTCAAAAACGGATTTACCAAACCCGCTCCGTTTATCAACCGAACAGTCAGTCAAAATTTTCGTTTCGAATTAAATGCCCAAAATAATTTTAAACGATCCGTAATCAATTATTATACGGGAATATATATTTAGTTTTTGAAAAACTGTCAAAAATCGCAAAATAAAAAGGAAATGTTTCTGCCGGGTTTCGAACCCGGGTCTGTACCGAGTCATTCAGTGTTTTATCTCACAAACACAAAACACTGCGCCGCTTGTTATGTTTGATGAATAATATAATCATTTAATTGATATAGTGACTTTACAAATTCAAAACCGGCGCCCAACGATTCAGTCGTCGGAATCCCGGAATATTCGCGAGTTTTAACACCAATTTACGTTATAACGTAAACCTTTAATCACATATCGGTTATAACCGATGTTTGAAGTCCGCGACACTTTTCAAAACCGCCGGAAAAATTTAAATAACGAACACAGTCAAAAATCAGACCAAATACATTTCGATTATTCCCTATAAATTCAACCACAATCGTCTGCAAACCTTTTCGCTAAAAATCACATCTTTTCACGGCGAAATTTCACTCGCCGGAATAAACCTGTTTCGTCGCCGAAAACCGGTTTCCCCATTGCCGAGCTTTTCTGAACCTCTGAAGCTTATACCGGTGATACCCTTACCTTTTCCAAACTTTTCGGAGACTAGCTGCTACAAGGAACACGTCGCCGGAGTTGAATTCAGTCGCCGGAGTTTCTGCCGGAAAACAGAGAGTTCAGTCGGTATATTCTCCGCTCAGTTTCTTTTCCTTTTCACTTCTATCTTACCAGTAATTAACCTAAAACACTATTGAAACTTGAATAAAAACTCGAACCAGTCAGACCCGATTTCTGGTTCAACTTTGACGAAGAAGACGACGCACTTCCATATCATATAAGTATATTATAAATCAGGATTTTACTCGGGTTAGACACACAGTCCAGCGGTGGACTGTGTGCACATAAAATGTTAAACATGCAAAGGTCTCAAGTTCGAATCCCGTCTCACACACGCTGCCTTAATAAAATCCATTTTTTGTTTACTGAACCGGAGTCACCTTAGTTATATGTTAAGTATATTAATAACCGAATAATAACCAAGTTAGACACACAGTCCAGCGGTGGACTGTGTGTTTGTTTATATCGCTGGTCACGAGTTCGAGTCCGGTCATCAGCACCGACTCGGACAATTATCTATTTTTTTAAATAAGGCAGAAAAAGGAAATAACTAAATTGTCTTTAAGTAAAATAAAAATCAAGTTATATAACATGTTGAACACACAGTCCAGCGGTGGACTGTGTGTTATATTAACCCACAGGTCCCGGGTTCGAGACCTGTGGAGCGCACCGCCGAGCCGCTTAAATTGTTTTTAAAATAAAAATGATTTTCTGTTAATGTTAATTAATGTATATATATGAAATTAAAATCGGATATATAACGGGTTAGACACGTAGCTCAGTTGGTAGAGCTGCGTGCACGCGTACGGGAGGTCTCGGGTTCGAGCCTCACCCAGCGCACAACAATACGCCTCGAACCGGTCAACGCCGGTCAAAGTCAACTGGTCAATGTCACTGTAGCAGAAAAAAAATAAAATATTTTTATTATTTTTATTTAATTATTTTAATTAAAAATCAATTATAAATACTTAAAAATAACATTTTTTTAAGATTAGAAAATAGCCTCAAACTCACAAAAATGCACCCAACAATCCTACTAAAATAGTTTAATAAAATCCGTTTACTTACCAAACCATAATGCGATTTATCTAGGTTTTAAATCTCACTCGTGGTTAAAACCACTTCGCGTGCATTCAACGTCATCAACCGAACGCACCCACTGTGAGTGAATCTTACAATTCCCCCTTTTAAATTACACGTTTTGGGGTGTGTCATGTGTTATGAATTAATTAATTTATTTATTTAAACTTGTGCCATACCACATCATGACTTAAACTTAGATTGATTTATTGTTGTGATTTATTTATATTCCGTTTGTCAAATTACATGAAACTCATACATTAAGCCCATCAGTTCCTCGTGGGAAACGAGTAGAACATCGCGTGCTTCAATTCAAATTCATTATTGTTCATGTGTGTTTTCATTGAGTTTATATTGTTTGTAGTTGTGTTATTCATATTATCATGATTATGCAATTCATTCATCAAGCCCCTCAGTTCCTCGTGAGAGACGAGTTGAGCATCGCGTGCCTTTAATTGTTTCCATTATTATTCATGAGTGTTTCATTTAACATCTTATGATTGTTGATCAAGTTACATCTAATTTTATTCATGTTTGGTTGTGCACATATTTCATAATCAATTTAAATAAATTGTTCAAATGTTTTCCATAGGATTCACTCGCCAACATTATGTTGATCCAAAAACCTTTTTACACATGATACAGGTGAACAGGTTGAAGCAAGGAAAACATAGGATATGCCTTAGAAGAGAACAAAGAAGTTTAGATTGTAGTTAGATCATGTTGTAGCAATCATTGTAAATTTCCATTTAAATTGTATTAATGAATATGAAACGTTTAATAAATGTCATGAGCTTTGATGATAACGCAATCATGCCCCGATCACCTTATCCGCTGCGGGTCGGGGTGTGACACCCAAGATCTGTTTCAAAACTGTCGATGAATGGCAGAAGAACTACGCTGACAAGCGTTGCGAACTTATAAGTTCCCAATAAGGGATAAAGTCTTATTGCAGGCATCACCCTGGAATGGTGTAGTATGCTTTAGTTATGAGGACAAATTAAACCCTAGATATATATATATGACCATTCGAGATGATCGAATGTGTCGGGGCTTTAGCTTATAAGCTAATTTACTTGAGGAACTCAGCGCAATTGACAATGCGTCTCACGAATGCAATTTAAAGGAAAAGACTAGCCAATGAGTTGCTAGCAATATCGCATAAAGATGTGCAAATTAATGAAAGCCAGCGGTTTCTTGAAAAACATATATCGATTAAATATCGACAAGATATAAAGCTTCTAAGAAAGCATGTGCCTATTGTAAAGGTAAAATGGGATGTTTGTAGAGATCCCAAATATGCATGAGGTTGACTCCACTATGCGACAAATTTACCTTTATCATTTGAATAAAATCTCGAGGGCGAGATTTCTTTTAAGGGGGTGAGGATGTAACACTACGTGTTTTTACGTTCAATATTTTTCCGACACGTGTCCCGGTAATCCATGTGCACCATGTGCCAAAATGGGAGGGACCAAGGTTGTCGAATCGCTTATCCTATCCTTGTTATGTTTTAGAATGAAGTAGAGGGGCCAAAGGTGCAAGAAATAAGAGTTCTGTGAGCTAAATAAGTGTGGGGACTGAAAATGCCAAGTTTAAAACTTGGATGGCTGACCCAAGACTCGGTCGCGGGCCGCGACCGGCCAGGCCTAAACCCCTCGCGCCCCGCGAGGAGGTGCCAGCAACAGAAAAATGATTTTGGTTGCCAGCAATGCACTTGGACACCTATTGCTCGAGTTTTTGCCACCTTAAGCTCATTGTTTGACACCTCTAGGACACTTGTGAGCACCTGGAGACCCTCCTCAACACCTGGCTTCCCTCTATCATTCCCAACATGCATTTAAGGAGCCTTCTCCATGTGTTGCAACAAGATCATCACCTTGGAAACTTGTCAACACACCTTGGAGGAGTCCTAGACGAATTTGGAGCATTCCATTATGTTCTTAGCAACTCTTAGACCTTATGTAAGTGTTCAATCTCGTGCTAAGTCGATTCTTCATAGTTCTTATCCTAGAACAAAGTCTCGTCGTAATTACACATTGACATTGCTATAAATCTGTGTATACTCCACCATTGTGCGTAAAGAAAGTTTCTACATGCTCATAATGATGGAGGTAATAAACCCTCAAGAGGGCATTTTCAGATTTTCACGGATTCATGACCAATTGACGAGTCAACCGAAAAGTCAATAAAAGTCAAACTGACAGTTTTTGCAAAATTCATAGCTAACGATCTGGATGTTATAAAATATGTTTTAAAGCATTAATAAGTATTTGAACATATTTCAACAGGTTCGGTTCGTCAATTTTTGGTCTAGGCTCGGTTCGTAACCGAAAGTCTCAAACAGTTGACTTTCTGTTGACTTTCAGTTTTGACCCGTTTTGAGCCATTCTTGCTACTGAGTTTTGGTCATTTTATGATCATGTCTATGTTTAGAATTTTTTCCTAAAGTTTCGTGACTCAATTCCTAAGAAATCTGAGTTTTTCATAAGTTCCATGAAAATCTTTAAAACTTTGCAAAAAGGGTCCTTATAAGCAAAACTGAGTTTTTTTAGCACATATGATTATAAAATCTAATTACTTACTGATATGTTATGATAAGTAGGACCATTTGGGATGTTTGTTCAGTTTATGACTTGAATGCATGCTTAAGAATCGTTAATCGCCGCTAAATGACCAAACTACCCTTTTTACGGAAAAATAGCTAAAAATCAAACTTTTTATAACCAAAACTTTAACCTACTGATGTTATAAGTTATATGACATATTTTTGGCTATTTAAAACAGGTCCTAACTTCAGTTTATATTAAATATCGATTTAACGGCATTTTAGCGACTTTTACGCCTTTCAACGCATAGGTATGGTTTAAAACCATAACCATGAGCCGAGACTTGTTGCCTACTGATTTATAAACTTATTTTTAATATAAAAACAGTAAGTACAAGTCCCGAACTCAGAATCCCAAATTTGGCTTCAAAGCTATGTGTGAAATTACTAAAATGCCTTTACGGGACATAGTATGTTTCAAAATCATCAAACACACATATATTTGATATCCTACTGTTATAACATGATAAAATATGTATTTTTACAGAATATTTAATGTCATAACATCATATTCACTTTAAACATCTTTTATCAGCTCAAAAATGACCAAAATGCCCTTGTAGGGCATAAATCGGTTTTTAATATAACTCGGGCCTATCCTTGCAAATGTTACTGATTTTATAACATATTTTAAACATATCTCATTATGGAACTTATATACAACTCTTACGGTTACCCGGTTTCGCTTATACGTGTTCGGTTAAACATACGTAGCTAGTTTACGTATTTTAACCAAAACGGGTTTAACTTTGTCCATTCCTTACCAAAATCCAGAATGTTATTGGGTAGCTCATATTATACAAGTCTATGTACTTGTCGGGTCCAATCAATATTCTATTCTGGTAATCGCTTAATCTAGCGTATCGTACCGTATCACAATTTAGCATAAGACTAACCGGTCCAAGTCTAAGACTAATATTGGTTATTAATTACCATCACTCCAGACTGAACGCCTCCCGGTAGATTGTTCATGTACTTGCTTTGGAATACGGCTGAATTTGGATTACTTGCGAACTTCAATTCAGGTAAATACTCTTAACTTATTTTCCCTATACGGGCTTGGGATACGGTAGACTACTACCGCTTGGTCGGGTATGGGATAGTGTTTTATCCAGTTGTGATAATTAACTGAAATCTTACAAAACCCGGTTTTGATCTGTTTTGACTGAAACTAAAACATTGAGGGTGGGCTTGATCGTGTCTAGGATATCCTTGGCTCACTAAATTGGTAGTGACCACGACAATATAGCATGGTGTGTAGGCATACACTGGGTAATTGCTATCCTGCTTTCTGTGTGAAAGTTCAGAGTGGTGAGTCAGTCGATCATGTCTCGGTTTTTGTACCGGGCCTCATATGTAAAAGCCAACATATAAATCTGTATACAAGGTCATTTGTACTATCCCAAGTTATTTCTGAAAATGTGCCTTGTGCACCTAAAACCATTTTCGAAAAGGTTTTCAAAATGAGTCGGTTTAGCGTATTTACCAGTGTAAACTGACGTATTTTCAAAAGCTTAAGTTACAGGTTGCAAGTACACTGCGGGGCCAATAACCAAGGAGTTGCGACCTTAGGGAATTGCCTGTTTATAGTCTGTTATCATTTTGTATGTATTTCGATCCGCCTGTGGATCCTATTACAAGCCTTGTTTGTGTATATTTGTTCTGAACTTTGAACACTATTGGTTTGTAATAGTTTATTTATTCCAAGACTTCCGCTGTGTTTATCTTGTTTGGTAATAATGATATCAACCGTACATCACGATACTCCCCACCGGTAGACACGTGGATGTCGGGGGTGTGACAGGTTGGCCCCGGGTGGACACGTGGATGTCGGGGTGTGAAATTTGATCAAAGGTGTTGACCAACCTTCAAGTTCCGGTCCCCTTAATCCGAGTGGTGAGGTGGAGGTTTCAGACGACTTGGTTACTACTGTTGAGGGTGAAAAGAAAGGTTTATCTGCGTTGGTTGGGAAGAAGAAAGGTGATGCTAAGAAGGTTGTATCCGTGGCAGGTACTTCTGCCAAAAGTGTTAGTGGGTCTGGAGGGTTGGACGGAGATGTTGTTTATGTGCCCAACTGGAATGTTAAAGTTAGCGACAACTTCAAGGATGCAGCTGTTTGTGAAGACGTGCTGAATCATTTTGCCCCTCCAATGGTCCGTGGTACCATTGCTGAGATGGAGGATGACATGATGTTATCTCGTTTGATGTTGAGTGCTTGCAACTTTACCGCTATTCTACCTCAAGGGATTTCCCGTTTTCGTAAACGGATGCATGAGTATGAAGCATTTTCAAAGAATAGAGACAAGATGAAGGCTTCCATTGATGAGTTGAAAAAGGAGAGTGAGAGCTTTGCGAAGAAAGAGGAAGCATGGGTGAAAAAGGTTGGTGATCTTACTCAAAGGCATGAGGTAGAGGTTGGTGATTTGAAGAAGCAGCTGGAGGCTTCTATGGGGGAGAGAGATAGGATGGCAGCCTCCCTTGCTCAGGCGAATAATGATAACAAGTGGCTTGTTGAGCAAGGTTTTCAGCAGGTAGTTACCTATCTTCTTCATTCTGCTGAGTTTAACAGTATCTTGGGTGGTGTGTATGGTAAACTTTTAGCCCATGGAAGGCATCAAGGTTATGTTGCTGGCTACAAGGCCTGTGAATCCGGCGATCCTCAGGAAAAGTCTTCCCTTTATCAGTCTGAAGCTTTCAAAGTTTTCCAGGATTCAGTCCGAGAGATGGAACGTTTGACCTACCCTTATGTTGGTGAGGTCTCGAAGTGCTTTGGCAAGCCTATATCTGTTTTGCAGGATTTGAAACCACGTGGGCTTGATGAGGCTGCATGCAAAGAAGTGTTCAAATCTTTGTCAAAGAAACGCTCATGCTCCTGGGACAGTGAGGAGACCCTTTCTGGTGCTGACGAAGGCTCGAAGGATCCAAGCCTTGAAGCTTCGGGGACGGCGACTGAGGAAGGTAAAAAGAAGAAGAAGAAGGCTAAGAAAGTGAAAGGTGATGAAGCCAGTGCCTCAAAGTCTGTGGTTGGTGATGCGAAGTAAAACTTTTAAACTTATTCGTAGCTTTCTTAGCATCTTTAAACAATGTTCTTATGTTTTTGAACAATGTCTAGGTTTGGTAGAAACCCCTAAGGTTTCTGTGTTATGGTTGTGGTTTGCCTTGATGGCCTTTTGAACAATTTCTAGGTTTTGAAACCCTTATGGTTTCTTATGTTGGTTGGCCTTGATGGCTGTATGGACAATGTTTATGGCCCCCTAGGCCTTTATGTTTATGTATCCTTATGCTTTTATGTTTTTGTTATGTTTTGATGGTTGCTTGTCTTGTTTATTTTATGTGTCTGGTTATCTAATTTTCCTTAAGAAGTTTTAGTGCTGCAGTCACTTTGGCTTCAAGGCTTCATTAGGTAAAAAGCACATGTTGTCTATCCTTTATATTACTACTTAGTGTATTTTTGCTTCGTAAACTTTTTTCAAGAGTTTAAGGAACGATTTGATGTAGGCTGTTCAGACCCGTCTATGAGACAAGTTTGTTGAAAACTTTTCTAAGTCTCATGGAGTTGCATTGATCTACGAACTCACCCCTTATATAGGTTCATTTAACCCTTGAACCTATTGAGCGATGTGGCCTGGGAGCTCATCCCCTTACATGGCCCTTGCCATGGAGTTTTTTGCAAGTTCTCAACCTATTATAGGATAGTTAAGAAAAGTTATGATAAAAGCTTCATCATTCATTCAAGAGGTTTTTCGTTTACAAAAGGGGGGATTATACAACTCTTGAAATACGTTCTAAATTTATTGTCTAGACATGGAACCTTTTAAGGGTTTGGCCGTTCCAGTGCCTAGGAAGCTTCTTGCCTTCTGTGTCAGCCAACTTGTAGGATCCTCCTTTGTGTGCCTCAAGGATTGTGTATGGCCCTTCCTATTTCGGGCCAAGTTTTCCTTGGTTTTCTTTTTTGTTGGCCTCGTTGTTTCGAAGCACGAGATCCCCTGGTTTGAAACATTCATGTTTTACCCTTGCATTGTAGTAGGCTTCCATTTTTTGTTTGTATTTTGCTTCCTGAATGGTGGCCTGATCATGAATTTCTTCGAGGAGTTGTAAGTTCAACATGGTCTCTTTGTTGTTTGTTTCGAGGTCCATGTTGAGTGTTCTTTGAGTCCCAACTCCAATCTCTGCTGGAATTACAGCTTCTGAGCCAGATACCAAGCTGTATGGTGTTCTTTTATGGCTTGTTTTTTCCGTTGTTCTTATCGCCCATAGAACGTTTGGGAATTCTTCGAGCCAATTGTTTTCATGCTTTCCTAACCGGTTCTTGATACCTTCAACTATGCTGTGATTGGTTCTTTCGACTTGACCATTGGATTGCGGGTATACAGACCGAGCTGAAGACTTGGGTTATTCTGAATTCCTTGCACCATGTGCTGAAAGGCTTTTCAGCGAATTGCTTCCCGTTATCCGTTACCAAAACTCCTGGCAACCCAAAGCGGCATATGATGTTTTCCCAAACAAAGTCGATGACTTGTTTTCCTGTTATCTTTGCAAGTGGCTTAACTTCGGGCCACTTGGTAAAGTAGTCCATGGTTACTAATAGAAACTTCACTCCAGCCTTGGCCTGTGGGAAAGGCCCAACGATATCCATTCCCCATTTGTGGAACGGCCAGGCTGAAGTGATGGGAACGAGATCGTGTTTGGGGCTCTTGGGAACCGGTGCATGTATTTGACAAGCTTCACACTTTCTTAGTTGCTCGGTGGCATCTCGATGCATAGAGGGCCAAAAATACCCGAGATTCATCAATTTAGAAACCACTGATCTTGGTCTAAAATGAGCTCCACATATTCCCTCGTGAACCTCTTTGACTAGATATTGGCTTTGCTCAGGACTAACACATCTCAGCAACGTGCAAGGTATCCTTTCTTGAAAAGGGTTTCCCCCTGCAACACATATTGTCTGGATTTCACTCGAACCCTTTCGGCCTCTATCGGATCAATGGGTTATTCACCATTTTTTAGAAAATTTTCAATGGGAGTCATCCAATTAGGGCCTTCTTCAGTGATTACGTCTTGAACCTCCAATTCTTGGATGGAGGGGGTTTTCAATACTTCAACCAACACTTTTTTGGTAAGGTGAGCAAACGTGAGGGATGCAAGTTTGCTTAAAGCGTCGGCTCTTTTGTTTTGAGATCTGGGGACTTGTTTGATGGTACATGCTTGAAATGTGTTCATCAACTCTTTTGACTTTTCCCGATACTTTTTCATGTTGGGTTCTTTTTCTACATAGCTATTGTTGACTTGACTTGAAACGTGCAATGAGTCCGTGAAGACTTGAAGCCTTTGAACCTTCATTTCTTTGGCTATCTTTAAACCAGCGATTAGCGCCTCGTATTCAGCTTTGCTAGTGGTCTGAAATTCAAGTCGAAGGGCGTATGTAAACTCTAACCCTTCAGGGCTGATTAAAATGAGCCCAGCCCCTGACCCTTCAATGCTGGAAGCCCCATCAGTAAAAAGCTTCCAGGCTCCAGGGTCAGAGGGTTCAGTGGCTGTGACATTAACTTCAGTGGTATCTTGCTGTGGTATCTCAACGATAAAATCTGCCAAGACTTGGGCTTTGATAGCTTTTCTGGGGACATAGGTGATGTTATGTTCACCTAGTTCCACACCCATTTGGCTAATCGTCCTGAATTTTCTGGTTTTTCAAGAACACATTTTGTGGCTTGGTCAGTGACCACTTGCATTGGGTGTGCTTGAAAGTACCTTCTAAGCCTTCTAGCCGTTTGGACTAGGGCTAAAGAAAGTTTTTCCAAAGGGGGATATTTGATCTCAGCCAGTTTTAACGTTTTACTGAAGAAATAAACAAAAAAAAAACATGTACCTGAACTTTGTCTCGTTTGATAGTTAAGACCGCGCTTATGGCTTCTTCAGCAGCTAAGAGGTAGACAAAGATTGTTTCTCCCGTTTCTGCGCTGCTATGGTCGGGAGTGAAGCTAAGTGTTGCTTCATCTGGTTAAAGGCTTCTTCTGCCTCTTCCGTCCATCTGAAATCTTTTTTGTTTGCACACCCCTTGAGTGTTTTGAAAAAGGGGAGAGACTTCTCAGCGAGTTTGGAGGTAAAACGCTTCAAGGCTGCAAGCCTTCCGTTTAGACTCTCAACTTCTTTTTGCTTTGTGGGGATTTTGTTTCCAAAACAGCTCTGACCTTGTTTGGATTGGCTTTTATACTTTGTTTCCCCACAATATGCCCCAAAAATTTACCTTCCTCAAACCCGAATGAACATTTTACCGGGTTGAGCTTCATGTTGATTTTTCTCAGATTTTGGAAGGTTTCTTGAACGTCGTCGAGCATTTGATACTCGGTTTTGCTTTTTATCACTAAATCAACGACGTAAGCTTCTATGTTTTTTTCCAATTTGACTGGCGAATGCATTGTCAATTAGGCGTTGGTAGGTTGCACCGGCGTTTCTTAGGCCAAAAGGCATCTTTTTATAGCAAAAAATACCATTGTCTGTGTGAAACGCGGTTTTTTCTTCATCTTCTTATTTCATAAGGATTTGGTGATATCCTTTGTAAGCATCGAGGAAACACTTAAAAGGATAACCGGTAAGAGAGTCGACTTTGAGGTCAATTTCTGGCAAAGGATAACAATCCTTTGGACATGCTTTATTCAAGTCTTTGAAGTCGATGCACATCCTCCAAGACTTGTCGGGCTTTCGAACCATAACAGGGTTGGCAATCCATGATTGGTACTTTACTTCTCGAAGGATTCCAGCGAGAACAAGCTTTTCAACTTCTTGGTATGCTGCCAGGCTTCTTTCAGGAGCTAGACTCCGTTTCTTTTGGACCACAGGATTGACATCTGGTGGAATTCTCAACTCATGTTCAGCAATGCTTCGAGGGATACCCGTCATGTCTTCCGGGCACCAAGCGAAGACATCGCTATAGTGTATGAGTAACTTTTCAAGGTATGACAAAGTTTCTTAGGATAAGTTCATGTTAACCCTTACTCTCTGTTCAGGATACTTGGGGTTTATGATCAATCCTTCGCTGTCTTTATTTTGTGAACTTTCCCCTTCTACCATGTAAGCCTCCTGAGTTGGTTGAAGGGTTGCAATCCCTCTTTCAGTGGGAAACTTGACAGTGCCTTGTCCAACTGAGACAGCCATGCCGAAAGCACACTGACCTGGCCTTCCTATGATAACATCATAGTTGGAAGGGATGTCTATAACCACAAAGGTAAGTGACCTGGTTCTTTCCATATGGCCTTCACTAAAACAGACATCAAGGGTTAGCTGGCCTAAAGGCTTAAGGGTATATCAGCGATACCTTTTATAGATGACCCCGAGGGTTGAAGCCTTGAACGTTCCTCATCAGTGAGACATTTGAAGACCTTTTTGAACATGATCTCCGTGGCCGCCCCTGTGTCAATGTAGGCTTTGCTTGTCTCACTTGTCCCCACCATCGCTTCGACCACCAGGGGGTTTGAAAGTAAGTTTCCATGAGGTGGTAGGAAGCAGACGCACTGAAGCTCCCAAGCCTCCAATCGTTGCTTTTTACGAGAAACTTCTTGATCGATACTCACCATGTTTACTTCTTTGTTCTTCCCTTCAGCCATTTTGTCCCTGACTCCTTTTACTAAATGAGCCAATTCCCCGGACTTAACGGCTTCTTCAATTCTTTTCTTGAGTTGAAAACAATCGTTCGTGTGGTGACCTTTTTCTTCGTGGAACTCGCAGTATTGAGTAGAGTTTTCGTTCTTCTTACTTTTGGGCAAAGGTCTTGGGGGTCGGAAGCTGTGCTTGATTTCCTCAGTCGCTAGGATTTCTTAAGGGGTTTTGGTCAGGGTTGTGAAATTGACAATTCTTTCTCTGCTTGGAGGGTTCCGAGGTTCAGGTTTCCGGGAGTCTGAACCCTTGAACCGTTTATCCTAGTGACCGAAATTTCCTCTTTTTCTGTTTGGGCTGCTGCCTCGCTAGCTGGGTGCCCGTTTCCTTTGTTCTTTGATATCCACTGCTTCCTCTCCCTGTTTATGTGCTTCGGCCCTTTCAAGGGCTTCTTCAAGAGTCTTGGGCAGGCTCTTGTTGAAATCTCTTGTGAGATATTTGGAGGTGATAGCGTTCATAAAACCGGCTACCCTCATTTTTTCGTCTACACCTACGTAGGTGAGACCTTCTCTTTTGTATCTCTCAATGAATTCTCGGAGACTTTCATCGTCCCTTTGCTTGATTTGGAAAATCACAGTGGCGTCTTTGACGTACCTCCTTTGCTGTGAAAAATTGGCCAGGAACCCTTTGCTCAAATCATCGAAGCTTCGAACGCTTTTGGCGGGTAGGTCGTTGAACCATATCCTGGCGGATCCAACAAGAGTTTGCACGAACACGAGGTAACACTCAGCGTTGGACCATTTTTTGATTATAGCTGCGCCGGTGAAGATCTCTAGGTGATCTTCTGGATCCTCGGTCCCATCATATGTTTTTATGTGGGACGACATTTTGATCTTTGTTTGGAAATCGTAGTCGGCGATTTGCTGGCAAAAGCACGACAGATTGCTGGGCTTGTTAGGTTTTGCAAGGTCTTCTTCTGCCCTTGTAGCAAGATTATAACCTGTCGTTCCCTGGTGAGTACTCAGCACTTGATTGATGAGCTGAGACCAAGGGAAATATGCCATCATTTGGGGCATGAGGTTGAAGCCTTGAAGGCTTTCTGGCTGTGCAATACAAGGCATTCCCATGGAGGCATTCATAACCGCGCCTCGTGCCAAAGGCAAAGTAACCAATGCTTGTTCCCATTTGGAGGCAACCGGAGGGGGAACACTTGTTACTGGAGATTGCCATAGCTGCTCAAAGGTGGTTTCATGCCCGACTGGTGCACTAGTCATGACCGGCTGAGAAGTGAATATGAGGAAGGCCGTCGGGTTAGGCCTCCCATAAGAATAAGGGGTAGGGTTAAAAGGTTGGTAAACTGTGCTTGGACCAGCTTCATGGCCAGAGGCCATGGGTTGTGAATTGCTAAAAGGTGGAGGTGGCGGTCCCGGCGATAGAGACGGTTCTGGCTTGTCATAATCCAACCTTATTCTGACCCCTTTTCTCATTCTTGACTCACGTGCTGGTTGAGGAGAGTCCTCAACCACAAGAAATTTCTGGCAACTCCTTCAGGGGTCAAATCGACGCGTTCTGGGGCACTTGAGGTGCCGATCTGTGGGGAAGGAACCCCAGAACGGGAAGGAGCTGGCGTGTGGAAGAACTCAGGGAAAGAGATTCCGGCAGAAGTATCTCCAGGGGTGGAGAGTGGGGTTGTCACAACCGGTGAGGCTGGACGAACGGTGGACGTTAAAGTACGTGGTACTTGATTAACTTCTCCCGGAGATTGGTTTCTTGACATGGTGATATTGAAGAAGAATGGAGATACACTACTGGTCTTTAAGATAAAGTAAGCGGCATAGCCCCACGGTGGGCGCCAACTTGTTGTTACAACAGATATGAGACCAAGGATAGTGAGTGGACTGGTTAGGCTAAAAGGCTTCGAGGGTTTCCTGTTAGCCTAACGCAGGTCGTGGGGTCCCCCTACGTTTGCAAGACGTAGAGAGAGGTTCACTAGTGTTTGTTGTTGTTATTCACTTAGGATCCGAGACCAAAGTGAATTCGGTTCTAGGATGTTGATGCTAAGTGAAGTTGTGTTGTTTGAAGTGAAGAGAAGGAACATGCATAGAGCAAGTTCTCAAGGAAGAAGAGAAGATCAGAGAGTATGGTCTAGTCTCTACTGATCTGGCCTGTCTCGCATGGCTGTGTGTTGCCTCTTTATATAGGAAAAGGATCTTCCCAAAGGGGAAACCTTTGACTGGTGAACCTTTGCTGCAGTGGGGGGTTTACCCATTTTGAGGGTTGAAGGCTTTTGACCTGCGGTTAATAGGATGCTCTCTGTGCACATGTTCTCTTTTCGGCTGTGAGAGACTTGGACAAGCAATTAGTGAGTTGATGCTTCACTGTTCACATGCTGTTCTCCGGAGTTGGCGGGAAACGAACCCTTTAACCTTTTAACCTCTCAAGCGTTAATGTGTAAAATCCATTTTATTGAATCTTGAGCTACCCCATCATCAGTAATCATTATTAATACACGTTAGGAGTTAATGATTCAAATTCTTACATTTTCGAGTCAAACAAAACTTTATATTTGATCCTCTTGATTATATTTATTTAACTTATACTCTTCTTGAGCAAATCAAATGGTCTTTAAGTGATATATAAGTTTAATTAATTTAAGATAATATGTTTGTTAAATGATCCATTGTAAGGTGCGCCAGACATCCGGATAATCTGTATTTTACACATTATTAGTCACTACACTTATATTAGATAACGTATCCATAAATATAATTAGATCAACATGATTAGGTCTAAAATATATACAGTGGTATATGTACATTTAAATCCCAGTTCATGCTTGTATATTGACTTTTAAACTCATCAAGGATTGTAACATCTATAAGAAATTATATGCTCTGGTGGATTCATGAAATTTTTCATGTGGGTTCATCTTTTTTGGCAGTCAAATTTTTTTATAATCAAACGTTAAAGTTTTCAGGTTGGGTCGGGTCAAATTTCAAACAACCAAACGTTAAAATTTTCATAAAGATTAATTGGGTCATATCTAAATTGGCCATGTGAAAATCTACGCTAAATCGTAGCGAAAAGATGGAAAGAACTAAACCTTCCAATTACAAATTTTTTTTTATCCAATGATCTAAAGCTCTGTTGCATCTTTAAGATATATGCTCGATGGTAAAGAATGTGTCATCAAAACCAATCTCCATTTCTAAAACATGGAGCATTGAATGTTCTTTCAAAATCACAAAATCAAGTGGTTGGTCAAATGAGTGGAATATTACATAAAACTATTTAACCAATCGGGATTAAGAGCATCGATTATTCCTCTTCAGTAATTTTTTTACTAAAAGATAGAGATTCTTAGGAATAATTATATCTACCAGTTAAACTATTATGAGTAATGAGATTCACATTAGAGCCTTCATCTTCATTTATGTAAAAACCAGTGTTATAAAAATCGTGATTGGCCAATAACTGAGTAATTTTTCGTTAATTAGTCCATTAATCGCTAGTCGGTTCTAGTTGGGCCTAGTCGACCGGCCAAAAATCGTCAATTCTGGTCAGATTCCGGTAGAAAACCTGTATATTCCGGCCAAAACCTCTAAATTCCGACCAATTTCCAACCAATCTAGGTGAATTCCAACAATTAATCTTGTATACTTAAAAAATGAGTTGAGTAAGAGTTAAAATCTAGCAACTTCAAAATTTTTACCTATAATAATGTGTATATGTATACCTAAAACTAAAAATTACATATAAAAAACCCGATCCGATTAATCTCAAGTAGTCGCTAGTCCCCACCTCACCGGCCGACTAGCGACTAGCGAGTTCTCCAACTTTAGTAAAAACATATATTTCTTTAGATTTTGTTAATTTTTAAAAAACATCTCATATTCAACTCTCTATCTCTGTCTATTTCTTACTCACAATCACTGATTATTATTTTTTTCTCTCTCTTACACACTTACAACAAAAATATAGAGGACTGAATATAAACCTCTAAATATAGAGGTGTTATATTTTTCTCTATCATAGAGATTCCAATGTAGTGAAGTTTTTGTTGTTTTATCTATTTTTTTATATATGCCGTCTATTAATATCAATAGGTTTTCATGAACCCGTTCGATGCTATGTAACCATACTAGGTATTTCTGATTTAAACTCCTTAAGGCTCTTACTTTTTAACATGCACACACAACAGCAACAACAATCATACCCAGTTAATCCCGCCAATAGCAAAGCTAATGGTAGGGTCTGGGGAGGGTGGGATGTAGGCAAACCTTTCCCCTATCATTGAGGATAGAGAGGCTGCTTCCAAAGAGACCTCCAGTTCTGTAACAACCAGCACTAAAAGAGTTCCAGAAAACTACCGAGACAAAAGAAGCGGTGAAAGCAAAAATAGTAGATAGAAGGTAAATATAGCATCATAGAAAAAAACACATATCCATATACATAACATAAGACAATCATCCTCCAAGACCACCTAATGTGTAGGTAAATCTATACCCCCTATGACAACGCCCAACCACATCTAACGTAACCTCTAAAACTCCTTAACTTTAATCCTACGTCTCCATGAACTCCTATCTTGGACCATGTCCTCAGAGAGGTGCATTTCTATCAAATCCTGCCTAATCCGCTCATCCCACGTCAATGTGGGTCTACCTCTGCCCCTCCTTCTGTAACACCTCGTATTTTTCCTGTCCAATTAAATCCCGACATGTGTCCCGCTGATCCTCGGGCCGAGTGACGACCGAGAGGGACCAAGAACGTCGCTATGTTATTTAAATAACCTCTGAGTGACAATAACAAAGTTAAGGGACTAAAAGTGTCAATATGCTTAAGCTATGCCTCTGAGAAACCTTTTAACGAACCCGGAGCTTATCAATGTTCGGTTATACTCTCGATAAAATCTTGATCATAATTCAAAGGGGCCGTTTGTGCTAAATATGAAAGTTTAATTGGGTTTAATAAGTCCAGGGACTGAATTGGCATTGTTTGAAAGTTGTGGGCAGACCCAAGGGCGGGTCGCGGCCCGCGACCCTCTCTCCTTATTATCTCGCGGCCCGCGAGGGATCCCTAGTGACAGCAGATTGCATGCAGGTCGTGGCAGCCTGCATGCACTGCACCTTTTCGCGATTTTTCACCATTTCTCTGCTCATTACACGTCCCTATACACCTGTCAAGCCCTGGCATGCATGCACAACACCTGTGATATCTTCTCTCTCTCTCTAGCACCATAAATTAGGTGCAAGGCTCATTCCAAGAACATGCACACTTGTTCCTTCTCACTCTAAATCCTCCATTTGCATGTTCTAGAGCCTGAAGAGCCTTCAAGTAAGTTTTTAATTCATGTAAGAACCTATTGTAAGTGTTCTTGATCCTCCATTTCAGTTTTATTAAGTTTTCAAGCCAAAAGTCAAGCTTGACATAAAAAACGGTTTGACTTTCAGTTTAATCTTTATCTGTTCAGTCATGATCTGATCTAAACATGGTTACGTGATCTTAGTGAGGTAGGTAACAACACCCCATAAGGGCACCTCCTGATTACCACGCTTGCATGTCCGATTGACGAGTCAAACTTATTCATAAAAAGTCAAACTGGGTCAGATTTGGTATCAAACGCATAATTAACAACATGCATGCTATAAAATCAGTTTTGACACTCTAAATACTTGGTAGTAATTATAAGAACATGCGTGAACATATTCGGCTCTCAAATCCAGGTCTAAAGGCCGATTCGCAATCAAAAGTCGCAAGGTTTGACTCCTACTTTGACTTTCAGTTCTGACCCGATTTAGAGTCTTTCAAGGCCGATTCTAAGTTTCATTATGATCCTTATATAATGTAGTATAACCCCTGAGGTCATACTACATGGTCATAATCATAATCTGAGTTTATACGCAAGTTTCATTAATGTGTCAAAATTGACTACTTTGTCCTTTTTGCTTAAAATGGGATTTAAACTAAAAATGAGCATGCAACAAGTTACCCACTGATATGTTAACTTGGTTGGCTTGCATGCATGTCAAGAATTTTGTCATAATCTGAGTTTTTCCTAAATATCGCAAATCAAGCTTTTAAAGGACCAAAATGCCCTTTTCGGAAATAAAATGTTTTAACCATAACTCCTACAATACTTTACCTATTGATGTTATAATATATTTAGAATTATTTGGGATGTTAAATCAGTTTATAAACCGAGTTTATGTAAAGGCTCTTGCATGGTATCGATAAATGACGGCAATAACCTTACGGTGCATAAAATGAGTTTTAAAGATATCTCCGTAACCAAACCTTTTACAAACTGATTATATATGTTAAATAAAATATTTTGAATAAGTAGACCTGATCAAAACCATAATTTTCCTTAAACATCAATTAAATCGTCATTTAGCGACTTCATCGCCTTTTGACGCATAGTATGGGTTAAAACCATATCTAAGCATCAAAACTTGTTACCTACTGATTATAAAATCTATTTCTAACATTTTTACAGTAGCTACAAGTTATAAACTCAGATTCCCAAATAAGTCTTCAAATCTATGTGTGAAATGACCATAATACATTTCGGGGCATAGTTTGGTCTTTAAATGTAAGCCACACATATATTTGATATCTTACGGATATAACATCATAAATTAACTATTTTTACTGAATAATTATGACCTTGACATCAGAGTTATTGCAAACCTCTTTTATAAGTCGTAAAATGCCCAAATTAGCCTTTTGAAACTTAATTCGATTTTAAAACTACAACGGGCATACATGTTAGTATCTTACTGATATTATATAACATGTTTGAAGTGTAATGGCACATGAAACTTGTATATGACTCATCCGGTTATCCGGTATCGCTTATATGCGTACGGTTAAGCCTACATGACTAGTTTACGTAAATTCACCGAAACGGGTTTAACATTATCATTTTTATATCAAAACCCAGAATGTTATATGTTTACCCAAAATATACAACTCCTATTACTTGTCGGGTCTAAACAACATTCTTTCCGGTCATCGCTTAATCTAGCGCATCGTTCCGTTACGTATCCCTAAAGCTAGCCGGTTCGAGTCATCGACTCAACCTAAAACCGTTAGCATTCTAATTGGTTATTAATACCATCATTCCAGACTAGAAGCCTCCTAGTAGATCAAAACCTTGCATTGTCTTCTTGATTAACGGCTGAGTTACTATTCGTTAGAAGAACTAGCTCAGGTAAATACTTTAACTTATTTTCCCTATACGGGCTTGGGATACGGTATTATACTACTGCTTGGTCGGGTATGGGATCATGTTTATCGAATTGTGATTTACTAAATCTTATAACCCGTTTTATTCTGTATTGTCTGATAATTTAAACATTGGGGGTTGACTCGACCGTGTCCTGGATATCATTGGCTCATTTAAATTACTAATGGCCACGACCTAAGCGCGGGGTATAGGCATACACCTGACAGACGCTAATGCAAAACAATTATTTCTATTATACTCCTCCGTGGGTTTTATTAAGTGGTGTGTCGGTTAATCAGGTTATTCGGTTTCTGCACCGGACCCCATATGTATTGACAGACTTGTAAAACTATAAACAAGATCATTTTGAATTGTCCGAAGTTATAAAAGACTTTTTTCATGCTCAAAGCACCTAAACAAAATTTTAAATATTTTCAAAATGAGTCGGTTAAATGTATTTACCCGTGAAAACTGACGTATTTTCCAAAAAGGCTAAGTGACAGGTTTTGGCGCGGAATAGGCTAGGAGCTGCTTGGTAACGACGTAGAGAATTTTGCAAGTTCTTAGTCAAGCCTAAAGTCTGTCGGAGATTATCATTTTCGTACTTTCGATCCGCCTGTGGATCTAATAATGCAAACCATGTATTTGTTTTATAGACTTTTAAATCCAATGGTTTGTAATAATATTTAATATTCAAGTCTTCCGCTGTGCTATATATGTTTGACCATGATGATACCAATCTTACGTCATAGTACTCCCTGCCCGGGCCCACCGGGATTGTGTTGGAAATACGGGTGTGACACCTTCCATCCACCGTGAGGGTTTCCACTACTCTAACTGGCGTCGTTGCTTGCCTCCTCTTCACATGCCAAAACTATCTTAATCTTCCCTCCTTAATCTTATCTGATATTCTAGACACCCCTAACCTTTCCCTAAAAACCTCATTTCTTATTCGATCTAACCTTGTGTGGCCACACATCCACCTCAGCATCCTCATTTGTGCTACCTCCATCTTGTGTGCTTGTGATTTCTTAATGGCCCAGCAGTCTGTCCCATATAGCATGGCAGGTCTTACTTTAACCCGATAGAATTTCCCTTTTAATTAGTTGGGAATCTTGAGTCACACAATATCCCAGTTGCTGCTCTCCACCTACACTAGTCAGCCTGAATGCGGTGAGCTACATCACTATCTAACTCCTCGTCTCTTGTACAAACGATCCTAAATACTTGAACTTAGTTGCTTGCAGAACAACCTGACCTTCAATGGTGATTTGAGTGTCTTCGAAACCCCCCGCATCACTAAAATCACAGTAAACGTACTCAGTCTTAGACCGACCGATCCTTAGACCCCTTTCTTCTAAAGCTACTCGCCATTGTTCTAACTTCTCATTCAACCTCTGTTTAGTCTCTGCAACTAAAACAATTTCATCTGCAAAAAGAATGCACCACGACACTGTCTCCTGAATCGACTTGGACAACTCATCATGACAATCATAAAAAGAAATGGACTCAACGCCGACCCTTGGTGGAGTCCTATCACCACATGAAAGGAAACGGTATCCCCTACAGGCACACAAACACTAGTTTCAGTTCTATCATACATATCCTTAATTATGTCTATATACTTCACAGGAACCCCTCTACCCTCCAAAGTATCCCAAATCAGTCTACGTGGTACACTATCGTATGCCTTTTCAATCTCAATGAAGACCATATGTAGATCTTGCTTTTTCCCTCTATATTTTTCCACCAGTCTCCTTAAAATGTGAATGGCTTTCGTAGTTGATCGCCCTGGCATGAAACCAAATTGATTTACCGTAACCTGAGTTTCTTTCCTAATTCTAGTCTCAATGACCCTCTCCCTCAATTACATCGTATAACTTAGCAGTTTAATACCTCTATAATTCCCACAACACTGAACATCTCCTTTGTTCTTATAAAGAGGCACTACGACACTACTCCTTTGTTCTTATAAACATGCACACACATAACTATATAACATTTTTAGCAGCACCCTTTACATATATGTCGATCAGTTGAAAACAAAATAATGAACAGGAAAGAATTCACAATCCGTTTCTTTTAAGTCATAAAGTGTGAGTCTTGCATAATTATTAGGAAGAATAAAATCACAAGAATAATTTATTTCTTTTGAAAAGTTCAAATTTGGGTTTGTTGTCAAATTGGTTATTTTTAGTGTTAAAGTAATAAAAAAATAAATCAAACTCAATTACAATATTAAAAGTATCTTAAGAAAAGATAAATATATACTTTAGATAGACATACAACCTCTGTCTCTTCTTAACAACGGAATTTAAATCAATTGAATTTTAAATAACATATATAACTATACATAATAACCAGGGTGTGTAAAAATCGATCTAAAGTTTGTTCTAAACGGGAACCTATTCAGACCGACTTCATCCGGTCCAAGTGTCAATTTTATGATTTGTTCTCTTTTGGTTTTCAGCTTAGTCCGATACCAAAAAATGAAAAAAAGGCGAAAACCGAATATTGTATACATACATTTATATACAAATCTAGCAATTAACCGAAGTGCATCACTTGGTTTGTCTAGTAAGACAAACGCGGCAAATATATTATTAATATAATTAAAATGCTTCTTTTAACATCTTAATAAAGATTTGTTAAGTTATTCTATAAAAGCTTTTAAAAATAAGAAGTGTACGAATACACAATGGATCACACAAGATAACACAATGCCGGAGCAAAATATAATACAATGCCGAAAAATATAACACAGTGTTGAGGAAAAAAGACACAATAAGTCGCAAAAAAGACACAATGACGCAAATAAAAAAACATAATGATAAACAAAAGACACATGATAATAAAAAAATCTAAAAATATCTACAACCTCTAAATCTAAAAGGGAAATCCTAAAATCTTACATCGTAGAGTTCGATGAGACGGTTCCATTGCTGCTTGAATGAGGTCAATCGGAGTTCGTTTGATACCCTTTGTACGACTTCTTACTTTTAAGAATCTTTGTATTTAATCCTAAACCTACACGTATGCTTCATTTTTGTTGAATGACTGAAAGAGAAAACATTATGTTTATTGTTTGAAACGAGATAAATAATTTTAAGAGTTAAATGTCCATTTTAGTCCTTTGGTTTGGGTCATTTTGACAGTTTAGTACAAAAGTTTCATTTTTCACCTGTGACCCAAAAAGGTTTCACCATTACCATTTTAGTCCACAGGGTTAACTTTCATCCATTATTTCTGTTAACGAGAAGGACAATTCGGTCATTTTACATGGCTGAATTGCTCTTCTAGTTAACAGAATTACATATAAAATAATCGAATTACCCTTCTCGTTAATAGAAATAATGGATGAAGTTAACCATGTGGACTAAAATGGCAACAGTGAAACCTTTTTGGACTCACATACGAAAAATAAAACCTTTGGACTAAACTGACAAAATGACCCAAACCATAAACACTAAAATGACATTTAACTCAAATTTTAAACTATAAATAGTATTTCTTTTTGTATGATGAGAGTGGAATAAAGTCTAGTCATAATGCAGACAACTAATGAACTTAACCCACTTGGTTTTGCCAAAAGAGACGTCATTTGCAAGCAAACCCAATACTCTATGCAGTATGCACATTGCCTTTTTAACATAAATAAATATAACTTAGTTACATAATATTTAATGGAAATAAAATCTATAATTATCTATAATTATCAAAATTTAAAAGAATGATTACATGATGTAGAGTGATGATAGATATGTAAGATCAATCACGTTGATTCTACGAATACCTGTGATAAACTTGTCCCAACCCTAAAATTCAACCCAAAAGGGCACTGAATTTGAAGTGAAAGTTGTTTTTCTCAAAACTGAAATCTGATCATTAACATATCATAACCAACATATAAATAGAGTCTTAAATTCGAAACGGGCCCTAAAATACACTTGGGCCAAAAACTAGAACAAAACAAAAGTTGACAAAAAGCAAAAAAAAACATAAAAAGTGATAAAACTCGTAGAAATAAGTCTTTTTTGGGACCGAACGTTGACCCAAACCGCCAAAGGCGTTTGCAGTAAAATTGGATTTTTCCTCACGATCGTTTTGACTGGTCGCACGCCCAAAACGGACCCCATAGCCCAATTAGAGTCATTTTAGTGAAGCCTCATTTATATGCGATCTTGAGCCTTCAAATACAACATGGCCCGCTCCTCCACACTTGGGCCCGCATCACTACATGTGGAGTACATGGTCGATCTATATCTGTAATTATCAAAATTTAAAACCTCTGGATGAATAATAATGGAATACATGGAATATTACAAACCCTATTCTTTACCCTAAATAACATATAAGAATTAATAAATAGCAAGAATATCTTGATTCTATATTATACAGTAGTCTAGAATCAATCTTTTTTTTTCACATCACTATGTATATCATATAGGGGATTGAAATTGATAAATCCTAATATAACTATTTTTCTTATTCATGTTAAAGACTTTAAATAAATTCGGACACACCTAAAACCAGGTAACTATACCATGAGTAGTAGTATAATCCATTTATCTAAACTAGTAAACATGCTAGAAAGTAAAAGGGGTTGACGAAAAATAGTTGTGTTATATTAAAGCTGTAAATGAGTTGATGAGTTGAGTTTTGAAATAATGTAAAGGAAATTGCACGAATATTTTACATATTACAAGTTTAATAACTATTGGAAATTATATATATGGGCGTCATTGTTCATAACGAGTAACATGTTAGGTCACTTTCACTGGCTAAACTTAAAAAATCTGATAAGCTCACATAAAAGAAACATTTTACCATGATTTTTAACGAAAATAAGGAACATATTAATTTGGAACAAGAAAATAAACTAGGAGTAAACGATAAATAGATACTATCGTCATACTCATCATCAAAGATGTATAAAGTTTTTTAATTTCTGGTTTATAGTTATATCCATGGTTTGGGGAACCCACATAACAACATTTAACCGACTAACAACTTTTGACAAAACTTGGAAGTTGAGTTATCACCAACCATGTCATTACAACTCAACCACCCCAAACCCCCAAGCTTTGTGGTCAACAAGCTATCGTTTTCACTTCATAAAAAGATAAAGTAAAGCTCAAAAATTAAATTATTATATGAAGATGATAGACTAACAAAAGATAAAGTACACACAAGAATATTAGGACACACATCACCACCCAACCCCACCACTCTACCCATTACTTTACTTCTCTTCTCATCTAAGACCCCTTCCTTTACTCTTCTCTATCTTTTCCCTTTTTGGAACTACATAGGTTGTTGATTGTTGGTTTGTACTTGTTTCACATATTGGTGGCACCATGGGTTCTATGGACAACCCTAGCAACACCAACCTGCCACCATATAGTGGTTATAGAGATTGTTCACAAGGGATATGTAGCATATATTGCCCACAATGGTGTTACATAATATTCCCACCACCTCCCCCATTCCAATCCGAGGATGATGGTTCGAGCATGAATTTTTCCCCTCTCATCATTGTCGTGATTGGGATCTTAGCGAGCGCTTTCCTTTTAGTAAGCTACTACACTATCATCAACAAATATTGTAAAAGGAGAGAAAACCAGCTGAGTTTGCCTGTAGAATCGGAAAACATGAATCAATCAACGACTCATGATCAGTGGCAACATGCAACCACTGGACTCGATGAGTCATTGATCAAGTCCATCGCGGTATGTACATACATGAAAGGTGATGAGGTGGTAGAAGGATCCGATTGCGCGGTTTGTCTTAGTGAGTTTCAAGATGGTGAAAGTGTAAGATTGTTACCAAAATGTGGCCATGCATTCCATCTTCCATGCATTGACACTTGGCTTAGGTCTCATTCCAATTGTCCCTTATGTCGATCCCACGTCATGCCCGGTATCCCAGTTCCATTCCAACGCCCTCCCGAATCACAAATCCGATCCAACTCCAACCTTAATGTTTCTTCTCTTGTATTCCAAAGGAGTAATGATCTTGTTCTTGTTGTTCAAGAGCCAGAAGTAGATGACCATAGAGATGAAGTTGTGGTTAGCATCATCACAAATGAGAATTTACCAGAATACCCTTTTCATGAACAAGATGATAATGCCAATGGAATGAGGATCCCCATGAGCATGGGCCAAGAAGGTCAACAAGTTAGAAGATCAACTTCATTGGGATCAATGTCTTGCCAAAAAAAACCTTTTGATTGCTGATATTCTAAGCATTGATGATGATGATCATGAAGATCATTATCATGATCAACAAGTGGGCCCATCCAAAGGGTATAATAGTAATTCGTCAAAGAGAAATGATACAATGAAGCGTTCCGTTTCCACAGGGAGGTTCGTGTTGATAAAGAACGAGAAAGAAAAAATTTTCATTCAGTAAGGAAATAATTGTAATTTTATGTGTACAAAGAAAGATAAGATTATTATGTAGACTTGCATTATGTTTACACAAGGAAAGATCTTAATGCTTGAATCCATCGAACAAATATGTAAATTTTTCGGTAATTAAGTTATAATTATGAGATATAAAACAATTATACTAACATTATTTTGGCCTTGGTTTTTGGATTCCAAAAGCACATGGTTAAACGTTTGTTTATGTACTTTGAGTAAAATGTTTCCCATCACCTTATTATTATATTTGCATGTTCTACTTGTCAAATTTGGCACATATACTTTATTGCTGCTAACAGGAACCTAAATTATTCTAGCAAAAGCTCACACCTAAGATGATACGGAGTGGAGCGTGAAGTGTCGTGTGGCAACCACATCAGCAAGTGTGATCAGAAAAGTGGCGTGGCATAAAAGAAAGGAATGGAATGAGGCGTGATATGGTGACATGGTGCAACACGTGACATACATTTTTTGTATTTATTTTGTATTAAAAAATATAAATCTATTAAATTTAAATACAAAACATAAATATTAATTAGATAAATAACATAAATTAAAAAAAATACATAAAGTTAAATATACATCAAGTTGAAATAAAATTACATGAAGTTAAAAAAAATACGTAAACCTTTAATCATTGTCTTCGTCTTCGTCAGCGTCGTTTCGTGGAACGCTCCAAATATGTCTTGGAAAAAAAGAATGATCAAAGGGAAAAGCTAGTGCGGAATCAAATCATGGTAGGGATGTTCGTATTCGGATATCCAAAATTCAGATATATGAAAATTTTGGATAAAAAATTTCAATATCTGAATTCGTATGGATACGGATACGGAGATATCCGAATTTCACTTTTATGATTTTCTGTTTCTTAATTTGGTAAAACCTTTCCAGCTGAATTTCTAAGATTATTAAAACTTGATCCTTCACCCATGATTAAATCAAAGCTTAATTGGTTACAAAGAAGTTAATTAATGAAATAGATATAGCAAAAACGAATGGTCAATCAAAGATCTAGTCTGCTATAATGGAACTCACTTTTTCCAGAATTAAAATGCACATATCCAAAGCAAGTACAATCAATTCTTCATCATGTACATGTTGCTATAAGCCTATAAATCGTGTTTATGTTGATCTTTGATTTAGTAAAAAGATGTCAAAGGAAAGATTTTGAGGCGATTAAAAGATGTACGTACGTCGTTATGTCGGCTTAGTTACCCGGAATTTGTAGATTACGGTTTTGAGGCGGACTAGGATTTGGGTTGCGGGTCAGACATATGGGTTGTTTGGGCCAAAGGAAAGGTTGTGCGGATGCATTTTCTTTATAAAAATAGAAGAATTTTTATAAAATTTGAAGTGGGGTATGAAAGAATTGTGAAAAATGCTGTGATTGTGGGTTGATTTATATAGAAAATGAATAAATTTAATTTTTAATTAAAAGTTTTTTTTTTGTAAATATAGCCGTTCTCCAACGGCTCCAAACAACAACAACCAAGCACCGGGCGGGTTGTTCGGGAGGCACTTGATAGGAGCATGCTTAACCGAACTACTATAATTGTAGCCCATCGCTTGACAACCGTAAAGAATTCTGAAGCAATCGCCGTTATTCACCATGGCAAGATTGTAGAGAAATGTGTGTTTTCTCATCCCCTTTCCTTTTCTCGTATATTTATTAAAAAGAGTAAAGTGCACAAGTGGTTACTCAAATTTTTGGATTTGGTCCTTAACTTTTTAATAGTACACGGATGGTCCTTGTGGTTTGCACTTTGCAACATATTTAGTCCCCAGCTAACAAATCTAAAGGTTTTAGCAGGTCCAAGTTAAGGACTAAATGTGTTACAAAGTGTAAAGTACGGGGACCATCCATGTACTTTTGATAAAAGTCAGGACTAAATGTGTTACAAAGTGCAAACTACAGTGACATCCTTGTACTTTTAAAAAGCTCAGGATCAAATCCAAAATTTTGAATAACCACGGGGCCATCTATATATTTTACGTTGTTAAAAGACTTTAGTATTTGCTTTCTACTTTAAATATCTGATGTAACACTTGTTTTCTGACACTCTTAGTTATTACAAGATCCTGAAGGTGCATATTGCTAGCTTATACTTATAAGATTACAAGACCTAAATGAATACTTAGAAAACAAAGGTGGTGATCTGGATACGGAGATTACCGAGGGCATTTCTATCCCAAGTCAAGATTCAACACCGTCTTGTTATGTTAGTCGGAGTAATCGCCACATCTATGGTGATGAACCTAAACAAGAAGATTCTTGCACGACTTCAAATGTCTCACTTGTTCGGTTGGCTTCTCTAAACAAGCCAGAAATCCAAGAGATACTACTAGGCTCTGTAGTTGTTGTGGTTAATCGAGACATCTTACCAATATATTTTTATAACATTTTCAGTTGTTATAAAGACCTTCTTTGAACCAGCTCATGAGCTTCGTAAGGATTCAGAGTTCTGGGCGTTGATGGTTTTCGTACTTGGTTTGGCAATTTTACTAGCCACACCGTTTAGGACGTACTTTTTTTGGTGTAGCCGGATATAAGCTAATAAAAAGAATCTGATTAAATTGCTTTGAGAAAGTGGTTTAGATGGAAATATGCGGTTTGACAAGACGCAAAATTCAAGTGGTATAATTGAGTTTAAAGTGTCTACCAGTGCAACATCTGTGAGAGGCTTGGTAGGGGATAATCTTCTCTAATTGTTCAAAACTCACTACCACACTTGTTAGTTTAATCATCGAATTCATGGGGAACTGGCAGTTGGCTTTTATAGTTTTAATATTGATACCACTTATAGGACTTAGCAGATATCTTCCTATGAGATTCGTTAACGGATTCAGTGCTGATTCAAAGGTTAGCTGCTCTACTTACTTGTGAGAGATAAATAAAAGATGATGAAAGTCATGAAACTAAAGCTGTACATATATATTTGGTTTTTCTAGAGAGTTTACGTGGAAGCAAGTGAAGTTGCGAGTGATCCAGTAGGAAGCATTAGAACAACTGTTTCCTTTTGTGCAGAAGATAAGGTGATGAATATATGTCACACCCTCACATTCTACATGCGGAGTTAGACTACGATGCGTATGACAACCAGGATACAACCACTAATCATGTTGAACCATTCATAAATAATTGATAAATACTTAACTACCACATTCAACATGAATAGTGATAAATTTTAAATGCTCAAAAACGAAAGTTTAAGTTTATCAGCGGAAGCTAAAAGTATAAAAATCCAGACATGGCAAAAACCCATAGTTATTTTGCATAATAAAAGAAAATAGTTTAATAAAGCAATCACACTCCAAGATGCATGTCCTCGGGTGTGCCGTGTAACGCCCTGCTATTTCTAACTTTCTATATTTGAAAAGTTCTTGTTGTATTCTATTTTTGGAAACTTTGTAATCGTTGAACTCGTCTTTCCGTTGTAATCTTTATTTCGAGACTTGAATCATAATGAATCACGTGTTCTATTTTATCGTGTTAAACTCATTTATACTCTACATATATGTTACTTGATCCACAACATGTTGACAAATTTGCGAAATACGTGACTTACATGTTAATACGAAACTTGTATACAATATTTATACTCGATTTATTTCAAAGTATACCTATGACACCTTTGACATGTGTTAAATATGCTTAGGAACCTTTATTTGTTCATAAAATAGCAACGTATAACCTTTAATTTTGTTACAAATCAATAAAATCAAAAAATAAAAATATGTAGCCCTGACCAGACCCTTGCGGACCGCAAGGGATATCCCATAAGGTCCATAAGGGGTACTGGCGGGCAGCAGGTTTGAAATGCTCGTGGGTATGCACGAATCCCACCATTTCTTTCACCTCCAATGCCCTTAAACCACCATTAAAGCCCCACCAACTTAACCTAACTCATCCTCTATAAATCCCAAGCTTCATACACTTTGCACAACATCAAATCACTCCCAAAACCTCCTCTAATCTGCTGTAATTCTTGAGTTCGAGCAGAAAGTTCACCCTTCACTAAAGTGAGTGTAACTCACTCATTTCTCAACGAAAACACTCCATTCTTTTTCCCACTTGATTGGATTGACCTTGTGCACATCTCCAATGGTTTTCCATGGAAAATCAGGCCCTGAAATGTCACGAAAAAGGCTCCAAAGTGACTGTTTGTTTCTGTTTTCATCTAAACTTGTTTAAACTTGTTCAAACTTGAGTTATCTCATCTCAAACCTATGTCCTAATGCTTATAACCTCATCCATGGTTAGTTAGGCTTAAAAACAAGGTTGAGACATTTAAATCAGAGGATAAAACCCCACAAACTTTTTGTTTTCAACTAGGGTTTACACCCAACAGTAGTGTTCAAGTTCAATCTTGATGAATGTGTGATGTGGGGACTAGCTTCGGTTATCCTAAATAAGAATCCACACACTACTTGATGATTTCTCATCACTATTCCAATGTGGTTTACTAGTCGAAAGTAAGACGACCCCGTCTAGCCTTCGACTTGTGTCGACGTCGGCTCACCGGTTGTTGCTTACTTGGCCATTTGGAATGGTTATAACCATGTATTTCACTTCTTATTATTAGTAGTCTTGTAACTAGTTCGTGACCCTCCTTGTGTTTATAACACAAGTGTAGTGGTGAACATCCGAGGTGCCTAAATGGAAGCTTGTTCTTCTACCTCATGCATGAAATCCATGACACAAAGAGGTACCTAAATGGAGACTTTGGTCTCCTACCTCCTACTTGAATTATATGTTATGTAATTTTATATAATCTACGTATGTATATATTACGTAACAAAGACTTAAATAACTTAATAGTTAATTGTTAAGAAACTAGTTGCATCATCTAAGGACCATACACTTGTTACGATTCTAATGGGTCTTCGAATCCATGAAAACACACCAAACCCTTGAGGTTTCTATAGTGTCAAAAACAAGTGTTATGAGTATAGGATGATTATTTTCATAATACTATTTTCACGTTATTTTAACTCTGAACTATATCTTCCATTAACTTCCATACTCATACGCCTTGTTACTTCTTGTAGAAAGACAAGGTGCTCCAAGATAATCAACCAATCACACTCTTGGGATTCAAGTCGATTGAGCTTGCAAAACCGTGAGTATACTATGATCCCTTTTTCTATTTTAACATTTTAGGGTGCAACATGTAAAAACACCATGAAAGTTGCTTACAAATTTACTCTATCTGTTATAACATGAAACTTGTTTATATACTTGAATAATGCATGCTATGTTAGACTTGTGTTATATGCTCATTAACTTTGCTAGCCAACCTTAACAAATATAGCGCTATAGGAGTAACACCTGCCCGTATGCTTGTGGTATTGTTAAGTAAACTATTAAACACCCATTTTATGACGATGTTGGGTAATCACAATTGCGTTAGACTATGGATTGACATATAAGAGCACATGTTTAGTATATTATGACAAATATATACAATGTTGTCATGTTGGATATGAGACAAAGTTTTATTCTTTATTACGCTATGTATTAAACTTGTATGCTCGCCAACTTTTTGTTGATATAATTATTTTAATACATGTTGCAGGAAACTAAGTCGATGCCGACGGGGTGGATTAGATACACACCTAGTTTTGATTTTATATATTATGTTCTATGTTGTATTGTCTTTTGAAACTTGTCGTACTTTCCATTTCAAACCTTGTATTACAAATTTAGCATAAATGAAATTTTGAATTATTAAATATTGACGCAAAGTAGTATATGACGGTTTGAGCAATTTGTTGTCTCATCCCGATGTTTCCGCCATCGGTTGGGGTGTGACAGATTGGTATCAGAGCCATAACTATAGGGAATTAGGAAAATTGTCATCCTCTTGACCTAGTCTATAGTTTAAGTGACCAATTTTGCCATTCTTTATTCATGCTTAAAATGTTAATTCTCCCTACTTTGCTTCTACCTCTTCTTTTTGTCTTACAACATGTGTCTTTCCTAAGACATTTTACACAAATTACACCTTGAAGACACTCTTATTACATCAACGAGACGATTTGCAGCAAGATAGGCCCAATGGCCCGCAATTTTTGGTGAAATCCCTCACTCCGCGATTATGATTTTTACACGAAGTAACACCATCAAGCTAGGAGTGATATCACATCTTGATGGAAACTTCCATTTCAAACTCTAGTGGACCCTTGCCAACGAGTTGGAATTTGCTCCTCGTTAGGTAAGTACCAACCACATTTAGGGTACGATGTTATCAAGTTAGGGTGAAACCCGCACCTTTTAACTAGTCCCATTCCTTGATTTTCAATCTCGCCAAAGTCTCGAATTTTCGATTGACTAGGGACATGTAGTAACTGGAAGGGTGAATACCGTTATCGTTGATAAGTTCTACCTATTAGCCAAAGCATTCCTATAAGAATTTTGACCTTTGAATGTCGACGTTTCTACCTGAATCAATGTTTATTACATCTTTTAATCATTTTAATGTGTTTTATACTTGAACGTTTGTAACGTTGATTCATTTACACAATTTGCACCTTCCTCGCAATCTCAAACAATAATAATCCCTCGTGAACAAACTAAATTTACACTCTTTTATGTCAATATTTGTGATTATATAATATGAACTCTTATCTTGCCAATATAAACTATTTGAAACTATGTGCTACATGTTACATGCTAAACTATGCAATTGACTTTTCTCAAAAACAATATGATCAAGTCTCATCTTTTATCATCAACCTTGTAGATGTCTTTCAACCGTCTCTCCAACTCCAAAAGGAACTCCAAGTCAAGCTCTAGCAAGAAGAAATTACTTGCATTCATGGCTAAGCAAATCGCCCAAGTCATTCACTACATTGTGAGCAAGGTTACCGCTACCGCCGTCAACTCGTCTGTCAACTCCAAAGCTGACCAGCCTAAGCCTACCTCTTTCAACTACAAGCACTTTATCGCTTGCAACCCTAGGCCATTCACTGGCAACGAGGGTGTCACTGCCATGCTCGAATGGTTTGAGAGCATTGAAGTGACATTCATTAACAGTGATTGTCCTGAGCACCTTAAAACCCAAAGCGCAACGGGCGTCTTCCAGGCTCGAGCCCTCGAATAGTGGACGAACGAGCGTGACATCCGGTCCAATGAAGAAGCCTATGTCCTCCCTTGGATCGAGGTTAGGGAAATGATGATGTTGGATTTTTGTCCTCCCCATGAACAAGAAAATCTTGAGGATGAATTCTGGCAGCTCAAGCAAGCGGGTGACGATAACCTTGGTTACATCACTCGTTTCAAACACTTAAGCATCATCGTTCCCCATCTCATGAACATGCCTGCATGTGCCATTAGGAAATACCTCAACGGCCTTCCTCCTGCCATACGTGACGCTATTCAAGCCTCGAGACCTGACAACATCGAGATATGTTATCGCCTAGCTGCTGAAATAAACAATAACCGTGTGCGCGATAAGAAAGCCAACTCCACCAAATCTGCCAACCAAGCCGCCACCGAACCCAGTGAACCTAAGTCCCAATCGTGAAACAACAATGGCAAGAAACGAAAGTTTCAAAACCAAAGTTGCAACGCAATTACACAGCTGCAAACCCAAATCCCCCTCAAGAACCCGCTAGAAAACCATACGTTGGGAATCATCCCAAGTGTACCATATCCCATCACCATCACCCAGCCAACATCGCAGGCCGCCATTGCACAAATTGCAATCGGTTTGGGCATGTAACTGCGCTTTTCGAAGTTGTTCCCGCACCACAAGGCAACCAAAACCAACAACCACCCCAAAACCAAAACCGTCATGCTGCTGCCAACAACGTCCAAGCTTGCGTCAAGTGCGATGATCCAAATCACCTTCGCCCTCAATGTCCTCAGATCAAACAAGAGCAACAATAACAAGCTCCTTGTGGCCGCGCTTCAACATTAACGGAACCAAGCGTAACACACAATGAAGTCGTGAATGGTACGTTCCTTGTCAATGGCTCATATGTTTCTTTACTATTGGATACTGGTGCGGATAAAACTTTTGTATCCGTAGAATTTGAACCAGTGTTAAACTGTGCATGTTCTAAGCTTCCAAAATCTTTCATCGTCGAAGTTGCCAATGGCAAGTCCATCACCATCGACTCTGTTCTTCGCGATTGTTTTCTCACCCTCAATAATCATGTGTTGTATATCGATCTTATGCCTATGCAATTAGGTAGTTTCGATATCATAGTAGTATGGATTGGCTTCTTAAGAACCATGCTGAAATCGCTTGTCAGAAAAGTTTGTTCGATTTCCTCTTCCGTCCGGTGACACTTTGCACGTCTATGGAGAAAGACCCTCAAAAGGTCTCAAACTCATGTCATGCACCCAAGCGAACAAGTACTTACGTAAGGAGTACTTCGCCCCACATTATGGAAGAAAAGGGCAAGGGAAAAGACGTAAGTGATGTCCCAGTGGTGTGTGATTTTCCCGACGTTTTCCCCGAAGACCTTCCTGGTCCTTCTCCTCCTCTTCAGTTGACTTTCGTATCGATCTCATTCCTGGCGCTACGCCTGTCGCTAAATCTCCCTACCGTCTAGCACCCTCGGAAATGCAAGAGCTATCGAGCCAACTTCAAGAGCTCTTGGTAAAGGCTTTATACGCCCTAGTAAAGTCTCCTTGGGGCGCTCCCGTTTTATTTGTCAAAAAGAAGGATGGTTTGTTTGGATGTGTATCGATTATCATGAGCTCAACAAACTCACCGTCAAAAACCGCTATCCTCTTCCCCGCATCGATGACCTTTTCGATTAACTTCAAGGCACAACTTGTTTCTCCAAAATCGATCTTCGTTCTGGTTACCATCAACTTCGAGTCCTAAGAAGACATCCCTAAAACCGTCTTTCTTACTAGATACGGTCACTACGAGTTCGTAGTTATGCCATTCGGGTTAACGAATGCACCCGCGGTCTTCATGGACTTAATGAATCGGGTGTGTAAGTTATACTTGGATCGCTTTGTGATCGTTTTCATAGACAATATTCTCATCTACTCCAAGACCAAGACGAACACGAGCGACACTTACGTCTTATCCTTGAACTCCTTCAACGTGAAAAATTATACGCCAAATTCTCCAAGTGTGAATTTTGGCTAAACGAAGTACAATTTCTGGTCATGTTGTGAACGATAAAGGTCATTCACTTTGATCCCGCAAAAATCAAAGCCGTAAAGAATTGGATCGCTCCCAAATCTCCTTCCGAAATTCGTTCTTTCCTTGGTCTAGCTGGTTATTGACGTTGCTTCATTTCAAACTTTTCAAAAGTCACCGTTCCTCTCACGTCTTTGACTCTAAAAGACAAACCTTTTGTTTGGGGTCCCGAACAAGAGGAGTCTTTTCAAACACTCAAGGACATGCTTTGTAATGCTCCTATTCTCACTCTTCCCATGGAAACGTGATTTGTCGTGTATTGCGATGCTTCAAACCGAGGCCTTGGTTGCGTTCTTATGCAACGGGACAAGGTTATCACTTACGCTTCAAGACAAATCAAGATTCATGAGAAAAATTACACTACGCACGACCTTGAACTTAGTGCAGTTGTTTTTGCATTGAAGATATGGAAACATGACCTTTATGGTACCAAGTGTGTGGACTTCACCGACCATAAGAGCCTTCAGCACATCTTCAATCAAAAGGAACTCAACATGCGTCAACATCGTTGGGTGGAATTATTAAACGACTACGACTGCGAGATTCGCTATCACCCTGGTAAAGCGAATGTTGTAGCCGACGCTCTAAGTCGTCAACCTCATGCGAAGAGTATCCACTGTTTCCAAATCCTAAGTAATCTTCAGGACCGAATTCGTAAGGCTCAACACTCATCCATCAACAAGAACAACTTATACAACGAGATGAGGTGTGGTGCCGAAGAACAACTTTCGTCCAAAGCTGATGGTATGTTATACTATCTCAATCGAGTCTGGATCCCGAATCGCGACAACCTTCGTGACTTCTTGATGAAGGAAGCCCACAAATCCCTATACTCTATTCATCCTGGTGCCGACAAGATGTACGAAGACTTGCGTACGTCTTATTGGTGGCCTGGCATGAAGAAGGATATCGCACTCTACGTCTCGAAATGTCTCACGTGTTCCAAAGTGAAGGCTGAACATCAACGCCCCTCTGGCTTACTCGAACAACCAGAAATTCCTGTCTGGAAATGGGAGAGTATCGCTATGGACTTCATTAGTAAACTTCCTCGTACGTCCTCTGGTCACGACAGTATCTGGGTCATCATTGACCGTTTGACCAAATACACGCATTTTCTCCCCATTCGTGAAGATTATAAAGTCGAGAAATTGGATCGTATCTACACGATGAAATCATTTGTCGTTATGGTATCCCCATTGACATCATTTCGACCGTGATGGTCGTTTCACTTCGCGTCTTTGGCAAACCTTCCAAAAAGCTCTCGATACTCACCTCAATGTTAGTACGGCTTTTCATCCTCAATCCGATGGTCAAACCGAGCATACTATTCAAACTCTGGAATACATGCTTCGTTCTTGTATAATCGATTTTGGTGGCAATTGGGATTCACATTTACCGTTGGTAGAATTCTCATACAACAACAGTTAACGCGCCAGTATTCAAATGGCCCATTTGAAGCATTATATGGTCGAAAATGTTGATCGCCTATCTGTTGGTACGAGATTGGTGAAGCTCAACTCACTGGTCCCGAACTCATACAAGAAACAACAGACAAGATCTTGCAAATACGTGATAACCTACTCAAAGCTCAAAAGCTATCAAAAGAGTTACGCTAACAAAAGACGCAAACCCTTGGAATTCAACGTTGGTGATCAAGTACTTCTCAAGGTATCCCCTTGGAAGGGTGTAGTTCGTTTTGGCAAGAAAGGAAACTCACACCTCGCTACGTAGGTCCTTTCAAAATTCTCGAAAGGATTGGCAAGGTTGGGTATCGATTGGACCTGCCTGAAGAACTCAACAACATTCACCCTGTCTTTCATGTTTCGAACCTCAAAAAGTGTTTAGCTGAAGAAGGACTTCAAGTTTCGCTCGAAGATCTTCAAATCAACGAAACTCTGCACTTCGTGGAAAAACCGGTCGAAATCATGGACCGAGGAGTCAAGCAACTGAGGCGCAGTCGAATTCCTATCGTCAAGGTTAGATGGGAAGGAAAACGCGGCGCTGAATTTACTTGGGAACTCGAGAGTGACATGAAAACCAAGTATCCACATCTCTTTGTTACATCTTCCTAAATTTCGGGACGAAATTTCCTAAAGGAGGGGAGACTGTAATGCCCTGCTATTTCAAACTTTCTATATTTGGAATATTCTTGTTGTATTCTATTTTTGGAAACTTTGTAATCGTTGAACTCGTCTTTCCGTTGTAATCTTTATTCCGAGACTTGAATCATAATGAATCACGTGTCTGAATATATGTTACTTGATCCACAACATACAACAATGTTGACAAATTTGCAAAATACGTGACTTACATGTTAATACGAAACTTGTATACAATATTTATACTCGATTTATTTCAAAGTATACCTATAACACCTTTGACATGTGTTAAATATGCTTAGGAACCTTTATTTGTTCATAAAATAGCAACGTATAACCTTTAATTTTGTTAAAAATCAATAAAATCAAAAAAATAAAAATATGTAGCCCTGACCAGACCCTTGAGGACCGCAAGGGATATCCCATAAGGTCCGTAAGGGGTACTGGCGGGCAGCAGGTTTGAAATGCTCGTGGGTATGCACTAATCCCACCATTTCTTTCACCTCCAATGCCCTTAAACCACCATTAAAGCCCCACCAACTTAACCTAACTCATCCCCTATAAATCCCAAGCATTTCCCAAGCTTCATACACTTTGCACATCATCAAATCACTCCCAAAACCTCCTCTAATCTGCTGTAATTCTTGAGTTCGAGCAGAAAGTTCAGCCTTCACTAAAGTGAGTGTAATTCACTCATTTCTCAATGAAAACACTCCATTCTTTTTCCCACTTGTTGGATTGACCTTGTGCACATCTCCAATGGTTTTCCATGAAATATCAGGCCCTGGAATGTCACGAAAAGGCTCCAAAGTGGACTGTTTGTTTCTGTTTTCATCTAAACTTGTTTAAACTTGTTCAAACTAGAGTTATCTCATCTCAAACCTATGTCCTAATGCTTATAACCTCATCCATGGTTAGTTAGGCTTAAAAACAAGGTTGAGACATGTTAAATCAGAGGATAAAACCTCACAAACTTTATGTTTTCAACTAGGGTTTACACCAACAGTAGTGTTCAAGTTCAATCTTGATGAATGTGTGATGTGGGGACTAGCTTCGGCTATCCTAAATAAGAATCCACACACTACTTGATGATTTCTCATCACTATTCCAATGTGGTTTACTAGTCGAAAGTACACGACCCCGTCTAGCCTTCGACTTGTGTCGACGTCGGCTCACCGGGTTGTTGATTACGTGGCCATTTAGAATGGTTATAACCATGTATTTCACTTCTTATTATTAGTAGTCTTGTAACTAGTCCGTGACCCTCCTTGTGTTTATAACACAAGTGTAGTGGTGAACATCCGAGGTGCCTAAATGGAAGCTTGTTCTTCCTACCTCATGCATGAAATCCATGACACAAAGAGGTACCTAAATGGAGACTTTGGTCTCCTACCTCCTACTTGAATTATATGTTATGTAATTTATATAATCTACGTATGTATATGATTACATAACAAAGACTTAATGATAACTTAATAGTTAATTGTTAAGAAACTAGTTGCATCATCTAAGGACCATACACTTGTTACGATTCTAATGGGTCTTCGAATCCATGAAAACACACCAAACCCTTGAGGTTTCTATAGTGTCAAAAACAAGTGTTATGAGTATAGGATGATTATTTTCATAATACTATTTTCACGTTATTTTAACTCTGAATCTATTATCTTCCAATAACTTCCAATACTCATACGCCTTGTTACTTCTTGTAGAAAGACAAGGTGCTCCAAGATAATCAACCAATCACACTCTTGGGATTCAAGTCGATTGAGCTTGCAAAACAGTGAGTATACTCGATCCCTTTTTCTATTTTAACATTTTGGGTGAACATGTACAAACACCATGCAACTTGCTTACAAATTTACTCTATCCATTATAACATGAAAGTTGTTTATATACTTGAATAATGCATGCTATGTTAGACTTGTGTTATATGCTCATTAACTTTGCTAGCCAACCTTAACAAATATAGCGCTATAGGAGTAACGCCCGCCCGTATGCTTGTGGTATTGTTAAGCAAACTATTAAACACCCATTTTATGACGACGTTGGGTAATTACAATTGCGTTAGACTATGGATTGACATATAAGAGCACACGTTTAGTATGTTATGACAAATATATATAATGTTGCCATGTTGGATATGAGACAAAGGTTTATTCTTTATTACGCTATGTATCAAACTTGTATGCTCGCCAACTTTTTGTTGATATATATTATTTTAATACATGTTGTAGGAAACTAAGTCGATGCCGACGAAGAAACATATTAGGGTGGATTAGATACACACCTAGTTTTGATTTTATGTATTATGTTTTATGTTGTATTGTCTTTTGAAACTTGTCGTACTCTCCATTTCGAACCATCGTATTACAAATTTAGCATCAATGAAATTTTGAATTATTAAATATTGTCGCAAAGTAGTATTATGACGTTTTGAGCAATTTGTTCGTCTCATCCCGATGTTTCCGCCATCGGTTGGGGTGTGACATGCCGTACTTAGCGTCCTACAAAGCATTCTTAAGTGTATCAACAAAAAGTTCACGAGCTCATAGTTTTAGTTCAACGAAAAGTAAATTTAATATGGAAGTTATAAGAGCATGTCATGGGTAGCTAACCCACTTTTAAGCAACTAAATTGGTGGTACCGAATACTAACAGTGTAAGTTTTTGTGCCCCACATCAATGTCTATCGGCACCGATACAAAGTTAGAGTCAAAAGTTCACGCCCGACTCCCAGCATGGTGTGAGGTCTATCATCAACTAATACCCCGTTTGCCACCGGGAAACTAATCGGTATAAAGGTAGGGACTTTCAAGATAAAGGTCGTTTAGTCCACTATAGACATGAAATTAAACTAAGGTATTCAAGTAGTTGTATTCCTTGAAGGAATATATGTGGTCCCAAACTAGGCATACTGTAGTCCCAAACTAGGGATGCATGCTTTTAGAAAAGTAATAAAAACTCACCTTAGATTTGCTTGGTAAAAGTTAAGTAGCTAGGGGAAAGTTATGGGTCAAACACGTCCTGATATGTTTACCATGTTGTTATTAATTACGTTATTAGGATATCACAACTTGGTTTCACATAGGTTTTTATAACACACATATGTACACACTTTAATTCAGTTTCCATGCTTAGCACGTTATTATCATGCAATTATTTTACAACAAGGTTATGACAAGTTTCATGCATACAAGTAATTGTGTCGTCACAAATACATGTTCTATGACATTTATTCAAGTTACACATTTCAAGAACACTTGCAAAACCAATTAAACACACTTTTAAAAGCTAATACCAAGTTTCAACAATTTCAGTTTAGCCTCAATTTCTAAGCCGGTTTGTGAGTTTTATTTACCATACCAAACGGGTCAGTTTTTAAGCCAGTTTATGAGACGTGTCAATTAGTCTAAAAATTTTGTGTAATTTTCTTGCATCCTGAATACTTATAGTTTTTCACACAAAGGTTAAATCTGCCACTTCCTGAGGACAGATTACTGTTTAAATTTTAGAAAAATCTTCGTTGGCCCGATTAACGAAATTCTAGTGGGAGTGTCTCTTGGACTCCTATGGTTATCTACAATAAAATTTTCAAGTCTTAACTCTAAATATTAACCAATTTATGACCTTCATCATGAACCCTATTTTATGCACAAAAACTCAGCTTTGACCTTTGATTTCGATTTAAGCTTTTGACTAAACCAAAACTCATCATAAAAAATGTGAAACTAGTTGGGTTCCAAGGAACTTCTTGAACTTGACTCTAAACTCAAGAACTACTCAGTTTCATCATGTTTGGCTGATTTTTCACACAAAGGTCAAATTTGCCACTTTCTGATGACAGTTTACCATTTAAATTTTAGAACACTCTTCGTTGGCCCGATTAACAAATTCCAGTGGGAGTGTCTCTTGGAATCCTATGGTTATCTACTATAAAATGTTCAAGTCTTAACTCTAAATGTTAAACCAAGTTATGACCCTCTTCATGAACCATATTTTATGCACAAAAACTTAGCTTTGACCATTGATTTCGATTTAATCTTTGACTGTCCAAAACTCATTGTAAAAATGTGAAACCAGTTGGGTTTGAAAGGAAATTATTTTCTTGTCTGGTTTTGATCGGGGTTTTTTAGGCTTGATTTATTCGCCATATAACTAACCATGTGAAAATTTTATGTCTTAGGTGAACTTCACCATTTTTATTCACTCACACCCTCTCAATTAATTTTAATTTATCTAAGCATCAGATAATGGTCCCTCTGTTTACGGTTGATGAGTCCTGCCTAGTTTGCCGCAAGGTTTGTTTAGATACTTTAGGCGAGCATGCAGTCCCTGCAAAGAATTACCTGGGTTTAAATACAGACATAATTTGGTTAGGGATATTCTTTTTGATGCTCTAAAGCGGGCAAGGATTCAACATAAATGAGGTTCCGGTTAACTTTCTGACAAATCCGCTTGATGGGACGTCTAGTCTTGGGCCAACTGAATTTCTTGTGTTTGGGTGGGCCAGGGAAAAACACCTTGTGTGGACCTTACAAGAGTGTCCCCTCTTGTTGTGCTCAGGGATAATGGGTTTGTTGTTGGCCAGGCAGAGTTGAAGGCGGAATCAGGTAAGGTTGCTAACACAAGAAAACTTTTTTAGAGAATCAACACGTGTTTATCCATTTGCTTTTAATACATTTGGTTCCCTAGCCCAGAGGCCACGGAATTCCTGAGCAGGGTACAACGGGTAGTGAATAATAATCTCTCGACCTTTAAGGGTCGCTTCGTCTTTAGTAAGATTGGTTTTACAATCCAAAAGTGTGTTGTGGCATAGCTTGTTGCTCTTCACCTGCCATTGTTTGTATTTGTTATTTGTCATTTTGCCATTTTAATTCAATATATTATGCAAAGGGTCAGGTAAACCGACCCGACCCGACCAGGACCCTTAAGAACCGTATACTCCTTTAGGGATGAAATTGGGAACCACGGATCGAACCTTATAAGCATATGTGGTTCCTAGTCCTATAGGGTCCTTATGGGTCGGGTGAAGGGTCTGGCCGGAACCCTTTTGTGTAATGGGCCTAAGTGGAACAAGGTCATTCTTTTCGGACTTTAAGTGCAATTAGTGTTGATTTTTGGCATGTAATTATATTATATTTGTAGTTTTAAAACACATATTAATTATTGTATAATAGTATACACACATACATACAACACATGCTTGCATACATAAGTCTCGTTAACATATTTCATTTAACACACATGCATACAATCCACAAACATAGACATACATACAATTTAAAACCCTTTATGAAGGTTCAGTCTCGGCTTAGATACATATTTCTATATATATATACACGCAACTCACATACATACAATATAAACAAATTTTGCTGAAACCTAGTAATATATAGTAAGGAAAAGAAATTTTAAAGTTGATGGTTTATGATATGGAAGGAATTCAAAGAGTTTATGGATAAAATGGTTCTTAAGGTTCTTTTTTAAAAACCATGGTTCCAAACCCGGAACCGAATTTAAGCATCAACTAATGTCACACCCCAGCCAGAATGTAACACGTAGAGAGGCGAATCTAAGTATGCTAACAACAATGATACAAGCTAACCAACACGACTGCGAGATGGCGTATGCGTGATACGTGTTCACAACAATGAACACGCACGTAAAGTTGATATGCGAGCCTTAACAACCCCCGAATCGACCGGGTGCTGAGTCTAACTATAGTACTATCGTTGCTAAGGGTGGTCTGCAAGTCCTCATCATTTACACATAGCAAACAAACATTCAGCGGTTCACGTATAACATGCGAAAGCGGTCATTGTTACAAGAGTTTAGCATTGTGTTAAGTGTGTTTTGATATAGAGAGCGTATGTAACACCCAAAAGTGCGTTTAAGTGAAAAGGTTCAAGTATACTCACAGTGAGTACGTAAATAGCAGATACGAACGAGATGGAGTGAGGAGAGTGTCGGTCAGCCTACGCGTAGAAACAGAAGTGCCTCAGTCTTCCAGAGTGTTGAACAGTCGGACGGAGAGTCGTGCGGGAACAATTTATTTCGCACGAAAATGGAATTTTCGGTGCAAAAATGCCTGTTTTTGTGTCCAAAATCGAGTGTTTTCGCGTATGTCTTCGGGAAATCGAGTGTTCATCCCTCCAACATTAGGTTACTGATCAACCTAGGTCAGAGAGGTCTTTTGAGCGAGTGAGTCTCTTGTATGAACTCGGGACTGGACCGTGTGAACCAAGTATGGTTCACGCGTGCCAGTCCAGATCGCAGAAGTGACTGTTCTTGCGTCTTGGTACATTCGGGACTAGACTTCGTCTGAAAACAGATGTATTTTCGAGTCCATTTCGTGACGGTTTGGACAATGCTTCGTTCCACTATTTAGTGAACGAAACCTTAGTCGGTTGTTGTCCGCGTTTGTGTAAAAATCGATTTATAAAACTGTTTTGTTAAGATAAACACTTTGTGAGCTCGAAACAACACGGTTTCTGATCTGAGAAGCCAAGGCTAACTCAAACATGCTCAGTTTAGTGTAGATCTTAGTTAAAATCAGAAGGTTTTCATGAAAAAGATGAAGGTTTTTGTAAACAGAGAAGTTTAGAAGAAATCGGAGATACTCTCGTGCAAAATCGTTTTAGAAATCGTTGTGATTCTCGTGAAAAACGTTGTCTTCTTACTTGAAACAGAGAAAACGAGCTAGAGAGCATTTTGGTGAGGAAAGACAACAAGTTGAACTGGAAGCAGAGTGTTTTATTTATAGGCGGAGAGGAGTGGAGGTGGTTTGGTGAAATTTTCGTGCGAAAATGTCCATTTTTGTGCGGAAATTTCCATTTTCGAACGAAATATCCATTTTCGCATGAAAAATGCTATTTTCGCACCAAAAATGCCATTTTCGCACCAAATACAGTGATTTTCGCATGAAAACAGCCACTTTCGTACGATTTTTTTTAGGTTATGTTCGTTAAATGTTGTAGTGAGGCGTTAAGCGTTGCGCAAATAAATAAATAACTAATTAAATAAAATTAAAACAGTGCGATAGAGCGGGTGAGAGCGTTGCGATTATTAAGCGATTAACTGCATTTAAATAAGCGATATAAAATAAATCTAAAACAGATTAACCATTATATTTCGAATCCCGGATTACAACGGTTACAAAAGGCGATAACGGTAGTACGGAACAACCAAAAAAGTCGGGTTGTTACAGTCACCCCTAGTTTAGGAAATATTGTCCCGAAATTTAAGTACTAGAAGTAACAAAGAGATGTGGATATTTAGCCTTCATATCACTTTCGAGTTCCCAAGTGAACTCGGCGCCGCGTTTGCCTTCCCACCTGACCTTAACAATGGGAATGCGACTGCGTCGGAGCTTCTTGGTTTCTCGGTCCATGATTTCTACTGGCCTTTCCATGAAGTGTAGAGTCTCGTTTATTTGCAAATCTTCAAGTGGCACATGAAAATTTCCTTCAGCTAAACACTTTTTGAGGTTCGAGACGTGGAAAGTCGGATGTACGTTGCTGAGTTCTTCCGGTAATTCGAGTCGGTAGGCCACTTTGCCAATTCTTTCCAGAATCTTAAAGGGACCCACGTATCGTGGCGCTAGTTTCCCTTTCTTTCCAAATCGGATCACTCCTTTCCAAGGTGAAACCTTTAAGAGAACGTGATCTCCAACTTCGAATTGTAGGGGCTTGCGGCGTTTATCGGCATAACTCTTTTGACGACTACGAGCTTTCAGAAGATTGTCTCTAATTTGGAGAATCTTGTCTGTCGTCTCTTGAATTAACTCGGGACCGGTGACTTGTGCTTCTCCGATCTCATGCCAAACAATAGGCGATGACATTTTCTACCGTATAGTGCCTCAAATGGTGCCATTTGAATACTAATATGATAACTGTTATTGTACGAGAATTCTATTAAACGGTAAATGCGAATCCCAATTACCACCGAAATCTATAACACACAATCGAAGCATGTCTTCAAAGGTGCTAATCGTACGTTCGGTCTGACCTTCGGTCTGGGGATGGAACACAGTACTGAGGTTAAGAGTCGTACCGAGTGCGGATTGAAAAGTTTCCCAGAGACATGAAGTAAAACGACCGTCGCAATCAAGATGATGTCATGAGGCGTCCCGTGTCGACAAATGACTTCATCGGTGTAGATTCGTGCTAATCGTACTACCTTATAGTCTTCTCGTCTGGCAATAAAATGAGCAGATTTCGTGAGACGATTGATGATAACCCAAATGCTATCGTGACCAGAAGAGGTGCGAGGGAGTTTTGTAACAAAATCCATAGCTATACTCTCCTATTTCCACATCGGGATATCGGGTTGCTCGATCAAGCCAGAGGGTCTTTGATGTTCAGCTTTAACTTTCGCACAAGTTAAGCATTTCGAAACATACAGAGCGATATCCTTTTTCATCCCCGGCCACCAATACCTAGAACGAAGGTCCTGGTACATCATGTCGGCACCGGGTGAATGGAATATCGAGACTTATGGGCTTCGGTCATCAGTAACTCTTGAAGGTTATTGCGGTTAGGGATCCAAATGCGATTGGGAAAGTAATAGATACCATTAGACTTATTCTCCAGATGGGTTTCGGCACCACATTTCATTTCCTCATACAAGGTATTCTCAACAAACACGTGTGCTGAGTTTCGCGAATCAAGGTTTCGAGTTTATTCTGGGCTTGAACGTCATGAACACTATACACATAGCTTCGTCGACTAAGAGCATTGGCTACGATGTTTGCTTTACCGGGATGGTAGTGTATCTCACAATCATAGTCGTTGAGAAGTTCAAACCATCTGTGTTGGCGCATGTTTAGTTCCTTATGGTTAAAGATATGTTGTAAGCTCTTATGGTCGGTGAAAACCGTACACTTTGTACCATAAAGGTAGCGTCGCCATATCTTTAACGCAAAAACAACTGCACCGAGTTCGAGATCGTGGGTAGTGTAGTTCTTCTCGTGGTATTGAGTTGTCAAGATGCATACGTGATAACCTTGTCACGATGCATAAGAACACACAGATAGGTTAGAGGCATCGCAGTAAACGACGAAATCGTCGTCTCCGTCGGGAAGTGCAAGAATGGGAGCATCGCAAAGCATAGCTTGAGAGTCTGAAAGGCTTCCTCCTGTTCAGAACCCCAAACAAAAGGTTTATCCTTATGAATCAAAGATGTGAGGGGTAAAGCGATTTTTAAAAGTCAGTGATGATCGGCGGTAGTAACCTGCCAAACCGAGGAAAGAACGGATTTTGGACGATTCTTCGGGGTATTCCAACTCTTTACAGCTTCAATTTTGACGGGATCGACGTGGATTCCTTGGTCTTGACGACGTGACCAAGAAATTGAACATCATTAAGCCTAGAATTCACACTTGGAGAATTTGGCGTAAAGACGGTTTCCTTGAAGAAGTTCAAGAACCAAAGATTTCGCGCGTGTTCGGTTCTCGACTTCGAGTAGCTAAGAATATCATCGATGAAAACAATGACGAAACAATCCAAAAAGGCTTTGCATACACGGTTCATCAAATCCATTAAGACCGCAGGTGCGTTTGTGAGTCCAAAAGGCAGGGACCATGAATTCATAATGGCCATAGCGAGTACGAAAGGCGGTTTTTGGAATGTCTTGCTCATGTACACGTAGCTGGTAGTATCCGGAATGTAAATCAATCTTCGAAAAATAAGTAGCACCTTGGAGTTGGTCAAACAAATCATCGATTCGAGGAAGAGGGTAGTGGTTCTTAATTGTAAGCTTCTTAAGTTCCCTAAAGTCGATGCACATTCGAATGATCCATATCTCTTTTTCACAAAAAGAACGGGTGCGCCCCAAGGTGATGTGCTCGGCATATAAAGCCTTTATCAGGAAGCTCTTGAAGTTGGCTCGATAGCTCGCGCATTTCGGATGGTGCAAGGCGATAGGGAGCTTTAGCGACAGGTGTAGCACCGGGGATTAGATCAATACAAAATTCGACATCACGGGTAGGGGTAAACCAGGTAATTCATCGGGAAAGACTTTAGGAAATTCACAAACAACGGGTACGTCTTTTAAGGTTTTCTTCTCACTCTCCGTTTCACAGTATGGGCTAGGAAAGCGACGTATTCCTCACGTAAGTACTTGTTCGCTTGAACAGATGACATAAGCTTCAATTCTTTTAGGGTACATCGCCATAAACGTGTAGCTGATCACCGTTTGGGAGGGGAAAGCGAATCATTTTATCGTGACGACAACTTCGGCACGGTTTCTATGAAGGAAATCCATGCCTAGTATGACATCAAAGCTACCTAGTTGCATAGGTATGAGATCGATCGAGAAGCTGTGATTGTTGAGTTCGAGAGTACAATCACGTAGAAGGAGCTAATGGTAATGGTTCTTCCGGTGGGATTTCAACGTCGAAGGTCCTTGGGAGGTTAGCACGTTTACATTTTAGAAGACTTTCGAATTCTAACGATATAAAACAGTTATCGGCTCCAGTATCAAATTAGCAAGAAGCATAAATACCATTAATGAGGAACGTACCATTAGACAACATTGTTGTCATTCTGAGCCTGCGGTGGTTGATGTTGAAAGCTCTTCCAGGCACTAGCATGTAGTTGTTGTTGCTGCTGTGGCTGTGATGGCTGTTACCGAGGTTGTTGCTGCTGCGGTTCTTGTTTCACAACACGATTCAGGCAGACATTGCTGAAGTGGTTTGGATCACCACAGGTGTAGCATGCACGTGCTTGAACAGCTGGTGCTTGCGGAGCTTGATTGACTAGCATAGCATTGAGAGGAGCTGGCGGTGCTGCAAGAGCGGGAGGAGCTTGCTGACGTGGACCAATGTGGCAGTGCGCCGTAAAGTCCCATAGATGTTACAGTTGGCACAAAAGCGGCAGCTTCCTCCAACCGCATGATGATATGTGGACTTAGAGCACAGAGGGATGAGGTCCAGTGTACGCACGCTTAGCAGCTGGTGCGTTAGGAGTAGCAGCTTGGGCGAGACTGGGAGTTCGGCGCTGGGACTACTGCGCAGTTCTTGTTGTTACGCTTACGCTTGCGATTCTGGTGACTTGACTTGGAGGCTTGCGATGGAGCAGTATCGGTGCTTGGCTCAACAGTAGCATGGCTGAGGTTCTTGGTTGAGACTTTGAAAGCTCCAGCCAAGACTCGCTTGTCGTTGATCTCGGCTGCGAGTTGGTAAGTCTCTTCGATGGTAGTTTGGTCTTACTGCGTGAACAAAGTCGGCGACACAGTCAGGGAGAGCGCGGAGATACTTCTTGATAGCTTCCTCGGTGGTATCCACTTGGCTGGGATGGCTGAGCTGCTTGAAGTGGGCGGTGAGACTTGTGTTATCACCACCGACTTGTTTGGTATTCTAGAACTCATTTTCCAGCTTTTGAATTTCGTGCGGTGGCAGAACTCCTTGATCATGAGTTCCTTAAGTTCTTCCCACGCAAGAGAGAAAGCTTCATCATTACCGCACCTGATGCACTCGGCAGTCCACCAGTCAAGTGCCCTTGACTGAAAGACTCCAGTGGCGTTAACGGTGCGGAGATTTTCAGGACATCCGCTTTGCCTGAAAGTGACTTCGATCGAGTCGAACCAGTGAAACATCTTGATTGGTCCATCTTCCCAGTGAATGCTGCAGGACCACATGCTTTAAACTGCTTGAAACTGAACCGAGATTTCGAGGCATCGCCCTTAGAGTCCACAGATGAATTGCTGCTAACAGCCTGGATCTCGCTAACAATCTGGGGAATTACCTTGGCCATTGGCTTGGCCATGAGTGAGGCAATTCGCTTGTCGGCGTTGTTGCGTTGAGCGGTACGGTGTGAGATCCCATGGAAGCCATCAAAGACAAAGATTGGATGAGATTCGATTATAATGGGTTTTGTTTAAAATTTGCGTTTTACACCATATACTTTATTATTATTCACATAAGGTCACAAAATCACGTAATCACAATAGCACATAACCACGTAAGCACATAATCATGTAGGCACATAATATCACATAAGCACATATTTTGCACGTATTCAATTTCAATCAAATCATGCGTAGCGCGTATGAGATGCGAGTAGTATAAGCGTAATAAGCGAGTAATACCGCATATGAGGACATTCACGTAAGAGGATTGAGCGTTTTAGTTTGGTTTGTGATTAATTAGCGTTTTAGATTACGAGAGCTGTGTATTTTCGTAAAGCGAAAAGCGACAAAACGAGAAATCGATAAAGCGTAAAATTCACAAGTTTAAACACATAATAAATAATAAAACTTGATGATGCGTAAAATCGGCGATTGCAGGCTTAAAACACATGGAGTGTCCTGGGTTTTGAGACACCGACTACCCAAAGTGATTCGACCATTCCTTTGAGTTCGGGCACACGCTTTGGCCTAATAGGTGAATGCTCCCACCGCCTCGCGGTTAACGGCATAGCCTTCCGGTTACTACGTATCCCAAGTCATCGAAATAATCGAGACTTTGGTGAGATTGAAAATTGAGGAGTGAAATTAGTTATTAAGATGTGGGTATCACCCCTAACTTAACAACTTCGTTCCATGTTTGTGGTTTCCACCGAAACGTCGGAGTTTCCACTGAAATAGAGGTGGAGATTTTCGTCAAGATATGGATATCACTCCTAACTTGACGAAAGAATCTCGTGCAGTAAATAGTACGTGGAGTGAGTGATCTTATCGAGAGTTCTTGGTTTTCACACCTAATCCCTACACAATCACTCGTTTGTGTTATACGAGCGTTTTCAAGCGTGTGCATTGTGTTAGCCTTAGGAAAGGCATGTAAGCATTTAAGTCAAGTAGTTTAAATATTTAAGTCGAAGAGCGGTCTAGTTTGGTACTTAGACTATAGACTAGGTCGAACATGGCAATGCTACCTAATTTCCCTATAGTTATGGCTCTGATACCAATCTGTCACGCCCCAACCGATGGCGGAATCATCGAGGCGCTGCACTAGGCAAATCAGATTGCTCAAGAGAATCCATAATAACTATTAATATGACAATATTTATAAAGTCTAACTTCCCATACAATTAAACAGAATATTTCAAATAGTCAATACAGATTTCATGTCTCTCAAACAAACTAATCCGACAACCTAGATTTATTTAGTGAGTTTCTATATGTCCTATCCGTATGCAGCATAAGCTATCCATCAACCTGTCACATACGTTAAATAAAAGTCAATACATAAATAAAGGTGAGTACACAGGTTTAATAGCATAATAATACCGATAAGCGTTTATGCACAACCAGCATGTAACACGTAGAGAGGTGAATCTAAGTATGCTAACAACAATGATACAAGCTAACCAACACGACTGCGAGGTAGTGTATGCGCGATACGTGTTCACAACAGCGAACACGCACGTAAAGTTGATATGTGAGCCTTAACAACCCCCGAACCAATCTGATGCTGAGTCCAAACTATAGTACTATCATTGCTAAGGGTGGTCTACAAGTCCTCATCATTTACACATAGCAAAAAAAACATATAGCGATTCACGTATAACATGCGAAACCGGTCAGTGTTAAAAGAGTTTAGCGTTATGTGAAGTGGGTTTTGATATAGAGAACGTATGTAACACCCAAAAGTGCGTTTAAGCGAAAAAGGGTTCAAGTATACTCACAGTGAGTGCATAAACAACAGACACGAGCGAGATGGAGTGAGGTGTCACACCCCAACCGATAGCGGAATCATCAGGGTAGTGGCACTAGGCGAACCAGATTAATCAAGAGATTCCATAACAATTATTTAAAGACAATAAATCAACATTTAACATCCCATACTATTAAACTCATAAAATCCTTAAATAATCATTACAAAAACAAATCCCTTAAACATTAAAATTTGATCCGATCTTCCCTAGATTTTATTACATGATTTCTAATAAAGCAAACCTAACTAAGCATCCAAATAGCCTAGCATATCCTCAACTTGCAACATACGTCAAAATAAAGTCAATACATAAAATGTAAAGGTAAGCATACATGTTTCTTGTAATAGCATAGTAGTTTAAAGCGTTCGCGCAATATCGCATACATAAACATGATTCATGCCGCATACAACAATCAAGATAATATCACACATTTAATTTTCGTGAGAAGGCTGGCACGTCCATCCTAGTTAGAGAACGTATGTAACACCCAAAAGTGTGTTTAAGCGAAAAAGGGTTCAAGTATACTCACAGTGAGTGCGTAAACAGCAGACACGGCGAGATGGAGTGAGGTGTCACACCCCAACTGATGGCGGAATCATCGGGGTAGTGGCACTAGGCGAACCAGATTGATCAAGAGATTCCATAACAATTATTTAAAGACAATAAATCAACATTTAACATCCCATACTATTAAACTCATAAATCTTTAAATAATCATTACTAAACAAATCCCTTAAACATTAAAATCTGATCCGATCTTCCCAGATTTTATTACATGATTTCTAATAAAGCAAACCTAACTAAGCATCCAAATAGCCTAGCATATCCTCAACCTGCAACATACGTCAAAATAAAGTCAATACATAAAATGTAAAGGTAAGCATACAGGTTTGTGTAATAGCATAGTAGTTCAAAGCGTTCGCGCAATATCGCATACATAAACATGATTCATGCCGCATACAACAATCAAGATAATATCACACATTTAATTTCGTGAGAAGGCTGGCGCGTCCATCCTAGCTAGACCCCGTCGGGTGTTAGCCACACTATAGTACCATACTAGCTAAGGAGAAATCAACAGGATACATATAGCACGTATGTTAAGCAATCATGTGTAGTACGTGTAACGGATATTCGTGTTTTGATAAACAGTTTAGTTGTGTTGTGAATTTTGATAGAGACGTATGTTACACCCAAAATGTGCATTTAAGCATAAAAGGGATCAAGTATACTTACTGTGGGTGCGTTTAGAATAAAGAAGACGACTGTTGGTAGACGAAGAAGAGCGCGGATCAGCCTGCACACCGAACGGAAATGCATTAGTCTCCGAAAAGCTGAAACGGTGAAGTTTGATTTGGGTAGTAGGCAAGTTCGACCAAACTTGTATGTTTCCATACAAGTTCGAGCGAACTTGTGTGGATTGGTTGAGTTTTGAGACAAGTTCGGGCGAACTTGTTAAGTTTCTCAAGAAACTTGACAAGTTCGGTTGAACTTGTACAAAGTGTTATCAGGCTTTGCAAGTTCGGCCGAACTTGTGAAGTTTCCTGAGAAACTTGACAAGTTCGAGCGTACTTGTGGTGTTCTGTTGTAGGTTTGACTCAAGTTCGGCCGAACTTGGCCCAGAGGGTGCAAGTTCGAGTGAACTTGACTGTTGAGCTGCATAAAATCAGTTAAATCTCAAGCAAACTTGATGTTTTCGGGTCCAAAATCTTGCATTTCCGCGTCGTTTGCTAAGGAAATCGAGTGCCCATCCCTCCAACCTTAAGCCACTGAGTAAAACTTAGGCTGGAGAGGTCTTTTGGAGCGAACTTAGCCATTTTACAGAAACTTGGGCTAATCCGGGAGAACTTGATGGTTGTACGGGTTAGTCCAGCTTGTGTAAAGTGACGATTTCGTCTTTTGCTTCCGGATCTGAAATCTTGCTTGACAACGCCTCGTTCCACTCAAAAGTGAACGAAACATGCGTCATTAGTCCGAATATTGTGTAGAAATCAATGTTTTTGAAAGGTTTACTCAGATCTAGTATAGATCTGAGTGAAAAACAGAAGTTTGCATAAAAAGATGAAGATTTTATAAACAGAAGAGAAATGATGAAAACGAAGGCAAAGCCTTGTGCAAAATCGTTGTAATTTTAAAACGTTGTAGTTGTAACATCATTGTAGTTGAAATCGGGTTGAATCTTACTTAGAAAATAATGGGTTTTGGGTTTTGAGAGCTCTGGGCGAACTTACAGCAAGTTCAAATGAGAGAATGGAGCTGAGTATTTATAGGTGAAGGAAAAAATGGGAGCTGGTGGAGTCAAGTTCGGCCGAACTTGTGAATAATTTTTATTTAAGGGAATTGAGTCAAGTTCGGCCGAACTTGTACATATTTGTACAAGTTCGAGCGGACTTGTAAAGTTTTCAAGAATTCAGGCCAAGTTTGGCCGAACTTGCTGATTTTGTAAGGGATCAATGCAAGTTCGAGCGAACTTGAAGAAGGAGGAGGATTCTTGTGTTGGCCAGTCAAGTTCGGCCGAACTTGGGGTCACCCAAGTTCGAGCGAACTTGACCCAAATGTTGTGTTTTCTTTGTTTTTCGCTTGTTTATCGATTGTTCGCGATTCGGTTCGTATTAGATAGTTATATTAAGCGTTATAAGCGATGTAATAGTGCGATTTAGTGATTCGAATAAGCGAGAGCAATGGACAGCGAGTGGAATCATAATCATAAACACACATAACACATAAATAACATAAAAACCATATAATTAACTGCAATTTGCGGTGCGATGAGATAAGCGATGCGATGGCACAAGTGTTTTTATTAGACAATAAAGCACTCGGCTCGTATAGTAGTATCATTACGTGATAGATTGCGTGATTATAGCGTTAGATGCATAACTTGTAACAATCATAATTAACTAACATAACTTTCTCATAAACGAATCTCGAGAGTACAATGGGAATAAAAGAAACAAATTTAACAACGGAAAATTTGGATTGTTACAGTCTCCCTACTTTAGGAAATTTCATCCGGAAATTTAAGTAGTGGCCGTAACAAAGAGGTGCGGATACTTAGCCTTCATGTCACTTTCCAATTCCCAAGTGAACTCACGCCGCTTTTTCCTTCCCATCGGACCTTCACGATAGGGATGCGAGAGCGCCGTAGTTTCTTGGTTTCTCGGTCCATGATCTCGACACACTTTTCCACAAAATGGAGAGTCTCGTTGATTTGCAGATCTTCGAGAGGTACATGGAGATTCTCTTCGGCTAGGCATTTCTTGAGGTTAGACACGTGGAAAGTCGGATGTACGTTGTTGAGTTCCTCCGGTAATTCGAGTCGGTAGGCCACTTTCCCAGATCCTTTCCAGAATCTTAAAGGGTCCTACGTATCGAGGCGCTAGCTTTCCTTTCTTCCTGAAGCGGACCACTCCCTTCCAAGGTGCAACCTTTAGGAGAACGTGATCTCCCACTTGAACTATAGGGGCTTGCGGCGTTTATCGGCTTAAACTCTTTTGTCGACTCCGAGCTTTCAATAGATTGTCCCTGATCTGGAGGATCGTTTCTGTCGTTTCTTGAATCAGCTTGGGACCAGTGATTTGTGCTTCTCCGATCTCGTGCCATGCAATAGGCAATCGATATTTTCTTCCATACAGTGCCTCAAAAGGAGCCATTTGTATGCTGGTGTGATAGCTATTATTGTACGAGAATTCGATTAAGGGTAAGTGTGTATCCCAGTTACCACCAAAATCTATGATGCACGCACGAAGCATGTCTTCGAGGGTGCGGATCGTTCGCTCAGTCTGACCGTCAGTTTGAGGATGAAAAGCGGTACTGAGATTGAGAGTAGTACCGAGAGCGGATTGAAAAGTCTCCCAGAGACGCGAGGTAAAGCGACCGTCGCGGTCAGAGATGATGTCACGAGGCATCCCGTGTCGACAAATGACTTCGTCGGTATAGATTCGGGCTAACCATTCGACCTTAAAGTCTTCTCGTATAGCAATAAAATGCACGGATTTAGTAAGACGATCAACGATAACCCAAATCGTGACCAAGGAAGTGCGGGGAAGTTTCGTAATGAAATCCATAGCTATACTCTCCCACTTCCACATCGGGATTGCGGGTTGCTTGAGCAAGCCAGAGGGCCTTTGATGTTCGGCTTTAACCTTCGAGCAGGTTAAGCCACTTTGAGACGTAAACGGCGATATCCTTCTTCATGCCCGGCCACCAGTACTTAGGACGAAGGTCCTGGTACATCTTGTCGTCTCCGGGATGAATGGAGTATCGAGATTTATGAGCTTCGGGCATTAGCTATTCACGAAGATTATCATGGGTAGGAATCCAAATACGATCGAGATAGTAATAAATACCGTTAGGTTTAGCAACAAGCTGAGTTTCGGCACCACATTTCATTTCTTCTTGTAGGGTATTCTCGTTAAAACAGCAAACTGGGCGGAGCTAATCAGAATTTCGAGATCATTCAAGGCTTGAGAGTCACGAACACTATACACATAGCTTCGTCGACTTAGAGCATCGTCTACGACGTTTGCTTTGCCGGGATGGTAGCGGATCTCGCAATCGTAATCGTTGAGAAGTTCAACCCATCGGCATAAGGCGCATATTCAGTTCCTTTTGATTAAAGATATGTTGTAAGCTCTTATGGTCGGTGAAGATCGTACACTTGGTACCGTAAAGGTAGTGTCGCAATATCTTCAATGCCAAAACAACTGCACTGAGTTCGAGATCGTGGGTTGTGTAGTTTTTCTCGTGGATCTTGAGTTGTCGAGATGCATACGCGATGACCTTGTCTTGTTACATAAGCACACAACCAAGACCAAGATTAGAGGCATCGCAATAAACAAGGAAATCTTCGTTTCCATCGGGTAGAGCGAGTACGGGAACGTTGCATAGTATACGCTTGAGAGTTTGAAAAGCTTCCTCTTGTTTGGAATCCCAAACGAAAGGCTTATCTTTATGGGTTAAAGCGATAAGCGAACGGCGATTTCGAAACTCGGTGATGATCGCGGTAGTAACCCGCCAATCCAAGAAAAGAACGGATTTCTGATGCATTCTTCGGTGTAATCCAACTCTTGACAGCTTCGATCTTTGCAGGGTCGACGTGAATTCCTTGGCTATTAACAATGTGGCCGAGAAATTGGACTTCTTCGAGCCAGAATTCACATTTAGAGAACTTAGCATAAAGGCGATTACCTAAGAGAAGTTCAAGAACTAAACGGAGATGACGTACATGTTCATCTCTCGTCTTTGAGTAAATAAGGATGTCATCGATAAAAACAATGACAAAACGATCTAAGAAAGCTTTACACACACGGTTCATCAAGTCCATGAAGACCGCAAGTGCATTGGTAAGGCCAAAAGGCATGACCACGAATTCAAAATGGCCATAACGAGTACGAAAGGCGGTTTTCGGAATATCTTCTTCCAACACGCGTAACTGATGATAGCCGGAACGTAAATCGATCTTAGAAAAACAAGTAGCACCTTAATGCTGATCAAATAAGTCGTCGATACGAGGAAGAGGGTAGCGGTTCTTTATCGTGAGTTTGTTAAGTTCACGATAATCGATGCACATTCGGAACGTCCCATCTTTCTTTTTCACAAAGAGAACGGTGCACCCCACGGTGAAGTGCTCGGGCGTATAAAGCCTTTATCAAGAAGCTCTTGAAGTTGGCTTGATAGCTCGTGCATTTCGGATGGTGTGAGACGATAAGGAGCTTTAGCAACGGGAGTAGCACCGGGAACTAAATCGATACGGAATTCAACATCTCGAGTAGGGGGTAAACCGGGTAAGTCGTTGGAAAGACTTTAGGAAATTCACGAACCACAGGAACGTCTTTAAAAGTTTTCTTTTCTTTCTCCGGGTTCACAATATGAGATAGGAAGAAACACATTGCTTTCGCAATCATTTGTGTTCTCGAGTACAAGACAAAAGCATCAACTTCTTTGAGGGAGTTTCACCATAAACATGGAGTTGATCACCAGTTTGAGAGAGGGAAGCGAATCATCTTATCGAAGCATACAACTTCAGCATGGTTTTCACGAAGAAAATCCATACCTACTATGATATCGAAGCTACCTAACTGCATAGGTATGAGATTGATCGACAAGACATGGTTGTTGAGGTCGAGAGTACAACCACGTAAGACGAAGTTAACGGTAACGGTTCTTCCGGTGGCGACTTCCACATCGAAAGTCTTTGGGAGTTTAGCGCGTTTACATTTAAAACCTTTTTGAATTCTAACGATACAAAACAATTATCGGCACCAGTATCAAATAAACATGAAGCATAAATACCATTAAGAGGAACGTACCATTGACAATATTGTTGTCATTCTGAGCCTGGCGATGATTGAGTTAAAGGCTCTTCCATGCACAGCTTGTGGTTGCTGCTGCTGAGGCTGCGGTGGTGGCTGCTGTTGCTGCTCTTGTTTCACTGGCTTGTTTGGGCAGACGTTACTGAAGTGATTCGGGTCTCCGCACGTGTAACAAGTACGTGCCTTTAGGGCTTGCTGCTGATTGGCCTGCAAAGGAGCAGGTAAAGCTGGTGCTGCAGGAGTCTAAGGAGCTGGCTGACGAGGACCACCACGGCAGCTGACAGTGAAGTGGCCGTAGATATTGCAGTTGGTACAGAATCGGCAATTGCCGCCAACTGCATGATGATAGGTGCACTTTGAGCACAAAGGATGAGGTCCGGTATACGCACGTTTTGCTGGAGGTGCGTTTGGTGCTGCAGACTGAAGCGGCTGAGGGTTTGCAGGAGAAGTGAGTGCATAGTTCTTGCTCGGGTTCTCTCGTTTGCGACTACGGCGACTATACTTTGCTTCACGGGACTGATCGGTAGGAGCTGCTGGTTTGGTGACTGCCTGATTTGCGACCTTGGTATTCTTAAAGTAACCAGACTGAACCCTTTTGTCGTTGATCTCGGCGGCTAGCTGGTAGGTCTTCTCGATAGTAGCAGGGCGTGCTGCTTGAACAAAGTCAGCGACGCAGACGGGGAGAGCGTTGAGGTACTTCTTGATTGCTTTCTCGGTCGTGTCAACTTGACCGAGACAGATGATGCTCAACTGCTTGAAGCGAGCTGTTAGACCGGCATTGTCGGGACCATCCTGCTTGATATTCCAGAACTCATTCTCCAACTTTTGAACCTCGTGAGGAGGACAGAACTCTTTCATCATAATTTCCTTAAGTTCTACCAAGGTGAGTCCGTAGGCTTCGTCGTTTCCACGCCTATTGCGTTTCGCCGTCCACCAGTCGAGAGCCCTCGACTGGAACACGCTGATGGCGTTGATGTGTGCAGAGCCTCAGGACATCCACTCTGGTGGAATGTGACCTCGATAGAGTCAAACCAGTGGAACATGGCACTCGGTCCTTTGGTGCCTGAGAAGGTAAGAGGTCCACATGCTTTAAACTGTTTGAAGCTGAAGGGAGCCTTTGGAGTGTCGGATTTTGAATCTACCGATGAATTGCTGCTGGCGGCGTGGATCTCGCTCACGATCAGAGGGATAACTTTAGCCATTTGCTTGGCTACCAACAATGCGATACGCTTATCAGCGTTGTTGTGCTAAATTTTCTTCGCGTATGCGATCCCATTGAAGACATCTACACGAAGGATTTAGATTAGATTATATGAGATTATAATAGAGTTATGTTTAAATATTTATTATTATTATTCCTACAAGGCACAAAATCACATAAACACGTAGGCAAGTAAACACGTAGGCAGGCAAACATGTAGGCACATAAGCACGTAATCACATAAGCACGTAAGCACATATTTTGCACGTATTCACCTTAAATCAAATTTATGCGTAGCGCGATATGAGATGCGAGATAGTACAAGCGCAATATAAGCGATATATAATAGCGAGGTAAGCGAGTAATACCGCGTATGAGTCCATACGCGTATGAGAGATGAGCGTTTTAGTTTGGTTGGTGATTAATTAGCGTTTTAAATTTTGAGAGCTGTGCGAGTAGTGCATACTTCATAAAGCGAAGAGCGATAAAGCGAGAAAGCGGTAATACGAGAAATCAATAAAGCGAGAAATCGAATAAGCGAAAATTCTCAAAATTTAAACACATAAATAGTAACAAATTCGATGATGCGTAAATCGACGATATAGGCTTAAATCAATTGGGAGCGTCCTGGGTTTTGAGACGTTGCCTACCCAAAGTGGTTCGAGAATTCTCTGAGTTCGGACACACGATTTGGCCTAATAGACAAATGCTCTCGCGTACCACGGTTAACGGCATTTGTCCTTCCTGTTACGTCATGTTCCGAGTCGTCGAATTTATCGAGACTTTGGTGAGATTGAAAATCGAAGAGCGGAACTAGTTATTAAGATGCGGGTTTCACCCCTAACTTAACAACTTCATTCCTAGTTGTGGATACACTCACCGACTGAGTCGGGAGTTCCACTAAATAGAAGTGGAGATTTTCGTCGAGGTTTGGATATCACTCCTAACTCAACAAAGGTATGTCGTGCGATAGAATGTGCAGAATGAATGATCTCATCGAGAGTTCTCGGTTTTCACACCTAATCTCGACTTGATCACTCGTTTTGCGTGATACGAGCGTTTCCAAGCGTGTATATTGTGTTAGCCTTAGGAAAGGCATGTTTAAGCATTTATGGCAAATAATTTAACATTTAAGTCAAAGATTGGTCAACTCGGGTACTTAAACATGTGACTAGGTCGAACATGGCAATTCTACCTAATTATCCTAAAGTTATGGCTCTGATACCAATCTCTCACACCCCAACCGATGGCGGAATCATCGGGGTAGTGGCACAAGGCGAACTAGATTGATCAAGAGATTCCATAACAATTATTTAAAGACAATTAATCAACATTTAACATCCCATACTATTAAACTCATAAAATCCTTAAATAGTCATTACAGAAACAAATCCCTTAAACATTAAAATCTGATCCGATCTTCCCTAGATTTTATTACATGATTTCTAATAAAGCAAACCTAACTAAGCATCCAAATAGCCTAGCATATCCTCAACCTGCAACATACGTCAAATAAAGTCAATACATAAAATGTAAAGGTAAGCATACAGGTTTCGTGTAATAGCATAGTAGTTTAAAGCGTTCGTGCATTATCGCATACATAAACATGATTCATGCCGCATACAACAATCAAGATAATATCACACATTTAATTTCGTGAGAAGGCTGGCGCGTCCATCCTAGCTAGACCCCGTCGGGTGTTAGCCACACTATAGTACCATACTAGCTAAGGAGAAATCAACAGGATACATCTAGCACGTATGTCAAGCAATCATGTGTAGTCACGTGTAACAGATATTCGCGTTTTGATAAACAGTTTAGTTGTGTTGTGAATTTTGACGTATGTTACACCCAAAATGTGCGTTTAAGCGTAAAAGGGTTCAAGTGTATTTACTGCGGGTGCGTTTAGAATAAAGAAGACGACTGTTGGTAGACGAAGAAAAGCGCCGGATCAGCCTGCACACGCGAACGGAAATGCATCAGTCTCCGAAAAGCTGAAACGATGAAGTTTAATTTGGGCAGTAGGTAAGTTCGGCCGAACTTGTATGTTTCCATACAAGTTCGAGCGAACTTGTGTAGATTGGTTGAGTTTTGAGACAAGTTCGGGAGAACTTGTTAAGTTTCTCAAGAAACTTGACAAGTTCGGTCGAACTTGTACAAAGTGTTATCAGGCTTTGCAAGTTCGGCCAAACTTGTGAAGTTTCCTGAGAAACTTCACAAGTTCGAGCGAACTTGTGGTGTTCTGTTGAAGGTTTGACTCAAGTTCGGCCGAACTTGACCCAGAGGGTGTAAGTTCGAGCGAACTTGACTGCTGAGCTGCATAAAATCAGTTAAATCTCGTGCGAACTTGATGTTTTCCGGTCCAAAATATTAAATTTCCGCATCATTTGCTGAGGAAATCGAGTGTCCATCCCTCCAACCTTAAGCCACTGAGTAAAACTTAGGCTAGAGAGGTCTTTAGGAGCGAACTTAGCCATTTTACAGAAACTCGGGCTAATCCGGGCGAACTTGATGGTTCGTACGGGTTAGTCCAGCTTGTGTAAAGTGACGAATTCATCCTTGTGCTTCCGGATCTAAAATCTTGCTTGACAACGCCTCGTTCCACTCAAAAGTGAACGAAACATACGTCATTAGTCCGAATATTGTGTAGAAATCAATGTTTTTGAAAGGTTTTACTCAGATCTAGTATATCTGAGTGAAAAACAGAAGTTTTGCATAAAAAGATGAAGATTTTCGTAAACAGAATAGATTTGATGAAAACGAAGGCAAAGCCTTGTGCAAAATCATTGTAAAACGTTGTTGAACATCATTGTAGTTGAAATCGGGTTGAATCTTACTTAGAAAACAATGGGTTTCGGGTTTTGAGAGCTCTGGGCGAACTTACAGCAAGTTCAAATGAGAGAATGGAGCTGAGTATTTATAGGTGAAGGAAAAAATGGAGCTGGTGGAGTCAAGTTCTGCCGAACTTGCATGAAATCATGCAAGTTCGCGCGAACTTGTGAAATTTTTGAGGGAATTGAGTCAAGTTCGGCCGAACTTGTACATATTTGTACAAGTTCGAGCTGACTTGTAAAGTTTTCAAGAGATTCAGGCCAAGTTCAGCCGAACTTGCTGATCCTGTGAGCGATCAATGCAAGTTCGAGCGAACTTGAAGAAAGAGGAGGATTCTGTGTTTGGCCAGTCAAGTTCGGCCGAACTTGGGGTCACCCAAGTTCGAGGGAACTTGACCCAAATGTTGGGTTTTCTTTGTTTTTCACTCGTTTATCGACTGTTCGGCGATTCGGTTCGTATTAGATAGTTATATTAAGCGTTATAAGCGATGTAATAGTGCGATTTAGCGATTCGGATAAGCGAGAGCGATGTGATAGCGAGTGTAATCCTAATCATAAACACACATAACACATAAATAACATAAAAACCATATAATTAACTGCGATTTGCGGTGCGATGAGATAAGCGATGCGATGGCACAAGTGTTTATTAGACAATAACACACTCGGCTCGTATAGTAGTATCATTACGTGTGATTAGATTAGCGATGTGTTTTAATAAGTATTTAGATGCGATATAACTTGTAACAATCATAATTAACTAACATAACTTTCTCATAAACGAATCTCGAGAGTACAATGGGAATAAAAGAAACAAATTTAACAACGGAAAAATTTGGAGTTGTTACATGAGGAGAGTATCGGGTCAGCCTACGCGTAGAAACAGAAGTGGATCAGTCTTCCAGAGTGTTGAACAATCGGACGGAGAGACATCGGGAACGTTTATTTCGCACGAAAATGGAATTTTCGTGGGAAAATGCCCGTTTTTGTGTCCGAAATCGAGTGTTTTCGCGTCTGTCTTTGGGAAATTGAGTGTTCATCCCTCCAACGTTAGGTTACTGGTCAACCTTGCGTCAGAGAGGTCTTTTGAGCGAGTGAGTCTCTTGTATGAACTCGGACTCGACCGTGTGAACCAAGTATGGTTCACGCGAGCCAGTCCAGATCGCACAAGTGACTGTTCTTGCGTCTTGGTGCGTTCGGGACTGAGACTTCGTCTGAAACACATGTATTTTCGAGTCCATTTCGTGACGGTTTCGAAAATGCTTCGTTCCACTATTTAGTGAACGAAACCTTAGTCGGTTGTTGTCTGCTTTTCTGTAAAAATCGATTTATAAAACTGTTTTGTTAAGATAAATACTTTGTGAGCTCGAAACAACACGGTTTTAGATCTGAGAAGCCAAGGCTAACTCAAAATGCTCGGTTAAGTGTAGATCTTAGTTAAAATCAGAAGGTTTTCATGAAAAAGATGAAGGTTTTCGCAAACAAAGAAGTTTAGAAGAAATCGGAGATAATCTCGTGCAAAATCGTTATAGAAATCGTTGTGATTCTCGTGAAAAACGTAGTCTTCTTACTTGAAACAGAGAAAACGAGCTAGAGAGCGTTTTGGTGCGGAAAGATAGCAAGTTGAACTGAAAGCAGAGTGTTGTATTTATAGGCGGAGAGGAGTGGAGGTGGTTTGGTGAAATTTTCGTGCGAAAATGTCCATTTTCGTGCGGAAATTACCATTTTCGCACAAAATATGCCATTTTCGCACCAAAAATGCCATTTTCGCACCAAATACAGTGATTTTCACACAAAAACAGCCATTTTCGTATGAATTTTTTTTTTAGGTTACGTTCGTTAAATGTTGTAGTGAGGCGTTAAGCGTTGCGCAAATAAATAAATAAATAATGAAATAAAATTAAAACAGTGCGATAGAGCGAGCGAGAGCGTTGCGAGTATTAAGCGATTAACTGCGTTTAAATAAGCGATATGAAATAAATTTAAAATAGATTAACCATTATATTTCGAATCCCGGATTACAACGGTTAAAAAAGGAGATAACGATAGTACGGAACAACTAGAAAAAGTCGGGTTGTTACAACTAAAACCCGCAAACCGACCCATATACATATACAAGGTTCGGGTCCTTGAAGTTCCAGGTCCGGTTCACGGTTCTAAGGGTCTAGAACCATAACTTGCTAACCCCTAATTATGTATGTAATAAGTAACATTAGAATAAATATCCTAAGGGTGGCCTGTTGGGTTTGAAGTTTGAACTAATGACCCGGATTATCATGAGAATGTTTCAAATTTCAATCATTTAGGCCAAAAAATGATCTGGGGATATTCTTACCGGCCGATAACGAGGATAGTGTAAATTGTAATGTAACTGTAAATAGTTTCCGATCAATATTTACACTACCTTAGCAACTACAACATTATTATGTTGGTGTCACGAACTTTAAACTACAAATACAGAAGCAGTTTATATGGGGTTAAAAAAATAGTAACCGATGTCAAAACAATAAAGAAATTAAGTTGATGGGGTTAAAAAAATAGTAATCGATGTCAAAACAATAAAGAAATTAAGTTGTATGTTTTCAATACTTTTTTGTTTTAACATGTTTACTAAGGTTGTATTTGTTTTTGAAGAGGTAAAAGGTCTGCAGTCTGCGGACCACATCTGCAGGCATCTGCAGGAGAAGAGGTGGACCAAAGGTATGCGGTCTGCAAGAAGAAAACTGTTTGTTTGTTAATGTCTGCAGCGTAACCTAACCATAACCATAACCATAACCAACCACAACCCACCATAACCATCACCCACCAACACCACCAAAACCACCGTGACACCACAATCCACCAACACCCACCATAACCATCATGAACCACCACAACCCACAGTAAGCATAACCAACCACAACCCACCATAACCATAACCAATCACAATCCACCACAACCATCACCCACCAAAACCACCGTGAACCACCACAATCCACCATAACCATAACCAACCACAACCCACTTTAATTGTAGAGAGAGAAACAGAAGGGAGAGAGAAAGAGAGTGTTGTAGAGAGAGAGGGGACGACGGAGAGGAAGGCACGATGGTGGGGACTGACGGAGGTGACTGGTGGTGGCTGGCGGCTATGCAAGGGATGCGAGGGTGGTAGTGGTGCGGTTGGTGGTGGTGCGGCTGGCGGCTCTGCAATTGATCCAAGGGGTGGTGGTGGCGCGGTTGTGCAAGGGATGCGACTGGTGGTGAGAAGGGTGGTGGTGCGCGCCTGGTGGCGGCAGGGAGGAAGGTGGTTTGGGGGCTAGGGTTTTGAGAATGAAGATGAATGATAAAGAATGTGCAGATGGGTTTTGGGAAGAGGTTTGAAGTGCCTAGTCCATGTCTTCTCCAAGAAGAGGATGCACAGAAATTTTTTAATAAAATGTCTTCCAAAAAACAAACGCACTGCAGACCTCTATGTCTGCCCTTGGTCTTTTTGGCGTAGACAGAAGTGGTCAGGAAGAGCTTCTTAAAAAAAACAAACACACCCTAAATTATTCTTCTACAAGTGTAAGGGTCAAATACAAAGAGTGAAATGAGTAAGATAGGTAAGAAGGATTTTAGTCTATTGATCTTAGGTTTGGAGGTTTGAGATTAATAGTAAGGAAAAGAATATAATAGAAGGGCATAAAGGAAATCCTATATTTATAGATTTTCCCTCTCTTCATATGCAAGACACATGTCAATTCCCCCATCGATTTAAAACGTCCATAACTTTTTCATACGACATTTTAAAAAAATCACCACAATAACGAGCGTTTTTTTATCTTTAATATGAGCACCATATTGTCATATAAAAATAAAATAAAAAAATCATTTTTACTATGTTTTTTTTTTGCATTGTGTTAAAGGTTCAGGTCATTCTACCTGTAACATCCGTAAAAAAAACGGATTTACCAAACCTGCTTCGTTTATTAACCGAACAACCAGTTAAAAATTTCGTTGCATATTTAATGCTCAAATTAATTTTAAGCGATACATAATTAATAAGAATATTAGAATATAAAATTTATAATTGAAAATCTATTAAAAATAATGAAATAAAAATAAAGTGCTGATGCCGGGACTCGAACCCGGGTCAGCCGGGTTGAACCCCAAAGTCTTAACACACACACATTCCACCACTCCGCAACTTGATGTTTTTGTAAGTTTTAGGGAACAATTAACATTTATGAACAACCATGAATCAACCGGTTGCGCCAAACTGAAACCGTAATCGGCTTTTCAACGGTCCAAAACGTTTGAGTGATCGCGGATTCTGGTTAATAACCGATGCACCGACGATCCTAATCAATTCAGCCTTGAATTAACTTAAATTTTGGTGATGTTCGGTTTTATAACCGAAGATATTCAACTTCTGAATTTCGCCAACAATTGCTTCCTCTCTCTACACAAAATCATTCTCATAACCTGCCATTTCACTTTCGCTATTCATTCAGTTCGTCAGAAAAGCTTTTTGAACTCGTCGGAAAATCTCTGCAAGTCACCGGAAAACCGAGACCTTCATTAATACGGTAAATACTTCGACTATTTCTGTTTCAATCCGTTGTTAGACTGTTACATAACTTCAAACCAACAATCAGAATCAATCCCAGACGACATAGCCGGAATATTCAGCTCTCGCCGGAAAACTTCTGGAATTTCCAATCTCACGCGGTGAATCGGTATGAACATTCAAAACTTCTGTTAATCTTTGTTTAGTACCCCACTTTCATAACTAATCAATCAAATTTGGTAATTGACCCGAACAGAGGAAGCTCATAAACAAAGCCGACGATCCTTGCCGGAGATTTGAGAACGACGACCTGTTCCGGTACTTTCTTTCCCCAAACCCTCTTCGTTCATCACCTTTCCATTTGTTCATATTATTCGGTAACCAAATTAAACAATAACAGTTAGATAACCGTTGTCTGTGTTATAAACGAAGAAGACGAAGTAGTGAATGTTATTAAGAATAATTAAAATGGATATTATCTCGGGTTAGACACACAGTCCAGCGGTGGACTGTGTGCATATACAAATCACACGCCGCGAGTTCGATCCTTGACACACGTATGCTCTGTAATAAATATGTTTTGTTTTTCTAACTGAACCGGATTAACTTACATTAGATGTTAAGTATAATAAAAATTTGTATATTAAACAAGTTCGACACACAGTCCAGTGGTGGACTGTGTGTAACGTTAATGCACAGGTCCCGGGTTCGAGACCTGTTGGTGACACCGGTCCGATGATTTAAAATATTTTTGAAAATAAAAGAATTTTGAATAAACTGAGTTAGTATATAAATATAATTAAAAACAGAATTATTTCAGGTTAGACATGTAGCTCAGTTGGTAGAGCTGCGTGCACGCGTACGGGAGGTCTCGGGTTCGAGCCTCACCCGGCGCATATATTTACACAATAAAACCGGTCAACAAGTCAAATGGTCAACGGTCAACGGTCAATGCAAAAATCAACATATTTTTATATTTTTATTTATTTAATTTAATTTAAAAATCAATTAAAAATACTTAAAAATAATGTTTTTAAAGTTAGGAAATAGCCTTAAACTCACAAAAATATATCTAAAAATCCTATTAAAATTATCAATAAAATCCACTCATTTACTATATTTTCCATTATTATTTAGGTTAGTTAATACTCGTTGTTCAATCCTTCCAACTCGTGCGCATCTCATCATCTCCAACCAAACGCACCCAATGTGAGTGAATCTTTACAAATTCCCCGTTTTAATCACGTTTTTGGGGTGTATCATGTGTCTTGCCATTTATTATATTTAAATCATTGTGCATACATCATATCATGAACAAATGTGTATTCAGCTTGTTTCAACTGTTTGTGTGGTTATTTTTAGACTTAATTTATTATTTTCAGTACATGCAAGTTCATAGGCCGCCGCTCCCCATTACATTATGAGCGTTGAGCATGTTCCCCATTACATTATGAGCGTGAACCTGGCGTGCCAACATACGATCGGCTCCGTTTGATTGAGCCTTGATTGCACAGACATTTATCATTTTCAGTACATGCAATACGATCGGCTCCGTTTGATTGAGCCTTGATTGCACAGACATTTATCATTTTCAGTACATGCAATACGATCGGCTCCGTTTGATTGAGCCTTGATCGCACAGTTTCATTCATGTTATATATTTATGCAAGTTGATATGTTATTGTATGCTGTTGGTATGTTATTGTATGTTATAGTTTGTGGTTGTTATTGCTACTGTTTGATTATTTACATTTGCTCACTTATGATTATTGCACAATTTTTCCTTGATAAAATAACAAGAAAATCAATAATAAATGTTTATCTAACAAGGTTCACTCGCCAACTTATGTTGACCCAAAAACCCCCATTTTTACACATGATACAGGTGAACCAGCTGCAGCAAGAAACACATAGGATTGGCCTAGAAGAATAAAATGATTTAGAGCTTGGAATTGTTTAGTTGGTTATTTTTCTTTGTATTTGTATGGACATGTTTGGATTATTGAGAATGAAATTTTGACTTTAATAAATATGAAACATATTAGTAAATATCATGAGCTTTGGTGATAACCCAATTATGCCCCGACTCTTATTCCGCTGCGGGTCTGGGTGTGACAGATTGGTATCAGAGCCATGACTATAGGGATATAGGATAGGTTATTAGACCCTTAGAGCCTATACTATAGTTGATTAGAAATTTTTAGGATTTTTGTGTGTTACATGCAAAATTCATAATGTTTAAATGTTTTATGTTTAATGTTACATTCAATATTATGCAAGCATGTTCATAAGTACATATTAGTATATAATGCCTACTATGAATCATATTCTCATAACATATCATACCAATGAAAGCACACATCATGTCATTATCATGATTGTTTTTACAAAGATTTTTGTATTTTCAAATCACATCAAAGTGAGTTCTCATGACGGGCATGTAGTAACTGGAAGGGTACCAGTACCGGTAGTCGGAACGTCCTGTCTAGGCTGGCATTCGTATAAATCCAAAATAAAGGACCAGTTTGCCTACCTGGGGACTAACGATGAGAGTACGAAGTACCTATTAGGCCAAAGCATGCTATACCAAACGTCGTGTGAACTAAGCCCACTTTGAGTTGTCACTGTGTCTACACCTAGACACATTCCGACCATACATCTCGTAAACATATTTTGTGGTTTGCATTCGGGTGATGCGAGTGTTAAATCGCCAATACTAATGTGAATCCTACCAAGCCAATAGTCATGGGGGCCCACATGACTATACCGGTGAAGGTATGGGAGACATTTAAGGCCCAACATGAGCAAACCCAAGACATCCTATGGATGTAGTTGCATTATTGATATTTATGTTATTTTCATTTTCTTTAAGACACATGACACCTAAAAAAAGACTCCATAAACTCACAATCTTCTTATGTATGTCCCTGTAGATGTCGGCTAGACAACAACGAGGGGTAGAAAATCAGGAAGGTCACACGAACGCTTGGCCACTCAAATCGCAAAACAAATGGCCGCGGTACTTCCTGACATTGTGGTTCAAGTACAACAAGCTCTCGCCACAAATCCCACCAATCCTCCCCAGCAAGAAGACCAGAACGTCGGCAACCCTCCTACCAACAAGTGCTCATATAAACATTTCAAGTCTTGCGATCCTCCGAAATTTGAAGGGACCGAAGGTGTCACTGCTCTCCTCCACTGGTTTGAGGAAATGGAAAACACTTTCCTCAATTGCGATTTTCCCGAGGATCGCAAGGTGCGTTACTCAACCGGGAGACTATTTGGAGTAGCCCTGACCTGGTGGAACACAGAGAAGGGTAAGAAAGGAGTCCAAGATGCTATGGCCTTAACATGGGAAGAGTTAAGGGAAGTAATGACAAGACGTTTCTGTCCAAGAAGCGAAATCAAGAAGTTGGAAGATGAATTCCATTCGTTAAAACAAAAGGAAGGAGATCATACTTCCTACAACAAAAGGTTTCTAGAGTTGAACCAAATGATCCCCAACTTGTTCACCCCAGTGTACCGCTTGGTTGAACACTATATTCGAGGCCTCCCCTCAAAAATTCAAGACTCAGTTCTAAGCACTTCGCCTGCGACACTTGAAGCCGCGATGGAACTAGCTACCGAACTCACCGAAAATCGCATTCGAAACGGTAAATTCAAAGAGGAGAAAAAGAAAGCCCCCATTGAGGCTCAAACTTCAAACCATTCTGGTTCCTCTTCGAAGTTTACTGGTAAAAGGAATCGAAGCACAAGAAACTTTGCTGTCACACAAGCAAATTTCCCTATCCCTGCTGCACCCATCACTCAAGTTGCCCCTTCACCTGCACCATATAAAAAGCCATACTCCGGCCCATTACCAAAATGCAACCGTTGCCAATACCATCACTTTCCTGATCATCCCTGCCAACATTGCACCGGCTGTGGTCGCGCAGGTCATACTGTTCAAACCTGTCGCATACCTCAGCGAACGAACCGCCACCAGCCTTCAACCCAAACCCACCAACAAATAATGGGTCAAGCCCAACAACCTCTACTACTACCACTTACCTAACATTTAGCCCAATCATACTACCAACCCAACTATCCCATGGTGCAACCTATGCGGGCTTGTTACAACTGTGGAGACCCAAATCACTTTAGAAACACTTGTCCACGTTTGGTGAACATCATTCATGCCCAAGCTCAAGCAAATCCGGTGAATCAAGCTAACCAAGCTCCACCACCTGCAAGAGGAAGAGCTTACAACATCAACGCCAATCCTGTTGAAAATAATAACGGCCCAAACGAATCACCCAACTAGTTTTTCCTCACCAAGAATCAAGACTCAACTCCAATCGTCTAGTTTTAATGTTTTCTTTATGTTATCTCAATCTTTCCGTATCCCAGTTGTAAAAAAAAATTGGAAATTATGTATCCAAGAATTTTAATGCGAACTGATATTACAGTTTTGTTTTATACTCATTGATTTAACATTCATATCATATATCTCGACGTATCTCAATCTCATCATTTAAAGAAGTTGGGTTGTGTCACACTTTTACATAGACTGACCCCTTCATCATAACCAACGAGAGAGGTACTGTCATCATTTAGTCATGTATCATTTCAGAATTGAGACTCAAGTTTTGATTGTTGTGTTTGTTTATGTTTTAGAGTCACATAGAACTTATCATGATTTACTGATAAAGCCAACGAAAATTTGACAAGAATATGGTGGATACGCCGCTGGTACTTCCTATATATAAGTATTCTTGGCAAAGGATCAAAAGCATTACCAGGAGGTTATGAAAAGTTCCGTGTAGGTTTAAATATCGTCATGGTTGAAGTTTTTGTTTTATGATACATACCTTATCATTACAAATGTATCAGTTCCCTCAAAACTATTATGCATAAAATCGTAAGCGACATCAAAGATCAAATCCGAGAAGCCCAGCATGTTTCAGTAACAGAAAAGAGACGTACGCAAGGAGCCGTCTTGTGGAGCTAAACTAAAAATTGAAACTAAATCCGACGGTATTCTATACTGTCTAGATCGCATATGGATTCCTGACCACAATAACCTCCGTGATTTTTCTTATGAATGAGGCGCACAAAACACGATATTCTATACACCCAGGAGCCGACAAGATGTATCAAGACCTTCGATACACCTACTGATGGCCTGGAATGAAAAAGGATATTGCTGATTTTGTTTCCAAGTGCCTTTCATGTTCCAAAATAAAAGCTGAACATCAAAGACCCTCAGGACTTCTGGTCCAACCTGAAATACCTGTATGGAAGTGGGAAAACATAACCATGGACTTCATTACCGGGTTACCTCGCACTTCTGGTGGGTATGACACTGTATGAGTAATCATTGATCGTCTTACAAAATCAGCTCTCTTTATTCCGATCCGCGAAGATTTCAAGAACGAGAAGTTAGCTCATATCTACATCAGCGAAATCGTAAGCCGTCATGGTGTACCGTTAAGCATTATTTCCGATCGTGATGGTCGTTTTACTTCACGAACATGGCAAGCCGTACAAGCCGCTTTGGGTACACGGTTAAACCTCAGTACCGCTTATTATCCTCAAACTAATGGGCAATCTGAACGCCCCATACAAACTCTTGAAGATATGCTCCGAGCATGTGTCATAGACTTCAAGGAAATTGGGACGCTCATCTACCCTCAGTTGAATTTTCGTACAACAACAGCTATCGTTCACACATCGGCATGGCATCTTTTGAAGCTTTATATGGTCGAAAGTGTCGATCTCAAGTATGTTGGCACGAAATTGGGGAAGCTCAAATTACCGGTCCAGAATTGATTCAAGAAACCACAGACAAGATCCATCAAATTCGAAACAATCTCTTAACGGCTCAAAGCCATCAAAAGAGTTATGCAGATAAACGACGAAAGCCTTAGGAGTTTAACATTGGTGATCATGTACTTTTAAAAGTATCACCGTGGAAGGGAATAGTTCGTTTTGGCCAGAAGGGCAAGGTAGCACCACGCTACATAGGATCTTTCAAGATACTCGAAAGAGTAGGACCTGTAGCATACAAGCTTGACCTACCAGAAGAACTCAACAGAATTCACCCTACGTTCCACGTGTCAAACTTAAAGAAGTGCCTCGCTGATGAAAACCTCCACATTCCTCTGGAAGATATTCAGATTGAAAAACCAGTAGAGATCCTGGACTTCGGAGAAAAACGTCTACGACGAAGTCGCATTCCAATTGTTAGGGTACGCTGGGAGTCGAAACGGGGACCTGAGTTTACTTGGGAACGTGGAGACTCAATGCGCGAAAATACCCGCATCTTTTTCCTACTAAAATTTCGGGACGAAATTCCTAAAAGTAGGGGATACTGTAACATCCGTAAAAAAAAACGGATTTACCAAACCCGCTTCGTTTATTAACCGAACAACCAGTTAAAAATTTAGTTGCATATTTAATGCTCAAATTAATTTTAAGCGATACATAATTAATAAGAATATTAGAATATAAAATTTATAATTGAAAATCTATTAAAAATAATGAAATAAAAATAAAGTGCTGATGCCGGGACTCGAACCCCAAAGTCTTAACACACACACATTCCACCACTCCGCCACTTGATGTTTTTGTAAGTTTTAGGGAACAATTAACATTTATGAACAACCATGAATCAACCGGTTGCGCCAAACTGAAACTGTAATCGGCTTTTCAACCGTCCAAAACGTTTGAGTGATCGCGGATTCTGGTTAATAACCGATGCACCGACGATCCTAATCAATTCAGCCATGAATTAACTTAAATTTTGGTGATGTTCGGTTTTATAACCGAAGATATTCAACTTCTGAATTTCGCCAACAATTGCTTCCTCTCTCTACACAAAATCATTCGCATAACCTGCCATTTCACTTTCGCTATTCATTCAGTTCGTCAGAAAAGCTTTTTGAACTCGCCGGAAAATCTCTGCAAGTCACCGGAAAACCGAGACCTTCATTAATACGGTAAATACTTCGACTATTTCTGTTTCAATCCGTTGTTAGACTGTTACTAACTTCAAACCAACAATCAGAATCAATCCCAGACGATATAGCCGGAATATTCAGCTCTCGCCGGAAAACTTCTGGAATTTCCAATCTCACGCGGTGAATCGGTATGAACATTCAAAACTTCTGTTAATCCTTGTTTAGTACCCCACTTTCATAACTAATCAATCAAATTTGGTAATTGACCCGAACAGAGGAAGCTCATAAACAGAGCCGACGATCGTTGCCGGAGATTTGAGAACGACGACCTGTTCCGGTACTTTCTTTCCCAAGCCCTCTCCGTTCATCACCTTTCAATTTGTTCATATTATTCGTTAACCAAATTAAACAAATAACAGTTAGATAACCGTTGTCTGTGTTATAAACGAAGAAGACGAAGTAGTGAATGTTATTAAGAAAATTAAAATGGATATTATCTCGGGTTAGACACACAGTCCAGCGGTGGACTGTGTGCATATACAAATCACACGCCGCGAGTTCGATCCTTGACACACGTATGCTCTGTAATAAAAATGTTTTGTTTTTCTAACTGAACCGGATTAACTTACATTAGATGTTAAGTATAATAAAAATCTGTATATTAAACAAGTTAGACACACAGTCCAGTGGTGGACTGTGTGTAACGTTAAAGCACAGGTCCCGGGTTCGAGACCTGTTGGTGACACCGGTCCGATGATTTAAAATATTTTTGAAAATAAAAGAATTTTGAATAAACTGAGTTAGTATATAAATATATTTAAAAACAGAATTATTTCAGGTTAGACACGTAGCTTAGTTGTAGAGTTGTGTGCACGCGTACGGGAGGTCTCGGGTTCGAGCCTCACCCGGCGCATACATTTACACAATAAAACCGGTCAACAAGTCAAACGGTCAACGGTCAATGCAAAAATCAACATATTTTTATATTTTTATTTATTTAATTTAATTTAAAAATCAATTAAAAATACTTAAAAATAATGTTTTTAAAGTTAGGAAATAGCCTTAAACTCACAAAAATATATCTAAAAATCCTATTAAAATTATCAATAAAATCCACTCATTTACTATATTTTCCGTTATTATTTAGGTTAGTTAATACTCGTTGTTCAATCCTTCCAACTCGTGCGCATCTCATCATCTCCAACCAAACGCACCCAATGTGAGTGAATCTTTATAAATTCCCCGTTTTAATCACGTTTTTGGGGTGTATCATGTGTCTTGCCATTTATTATATTTAAATCATTGTGCATACATCATATCATGAACAAATGTGTATTCAGCTTGTTTCAACTGTTTGTGTGGTTATTTTTAGACTTAATTTATTATTTTCAGTACATGCAAGTTCATAGGCCGCCGCTCCCCATTACATTATGAGCGTTGAGCATGTTCCCCATTACATTATGAGCGTGAACCTGGCGTGCCAACATACGATCGGCTCCGTTTGATTGAGCCTTGATCGCACAGACATTTATCATTTTCAGTACATGCAATACGATCGGCTCCGTTTGATTGAGCCTTGATCGCACAGTTTCATTCATGTTATATATTTATGCAAGTTGATATGTTATTGTATGCTGTTGGTATGTTATTGTATGTTATAGTTTGTGGTTGTTATTGCTACTGTTTGATTATTTACATTTGCTCACTTATGATTATTGCACAATTTTTCCTTGATAAAATAACAAGAAAATCAATAATAAATGTTTATCTAACAAGGTTCACTCGCCAACTTATGTTGACCCAAAAACCCCCATTTTTACACATGTACAGGTGAACCAGCTGCAACAAGAAACACATAGGATTGGCCTAGAAGAATAAAATGATTTAGAGCTTGGAATTGTTTAGTTGGTTATTTTTCTTTGTATTTGTATGGACATGTTTGGATTATTGAGAATGAAATTTTGACTTTAATAAATATGAAACATATTAGGAAATATCATGAGCTTTGGTGATAACCCAATTATGCCCGACTCTTATTCCGCTGCGGGTCGGGGTGTGACACTACCCATTGCGTTTTTATAAGAACCTATAACACAATATATGACACAATGAAGATGGTGTTGTATTTGGGTTTTCTATAAATTGCGTTAGTAGTTCAGGTCATTGTGTTTTATTTGTTATCCATTGTATATTAATATGATGTCCATTGTGTTTTAATTTCTTGTTCGTTGTGTTTTAGTTTGTTGTGTGTTGTGTTTTTAGTTTGTTTTCCATTTTGTCTTCATCTACTCTCCATTGTGTCTTTTATCTGTTGTTATCAATTGTGTCTTTTATCTGTTGTCATCAGTTATGTTTTTATTTAGTTTGCTACTTATTGCGTTATATCTGGGTTTTCTATAAATTGCGTTATTGGTTCAGGTCATTGTGTTTAATCTGTTATCCATTGTATTTTAATATGTTGTCCATTTTGTTTTAATTTCTGTTCATTGTGTTTTAGTTTGTTGTGTATTGTGTTTTTAGTTTGTTTTCCATTGTGTCTTAAACTGCTCTCTATTGTGTCTTTTATCTGTTGTTATCAATTGTGTCTTTTATCTGTTGTCATCAATTGTGTTTTTATTTAGTTTGATACTTATTGTGTTATACATTATGGCCATTGTGTTATACGTCAAGGTCATGGTCATTGTGTTTTAGTCTGTTGTCCATTGTGTCTTTATCTAGTTGTCATTATTGTGTTTTTCATCTACTTTACACTGTGTTTTACGTCATGTCCATTGTGTCATACACAACTGGGGTTTTTTTTTTTTGAAAAATATAACAATATGGTACTCATATTAAAGATAAAAAAACCGCTTGATTTTATGGTATGATTTTTTTAAACAAATGATGTATAAAAAAGTTACGGACGTTTAAAAATTAAAGAGGAAATAGCATGTAACTTGCATGTGCATATTCTCTTTCCTCTTGTAGACAAAATTACTCTTCCCACTTGAATCCTCCTAGAACACTTGTCACTCTCTAATGGCTTCTTACACTTCTTATTTTTAAATCCTTTATATTATAACTCAACTCTTATTTACAAAACTAACCTAACCCACTTTAACTCGTATAAAAAAACCGTTAGATTTGACCCATTTGAGAATCTAATGATACCGATTATTAAAGTGATAAAAATAATGGTTACATAATGAATAAATAGATAAATTATCTAATATGCCGTTTAATCATTGTTTGTTGTTTTCATTTATTTATTTATTATAATATAATTACAACTATTCTTAAGTCGTCATGTTATAGGGCCCGTAAACCGTGCTACCAGCTTTGTTGAGCGGGGAGTAAAACCTGCTAAGGTTAAATGGTGTGGGGATCATGGTTGAAACATGATCACGTAGGAACATGAAATTAAGGCTACACCGCCCTTCTCAATGATTCATGAAGGTTGGCGTAGATTGAACCACGATTACCACGACCACCTTTTTCCATTTCCAAGATTTTTGACATTATAAAAAATTAAATAATAAAGGGGATAGTGGTTTAGGTCATGACCACACCCTTGGGGTAATGCTTTCGGATGGTGTATTTGAGATGAGAGACATGGTGCCTATTTGGAGGGCCATGGTGGTTATAAGGGTCATAACCGCACCCTTTAGCCTAAATAGCAACCAAATGACGATAAACACCGAAAACACCATCAAACAAAAGCACGAGTTTTTAACACCAAATAATTCACGTGACGTGAAATATAGAAAAAAGTCAAATTTATATCGACATGTATTAGAAAGTCGAGGGGGTAAAAACACCAAGGAATCAAATGTGATCAGCAAACAAGGTGTTAAGTAGCAACGAATGAACAAATGACAAATCTGATTAAAAAACACAAACAAAACTAAAAAAAGGCTAGACTCTTTTAATTTTATTATGCAAAAAAAGGCAAAATCACTATTTATAAAAAATGGTACTATTCATATTATGAATTAATATATAATAATATTAATTTGAAAAAATTTTCTTACTGGTGAGGAACAATCTAGAATAATCGAAGTCGACTATAAAACCACCTATTTCCTTCTCAACCCTAGTAGCTCATACCATCCTCTTCCCTTACCCTAATTATATAATATCACAATTGTAAGTTGGTGAACAAGATCTTCCTTTGTGATTTATTTTTTTATGTCTTTTTTTTGTTTTATTTTGTATATCATTCCTTTAACTTTCTCATTAACACTCAAAAACCCTTAATTTTCTAAAAACTTTGTAATCGAGTTTTATGGGTTTATTGTTATATGTGTGTTGGTATAAATTCAAATTGGCATGCGTTTAGACGTAAATGTTTTTCGGGAAATGAGTTAGGCCAAATATAATGTTTATTAAGTATTTTTCAGTTAGTCTACGTTTTGACGTAAACTTTTATTTTCTTCTCAGAAATGAGTCAGGTCAAATACAATTTGTTTCGTGCTTATCTATTTGGCGTTTTCAATTTTTCTACTTTTTACGTAAATATTTTTTTTCGGAAGCGAGTAAGATCAAAATATGATACGTTTTCATTAAACGGTATAAATTTGAGTCAGTTTACGTTTCGACACCGCCGCAACGAGTCGTGACTATTTTCTTACGTGCTTATTTTTATGTACGTGTTACTATAAATTCAAGTTGGTTTACGTTTCTACGTATATTTTCTTCGGAAATATGTTGGGTCAAATATAACACGTTTCCGTGCTTATTTTTACGTAAGTTTTCAGTTGGTCTATGTTTTAACGTAAATTACAATTAGCAAGTTGTGTGAATAGTGCTTTAATCCTATTGGTCCCTTTGTTTCTTTCTTGATTTATTTTTTCTAGACTTTATTTTTTTTACTTTTCTTTCATTAAAGTTACAATTAAGATAACGTTTACGTTTTCATTTACAAATTAATTTAAAGGAAGATAACGTTTACGTTTTCTTTAATTAAGTTGCATTTATTTTATGGTTTTCACTCGATGAGAACCATGTGCCAATATTCTTTTCCGTATATTTATTTCGGTTGCTATACTGAATCAAAATAGCTATTGACAGAAACCACGCAGCGTAACGCGGGCAATCTTACTAGTTTCACACAATACCAAAATGTCTCAAGAATAAGAACAAGAACCAATATCTCAAGAATAAGAACAAGAACCATGCTCTGTGTGCTTACCTTAAATGGCAGATTGCAAACCGGGATGTGCCTACAAAAGGCATTTCCTTGCAGGTCCTCAAGGAGTGACAAAATTTCAAATGATTCAAAACTATGCTAATGTGGAGACTATTCGTCTTAGCTGTTGTGTTTGGAGGAAAATAAACAAAATGCCTTCCTTGAAAGCTATGTTTACGCCATCAGCTGCGTTATGAGTTTCAACGTTAGAGGCTGTGAAGCCGAGTTGAATAAAAAGCTGGAACAACACAATGAACAATTTGCAGCTAAGGTTTACGGTACTTTGAAGATAAAGTTAAGACTTTAACTGAAGAGCTAGAAGTTTGTAAGCAAACGAAACTTGTATGGAATATGGGATTCTGTGAAAGAATTTGAAATCGAAAGAATGCAACGTGAGTGGAACAACTCAAGAAATAAGTTGCTTATGGTAATAATATAATAATCTGACATAAAACATACTTTTTTTATATTATTGATTAATTAATATGTCTTATCTGTTTTTAGGGATTGTGTATGCTGTGGGGGTAGCACCACCTCCTACCGGAAGAGATAATATGATAAAAGTCATACCTTTTTTATTCTGATTAATTAACTTGTGTTTGAAAATTAATGGATTCCATTTTGTTTGAAATTTATATTTCTACGTATGAATTTGATAGCTTTATTTTTAATAGAACTGTTTACATGTGATGTGAGTGTTTTTTTAATGGTGTTGTATTACTTAAATTATTTTTACTATAAAGTTGGCATTTTTAGTTCTTAGGTTGTTTACAATTGTATACAAGGTATACACAATGTGTTGTTATATGTTGAAGATATTAATTTCTTTAATTTTGTTTTTATCTTTTTTAGAGTGAGATCTATTGATGGATGGAGGAGACCTTGGATATGCGGAGATTAGCCTTTTAATATGGAAAGTATAATAATCATGTTTTACCTTTTTTCAAACTTCTATCAATTTTTGTTTTGTTTTTGAGACTATGTTTGATTTTATGCATGATGTTGCTTTTGAATATTAAACTTTTTAATATGATGGTTGATAATATCTCATGGGTTTAGTTTAAATTGTTTCTTTATTGCTTCAAAATGTATAAATGGATCGGTCACCTGTAAGACAACTTAATTAAAAGGAAACAATTATAACACCGTCAAAACCTACAATTTTATTTAAAACTTTCCACTTATGGCACTGAGGGAGCGTTTTGCATGAACATTTTTTTATCTTTGCTTTTTTTCTTCACAAAAGAGGTAACAGAGAGTTAGGGGTGTTTGTTTTTTTGTAAAAAGCTCTTCTTGACCTCTTATGTATGTCTCATGCGCAACGTTTGTGAAAAGCACCATTCCTTTATTCGTACATTCCAAATTAAAGATACCTAAAAATACTTTAATATTTCAATAACAAACCACCAATATGAAGATACTTTTAATTTGTTCAGATTTAATAAAAATAAAATAAGAATTTATTCAATATTTATTATATTAACTTAAAAATACATAGGATATGTAAAAAAAATGCAACAAATAATACAAATTTCACTAAATCGAGAAACCATCCGTCATATCATTAAGAAAGCACATAGTTATGCCGACAGTTAGGAAAATCTCTCTTTTTAAGAATCAATAAAATAAAAAAAAACATACAATACATCATATAAACTTTATATGAACTGTCCAAAGTTGTATAACATAATTTAAAGTTACAGATTTTAATTAACATTATTATGTAATTCAATTGAAATCAGTTTTAATACGAATTTGTTTCTATATAGTCGATAACAATGCAGTCTAAAAGGTTTCAGTAAAAATCATTCATAGCACAAAAAAAATCCAAATACAAAAACAAAGCCAAAACATCATCTAATTGATCAAAGACATCGACAATTGTTGAACTTGTAAAATGAAGTGTAAAATTTATATATGCAAAGAATAAAAAACATAAAATAGACATTAGAAAGTGTTTTCTAGCACCTGATGGGAAAGAAACATCTTCTTGATCTTCACAAGGACTATCTTCACTCAGTGGTTGTTGTTGATACTCTTCTTCATCATCTTGATAACCAGCAGTCAAGTACGAAACAATAGTGCAAAAGAAGGATACACTTTTTTGAAAAGCCCCTTAACATAACACTTTTTTAGACTGCAAATTGTCCCAATATCACCATCAGCTTAGAACTTACTACCATTCAGCTTAGAACTTCTATCATTATCTACAAACTATAAGTAGTCACATCTACATCAAAATGTTTAAAGTTAAACATACTAACCCGACCATAAGAACCGGATGGATTAATCTCAACGAAGTCGGTATCAGAATCATCAGGTTCATGATCTGACATCGACGATTCCAGTGTCAGTTATGTTTTATTAGGTCTTTCTAAATACCTTTATAGGACATTTGCCAATAGGATTGTAACACTACGTGTTTTTACATCCAATATTTTTCTGACACGTGTCCCGGCAATCCTCGTATGCCGTGTGCTTTAATAGGAGGGACCGAAGTCGTTGAAACAACAAATTATATCCATTTCATGCCTTGGAATGAAGTTGAGGGGCTAAATATGGAACACGTCAATTTTTCATGTTCTGGGAGCGTCTTGCGGACCGCAAGGCTCTAGCCATATGGCCCACAAGTCTGTGGGCGCCTTAGGTCCTTACGGACCGTAAGGCATAACCCATACGGTCCGCAAGGACCTGCCGGCGAGCAGAAACATAGCAGAGCCATTTCTGCCACCTCTTGTCGCCTTACCACCCTTTCTTGCATGCTTGGCACGAACAAGGAAACTTGTTTACTTCCCCAACACCTGGCAATCCTCCTAGAATCCTCCATAGCTTTTAAAGTGACCTTTGGTGAGTTGCAACAAACCTTTATGCAACTTTAACCTATCGAATTCACCTAGAGGAGTTCCTGGCCATCTTGAAGCATTCCCTTCTATTCTTAGCAACCTTTGAGCATTTTTTCAATTCGTGCTAAGTCATTTTCATTAGATTTTGAGCCAAGGTCAAAGTCGTGTCGTAAAAACGCCTTGACTTTGATCTAGGACCGTGATGGTCCAGCCATTGATCTTATCAAAAGTGGCTATGTGATCATAATAATGTAGGTGTTGATCCCTCAAGAGGGCACCTCTTGATTACTACGAATTCATGACCAATTGACGAGTCAATGTAAAAGTCAACAAAAGTCAAACTGGCCAGATTTGATAAAAATGCATAACTAAGTATATAGATGTTATAAAATATGTTTTGAAGCATAAACAACATAAAAATCAGTATTGAAACACGTATAAACTGATTTGACTCGTCAAGTTTTGGTCTAGGGTCGGTTTGCAACCGAAAGTCGTTATATTTTACTTTTCGGTTCTGACCCGATTTAGCCATTTTGGCTACTGACTTTTGGTCACCTCAAGACCATATTTTAGTACAGGGTGACCTCCTAAAGTTTCATCATTCGATTCATAAGAAATCTGAGTTTCTATATAAGTTCCATAATTATTTATTAAAACTTTGCAAAAAGGTCATTTTCATACAAATTAAGGTTTTAAACATACATGCATATAAAAATATGTTATAAACTGATTTGATATCATAAATTTGATTATATTGATGTCAAGAATCTGATTCTAATCTGAGTTTTCACAAAAGATGCGTTTATGGCATTAAAATGACTAAAATGCCCTTTTCGGCATTTTAGAAACACTTAACAAGATTTTATGACCAAGATGATATATTTATTGATGTAATATGATAAGTAGAACATTTGGGATGTTCTTTCAGATTATAACCTGAATGAAGGTTTAAGATTCGTTAATTGCCGATAAATGACTAAATTTTTTTCACGCAAAATGATTTATATCAATCTTTTTATAACCAAAACTTAAACCTACTGATGTAGTAAGTTAAATGACATGTTATTGGTATATAAAACAGGTCATAACTTCTGTTTAACTTAAACATCGATTTAAGCGGCATTTTAGCGACTTTTACGCCTTTTCGGCGCATAGTATGGTTTAAAACCATAACTATGAGCTAAGACTTGATACCTACTGATTTATAAACTTTTTTTCGACATCTTAACAGTAAGTACAAGTCCCGAACTCAGAATCCAAATTTTGGCTTCAAAGCTATGTGTGAAATTACTAAAATACCCTTACGGGATATAAACTTATTTCAAAATCGTCAAACATACATATATTTGATATCCTACTGTTATAACATCATAAAATAAGTATTTTTACATAATATTAACGACCTTGACATCAGATTCAATTTAAACATCTTTTATAAACACTAAAATGACCAATATGCCATCGTAAGGCATAATTCGGTTTAAATATACCTCGGGACTATCTTTTGCAAAGCTACTGATTTTATAACATATTCCAAACATGTATTCATATGGAACTTATATATGACTCCTCTGGTTACCCGTTTCGCCTATGCCGTTCGGTTAAGCTTACGTAGTTAATTTATGTACTTAAAACGAAACGGGTTTAACCTTGTCATTTCTCTATCAAAATCCAGTATGTTGTTGGTTTACCCATATTATACAAGTTTATATACTTGTCGGGTCCAACTAACATCCTATTCCGGTCACCGCTTAATCTAGCGTATCGTACCGTATTATTTTAGCATAAGACTAACCGGTTCAAGTCTAAGACTTAACTAAGGACCCGTTAGCATTATAATATTGGTTAATAATTACCATCACTCCAGACTGAACACCTTCCGGTAAATTGTGTCTGTACTTATCTTGGATCTGCGGCTGAGTTTTGGACTTCACAAAGACTTAACCTCAAGTAAATACTCTTAACCTATTTTCCCTATACGGGCTTGGAATACGGTAAATTATTACCGCTTGGTCGGGTATGGAAATTATGTTTTATCTAGTTGTAATAATTTACTAAAATTTGCATAACCTGGTTTTGATCTGTTTTGTTTGAAACTCAAACATTGGGGGTGGGCTTGACCGTGTCCGTGATATCCTTGGCTCATTAAAGTGTTAGTGGCCACGAATAAAGCATGGGTGTAGGCATACACTGGGTAATTGCTAACTGCTTTCTTTGTGAAAGTTCATAGTGGTCTGTCAGTCGATCATATCTCGGTTTCTGTACCGGGCCCCATATGTAAAAGACGGACATGTAAATTTGTATACAAGGTCCTTTGTACTATCCCAAGTTATTTACAAAAAAATGTGTCTCGTGCACTTAAAATCATTTATAAAGTATTTTCAAAATGAGTTGGTTGATTATATTTACCAGTGTAAACTGACGTATTTTCAAAGATTAAAATACATGTACAAGTACGAAATAGGCCGGAAGCTGCGGGGCGTTGACATTATGGAGTTGTGACCTTAGAGTTGAGCCTGTAGAGTCTGTTATCATTTTGTGTACGTTTATTTCCGATCCGCATGTGGATCTTATTACAAGCCTTATTGTATATTTGTGTTTCGAACTCTTGGACACTTTTGGTTTGTAATAGTTTATATTTTACTCCAAGCCTTCCGTTGTGTTGCTCTGTGTTGTAATTGGTTATGATGATATCAACTGTACGTCACGATACTCCCCACCGGCCCCACCGGAATACACGTGGAAATCGGGGTGTGAAAGGTTGGTATCAGAGCCAACGTTTGAGGAACTCAACACTAGTCTTTAGTGTTTGATCTCAAACGACACAGTAACACATTCCTTAGACTCTCGAGTCTAGGCTATGACCTAGGATTACTCATTACCTTATTTTGATATTATTTTGTCTTGTTTTGTGTTTTGACTTATTTTTTAAGCAGGACAATGCCGCCTAAATTTTCGAGAGGAGCAAAAGGAAAGGGATTAATGAGGAGTGGATCCTCAAAGCAAGGGCCTTCCAACACCCCCGTATACAACCCTTATGAAGGATCGGACGATTCTTCGTCACCATGGGAACTTTACCCTAACTTACCTCATGAATACTCACCACCTTCTGACTCACGCCATACCCAACAACCTCAACATTCACACCATTCCCAACACTCCAACCACTCCCATCACTCCCAATCATACCAAGGAGAACTTAACCCCCATATCTACCTTTGATGACTTTCTGCAACCCCTCCTGAAGACTCCCCTGAACCAATGGAGGAAGACTCTGACCCAGAGATGCCTCAAACAGGGTCCAGGGGGCACCCGATTGAACTGTCCAGCGGTTCAAATTCATATGCTGGAACCCCTCAACACTTCCCCGACGATTTTCAAGAAAGATGGGGACAATATGTCTTCTATAACACCCCATCATATCACAACACACCCTCATACCTGTAACATCCGTCAAAAACGGATTTACCAAACCCGCTCCGTTTATCAACCGAACAGTCAGTTAAAATTTTCGTTGCGAATTAAATGCCCAAAATAATTTTAAACGATACATAATCAATTATTATACGGGAATATATAATTAGTTTTTGAAAAACTGTTAAAAAACGCAAAATAAAAATACAATGTCTCTGCCGGGTTTCGAACCCGGGTCAGTGACCGGTCCGGAAACAGACTTAACACATAACACTTGAACCACTGCGCCACCTGTATTGTTTGTTAAATATTGGAATCATTTAATTCATAAAGTGACGTTGCCTTAGAAGAGAACAAAGAAGCTTAGATTGATAGTTAGAACATGTTGTAACATTTATTGTAAATTTCCATTAAATTATAATTAATGAATATGAAACGCATAATAAATGTCATGAGCTTTGATGATAACCCAATCATGCCCCGATCACCTTTTCCGCTGCGGGTCGGGGTGTGACAATACCATACTCCTCAACTGGAATTACCTCCGCCTGAGGAAATACCAATGCAACAGGTGGAGCAACCTCAACCACCACCTGTACCCCAACCATCAAGAAGACGAGGGGCGCGCATGTCAGTGCGCCTAGGATCGAGAGTAGGGTCACGCTCACCAAACCCTTACCCTACTATTCCCGAGGACCCACAAATGGGTGGACCCTCTCATACTTCACCATTTGTGGAACACCAACCACAACCAACCGTTGAGCCTTTGCCTCAACCACCGAAATCCATTGTTGGGCCTTCAACCCAACTACCACCATTGTCTCAGGGTTTTGAAAACCCAATTCCTACCTATCCAGATCCGTCTTGATACCATCACATTGATACAACCAACTGGCCCAATTACATTCATGATGCACCTTCTAATGATCCATACTTGGAGGCAGCTGCGTTTAACGCTCTTTATCCTAACCCTTATCAACTTCCAACTCACCAAACTAGTGGATATCCTTATCATGGGTACCATCCTTCTGGTGCGCCTCCACCCTATGTATACCAACATCCGGGTGCGCGGCAGCCACAACCTCAACCTCAACCACAACAACCCCCAGTACTGGAAGTTGTGAACGAAGCATTAAAAAGGATGGAAGAACTACAGCAGCAGACAGTCAAATCCGGAAAGAAGACAAGTAAGCTATTAAAAGGGCTTATAAGAACGATTAAGGGAAAGAAGAACTAAAAATCTTAGCCTTTATCATTATGTAATTTTATTTAATGTAGTCCCTGTGTGGACATTTCATTCTATGTAATGTAGTCCCTGAGTGGACATTTTAATTGTTTCCAAGTATAGTCCATGCGAGGACAATTTTCCTTTATTGAAAGTCCTATTTATGGACACTATTGTATCGCACTTTTATTATTAATGGAAATTTTGAAATTTTAATTATGTATTCTTTGCACCAGTTCTTCAAACGATCGTCTCGATTTTAATTCGAAATTATGATCTGCTATATATTTCCAAAACATCCTCTTGATGATTTACACCCGCCAAGTGATTAGGTCACATGAATTGGCAAAACGGTATTTGTATGGTTTTCTACCATGATAGTTAAGGTTGAGATTTCCCTTCTATCTAGGGGTGGTGAACTACGTTCTAAACCCCTAGTCTGTCTGATCTGGACTAGTTATTTAAATAATTTCAAGATTTTTATTCTAAAAAGTTAATATATTCAAAACATTAACCTCCTGGTAAGTGTGACTTGAGGAACCACACTAGCCGTCTAGGTAATGAACTACGTCCAAACCTACAAGATCTATTTTGATCTTGATAAATCATCGATGCGATGATCATTCTACTTAACGCCCATTAGAGGCGTATTGCTTTCGAGCGATGTCTATGTCCATTAGTGACAAGACGACAGCTATAAGTCTACGACTCCCTGTCTCAAGGTAGTAAAACTACGTTCGAACCTCGAAGCTTTACGATCTTTTTGAGATCTTGGCATTATATAATTCAAGTCATTTACGACAAGCCTTTGGTGCTACTTCTGTTTTGTCCTTTGTGACAAGCCGTTTGTGCCATATTATTCACCCCATAAACTTACAAGTCACATGGTTTAATTACACCATGCCCCACATATTAATTCAAGTCATCAAGTATGTATGGCTAATTAAAACTTACATTATTATTATTACAGTTTAATCGGACAAGATGGCAGATTCTAATGAAGTAAACAGCCAAAGGAAGGATAATGACGCGACTGAGAACACTGTTATTACCAAAGGAGATCTTCAAGAACTCATTGCCACGGAAGTTGAAAAGGCAATAAAGGATCGTGCTAATAAGCCATTATAATCAAGTGCTTCACACTCTAAACATTCGTCAAGGCACACCTCTAAGCATATCACCAAGCAATTCTCGAAACCTCCTTCAGAAGGAAGGAACACTCGGAGCACTCCTCAAATGTGAGGAGAGAGGGGGAGGAATACCAGTAAAAGACTAAATTTTCGAAGAAGGTTGCTCGTATAAGTACTTTGTGTCTTGAAAGCCGCGAGACTTTACTCGGGAGAAAGGAGTAGTAGAAACGTTGAGATGGTTGGATGAGATGGTGAAGTATATTGCTCAATCATTCAAAGGTGACGCTTTGATACGGTGGAAGTCAATGATTCAATCATCTGGGAAAGTTTATCTGTATAATTTGAGTTGAGAGAAATTTGTTGAGTTGATAAAGGAAACTTACTGTCCACCTCATGAGGTGGAAAAGATTGAAACATATTTTCTGGGATTGCAAATGAAGAATTTAGACTGCAGGAAGTATTTGTCTGATTTCAACTCCCTGTCAAGATTGGTACCTTACCTGATTACCCCTGAACCCAAACGCATCGCGCGTTTTATTGGGGGATTGGGATCTGAGATCAAGGGGAATGTCAGGGCTTCAAGGCTCGAAACTTTCAGATCTGCAGCAGAGCTAGCTTTGACACTTACCCAGGACTTGAAGAGGCAGCGGTCCATCAAGTCTGAAGCTGAAGGGAAGAGAAAAAGGGATGATGACCGGAATCACTGGTCGAACAAAAATCAAAGGTTTGGGTCAAATCGGTTTCAGCAAAGGTCGGATGATAGGCCAAAGTGCAAGAAGTGCAACCGACGACACTTTGGATCATGTCGGGATGACTCTCAGTCCAAACTCTGTGGTATCTGTAAGAAGATGGGGCACTATGCTCTAAATTGTAAAGATTTGAAGGAAGCCACTTGTTACAATTGTGGTGAGAAGGGGCACATCAAACCTAACTGTCCTAAGTATAAGAAAGATGACGTTGTTAGGGACGATGGGACGAAGAAAGGGAAGGCTCGTGCCTTCCAGATGAAAGCTAAGGAGGCTGTGAGCGACGACAATGTGATAACAGATACGTTCCTTATAAATGATGTTTATGCTCGAGTTCTCTTTGATTCAGGAGCCGATAAATCATTTGTAGATCATAAGTTTAGTGCCTTATTAAACTTGCCTATAAGAACTCTAGATGTAACCTATGACGTAGAACTCGCTGATGGAACGATTGAGACCGCTTCTACGATTCTAGATGGATGCTCCATATCCATCAAAAATCATTTCATTCCTGTTTCACTTCTGCCAATGAAATTGGCGGGATTCGATGTAAAAAAAAGGGTAAATGCACGGTACCCCTGACCGCGGGAGGGTTCTCCCTCCCCAAGCTAGCTTAGCCCCATAGCTGCCTGGCGGTTACTACCCAGCAGGATTATTCGGGCCGAGCTGGACTCGAACCCGCGTCCTCCCATTTGGAATGGGTGAGGCTGGCCACTGGGATTGGTTTTCTAGTAACCAAGCCCATATAGCCAGTAACAAGAAACTAATCGAGATCAACTCCCCAAATGGAGATACACTCGCTATACAAGAAGACCGATATTATGGGTTGTCGGAAAAAGCATCGTTACTTAAAGCATCGAAGTGTTTGAAGAAAGGTTGTGTCATTTATATGGAACAAGTGACCATTAATGAGCCAAAGCCAAAGATTGAAGACCTGCCCGTTATCTCTGAATTTACAGATGTTTTCCCCGAAGACTTGCCTGGTCTGCCTCCAGACAGACAGGTAGAGTTCAGAATCGATATCATACCAGGAGCCGCTCCTGTTGCAAGAGCTCCATACCGATTGGCATCTACAGAAATGAAGGAATTACGAACCCAGCTGGATGAATTACCGGAAAAGGGTTTTATTCAACCTAGTTCCTCACCTTGGGGAGCTCCAATCTTGTTCGTAAAGAAGAAAGATGGATCGATGCGGATGTGCATCGACTACCGTGAACTAAAAAACTAACCATCATTAATCGCTATCCATTACCAGGATCGATGATTTATTTGATCAACTTCAGGGAGCAAGCTACTTTTCAAAGATTGATCTGAGGTCTGGATATCATCAACTCAAGGTTCGTACAGAAGATGTTCCGAAGACGGCATTTAGAACAAGGTATGGACACTACGAGTTTTTAGTGATGCCTTTTAGGCTCACGAATTGCGGCATTTATGGATTTGATGAATAGGGTTTGCAAACCGTACTTGAATAAGTTTGTCATTGTCTTCATAGACGACATTCTTATCTATTCTCGCAGTCAGGCTGACCACAAAAAACATTTGAGATGTATTCTAGAATTGTTGAGATAAGAGAAACTCCATGCAAAGTTTTCAAAGTGAGAGTTTTGGTTGCGTGAAGTTCAGTTCTTAGGACACGTTGTCAGTGAATGTGGAATTCAAGTAGACCCTACTAAGGTCGAGGCCATTATGAATTGGCAAGCCTCTAAAACCCCGTCAGAGATCCGTAGCTTTTTGGGTTTGGCAGGCTACTACAGAAGGTTTATAGGAAATTTCTCAAGAATTGCTACGCCCCTTACTACTTTGACCCGCAAGGATGTTAAGTTCAATTGGGGCCGAAACAGCAAGAAGCTTTTGAAGTTTTGAAGCAGAAACTAAGTAATGCTCCTGTGCTAACCTTACCAGAAGGAATTGAAGACTTTGTGGTCTATTGTGATGCATCGCACACAAGGATGGGCTGCGTGCTTATGCAACGAGGTAAAGTGATCGCCTATGCCTCGCGACAGCTGAAGGTTCATGAAAGAAACTACACCACGCACGACCTGGAGTTAGGCGCTATGGTGTTTGCACTCAAGTTATGGAGAATATTATTATTATTATAACACTGATCATAAAAATCTCCAACATCTATTCAACCAGAAGGATTTTAACATGCGACAACGGTGATGGATGGAAACGCTTACGATTATGATTGTGAGATCCATTACACCTCGGAAGGCAAATGTGGTTGCCGATGCCTTAAGTCGCAAGGAAAGGGTTAAACCATTCGGGTTAACGCCAAAAGAATGGAAATAAGGAACAACTTAAATGAAAATATTTAGATGCGCAGAAACAAGCCTTATTAGAGGCAAATCTTCCAAATGAAGAATTAGGAAAGTTGTGGAACAACTCACACCGGGAAGTGAGGAATCCTTAGATTCTGTGGACGAATTTGGATTCCAGTATTTGGAGGACTTAGGGATTTGATCCTCCAAGAAGCACATAGTTCTAAATACTCTGTTCACCCGGGTAGTGATAAAATGTACAAGGATTTGAGGCCCAATTATTGGTGGGCAGGGATGAAGAAATCCATAGCTACTTATGTAGCTAAATGCCTAACGTGTTCGTAAGTTAAGGCCGAACATCAGAAACCATCGGACTATTGCAGCCGCTGGAAATTCCCATGTGGAAATGGGAATGCGTAACTATGGATTTTATCACCAAGTTACCAAAGACAAACCGTGGAAATGACGCGATATGGGTCATCGTGGATAGGTTGACTAAGTCGGCAACTTTTTGCCCATTAAGGAAACTTACAGTTCGGATGAGTTAGCGAAACTCTATGTGGATGAGATTATATCCTTACACGGCGTGCCAGTATCTATTATGTCTGATAGAGACACCAGGTATACTTCTCACTTTTGGAAGAGCTTTCAGCAAGCCTTGGGCTCGCGTTTGAACTTTAGTACGGCATACCACCCGCAGACAGATGGACAAAGTGCACGTACTATACAAACGTTGGAAGACATGTTGTGCGCATGTGTAATCGATCTAGGAGAAGTTGGGACAAACACTTACCTCTGGTCGAGTTCTCTTATAATAATAGCTATCACGCGAGTATCCAAGCCGCTCCATTCGAAGCTCTCTACGGGAGAAAATGTAGGACGCCCGTTTGCTGGGCTGAAGTTGGGAAGCCCAACTAACGGACCAGAAATTGTCCTGGAGACGACGGACAAGATTTTGCAAATTCGTGACCGTCTCAAGGCTGCCAGGGATAGGCAGAAGAGCTATGTGGATAAGAGACGTAAGCCTCTTCAGTTCCAGGTAGGGGACAAAAGTGTTACTGAAGGTATCGCCATGGAAAGGCGTAATGCGCTTCGGAAAGAAAGGCAAGTTGAGCCCAAGATACATTGGACCGTTCGAAATTATCGAACGTATTGGGTCTGTGGCGTATAAGTTGAAATTGCCAGAAAAACTCAGTGGAATCCATGATGTATTCCACATTTCCAATTTGAAAAAGTGTCTGGCAGATGAATCGTTGGCCATGCCAAACAAAGACGTGAAAATCGATAAAAACCTGCGTTTCATTGAGAAACCCGTGGCGATTGAAGATCGACAGGTTGAGAAGCTTCGTAAGAAGCATGTGTTGTTAAGTCAAATGGGACGCTCGTCAAGGTCTTGAATACACTTGGGAAGTGGAGTCCGTTACGCGACAGAAATACCATACTTGTTCGATTAAAATCTCGAGGTCAAGATTTATTTTAAGGGGGTGAGGATGTAACACTACGTGTTTTTACGTCCAGTGTTTTTCCGACACGGGTCCCGTAATCCTCGTATGCCGTGTGCTTTAATAGGAAGGACCGAAGTCGTTAAAACAACAAATTATATCCATTTCATGCCTTGGAATGAAGTTGAGGGGCCAAATATAAAACATGTCAATTTTTCATGTTCTGGGGGCCTCTTGCGGACCGCAAGGCTCTAGCCATACGGTCCGCAAGACCACCTGATTCTGTGGGCGCCTTAGGTCCTTACGGACCGTAAGGCATAACCCATACGGTCCGCAAGGACCTGCAGCGAGCAGAAGCAGAAACATGGCAGAGCCATGTTCTGCTACCTCTTGTCGCCTTGCCACCCTTTCTTGCATGCTTGACATGACCAAGGACACTTGTTTACTTCCCCCAACGCCTGGCAACCCTCCTGGAATCCTCCATAGCTTTTAAAGTGACCTTTTGATGAGTTGCAACAAACCTTCATGCAACTTTAACCCATCAAATTCACCTAGAGGAGTTCCTAGCCATCTTGAAGCATTCCCTTCTGTTCTTAGCAACCTTTGAGCATTGTGTAATTGTTTCAATTCGTGCTTAAGTCATTTTCATTAGGTTTGAGCCAAGGTCAAAGTCTTGTCGTAAAAACGTCTTGACTTTGATCTAGGACCATGATGGTCCAGCCATTGATCTTATCAAAAGTGGCTATGTGATCGTAAAAATGTAGGTGTTGATCCCTCAAGAGGGCACCTCTTGATTACCACGAATTCATGACCAATTGACGAGTCAATGTAAAAGTCAACAAAGTCAAACTGGCCAGATTTGATAAAAATGCATAACTAAGTATATAGATGTTATAAAATATGTTTTGAAGCATAAACAACATAAAAATCAGTATTGAAACATGTATAAACTGATTTGACTCGTCAAGTTTTAGTCTAGGGTCGGTTTGCAACCGAAAGTCGTTATATTTGACTTTTCGGTTCTGGCCCGATTTAGCCATTTGGCTACTGACTTTTGGTCACCTCAAGACCATATTTTAGTACAGGGTGACCTCCTAAAGTTTCGTCATTCGATTCATTAGAAATTTGAGTTTCTATATAAGTTTCATAATTATTTATTAAAACTTTGCAAAAAGGTCATTTTCATATAAATTAAGGTTTTAAACATACATGCATATAAAAATATGTTATAAACTGATTCGATATCATAATTTGATTATATTGATGTTAAGAATCTAAATCTAATCTGAGTTTTCACAGAAGATGCGTTTATGACATTAAAACGACTAAAATGCCCTTTTTGGCATTTTAGAAACACTTAACATGATTTTATGACCAAGATGATATATTTACTGATGTAATATGATAAGTAGAACCATTTGGGAAGCTCTTTCAGATTATTATAACCTGAATGAAGGTTTAAGATTCGTTAATTGCCGATAAATGACTAAATTACCCCTTTTTCACGCAAAATGATTTTTATAAATCTTTTTATAACCAAAACTTAAACCTACTGATGTAGTAAGTTAAATGACATGTTATTGGCTATAAAAACAGGTCATAACTTCTGTTTAACTTAAAACATCGATTTAAACGGCATTTTAGCGACTTTTACGCCTTTTCGGCTCATAGTATGCGCATAGTATGGTTTGAAACCATAACTATGAGCTAAGACTTGATACCTACTGATTTATAAACTTATTTTCAACATCTTAACAGTAAGTACAAGTCCCGAACTCAGAATCCCAATTTTGACTTCAAAGCTATGTGTGAAATTATTAAAATTCCCTTACGTCGCGTAGATTATTTCAAAATCGTCAAACATACATATATTTGATATCCTACTGTTATAACATCATAAAATAAGTATTTTTACAGAATATTAACGACCTTACATCAGATTCAATTTAAACATCTTTTATAAACACTAAAATGACCAATATGCCCTCGTAAGGCATAATTCGGTTTTAAATATACCTCGGGTCTATCTTTGAAAAGCTACTGATTTTATAACATATTCCAAACATATATTCATATGGAACTTATATATGACTCCTCCGGTTACCCGGTTTCGCCTATGCGCGTTCGTTAAGCTTACGTAGTTAATATACGTACTTAAAACGAAACGGGTTTAACCTTGTCATTTCTCTATCAAAATCTAGTATGTTGTCGGTTTACCCATATTATACAAGTTTATATACTTGTCGGGTCCAACTAACATCCTATTCCGGTCTCCGCTTAATCTAGCGTATCGTACCGTATTATTTTAGCGTAAGACTAAACTGTTCAAGTCTAAGACTTAACTAAGGACCCGTTAGCATTCTGATATTGGTTAATAATTACCATCACTCCAGACTGAACGCCTTCCGGTAAATTGTGCCTATACTTATCTTGGATCTGCGGCTGAGTTTTGGTCTTCGCGAAGACTTAACCTCAGGTAAATACTCTTAACCTATTTTCCTATACGGGCTTGGGATACGGTAAATTATTACCGCTTGGTCGGGTATGGAAATTATGTTTTATCCAGTTGTGATAATTAACTAAAATTTGCATAACCGATTTTGATCTGTTTTGTCTGAAACTCAAACATTGGGGGTGGGCTTGACCGTTTCCGGGATATCCTTGGCTCATTAAAGTGTTAGTGGCCACGACTAAAGCATGGCGTGTAGGCATACACTGGGTAATTGCTAACTGCTTTCTTTGTGAAAGTTCAAAGTGGTGTGTCAGTCGATCATGTCTCGGTTTCTGTACCGGGCCCCATATGTAAAAGACGGACATGTAAATCCGTATATAAGGTCCTTTGTACTATCCCAAGTTATTTACAAAAAAATGTGCCTCTCATTTATAAAGGATTTTTAAAATGTGTCGTTGATTGTATGTACCAGTGTAAACTGACGTATTTTCAAAGATTAAAATACAGGTATAAGTACGAAATAGGCAGGAAGCTGCGGGGCGTTGACATTAAGGAGTTGCGACCTTAGAGTTGAGCCTGTAGAGTCTGTTATAGTATATTTGTGTTTCGAACTCTTTGACACTTTTGGTTTGTAATAGTTTATATTTTACTCGAAGCCTTCCGCTGTGTTGCTCTGTATTGTAATTGGTTATGATGATATCAACTGTACGTCACGATACTCCCTACCGAGCCCACTGGAATACACGTGGAAATCGGGGTGTGACAAGGATCCTATAAAAGATAAGACCCAGTTGTCCTAATGTTCTAAAGAATTTAAAAAAAAAAAACCAAAATTGGCACCTCTAGTTTACACGGCCAGAAACTGAATCTTTTTCATTGCCTTATACACCAGCTTCCTCTTTAAATCCCCTAACAAATAATCAACCACAATGTACAAAATTCAGTTATGCATAATTTCATGAGTTATATGTAGTGCTCAGAGCATATTATAGGAGAAATTGAATGGTGAAATATGTATATTTTAGCAATACCTCAACTTTTAACCATAGCAAGCCCTTGATGAACATAAGCAACTTTTGAGTCTTTTATATCGAGTCTTGCAATGAGGGAAAGCTTGATTTTCATCTATTCTTCTGTACTTATAGCAAGGTCGACACACCTGAAAAGCACACTTATTGCAAACAAAAAAAAATGTCACCATTTTTAGTGAGGCCAAGGGTGTGTTGTCAAAAACTGTATATTGCCCAGATATGGAGGTTGTGCACATTAGGAAAGTAACTACTACCATTACAAAAAGCAATATGGAGGTTCTGCACATTAGGACTAACCTTATCCAATTAGGCTGAACCGTTCTCCTTCATAGTGGTGATAATGTTCATGAAACAGCCAACGCAGTTCACTCCAAAGACATTGTCTATAAGCATAAATATTATCTTAATGTCTTCATATAAATACACAAATCATATTAATAACAGTAACTAAATACAAAAGGATAGGATTTTAAAGGCAAAATCTTTGCTTATTAAGCATTTAGGTTTTATTAATAGTATTATGTAACTAAATACACATGTTTTTCTTTATTGCAACAATCAACACAAAAGTCAGACCTTAAAAAAACAAATCACAGGCAATTCATATCCCACACCAGATGTGGAGGGACACAACATCAGTTCCTGTTTTATTGGCATCAAACCACACACGAAACAAAAGATCAAAGCATTTAACAACAGAAGCTTCAAGCTGAACGTGGCTGCTCACCCTCACCTGTTTGAAGTTTGACCAATGTGTAGACACCTGCTCCAGCCAGGACTCCACGCGTGGGCGCCAATAGATTAACCAATCATCATCACCACTTTAGCTACTAATCCAACTTAAGGGTGTTCATGACTACTCACCCTTCAACAACCATGTTGTGCATAACAGTAGCTCTAACTTCAGTACCAGCCAATTCTCCCACCTAAATATACACATATATATATACTAATGAGCATAACACTTTATAAAAATTATAAAAATAATAATAGAAAACAAAAATATGTTGTGTTTATGTACAACGCGGATATCAGTACCAACAACTATGACGCAAAAGAAGAGAACAAATTAGAAACTCGAGTTACACTGGTTGAATCCATTCATGACTATTCACAAAAACAAAGATAAAAAAACACATTCATGATTAGTCATGCAGCTATTAACGAATAAAAAGAAAACTAATGAAAAATGTATTGCATATAATTAGAAACTCGTGTTATACGAGTGGAATCCAACTACTAACCATGCTCAGTGGCAATTATCCAACATGGTACCTCATTAGGTTTAATCTTGAATGCACCCAAATCCACTCCAAAATCATACATCATAGGATTGACAGATGTAAGCTTTGTGGAAAGAACCCGAAATTCATGTATTAAACAATAGCCAAGTTTATCTTCTCCAACAAATATAATTAAACAAAATAAATACACATACACCTCGACTTTATTAATTGTAAGGACCAGACATAATTAATAATTTCATCTAATATGAGGGCCAGTTCACCTTGTCAAAACCTAAATAATTTCATCCTAAACTAATTCATTTTAAATAATTAAAAAACAAAGATAGAAGCAAGCCGGTTCACCTTGTCAAAACCTGGAGCAATGGCCAGTTCACGTAATAAGTGGCGAGTACGGCCTTCCAATCAAACTTCTTCCCAACACCCATCTTATCAAATAATTAAAAAAATGTGTAAGAAAAAAAAACTAAAAAACCTAATCCAAAATAAAGAAATCCTAATTTGAAAAAAAATCAATTCGATGAACATAATTTAACAAAGAGAAAGCCTAATTTGAACGAATCGATGTAACAAAACTGAACAAAAAATACCCTGATCTAAACTTCTTTGTAAAAATAAAACGTAATCCGTACAAAAATAAACCCTAATCTCAACGAATAAACATAACTCACCTTGGAGTGGAAGAATTGAAAACCCAAAGAATTTCTTCTTGATGATATGCATTACACGTTAGAAAAAGGATTAAGAATATAAATAAAGAGGGAAAGAACAATAACATACCAATGATGATAGAGCAATAACATACCTATGATCAATCACGAATAATCGGTGAAGAACATGAAGAATCGCAAAGGTGAATTTAGGGTTTGAGAGAAGTGTGTTGTGAAGCTTTAGGGTTTGTTAAAGACAACATATAGGATCCATTTGATATCGGGTCACCCATTGTAAAAACGGATTCCGCGTCCAGAGTTAATAGTATGCATTCTCGTGACCAAAGGAGAGTAGGTTAGCTAATATAAGTATGCAATCTAACATTGCTTCCCACCTAAAAAGAGCCTTTGCTCCCCCATAACATGCCACGTCTACCTCTAGCTCCACCATTAAATGCCACGTGGCCCAAATTCATCTCATTTATTAATATATATAAATTATTTATTCTTTGAAATACTATGAATAAGAAAGCTGGAAATGGGGAGGATACATTATTTTGGTTGGATCCTTGGTTAGGGGATAACTCATTATGCAGTTGGTTCCCTCGTTTGTTTCGGCTGGAGTTGCACTATAAGTGGGAGATAAGGTGTGGGTGGATGGGCTTGGTCTATGTGTAGGGTAATTAGAGGTGGCCCTAAGCCAAAACTTTATTACATATACTTTAAAATTAAAATATTTTTGTGCATATTTCTCATTAAGAAGTGGTTTGACTTTTGCATATGTGGTTCGTTACATGGACCGATGTCAAATATCTGTACAATTCTTTCTTTATGTAAGCAAGATCCAGCACCCATCTTTAATTCATTTTAGAATTAATTCATATATGGATTACAATCTCACACTAAAATAATTTATTCCATCCTTTAACTGGCAATTTTTTCCATATATAAAAAAATATATATATTCACATTTAGAGAGAAACTCTAATATTATGTATATATATAACAACATGATGAAATCTTCTTCTAATTCTGAAGTTGATGTCACCGGAAAAGCTTCTGCATCAAAGAAAAGGAACAACTGATAAGGACTATGATACTGAGGTCGAACTGAATGGCGCCATTCAGCGGGTGTAGTCCCCCGCTGATGAGTTAAAGCTTCTAAAAGAGCAAACAGATAGAGCCAACATGACCATGTTGTTTGAGACGGTCAGCAATTGTTTGGATTTCGATGTACAAAAAAAGCAAGTTGCAGATAAAGGCCAAAAAAAAAAAGAAAAAGAAAAACAAGAAATACCCCTTTTCTCATTGTAACATAACATATATGTACCTGAACTTGCTCTTGGAGACATTGGATCAAAGATACAAAAAAAACTCCATTAGAAGAAGTTTAACAATGTGCTTGTCTGAGGAAGAATTGAAGAAGATGGAACAAGAATTGGTCCTTAGACAAGTACGTTGTTAAACTACTTCTTCTGATGGAGCTTTTTTGTATCTTTGATCCAATGTCTCCAAAAGCAAGTTCAGGGCAGCAGCAGCAGCCAGCTTCAACTTGCTTTTCAGTTTTTTTTTTTGGCCTTCATCTTCTTCCCCCTACACTTGTTGAGGAAGTTTGTAAACACCCCACACTGTGTTTATCAGAACCAGCAGCTTTTCTTCCTTCACTAATCTCCTTGTACTTCTGCCGTAGCTTCCGCACTTTATCTACAACTTGATTTTTTGGTATATCGAAAACCAAACATTTGCTGACCGTCTCAAACAACATGGTCATGTTGGCTCTATTTGTTTGCTCTTTTAGAGCCTTTAGAAGCTTTAACTCATCGGCGGGGGACCACACCCGCTAAATGGCGCCTCCTTTCAGTTCGTCCACAGGATCAGTCCTTATCAGTTGTTCCTTTTCTTTTCTTTGATGCAGAAGCTTTTCTGGTGACATCAACTTCAGAATTAGAAGAAGATTTCCTCATGTTGTTACTCATTATTTCCTTCAATGAAGCTGATGAAAACAAATGAGTGTTATATATAGACATGATATTATAGTTTCTCTCAAAATGTGAGTATATTTTGTTTATATCTGGAAAAAAATGCCAGTTAAGGATATAAAATAAATTATTTTAGTGTGAGATTGTAATCATCATCATCATCATCATACTCAGTAAATCCCACCAATAGCAAAGCTAAGGTAGGGTCTAAGGAGGGTAAGATGTAGACAGCGTTACCTCTACCCCATAGGAATAGAGAGGCTACTTCCAGTGAGACCCTCGGCTCGATTGTAGCTTGCAGCTTGGACATAGGGCACATGACACTCAACAACCGTGACAAAGGCCGATTAGTGCATGTATCTCCATGTCTTTCGGCACTCAACGCCACCACACGATGCATGATTACCGTCCGCCGCTTTTAACGTTATTTTTACCAAGTTAGTAAAATAACGTTAAATTTAGTGCAATTTCACTTTTGCCCCCGAGCGCCCACACATATATACATTATATGTGCATACCGCAAGCGAGGCCTTGAGATTGTAATCCATATATGACATCGGTCTAAAATGAATAAAAGATGGGTGCTGGATCTTGCTTATAGAAAGAAAGAAGCGTACAGATATTTGACATCGGTCCATGTAACCAACCACATATGCAAAAGTGGAACCACGTTCTTTAAAAGAAATATGCAAGAAAATATTATAATTTTAAAGTATATATAATCAAGTTTTGGCCTTTTGGGTAATTTTAAAGTATATATAAAAAAATTGGAGGCCCCGAATTTTTGGTGGCCCTCGCCTAGAATGCTAAGCTAAGCCTATTGGTCCGGTCCGGCCCTACCTAAGAGAAAGCTCTAGTGAGTAAACATTGTATTCTTATTTAATTCAATGAAAGTAAGAAGAAAACGGTTCCAGATTCTAGACTTCTTAATCTCAATTCTTTGGGCGTTTTGCCTACTCGAACAGGCTCACAACAGTATATAAAAAAACATGATAAACAACATTCTAACTAATATTAAAACAGCAGTCAACAAGAAACATTCTATAATACTTCTATTCCCTATAACGTTACAATGCTTAACTTGAGACACTTAAATAAAAACCTTATTTCCAACACAAGAGCTGCTAATTAAAGGGTACCTGAGATTGCTTATTAAGACTGCTACTTCATTCATGAAGTTCAGTTGTACGCATAGCGACATCGAACATGAAGTTCAATCGTATGCACTCAACAAATCACCGAAACAAAAGAATTGTTATATACCGTTGAATAGACGCCATCTGGCCAGCTTCCAAACCTCCATTTCTAAACACTATGTAAAATCAAACATAATCGAAAGGCTTGTCAAGCAAGCAAGGTAATCAAGGTTATCCTTCAACACCGGGATCCCCAATTCTCCTGTATGGAAAAAGAAACGAATAATTAGATATAAAGGATGCATTAACCTTACACATGCTCTAGTTAGTAAAAGCAACATAACTGCTCGGGATTCGGTCCTTTTCGAAAGTTGTTCTTTCTAGTCTCCTGTAGAACACCAACAAAATTATGTTACCATGAAACCGAACTTTCATTTAGTAGAAACAAATAAAAATCATGCTGTTTCGGTTTCATGCATGTTCATTAAACTGAAATTCATCAATTTCTAACCCTAGGCATAATATCATGAAAACCTGAAAAAAAAACCAGCATATCAATTTCTATTCTCAAAATTCTCTAATAAGAATATGCAGCAGATTTGTCTAATGTCACTGAATGTATTACATACCCTACATGAATATAACTTAAGCAATTCGTTTCCAGAATCTTTTCAATAACAGTGAGAATGTAGACTTTGTGTATAGTTAGTCGGTTATCACCATAACCAAACAAAAGATCACATTTTTTCTACATACCAAATGCCTTTTTAGTTCCAAAAACCCATATGGACATCTACTTGTGCATCGGCCTTCTCTTTTATCACAACAATCGCCTCCTTTGATCCATGATGGACAACGGTACCCACATGTGAAATAGAGCTAAACAAATTTACAGACATTGACTTAAACTATGAGTATCATCTTCAACCTTCAAATTCCCTTCACCCGAGCAAAAAGAATGACCTCGCAGCCTTCGGTTTTTCAATATAACTTTCGATTCTTTCACCAAATCAATGTACTTTTTCCTCACTGTCGCAAGAGGATGCACCTCGATAGCCCTTTTATCACAATATGCCTCTTTCAATATCGCAGTGCACGTGTTATTCCTCAAAGATAGATAAAACACACACGGATGTCGCTCAAACACTTATGAACTTTTGTGGCAGCCGCAAATACTTTCTCAAGCACAAAAGCTTCTTCCTCTCAGCAGAATGTTCCACAAATAGACTAAGCAACTCATGGAGCAAACCCACGACCCGTTTCTCAGCCAAATCACTACCCGGGCATAAATCCAAGCATTCCTTATACGGTGAAACATACGGAAGTTTCTGAAAACCATCCAACCAATCCAAAATCTTGCTTCTTAACCTCAAACCCTTAGATGGAAACAACGGAAACGAAATGGATTCCATCTGTCCACCGTTATAAACTCCGGTTCTCAGTGCGTTCTTCTGAATCACAGACAACGTTTTTTCGGTTTGAACAACAGATAATCCCTTCAACCCATCGCCCATTTCAACTACCGTAAAACACCCGTCAATATTTCCGTCCAAGTAATCCTCCGGTAACCCTAAATACCACAACATACCTTTTATTATCTTCAACGGCAACTTATTTTCAACGCTCATAAGTATCAATTTTCTCAATCTTTCTTGTAACTCAGCCTTAGAATCCCTATAAACAGCTTGTTCTTCATCATGAAGCGTAGCAGCCTCTGGGGTTAGCCTGAACCAGGGTAAATTGTATTTGGGTCCGGTGAACTCCTCAAAAACCGACGGGTATAATCGAAGAAACCTAGCAACCGTAATGGGTATCTCTAACTGTAACCCTTTCTTTGAAACATCAGAAACGGGGATGCAGCCTTCTGGAGAGGCTGTAATACGGTTCTTGAGAGCGATTATGGGTTTGAGTTGGGTGGATTTGTGGATTGACTCAATTGAATCAAGGTATGAATCGCTTTTCCATTTCATGTACACATTGGTGTAGTTGTGATTTTGAATGTGTCGCCATGTGGGTGTGTACTGATGTAAAAAGAGAACCTTGTTTACCGTTTTTTGAGATTTTTACTACTTGCCATACTCATAACGATCTTGGGTCTACAATGACGGACCTTGCACCCATTTTGTTCACAAACTCTTAGAGGATCGATCAAATCGGTCTGTACTCTGTACGCATACAAGTGGTACCGGTGTGTGAATTTGGTGTTAAAAATGATAATAAACATACATGAGGCTACCAACTTTGGTAGTAATGTGGGCTCATTGTAGGTATGTTTTACAAAACCTCTAAAATAAATATGAAGGAAAATGTTTACTTTATTAGTTAAGTTATTTGTATATAATATTTACTAAATATTTCATACTCAAGTTCTTTTTAAATATTATTATTTTAATATTTGAATAATAAATTACCCCTGCATATCAAGGTCATAGTTATTAGGATTAGGGCTGAAAAAACGTTTCTAGTCATGTTAAACAGATCCGACACGATTAACACAGGTACTGAACACGAAATGACACTATTAATTAAGCATGTCAATTACCCAAACACGGACCTATCAATAAACGGGCTGGACAAACACGATCTGTCTAACACGATTTAATACAACAATGGTGAATACAAAAACTTTTTGTCAGTGAGGGCAAAAGATGGTTTGGGTAAAATAGAAAGCGAACAATTAAACATCGAAAGTTTGATTTCCTTACCTGCTCGCCGCTCGATTAAGTGCCCAACCGAGTTGCTAAGTGCTATTTGCCTAGAGAGTAAAAACACAATAGCAGTCAAATGGGTATCGTTTTGGAATTAAATTCCAAACATAAAGTCACCACAAAGAACTTAAACCATAAAAAAAACCCACAGAACTTAAATTCAAACAAAGCATCATAAAACAATTTCCAAATATCGAATCCGAAATTTAATGCCAATTAATTTTCTTGAAATTACAAACAATCCTATAACAATCTGCACATATTGAATTGAAATTAGAATGCCAATTTAGTTATCTTGACCATCGTTACAAATCATCATATAACAATAAAATTTGCACCAAATTCAAATGCCCAGTTCATCAGAAAACAATTTGGACCAGACCCAATTTAGATTGTGATGTATTAAAAACAGAGAATTTGAAGAAATACGAATTGAATGTAAAAAAACTTACTCTGTGGTTGCTTGTTAATATGCGAATTCAGCCTTCAAGAATTCCAAATTCCGAATCTTCATAGGGTTTTCGGTTTCAGGAAATTGGGTTTGTGAGCGAAATCCAATATAGCCACACCACCATCTCGTTGCAGGCTTTATATTGGGCCTAATTTATGACCCAAATTGGGCCTTTTGAATCCATGTCTCTCCTCATTCATCGATCTTAGGGTTAAAAGTGGTGTTTCCTTTCATGTTATTTGATTGGTATTAGTTGTCATTTCACCCCACTTGTTCAACACTATCTAATTTTTTTTTCTTTTTTCTTTTTTTTAAGAGAAAGGTTCATGCCTGGAAACCCTTACCATCACATTTGTGGCTTTTGATTGAATCATGATTGCTTCTCAATCGATAAAACAAACGTCACCACTGTGATCGCCATTCTTGATTTAGAGGGTGTTTGGAATTACGTTTTGAAGTGATTATTTGATTATTGCGTTTGTAAAACATAAATAATCTAAAAAAGTGTTTGGATAAAAAGTAATTATCTGCCTCCAAAACGCAATTTGGAGAACCATATACCTACATGCTTTTTCAAAACGCAGTTTTGGAAACGCAAAATCTATTTTGAAAACGAAACACCAAACACCCCTTTAGTGAATATGGACGATGCACACGTCAGAATAGTAACCTGAGACCGTCGGATACCTCACTCTCTCCTTGGCGATCTCTCTATATGACATCTGAATAAAGCAAGATGAAGCAGTGGAGGTATTGAGATGAAAGAATGTGTCATTGAAAAATGAAATCTCTAAAATACCCCTAAGTACTATTCACAAGCTTCTAAAATTAATAGAAAAGCTTCTGAAAATTAATAGCAAATAGAATAAAATACAATAGAAGATAATATAATATAATAAAATCGATAGAAGTCTAATTTTTGTCTTTTAACCTTTCAACTCACAAATGAAACGGTGTTGCTAAATACACACTCCTTTTAACGGTTGCACTCGCTCTCTAAAGTTTAAAAAAAATACATTCAAACCTTTTATTTCTAAATTTTTAAAAATTGCATTACAAAACATCTCAAAGTTTTTCTAGAATTTATCCCCAGTTCTCATAACTTCAATTTTGAATATACACCAATTATACAAGCCGATTCACGTAATATTCGCATAACATATATACTGTGCAATTTTTAATCTGATAAAATTTACAAGTGGAGATGATGATTGATGATCCGAATAGCTGGATTATTATAAAATTTACAAGTGGAGATGATGATTGATGAATCCAAATAACTGGATTATTTAAATACTCTTAATAAGCAAAAAATTTAGGTATATGTGGTTGTACCTTGTGTTTTGGGGCTTTCTTAAAAAACAATTTGATATTTTTATTTTTAATTCAAAGGTTTTTACCTTTTGCAATTTTAATCATACATAATTTGTTTTTTTAACTTTAACCCAAAACTTTTCATTATTTGCAATTTAACTTCAAACAACTTTTGTCCCCTATACTTTTCATCTTCCACAAATTTTCGTTTTACGTATAATTCTAAATTTTTCGAGTTAACACGACGCAACGTACGAGTGTGGTTCAACTTTTTTTATGTTTTGTTTCAAATTTTGCAAGTTAACACGGCGCAACGTGCATGTGTGTTTCAACGTTTTTACGTCTATTTTTTCATATTTGAAAGGTTCATCGCAACACGCAGATCCTAGGTCAAGTCACTGTTGGTGGTCGATGATGGTTGCGTGACATTGGTACTATTTGACACCGTTTTACGCCCCGCCGCAACGCGGGGTGTGCTTAGATTTGCTCTACGTTTCAACGTAAACTCTTTCTGGAAATGAGTTAAGTCAAATATAATACATTTTCGTTTAAAAAAACTTTTTTACATGCATATTTTTATGTACGTTTTGGTATAAATTCGAGTTGGTCTATATTTTGATGTAATATGTTTTCTTGCTTATTTTATGTATGAACTCAATTTACTTCAAGTTTTGATGCAATCGCAATGCTTATATAGGTTACATTAAGTTCACCGGATACGCCAAAACACACGTTTTAATATGGTTAACGCATCATATAACGTTTGGACTAATCATTCGGTTTTGCGATGTACCCATGCCGCAACGCGCACGGGTGTTATTACTAGTTAATAAAATTTACAAGTGGAGATGATAATTGATGAATCCGAATAACTGGATTATTAAGTTTAAGGGGTAGCGGCACAGCTTGTTGCCTGTTTATCCATCTATCTCAATGTAAATAAAGTTTATTTTTATAAAAAAAAATATCAAACAAATAATTGTTGATTCCATATCCGTTGATTAATACAGATTAAAAATTAAACTAACCATTATTCAATTCAGCAGAGTATGCATATGATCCACGATGACCTATACACTATTAGATTGATATCAATCTCTAATCGTATATATCTACTGTAACTTATTTTTAAATACAATACATAGTGTTCTAATATACATCCGATTTTTAAATTACCAATGTAACTAAGAGCATTCACAATTTGTCCCTTAAATTCTGTGAGAGAGTTTTTTATATTATGAAAATTGATTGTAAGTGATTGAAAATGGTTATGAGTAGAGGAAAGATAAAATGTTACTCCCTCCGTCCCACTAAAAATGTCATATTTTCAATTTTCAAAGTCTTTATTTATAAACTTTGACCTTAAATAATTTTGTTTGCGTTAGATAATACTTAATGAAAGTTATATGATTTTAGTGTGTTTTACAAGTGTTTTTATTGGGATAATTTTCATCAAGTTTATATAACACATAATTAGAGTCAAAGTTTATAAATAAAGACTTGAAAATTCAAAATAAAACACATTTAGTGGGACGGAGGGAGTACTATTTATCTATAAATTTAGGGAGACACTGTTCACGCTCTTTTGAAATTGGTTGTAAGTGAAGGAGAGAAAAAAAATAATAATAAAAGTATAAAAAATATATTATTTAATTGAAAGGTGAGAGAAAATATAATTGTTTTTAATTAAATTATTGGGTAAAAAAGATAGAAAAGATGTGAATGCTCTAATGCATATATATATATGTGAATGCTCTATAAATTTAGGAGGACACTTTTCACCTGTTATTCATTCATTCATCTATATTCATTTGTAACATTTAATGAATAGTGTCTATTTTGTCTTTTTGTATATTTTACCTTTTTGTAAACTTTTTTTTAAAATTTTATAAACATAGTAACGGTATAACACGTCGTGAATTATTCATTCATCTATATTAATTTGTAACATTTAATGAATAGTGTCTATTTTGTCTTTTTGTGTATTTTACCTTTTTATAAACTTTTTTTTTAATTTTATAAACATAGTAACGGGTATAACACGTCGTGAATTAACCTGTAACAGGCAAAACACATCGTCAAGAAATTACAAATATATCTCATTTCTAAAAACACGTCAATAATTACAAAATACATCTCCTTCCTAAAGCATAAACTGCTACAAGACACTGTGAATTAACTTGTAACTAGTAAAACACAACGTCAATAAATTATTCATGAAGGATTGTAGCCGGTAAATACATCGTCAAGAAATTGTTCATGAAGGATTGCAGATGTAAAACACATCGTCAAGAAATTAGTCTGCTTGCTGCTAAAACACAACGGTATTAATCTGCTTGTTGTTAAAACACAATGTCAAAAATCCTCCAGCATTACCAGCATAAATGGTAAAACACATCGTCAAGAAATTATTCATAAAGGATTGCAGCAGGTAAAACACATTGTCAAGAAATTGTTCATGAAGGATTGCAGCTGGTAAAACACATCGTCAATAAATTAATTTGCTTGCTGCTAAAACAAACGGTATTAATCTGCTTGCTGTTAAAACACAATGTCAAGAAATCCTCCAACATTAATTCGACATCGTAATCATTTTTAGATAAATCATAAAATCGCTACAACACATCAAACATATATTCAAGTTTATGCAATATCGTAAAACTTTACCATCACCGCAATCAACCATAACATTTGACGCCATGATTTTGATCAGCAAAGAGTAAATATGTTATGAAGAACATCTAAAAAATTGAGATCCACACTTTACAAACATCATTTATACAATGGGATATATAATACATTGATTTTAACACTCTAACTGTTAAAACACAACATCAAGAATATGCTGGTAGTTATCAGAAAAAAATTAAGAACCGATACACAACAGATGATAGTAAACAGAAACAGAAATGAATTTAGCATCTCCGCAATCAACAATTGTGTTTGACGCCATGACTTTCTCTCACGAAAAAAATAATTTGCACATAAAAATTGATGAAGATTGTGAAAAAACGAATGTGCAGTTGATTGATATTTACGTATTTATGAAATTTGAAACCACTATTCAAAAAATCATGGAGAAACAGTTTCCATAATCTCATGCATTGTTAGTTAATGAGAGATAAATTCAAAAATACAATAAAATGTCAAATTACACAATTGCCCTTTTAGTTAAAATTCCTCCATGCTACGTGTCACATTCTTATTGCTTCCTACACTTTCTAAGAAACTTAGGCTTTCTAGCCAACTCCTATTATTATTATTATTATTATTATTATTATTATTATTATTATAAGTTATGTAAATATGTTTGTGGATTATTATAACATGGCTTACGTAATTATTTAGTTTCCACTTTATCATATATTCAACCCGTGTAATACACGAGAATACAAAAACTATTACAAAATTTTAAAAGATGATTATGATACGATAACTTAAATATGTACTGAAAGAATTTATTTTAAGTTATCTAATATGATTTGTATCCGTTTCCCCTTAAAAATTTAAGATATATTTGAATCTTTACCATTTCATATTTATCCGGTTTCTTTTCAATATTACATTTAACACATTCGTTATTAAGCTTTTCATCAACCTCACACGTTTTCATTATTTAAATTTTACCATTTTATAATAAATTTTAATTAAGCTTTATTTGATTTCTATTTTTTAAAATTACGTATTTGAAGATTGTGATTCTCATTTTCCTCTTTTGCCTTTTATGATCACATATATTTTAAAATTAAAAAAAAAACCAAATGTTAACTAATTCAAGTCGTATAACACACGAGATTAATTTTAATCTAGTAATAAATATAATATAAGTATATAAATATTAAAACCAAGAGGAAAAAAATAGTCAAAACACCTTAATCATGATCTGACTTTATATAGTAAAGAAAAGGAACGAAAAAAACTATAGTAAAGAAATAGATAAAAAAAACTATATAGCAAAGAAAAAGAACGAAAAAAAAACTATAGTAAAGAAAAAGATTAAAAAAAAAACAAAAGCTGCGTTTAAATTGGGCAGGGGCCAAATAATATATATTCTTTTAGATACAAATTTATTTCAGTTGTTAAATCGTTAATTATGTTTGAAATAAATTATCTAAAAATATCATTATCATTATCTAACTTATATAAAAATATTAGATATTAATTAAATAATAGCATTAACAATATTATTACTTAATTAAGAAAGAGATTACCATGTGACATTGGTTGTAGTCTTTTATTGGAATATTAGAAGATTCAAAGTTTGATAAAAAAAGTACAAAAAAGAAAACTTCTATCTCCTACTAGAAAAAAATACATATTATAAATTATTAATTCAAAGTTTGATAAAAAAAATATAAGAAAAAAACATCTATCTCCTACAAAGAAGGGAGAAAATACAAATTATATATTATTTTTATTATTATTATTATTAATTCAAAGTTTTATTAAAAAATATTATCCTTATCTAAATTGTATTTAGTTAAACTATTGTTTAATAAGGAAAAGAAATTAAAAAATACGATGAGGAGGTATCAGAAATTAATACGTGTAAAAAAAAAGATTTTCATTTATTAATATAGGAAGATTTAATAATAATAATAATAAGATTGGGGCTGAAGGAGAGAATGTCACGTGACTCCAAATAATGTCACATCACATTCTATCCTTCAACCTCATAAATTCTATTTATATTTGTTTAATAATTATTTTTTTAATATTAATAACTAATTTATAGATATCACTTATTTTTTATCCTTATCTTATCTAAGATTAATATAAATAACTTTAATTTTACAATTTAAACCCTTTGACTTTTACTTTTAACTTCAAGTTTTTAATCTTTTTGCAATTTAATCCTAACTCTTTTTTATTTTCAATTTTGGTCCACAACGTACGTGCGGAGTTCAACATTTTTTCATATATTTTTCCCGTTTAATTGGCCCATCGAAACACATCTATTTTATCGGTTTGACAAGTTCGTCCAACGCACGAGTTCTAGATTGATTTAGTTATTTTTTCTATGATTTACGTTCGGTTTAATTTCTCTGCAACGAGCGTGCGTGATTAAAAAATTTTATGTCTGCTTTTCGCTCGGCATTATTTTTTTTCGTGATTATTTATTTTGTTTTTACCAGCTTTCCCGGTGTTGGTGGTCGTTGAAAATGGTATAGCTTTGTGACTACTTGACACAGTTTTACGACAACCGCTGCAGCGCAGGGGCTTAATACTAGTATAATAATAATAAGGTTAAGGATAACAAAATATTTTTAAAATAAAAATAGAGTTAATTGCGTTTTTCGTCCCTGTGGTTTGTCAAAAATCACTATTTCAGTCCATTAGTTTAAAAATTGCCATTTCAGTCCCTGTGGTTTCACTTTCGTAACTATTTCAATCCACTGGTTTGTCAAAAATTACTATTTAAGTCCATTAGTTTGCAATATAGTGTAAGAATAATTGGATGAAATTAACGGAGGTGGATTGAAATAGTTACGAAAGTGAAACATAGGGACTGAAATGACAATTTTCAAACTAATGGACTGAAATAGTGATTTTTTGACAAACCACAGGGACAAAAAACGTAATTAACTCATAAAAATATAAGTATAATTGTGAGGTTGAGGGAGAAATTGTCATGTAACATTAATTGTAGTTTTTTTATTAATACTTAGATTATATTAGATTGTTTTCTAACTATATAAATCACTAGGTTATCACCCGGGATTGCTTCCCGGGCTCACAAAAGTTACTTATATAATAACTATTTATGATTAATAATTTAATTAAAAATCCCCTAATATGTAATAACATGTCTTACATATCTAAAATACAACATTATTAGAAAGTACAGTATGAAAGGCATATCTACAATACAAGCATTATTAAAAAGTTAGTAATCTGAATAACAATAATAGTGATAATAAAAACAATAACAATTTCTGATTTTGAAAGTCATACATCATATTCATCACAAAGCAAGTTATTACATCATCTTCTATTCTGGCACCAACATTATTTTGGCTCCATATCTCATGTTCTTTATATAAGAATGTTTTCGAAACCAATACGCCTAAGAAGATATTAATTATTAATGATTGAACGACTATAGGCTTTCCATACGCCTAAGAAGATATTAATTATTAATGATTGAACAACCATAGTCTTTAGATACAACTACATCAAGACAACATGTGAAACATTAGTGTCCATTCGAAGTATCTTGATGAAGCTCATCCTCAATTGAGTAATTTTGTGAACCAACTCAACATGTCTGTGTATGCTTCTATTGCATCTTTAACAACACGTTCATCATAATCCTTGTACCTCATGAACAACACCAAGGTATATCTTAACAAAAGCGTAAACCTACAAAACAGAAAAGGTAAAATGATCAAATAGCTTTGGACTCGTTAAGCGCGACGCAATTTGAGATTTTACCAAGCTTGATAAATAAAGCTTGTGTACAGGCTCATCTATTAATTAAGCTTAAATATAGGCTCAGACTCGTCAAGCGCGATTCAATCTAAGATTTTACCAAGCCGATCATGACTTCATGAGTGTTTATAAGCAACTTGGCTTGTTAGATACTCAAGAAAAAGAATGATATTTCAAAGAAAAAATATTTTAAACAAAAATCTAATGAAAAAATGTTATACCTCCATTAATTAAAGAAGGTTCAACATACCATTTGAGAAGTTCTTCACCGCATACATGACCCTTAGATCCTCATAGTCTCAACTATATTTAATCTTCTCGTATGTTCTCCATTTTCTTAGATACAATAAAAACCATCTTTGTCATATACCCGCCTTCATAAAAGGTTGTTCCTTTTATATGTCTTTTGCTTTGTTCTTGCATGTATTGTATGTAAATCTGATTCATCCACGTGCTCAAAAATCCCGACCTACACCAGAATATGGAGAAAACACTTTAAAACTATGCCTTCAAAACCATTTCATCATTAAATCTTAACTATTTCAAAGCCATATAATATTTGAATCTCGGTTTCTTGACATATATATAGAGGTAGCAGCATATATTTCTAGTATCTGAAATAATATCTTTAAAGGTCTTCAGGCAAATTCTTCGTTATCCATTCTTCATTAACCTCATGAGGAGAAGCAGTAATCGCAAAAATACATTTTGCTTCACTACAATATCATAAGAACATCATATTAACAAAGAAAAATATTATCGATAACGATGATATGAATTGTTGAATAATAACCTAGGATGTGATTATACAGCAATAACACAATGTTTTGTCTTCCATATAGGTAAGATAAGTAGATTACACCAACAGTTCATCTTAGCCTTTGAAAAGTCAATAACCGGATTAGCCAGATACTACACAAACTTGAAATCAAATTTCAAATCAACCCACCATAAAAAACTGGCAATTTTGATCAAGTATTCAACTTACTTAAAAATTTGAGCTCAGTTGTCCTGACCTGTGTATGGTCAAGCATAACATAATGATTGAAAGACGATTTACCTGCTCGTGTTTCGAAACACAGTGTTGCGGTACGACCATCACCTTCAAACCGACCCCTAAAATAACTTAGAATAATTAAAGTATCTTTTGAGCATGTATCTTTTTTCAACCGGACCTTATATAACAGGATAATAAATTAAAACAAAATATGGATGCTCGAACAAAGGATCAGTTTCCAGTTGGTCTAGTGGACCAACATAGTACATGCCACATTAGTATTTTTATATATTGCAAGTTTTTTCTCAGTTATTTATTCTCTTGAATATGTTAATATGACGTCCCGTTGCATTGTTTCATCATAGATCAATATAATGGCAATGTGGCACGATTATAAACTACAGTAGTAGTAGTAGTAGTATATAAGACTCACAAGCCTAATCACCACAAGATAAATTTGTACAATTTCTAAATTCTTCAAAAGTATTTAGTGCATGGAATCTCAAATGACATATAACTTGCTAGCCACTAACATACTTAGACGGAATCTTCAAATGGGTTGTGTGAGCTATTTAAAATAAAGCTAACTACAGCAAACGTTTCTTCGGATACACCCATTACCTCAAATTTGGGTATTTCGTAAATCGGTTTAATTGAATCTATCTCTATTCCTTCCATTCGACGAAGAAAGGAAGGATCCCAAACAACAAACGAAAACACAGATGGCATGGACAGAATCAAAAAGAAAGTTAAAACATTCTAAACTTCCATAAGTTTATCAGGAAACCAGTTTTAACAAACGATGAACAGGCACTCAAAAGTAGGGGTGCTAAACGGGTTGTGTTCGTGGGTTGGCGGGTTCAACCCGACTAGAAATAAATTACATTAAAATTATATATTAAAACTGGTACTAAAAACACAAACTTATATAATATATTAAAATTATAATCTAGTACTAAAAACACAAACTTATATAATAAAACTACATTAAAATCATAAAATCATATGTCAAATTCCCTTTTTAAGTTATGATTATAGCATAAAATACACACCCAAATTAATTTTTGACATCAAACATATTATAAAAATATATAATTTTAATAGAAATGGGTTAAACGGGTCAACCCGTCAACCCGACTGGGTTGACCCGAACCTGACCCGTTTAGCTAAACGGGTTCGCAGGTTCAACCTGAAACTGACCTGAACCTGTTTAGACTAAACCTAAACCCGTGAATTTCGTGTTAGGTTCGTATCGGGTTTTCGGGTCGTGTCAGAAATTCACACCCCTACTCAAAAGTACAGCAAAGACCTATGTCAACAGCCATACAGCAAAAGAAAACTGGCATGAAGCAACATAATTTTGCATCGAGTGAAAAATAATTTACCAAAACTTAGCCCTTAAAGACTAATTTTTCATGAACAACTAATTGATAGCAGGACCCAGGATCTTGGTTTTTAAGAGTGTGCATAGAGGTCATGAGTCAATTTGCAAAACGCACTCCTTTTCTTAACTGACATGCAATGTATTTCTATAACTTTTTTTTTATATTTCTCATATGTATGCTGCAAGTAAGTTTTATACATAATCTATTATATACATAAGTTCTATGTACAACTTAAAACACTACATGTACAACATCCGGATGGGAAAGACCCTGCGCCTCAAGCCGCTTTTATGCGTGCCTCGCCGAGTCAGAAGCGAGGCCCTGAGCCTAAGTTCGCCTCTCACCTAATCACACTTTTAAAAACGCATAAACGGATCACCAAGCAACCAAAAATCAACCTATCTACAACATCAAACAACAGAAACACAAGCATGAAAAACAAATTAGAATCTATGTATCCAAAAACTTAAATCGATTTCATCATCTGTACTATCTGTACACAATATACTACAGTTAACCCACTAAATCTCCTCTCAAATAGTAAATTAAAAGCATCATAAATTACCTAAAACCCTTTTTATCAATCACAAACCAACCTTGCAATGCTTGGAGCCACCAGTCAAATCTCCGGCTAAGCTATTATCCAAGACCCGAACTGACAAATTAGAACAATAAATCCTCAAAATCCTTCGTCTAGCCCACCAAGAACCAGCCCTAAACCTAACCCTAGCCACCATCCTCAAACTAAACTCAACGGTTCCACGAGCCCTCTCGTTATTAATCCCATTCCAATCGAAGGGAAACTGAGATAATAATATTAACGTGATGTTAATTTAATCCAAGGAAAACAAATTCAATAAAAATTAGGATAAAGACATTTACAGATGTACCGGTAAAACCCTAGCCGCCGCCATTTCTTGTTGCGTTAAACCACAACCATCATAAGACCACCACTGTAGAAATCCTAAATCGACCCATACCGTTGTCATCGTTCCTCTTCAGGCCACCACCATCACCATCTTCCTCATAGTCGATGAAATGGTCAAATTTTAGAAAAAGTTGAGGTGATGAAACTAATAAAAAGTATAAAATCAATATCGACTATAGAATTGACATGCCTGGAAGTGAATCAGCTTGATTTTGGAATCCTTTATTAGGTCATTCAAGCAATAGCGATTCAGAGAGAATGAGATACAGGTAGAAGAAGAAGAAGAAGAAGAAGAAGAAGCGTATGATTTATTTAGGGTTTCAGAAAATTAGAATGTGGTGTTTTTATAGGATCCGAATATAACATTGGGTTTGACCCATTTTAGGACCCATATGGAAAAAAAATCACGCTCACATTTTCCCGCCAAAAGCAAGGCAATATAAAGTTGACACGTGGCCAAAAAATATTCATTTATTATATATAACATAGATAAAATACATAATAGATATAGAATTATATGTTCTACAGATTTCCATAAATGACATATCAACGTTTTATTAAACAGGTTTCATAAATTGTATGTGAATTATAACTTACTAAATAGGTTTAATAAATTGTATGTGTATTATAACATTATGTATATAAAATTACTAATCTTGTTGTATCAAAAACTTCCGAGATATATAACTACTATAACTTTTAAAATATGTTTAATTAAGGTTTTAGATTATATAACAATAATAAGAAAAAGATAACAAAATATTTTTTAATATAAATTTTATTTATATTTGTTTAATAATTATTTTTTAATATCAATATTAATAACTAATTTATAGGTATCACTTATTTTTTTATCCTTATCTTATCTAAGATTGATATAAATAACTTCAATTTTAAAATATAGACCCTTTGTTTTTTACTTTTAACTCCAAGTTTTTTTATCCTTTTGCAATTTAATCCTAACTCTTTTTTATTTTCAGTTTTGGTCCACAACGTGGTGTGGAGTTCAACATTTTTTTCGTATATTTTTTCCCATTTAATTGGCCCATCGAAACACATCTATTTTCTCGGTTTGACAAGTTCGTCCAACGCACGGGTCTTAGATTGATTTAGTTATTTTTTCTATGTTTTACGTTTCGGTTTAATTTCTCTGCAACGAGCGTGCGTGATTCAAAAATTTTACGTGTGCTTTTCGTTCGGCATTATTTTGTTCGTGATTATTTATTATTCTTTTTAATAGCTTTTCTGGTGTTGGTGGTCGCTGACAGTGGTATAGCATTGTGACTACTTGACACAGTTTTACGACAACCGCTGCAACGTAGGGACTTAATACTAGTATTATAATAATAATAATAATAATAAGGTTAAGGATAACAAAATATTTTTAAAATAAAATATAAGTATAATTGCGAGGTTGAGGGAGAAATTGTCATGTAACATTAATTGTATTTTTTATTAATAGTTAGATTATATTAGATTGTTTTCTGACTATATACATCATATAGAATTATATGTTCTACAGATTTCCATAAATTACATATCAACGTTTTATTAAATAGGTTTAATAAATTGTATGTGTATTATAACATTATGTATATAAAATTACTAATCTTGTTATACCAAAAACTTCCGAGATATATAACTACTATAACTTTTAAAATATGTTTAACTAGGTTAGAACCCCATGTAATACACGGGGTTAAACCAATATAATCACGGGGTTAAACCAATATAATGTTTAACTTTTTAAATAAGCAATACAAAATAATAGAAACATTGAAAAAGGAAATACAAAATAAATATTTATAAAGTAATATATTATAAAGAAAAGTAATAAATAGTTAAGAAACTTTCTCATCAACTGATTCGACAGGGGATTCATTCTCTTACTCATTGCCAATCAGTTCTTCACCGGGCTTGGTACAAATATAACTAACTTTCATTGAGACTGCTTTCGAACATCCCTTTCCTTCGATCGATACTGCCGACATTACTCGTTATGAGGCGATGATTGACATTAGATGACTTCACTTGAGACATACCTTCTTTCGATAATTGAACTTCAAGTCTTAGCTACGCGAGATAAAATAGAATAAGAGATGCAATTTCATTTAATTACTATCAACATTTCTTATTTTAAAATATTTAACTTAATATTCGACCTTAAAATTTATATGTTAAACTAATCAATATATTTTGTTATATTATGTCCGCTAGACCTTCCTACAAAATCAACCCTTACCTCAAACATATTTTTAATTTATAACTTATAATGATATTTTTTTATTTAAACCTCACCAAAAATAGATTTTACGAAAGTGTTTTTATATTAGATTTATAATTACAATGATGATTATATCTTTATATTATCCGTATAATAGACAAAACTATAACCTATTATTTAATAAAATTAAAAAAATTAAGAACCTAACTATGTATACATTTTTTTATAATAAACTAACAAACAATAAGTGAAAAACTCAAAATTATTTTTTCCCGTCATACCTTTAATATTAAATTAAATTAATATTAAAAAACATAAGAGGTGTGGTGAAAAAAATGGCTAAAAGTGACTTTAATATTAAATTAATATTTTATATTGAAAAAAAAAAACGCAGGAGGCTTGGTGAAGAAAAGATTAAAGGTGAAGGTATGATTTTGAATGAGAGATAAATAATGAGAGATATTTGGCACATTTTAAGAAATAAGATATATTTGAGGGATTTTAAGGGATAGAATAACAATTAAGTGATTATAATTTAGGAGGGAAAACACAATTGGAGAGTGACTTAGAGACTGTCATGTGTCTTCAATAGAGTTTCTTTTATTATATGTATAGATAGATTATAAGGATAAGGATAACAAAATATTTTTTACTAAAAATATACGTGCAATTGTGAGGTTGAAGGATAATTGTCATGTGGCATTAATCGTAGTCTTTTATTAATATTTAGATTAGATGTAAACAGATGCTATATCACATTGAGAAACCATTTTGCTTTATCTTGGATTGAATATTTGAATCTTGTATTCTTTAACCTTATTTGACTTTTTGTTTACCTGTAATTGTAGGAGTGGTGTGCAGATGTGAGTCAAGAATAGTGGGAGATTTGTGGTTTTATTGATGATGGTGATGTGGTGCTGGTGCTCAATGATGGAAGCAGATTATATGTTGCAAAAAGATCCGAAAAAAAACGTTAAGTGTTCTAGTAAATGGCTTGATGAAGATGAAAAAAATGGTCAAATGACTCAAATTGAGCGGTCTATTGCATCATATGAGCTCACGCAGAAGGACCGAATAGGTAGGCAGATCAATCATACCCAAATCATATTTTTTACATGTCATTTTATTAACATTTGTATGTTATTTATTTTTTTCCAGATTTTACAGTTTAATTTTTTCCAGGTTGTAATTACTTCAGGTGTTTTATGCTTCCCTTATAGATTTTTACTTTTAATTTGAATCGTGTAAATTTTTTTTAATGATAAATTTGGATCACTGACAGACCACTGGAGTATCATCGTGTCATGCGTGGAACCACCCGATCATATCCATCCCCACTAGCCATAATGTCTATACACAAATTCAGGAGGACCCAATAAATTTAAAAAAAAACCCCTTATGAGAATTGAACTCAGAACCTATTGATTTCAAAACCTTATCTCACCTATGCCATCAGGCTATAAAGCCATAGGCAACATGGAGTTTTTTTTTAATTATGTAAGTTATCTTGTAATTAGATCGTGGCACCGGATGTATGGAATCCAGAAAGTCAACAACCCAACAGTAGGTAACTAGGTAACTGGTGCTTCTAGAAAAAACTCTCCATTTTAAATGGCTAAGATACAATCTTAGTTTGATCCAACGACTCAGATTATTTGTTGTCCCTTTGATTTTAATGAAATATAAAAATATATAATATAAAAAATAAAGTATCAACAGAGCAATAGCAACATAGGGTATATTAAAAAAAGTCTCAACATTGTCAAAGATTGCCAAAAATGGTTCAAAGATTATTGAATCATCTATATACCCAAACAAGGAAATGTAGAATGATAAGGTCTTTTGAGGATAATCTGATCAACAGATAATAAGCAATTGACTTGAAATTGAAAAATACTTGAAAATACCATGTAATTCCCTTTGTGATCATCAAGCAACACTAGGAGTCGTTCCTTCGGTACCTCCTACGAAAGATGTTAAAAATTTTAATTATTATGTCAATAGGATTAATTAAATGGGAAATATGATTATTATCACATCCCCACCACCAAGAACATTATCAACCCCTAAATAATAACAAGAATGAAAAATACATCTAAAGAACCCAAAACAATCACAGTGTCAAAATAATTAAGCAAATACCCCCAAAATAATAAAATAAAGGCCAATAGATTACCTAAACTTTGTTTTTCAATGGCCCTAAACAACTCTTTGAAGTTTCCATCATCGGTTTTCTTTCCCGTTTCAAGCATCTTGTCCTCTTCCTCTTTGTTCTTCAAAATCAGCTTGAGATCCAAATATTTGTTTTTAAACTTCAAAATTTATGTTGTTATACCTCTGATGGTATCTTGAGCCGCTTCAGTCACCTTTAGCAGCTAGATTCTTAAGTCCTTATAGCCATCCACACAATGTTTTTTTAAGGCAATCATTTTCATATGTCAGACTAGTGATGTATCATTTTTTATTCTCAGGGTTGAAACACCTTGAATGGAAGGAAATGCATTTCATCCCCTATTTCCTTTAGGAGTATTGGTGAATAACTTCAGAACAAAGATAGAACTCAACAATCTAGGATACCTAGGGAACGAAGGTGACGCGAAAAACGAAGAAATCTGATCTGGGCGTCCCAGGCGACACGCGCCAGGATCCCTGGTATCTCCCGCGACGCGCGGGAGACGTTCAGGTGACGTGTCACCGTTTCACGCCATGTGGCAACCCTACACTTGTGACCAGGCTGACCTAGCCTAGCTAGGTGTCTCAGGTGCCATGCGAGCGAGGTTCAGGAATCCCGCACGACGCGCGGGGGAGGTCAAATTCGGGTATAAATAGAGCAGCGTGGGACTGAGTTCGTTGCTCAAAATCGATCGAATTTACTGATCGTATACTCCCTCTATCCCCGTTTCTCTGCGAAAACCCCCCTAAACCCCTAAACCTGCGAAACGCTGCCCGCTATAAGTATCTTAACCCCCGATCACTAATTCACTATCCTACCCGATTTAGGACCAACGCATGTCAAGACTCTGTCCGACTAAGTCCGTTGGAATCCTATCTCGTGTTGTATGGACACCCTACCCGATCGATCTAGAATCGCCAACGCATGTCTAGGCTCTGCCTGACTAAGCTCGTTGGAGTTCTGTCGTGTGTTGTATGGTTAAAGTGACTTTGGTTAGTTTACTAACACATGTGCATTGTATGTTTTAATAGAAATTCCAGGAAGTAATCAGGAATTATCACCAGAAAAGCCGTAGGAATACCTAAGTTTTCAATGTGAGTCATTCTCTTTTTCTCAAATGCTTTTATAAAACCTTAAATGTTTTCAATTATACTTACAGTGATCAAATCTTTGTATTCTATAATCACCTGCCAGTATGTGGGGTTTTGTATACACTACTTATCAAGCGTCGCCATTGGACAACGGGTTAGCCAATGAGTGATATGACCATAGTCACAAATCCGGTCGAGTGATAAATACTGAATGAGTAATTTGGGTGATATAAACATTGTAATCGCTCTTAGTACTGTAAAGTATAATAGTGTGTCATTTTATAAAATGGAATGAACTCGCCAGTATTTCTTACTGATAAAATGTTTTTAAAACGCGTTTCAGGTAACTTAATGTGAAGCTAATAGAAGTCAACTGGAGAGCACTGAAGGCTTAGAAAAGTGGCTATAAAAGTTACCTAAATAAAAGGAGTTTACGTTTTTCATAAATTAGGGTTTACCCCTATGAATGTATTGTAAGGGAAACATGGGTGTTATCTCATTTGTTTAATATAAAAAATATGGTGTTTTGAAACTCTGATAATATTTCCTAACTACGATCCTAATGTTTTAATTCCGCTGCCAAATTAACAAACACCAGTACCACCTGTCTGCAGTTCTCGCAGCTCCCGCTCCCGGGTAGGGGTCGAGGGTTGCGATAGAAGGTGGTATTAGAGCTATGCCACTAATTTAAGCCATTTAGGTGTTCTTTTGAAATACCTGAATTTTGACCAATTGTATTAGGAAATACCTGCAACTTCTATGTTACTCTGTGTAAATATATATTATTATCATGTGTTATTTTAATAACTTCTTTAGTTTTCAGTATGAGTGATCAGGGTACTTCTGACGCTTATCATCACCTACCTCATTCTCTCATGGATGAAGGAACATCCCAGCCAATCACCGTCTACACCACCGATTCCGAAGATATCTTTGTTTTCAAAGCCAAACCCGCAGAACCTTTCCCCCTAAAAAGAAAGGTTGGTTTAGTAGTGCCAAAGAAGAAAAGAGGAAAAGAATGAGATAAGCACAACAGCAAGCCATAGCAGTTAGAACTGAGAGAAATACCCAAAACCCAGAAGCTAGACCTTTATGGGAAGAAGAATTGGATAGACAGTTAGCTAATTTTCACCGTGTATGGAAATATAGGAGGAGAACCTAATTTCAACAAGTAGCAAATTCAGAACCACCGCTACTTCCTTTATTTCCTGACCAACCCATGAACCTAGAACAGAATCAGGAAAACCAATTTCCCATCCCAGCCTTTAATCCCAATGAGATACCTAGATTCCCAGCACCAAACCCTTTAGATCAGTGGTGGGCTAACAACTGGGCAATTCAGAACCTACTAGAAAACCCATTTCCCTATAAAGAACCAGTTCCACCTTACCCTAAACCAGTGCCAGCCCCAATACTACCCAGGGAACATGTGGAAGAACTTCGCCAGCTTGGAGATGAACTGGTGGAGGAAGGAAACCGAATTCGCCAAATCGGGGGGAAGCTCTTCTGAAAATATGACGAGCGAGAAATGCAGTTTTAAGAAATCAGTAGCCTAAAATATGTATATATATGTGTGTGTGTATTTTGTTACTTTGAAAAAAAAACAACTAAAACTAAAATAGACATAAAAGTAATATATATATATCACCCATAAAATATATATATATATCGATGCATAAGTTGATGCATATATATGAAAAGGATAAAAGTCGCAATTTCTCGACGATTTTGGTTCACTGTTGGTGGCTTTATTATTTAATTTACTCTGTGATATTAATACCTAATAAATGTTTACCATTCAGATGTCAAACGGAGTAAATCAGGAAATCCAGAATAACAATAATAACGAGGTCCAAGTAGATAAAAGTGCTATTGAACACATAGTGGCCCAAGGAATCATAGATGTTATGCCCTATATTATCGATACTATTAAAAAGGCAGAAAATAATGACTCCAGAAACGGAAATAAACAAATACCCACTGAATCAAATCGCACCGTGAATGGAAATCCTGAATTGTTAATCCAAGCTCCAATTCCAAAAAGAAGAAGAACCATCTCATATGGTTGTTCTTATAAAAAATTCTTATCATGCAAACCGATAGAATTCTCAGGCAATGAAGGAGCTATTTTAGCCTTGCGCTGGATAGAAAGACAGAAGCAGTCCTAAATATAAGTAAATGTGCAAATGAAGATAAAGTCATGTATGTTTCTAATCTTTTTAAAGATGCAGCTTTAGAATGGTGGAATACCATTCTTCAGTCAAGAGGAAGTGACATGGTTTACAGTATGGAATGGAACAACTTTAAGGAAATATTTGAAAGGAAATTCTGTCCTCCTAATGAAAAGGAAAAAATTGCTAACAATTTATAAATCATAGAATGATCGGGGTAGATTGCAGAGAATATACTACCACATTCTTTGAATATGCAAGAATTGTACCAACCATGGCCTCACCAGAACCAGTATTGATATCCCGTTACATCTGGGGATTAATTAGTGAGACCAAACACGTAGTCAAAGCAGCTAGACCACAAACCATAGAAGAAGCAGTAGAAATAGCAAACACCTTGACAGATGAATTGGTACGTACACAAGAAGAAAACCAGAAAAGGAACCTAGCCCAAAGGATCACCCAGGAACTATATTATGGTAATTCCCACCGCGGAAAAGGGGTAAATTCTTCTTCACCCCCATGTAAGTACTGCAAAAGAAACATTCAGGAAAATGCTCTATATACTGCAACTTTTGCAAAATATCAGGGCATAAGAGAAAGACTGCAGAAAGAAAGCTAACCTTGGTAGAATATGCTATAACTGTGGAGAAGCTGGTCATATCAAACCGAACTGTCCGAAACTAGCTCTAGCAGCAACCAACAAAGCGAAGACGAGGAAGGACCCAAGAGAAATGCCAGAGCATTCGTGCTGACCGCCGAGGAAGCCAAGATGATTCCGGATGTGATTGCCGGTACGTTTTTAGTTAATGATGTTTATGCAAAAGTATTATTTGACTCTGGTGCAAACTAAAGTTTCATGAATACTTCCTTCTGCAATTTTCTTAATCAACCATTAACTAAACTTCACCAAGACTGTCTGGTGGAAACGGCAAATGGATCTTCTATCAAAATAAGCGAGGTCCTGAAGGAGCAAAGATATAAATTTTAAGTCATAATTTTACTGCTACTTTTTTCCCATGAATCTAGCCGGATTCGATGTCATGTTAGGAATGGATTGGTTGGTAGCCAATCAGGCCCAAATATTATGTGATCAAAAGTCTGTAGAAGTAAATGTGCCATCCAATGAAAGGATCACTATTAAGGGAGACAAGTCAACAAGGGCAACAAAGTTCATCTCTGTGATGAAAGCTGCAAGTTATATATGGAAAGGAGGAATAGTGTATATTATTCCATAATCATTAAGACCAAAGGAAAAGAATTAAAATGATATTTCCGTAATTTCTGAATTCTCTGATGTTTTCCCAGAAGAGTTGCCTGGATTACCGCCAAATCAAGAGGTTGAATTTAGAATTCACCTAATACCAGGAACACACCGATTGCCAAAGCACCCTATCGCCTAGCACCGACGGAGATGCAGGAATTGAAGAAATAGCTGGATGAATTACTAGAGAAAGGTTTCATACACCCTAGCTCATCACCATGGGGAGCACCAGTGTTGTTTGTCAAGAAGAAAGACAGATCAATGCGTATGTGCATTGATTACCGAGAATTGAACAAAGTGACAATAAAAATCAGTACCCGTTACCAAGAATTGACGATTTGTTCGACCAACTCCAAGGAGCCCGATTCTTTTCTAAGATCGACTTACGCTCAGGATACCATCAGTTGAAAGTACAGGAAGAAGACATTCCTAAAACTGATTTCAGGAAAAGGTACGGTCATTATGAATTTACAGTCATACCATTTAGTTTAACCAATGCTCCAGCTGCATTTATGGACATGATGAACAGGATATGTAAACCGTACCTGGATAAATTCATAATTGTCTTTATAGATGATATTCTAATTTACTCTAAGATTTAGGAAGATCACGCAGAGCATTTGCATATACTCTTGTCATTGTTTGAGAAAGGAAAAGCTTTATGCGGAATTCCAAAATGTGAATTTTTACAAAAAGTTCAATTTCTTGGACATCTGGTAAACCACGAAGGAATTCATGTGGATCCCACAAAGATCGAAGCAATTACCAAATGGAAGGTCCCAGAATCACCAACGGAAATCAGAAGTTTTCTTGGATTGGCAGGATATTATAGACGTTTTATTCAAGGTTTTTCTAGAATAGCCATTCCGTTAACCAAGCTAACTTGCAAGTCAGTTAAGTTTGAATGGCGGGGGCGCACAAGAAAGAAGTATTAGGATTTTGAAGCAAAAGTTAACCAACGCACCAATACTCGCTTTGCCAGAAGGAACTGAAGACTTTGTAGTTTATTGTGATGCGTCTAAGTTAGGATATGGATGTGTGCTGATGCAGCGTCAAAAAGTAATTGCTTATGCCTCTAGACAACTTAAGAAACATGAAGAAAATTATACCACCCATGATCTAATTAGGAGCAATAATTTTTGCCCTTAAGATTCGGAGACACTATCTTTACGGTAATAAATTTGTTGTATTCACTGATCATAAAAGTTTTAGATATGTCTTTGGACAAAAGGAATTAAACATGAGACAGAGGCGATGGATGGAAATCCTTAGTGATTATGATTGTGATATCCAGTATCATGCAGAAAAGCTAACGTAGTAGCTGATGCTTTAAGTCGAAAGTATCATCAGAAGCCAAAAAGAGTACGCACTCTTAGACTAAACCTGCAGATAGATTTAAATAAGCAAGTTAAACAGGTTCAGGAAACAGCAATCAAGGACGATGCTGAAGGATTAAAAGGAATGATTAAAAAATTAGAGAAAGGAACAAATGGAATTTGGAGATTCCATAAGAACAGAATTTGGATCTCTATCCACAGAGACCTACAAAATCGAATTTTGGAGGAAGCCCATAAGACTAAGTATACAATGCATCCTGGAAGTGATAAGATGTATAAAGATTTAAGAAAGAATTTCTGGTGGATAGGAATGAAGAAGGATGTAGCAAACTACGTTGCAAAATGTCTAATCTGTTCACAGGTTAAAGCTGAACATCAGAAACCTTCAGGACTGTTGCAACAATTGGAAATGCCAATATGGAAATGGGAATTGATATCAATGGACTTTGTTACCAAACTTGTCACACCCCAACCGATGGCGGAATCATCGGCATAGTGGCACTAGGCGAATCAGATCGATCAAGAGATCCCATAACAGTCATTTCAAAGATAATAATCAACATTCAAGTATCCCATACTATCAAACTCAAATAACCTTCAAAACAACCATTACAATTCAACAAAATCTCTTAAACACAATCCAATTCGATCTCCCATAGATTTTATTACAAACCGTTCTAAAACAAACTAAATAAAACAAACTAATCTAAGCACGCAACATCCAAGGCATCCAAGCTGATGATCCTCAACCTGTTACATACGTTAAAATACAAGTCAATACAATTAAGTAAAGGTGAGCATACGAGTTTGAATAATACTAGCATAGTCGAGAAAGCGTTTACGAAACAATCTAATTACATATCATGATACACCAAAACATTTAACATAACATAGGCTCATTCCTCATGCTAACTACCGTGAAAAGGCTTGCGCGACCATCCTAACTAGACCCTGTCGGGTGTTAGCCAAACTATAGTACCATACTAGCTAAGGAGGCAAGTTAACGAAAATAAGTCCTAGTCACATGTTTCTAGTATCACGTATCGAGTATATACAATCAGATTATTCGCGTGTGATAAACAGTTTTGATTTGTGAAGTGATTTTGATATAGGAACGTATGTAACACCCAAAAAGTGTGTTAAAGCGAAAATGGGTCAAGTATACTCACTATGGGTGCGTTTAGATAAGACTTGGGATTGAGAAGAGTTACGGAGTGCGCCGGATCAGCCTATAAACGAACAGAAGTACATCAACCTTCCGAAAAGCCGAAACGGTGAAGTTTGAGTTGAGCAGTAGCCAATTCGGGCGAATGTGTGTAAACACAAAGTTCGAGCGAACTTGTAAGGTTTTGCTGAGTTGTGAATCAAGTTGGGCGAACTTGCAAGAAGTATTGCCTGAAAAGTCAAGTTCGGGCGAACTTGTATAGTTTCTTAAGAAACTATGCAAGTTCGGTCGAACTTGTAAGGATTCTGGTGGGAGTAGACCCAAGTTCGTCGAACTCGACCCAATATGGGTACAAGTTCGGTCGAACTTGACCTGGTGAGCTGTTGATTCTTGAGCGAACTTGATGTTCTTGGGTCCAAAATCTTGCGTTTTCGCGTCGTTTGTTGAGGAAATCGAGTGTTCATCCCTCCAACCCTGTGCTACTGAGCAAACTTAGGTCGGATAGGTCTTTTAGAGCTGTTTTAGCCGTTTTACAAAAGCCTGGGCTAATCTGGGCGAACTCGGGGTTCGTTCGGATTAGTCCGGCTTGTGTAAACCAACATAAACGTCCTTGTGCTTCCAGATCTAAGATCTTGAATGATAAATGCTTCGTTTCATATCAGAAAATGAACAAAACATCATCAAAGTCTGTATTTTGTGTCAAAATCAAGGTTTTTAAAAGGTTTACTCAGATCTAAACATAGATCTGAGTGGAAAACAAAAGTTTTATGGAAAAAGATGAAGATTTTCGTAAACAGAGAAGATTTGATGAAAACGAAGGCAATGCCTTGTGCCAAAATCGTTGTAAACCTTTGTAAAACGTTGATAAACATCGTTGCAGTTGAAATCGGCTTGATTCTTACTTAGCAAACAGAGGGTTTCGGTTTCGGAAGCTCAGAGCGAAGTTGCAGCAAGTTCAAATGAGAGAATGGGGCTGACTATTTATAGGCGAAGGCAAAAATGGAGGCTGGTGAGGTCAAGTTCGGCCGAACTTGTACAAAATTGTACAAGTTCGCATGAAATTGTGGAGTCTTTAGAGGTTATTAGTCAAGTTCGGCCAAACTTGCTGAGTCCTTAGAGGCTCAGACAAGTTCGAGCGAACTTAGAGGAGAAAAGGAATGTCCAAGTTTGGCCAGTCAAGTTCGGCTGAACTTGGTATCACCAAGTTCGAGCGAACTTGACCCAAAAGTTGGATTTTCCTCGTTTATTTCGCGTTAAGAGTTCGTTTGGCTATTCGGTTCGTATTAGTAGTTATATTAAACGTTATAGTAAAGCCTTAAGCATTATACTTGGTATAATAGTGTGATTTAGCGATTCGAGAGTGCGAGAGCGATGCGATAGCGAGCGTAATCATAATCATAAACACATATAACACATAAATAATATAAAACCACATAAATAATTGTGATTTTCGATGCGATGAGATTAGCGATGCGATTTAATAAGCGATTAGATGCGATATGACATATATACTCATAATTAGTTAACATAAACTTTATTAATAAGCGAATCTCGGATTTACAAAGGATACAATCGATAACAAAGAAAAAGATAAAAAACGAATTTCTGAGTTGTTACAGTCTCCCCTACTTTAGGGAATTTCGTCCCCAAATTAAGCAGTGGCCGTAACAAAAACATGTGGATCTTTCGTTTTCATATCACTTTCGAGTTCCCAAGTGAACTCGGCGCAGCATTTGCATTCCCATCGGACCTTCACGATAGGTATGCAAGAGCGTTGAAGTTTCTTGGTCTCCCGATCCATGATTTCAACGGGGTTTTCCATGAAATGGAGCGTCTCGTTGATTTGCAGATCTTCGAGAGGGGCATGCAGATTTTCTTCGACTAGGCACTTTTTAAGATTAGACACGTGGAAAGTCGGATGTATATTATTAAGTTCCTCCGGCAGTTCGAGTCGGTAAGCCACTTTGCCGATCCTTTCCAGAATCTTAAAGGGTCCTACGTATCGTGGTGCCAGCTTTCCTTTCTTTCCGAAGCAGACCACTCCCTTCCAAGGTGCAACCTTTAGGAGTACGTGATCTCCCACTTCGAATTGCAGGGGCTTGCGTCGTTTGTCGGCGTAACTCTTTTGGCGACTCCGAGCTTTCAAGAGATTGTCTCTGATTTGGAGGATCTTGTCGGTTGTTTCTTGAATTAGCTCGGGACCGGTGATTTGTGCTTCTTCGATCTCGTGCCATGCAATAGGCGATCGACATTTTCTTCCATACAATGCCTCAAAATGAGCCATTTGAATGCTGGTATGATGACTATTATTGTACGAGAATTCGATTAAAGGTAAATGCGTATCCCAGTTACCACCGAAATCTATGATGCACGCACGAAGCATGTCTTCGAGGGTGCGGATCGTGCGCTCAGTCTGACCGTTGGTTTGAGGGTGAAAAGCGGTACTTAGATGAAGCGTAGTACCGAGAGCGATTGACAGGTCTCTCAGAGATGCGAGGTAAAACGACCGTCGCAGTCAGAAATGATGTCACGAGGCGTCCCGTGTCGACAAATGACTTCGTCGGTATAGATTCGGGCTAACGTTCGACCTTAAAGTCTTCTCGTATAGCAATGAAGTGCGCGGATTTAGTAAGACGATCAACGATAACCCAAATGCTATCGTGACCGGATGAAGTGCGGGGAAGTTTGGTAACGAAGTCCATAGCTATACTCTCCCACTTCCACATCGGGATTTCGGGTTGTTCGAGTAAGCCAGAGGGCCTTTGATGTTCGGCTTTAACTTTCGAGCAAGTTAAGCATTTTGAGACGTACAAGGCGTATCCTTTTTCATGCCCGGCCATCAATACTTAGGACGAAGGTCCTGGTACATTTTGTCGGCACCGGATGAATGGAATACGAGATTTATGAGCTTCGGTCATTAGTAACCCACGAAGGTTATCACGACTAGGAATCCAAATGCGATTGAGATAATATAAATGCCATTAGGCTTAGATACAAGCTGAGTTTCGGCACCACATTTCATTTCTTCTTTCAAAGTATTCTCGTTAAAGCAAACAAATTGAGCGGAGCGAATCATGATTTCGAGATCATTCAAAGCTTGAGAGTCACGAACACTATACACATAGCTTCGTCGACTTAGAGCATCGGCGACGACATTTGCTTTGCCGGGATGGTAGCGCATCTCGCAATCGTAATCGTTGAGAAGTTCAAACCATCGTCGTTGTCGCATGTTTAGTTCTTTTTGGTTAAAGATATGTTGTAAGCTCTTATGGTCGGTGAAGACCGTACACTTTGTACCGTAAAGGTAGTGTCGCCATATCTTCAATGCAAAAACAACTGCACCGAGTTCGAGATCGTGGGTTGTGTAATTCTTCTCGTGGATCTGGAGTTGGCGAGACGCATACGCGATAACCTTGTGTCGTTGCATAAGCACACAACCAAGACCAAGGTTAGAGGCATCGCAGTAAACAACGAAATCGTCGTTTCCATCGGGTAAAGCTAGCACGGAGCGTTGCATAGCTTACGCTTGAGAGTTTGAAAAGCTTCCTCTTGTTTAGAATCCCAAACAAAAGGTTGGTCCTTATGAGTCAAAGCGGTAAGCAGAACGGCGATTTTAGAAAAGTCGGCGATGAATCGACGGTAATAACCCACCAATCCAAGAAATGAACGGATTTCGAAGCATTCTTCGGTGTAATCCAACTCTTGACGGCTTCAATCTTTGCAGGGTCGAAGTGAATTCCTTGACTATTAACGATGTGACCGAGAAATTGGACTTCTTCGATCCAGAATTCACATTTAGAGAACTTAGCATAAAGGCGATTTCCTTGAAGAAGTTTGAGGACTAAACGGAGATGACGCGCGTGTTCGTCTCTCGACTTCGAATAGATAAGGATATCATCGATGAAAACAATGACGAAACGATCCAAGAAAGCTTTACACACACGGTTCATCAAATCCATGCCGCGGGTGCATTTGTAAGACCAAAAGGCATGACCACGAATTCGAAATGGCCATAGCGAGTACGAAAGGCGGTTTTCGGAACGTCTTCTTCCAATACGCGCAATTGATTATAGCTGGAACGTAAATCGATCTTAGAAAAACAAGTAGCACCTTGTAGCTGATCAAATAAGTCATCGATACGAGGAAGAGGATAGCGGTTCTTTATCGTAAGCTTATTAAGTTCACGATAATCGATGCACATTCGGAACGATCCATCCTTCTTTTTCATGAAAAGGACGGGTGCACCCCAAGGGAAGTGCTCGGGCGTATGAAACCTTTATCAAGAAGCCTCTTGAAGTTGGCTTGATAGCTGCCATTTCGGATGGTGCGAGACGATAGGGAGCTTTAACAACGGAAGTAGCACCTGGAATCAAATCGATACGGAATTCAACATCTCGAGTAGGGGGTAAACCGGGTAAATCGTCGGGAAAGACTTTAGGAATTCACAAACAATGGGAACATCTTTATAAGTCTTCTTTTCTTTCTCCGGGTTCACGATATGAGCGAGGAAAGCAACACATTGCTTTTGCAGGCATTTGTGTGCTCGAGTACATGACAAAAGCATTAACTTCTTTGAGGGAGTTTCTCCGTATACATGAAGTGGATCACCGTTAGGAAGAGGGAAACAAATTATCTTATCGAAGCATACAACTTCAGCATGGTTTTCACAAAGAAAATCCATACCTACTATGATATCGAAGCTACCTAACTGCATAGGTATGAGATTGATCGAGAAGGCATGGTTGTTGAGATCGAGGGAACAACCACGTAAGACGGAATTGACGGTAACGGTTCTTCCGGTGGCGACTTCCACATCGAAAGTCTTTGGGAGTTTAGCGCGTTTACATTTTAAAACCTTTTGAATTCTAACGATACAAAACAATTCGCACCAGTATCAAATAAACATGAAGCATAAATACCATTAACGAGAAACGTACCATTGACAACATTGTTGTCATTCTGAGCCTGGCGATGGTTGAGATTGAAGGTTCTGCCACGTGTAGCTTGTGGTTGCTGCTGCTGCTGCGGCGGCTGAGGCTGCGGTGCTTGGGTGCTCTTGCTTGACAGGACTGATTCGGACAGGCATTGGCGAAATGATTCGGATCACCACACACATAGCACACACAATCCTTTGGTGCTTGCTGCTGATTGGCTTGAGGAGGAGCGGGTAAAGCTGGAGCTGCTGGAGCCTGAGGAGCTGGCTGGCGAGGACCTGATCGGCAACTCACAGTAAAATGGCCGTAGATATTGCAGTTTGTGCAAAAACGGACAGTTGCCACCAACGGCATGATGATAAGTGCACTTGGGGCACAAGGGTGAGGTTCGGTATACGCACGCTTAGCTGGGGGTGCGTTCGAAGCGGTTGAGGGTTCGCTGGAGCTGCGAGGGCATAGTTCTTGCTCGGGTTTCCTCTTTTGCGTCCCTGACACTTTCCCTTTGGTTCATTTGATGATTCGGTAGCTGCGGTTGGTTCGACGACGGCTTGATTGGCGACTTTAACAGAGTTCTTGAAATAACCATCCATAACTCGCTGATCGTTGATCTCAGCGGTGAGCATGAAGGTTTCCTCGATGGTTGTAGTATGAGCGACTTTCATGAAACTTGCAACACACTCGGGTAAACCACGGATGTACTTGTTGATAGCTTTCTCCGTCGTATCAACCTGGCTGGGACAAATGATGCTCAAAATCTTAAACCGAGCAGTAAAACTAGCATTATCGGGACCATCTTGTTTGATACCCCAAAATTCATTCCCGAGCTTTTGCATTTCATGCGGAGGACAGAACTCTTTCATCATTACTTCTTTGAGTTCCTCCCAAGATAGATTGTAGGCTTCATCATTTCCACACTTGTTTCTTTCAGCTGTCCACCAGTCGAGAGCACGGGACTGGAAGACTCTGGTGGCGTTCACGGTGCGGAGGTCATCGGGGCATCCACTTTGCCTAAAAGTGACCTCAATAGCATCGAACCATGGAAACATAGAAGTCGATCCGTCATTGCCCGTGAAGGCGAGAGGTGCACAAGCCTTAAAGTCCTTGAAGCTGAATCGCGGCTTGGGATTCTCAGTTTTTGAGTCAACTGATGAGTTACTGCTCACGGCATTAATTTATGAGACGATTTGCGGGATGACTTTTGCCACTTCCTTGGCGACTAGTGAAGCGACGCGCTTGTTGTCGCTGTGGCGTTGAGTAGTACGACGAGTATAGATCCGAGTGACGACATCTACACAAAGATTTGGATTAGACGAGATTCGATTATAATAGAGTTAAGTTTAAAATATTTATTATAATTATTCATACAAGGCACAAAAACACATAAGCACGCATCCACATAAGCACATAAGCACGTAAGCACATAAGCACATATTTGCACGTATTCACCTTCTAATAGTAACAATGCGTAGTGCGATATGAGATGCGAGATAAAAGCGAGATATAAGCGATATATAGCGAGATATAAGCGATATATAAGCGAGATAAGCGAGATAATACCACGTATGAAACACGTATGGGCTCATAAGCGTAATCGAGTTAAGCGATTAGTTTAGTTGGTGTATTAATTAGCGTTTTAGATTATGAGAGCTGTGCGTGTAGTGCATGCGTTTAGGGAGCGTAAAGTGATAAAGCGAGATATTGATAATGTGAGAAATAAATAACACGAGAAATAAATAAAGCGAGAAATCGAATAAAGCGAAAATTCTCAAAAAATTTTAAACACATAAATAATAATAAACTCGATGATGCGTAAATCGATGATATAGGCTTAAATCAATTGGGAGTGTCCGGGGTTTTGAGACATTTTACACGCCAAAGTGATTTGACTACCCTTTGCATTTGGACCCACGCTTTGGCCTAATAGATAAACGCCCTCACCGCAAGCGGCTAGCGACGTTTACCCTTCCAGTTAATACGTGTTCCAAACCATTGGCATAACCGAGACTTTGGTGAGATTGAAAATCGAAGCACGGAATTAGTTATTAAGATGCGGGTTTCACCCCTAACTTAACAAGATCATTCCTAGTTGTGGCCACGCTCACCGATCACATCGGGTGTTCCACTAGATAGAAAGGGAGATGTCCGTCGAGGTTTGGATGTCACTCGTAACTCAACAAAGATATCTCGTGCGAGAGAATGTGCAGAGTGAATGATCTCATCGAGAGTTCTCGGTTTTCACACCTATTCTCGACTTGATCACTCGTTTTGTGTGATACGAGCGTTACCAAGCGTGTTTATTGTATTAGCCTTAGGAAAGGCGCATTTAAGCATTTATGGCAAGTAGTTTAACATTTAAGTCAAAGATAGGTCAATCGGGTACTTAAACATGCTACTAGGTCGAATCATGGCAATTCTACCTATTATCCTAAGGTTATGGGCTCTGATACCAATCTGTCACACCCCAACCGATGGTGGAATCATCGGGGTAGTGGCACTAGGCGAATCAGATCGATCAAGAGATCCCACACCAGTTATTTCAAAGATAATAATCAACATTCAATATCCCATACTATCAAACTCAAATAACCTTCAAAACAATCATTACAATTCAAAATAATCTCTTAAACACAATCCAATTCGATCTCCCCTAGATTTTATTACAAACCATTCTAAAACAAACTAAATAAAACAAACTAGTCTAAGCACGCAACATCGAAGGCATCCAAGCTAAAGATCCTCAACCTGTTACATAAGTTAAAATACAAGTCAATACAATTAACTAAAGGTGAGCATACGAATTTGAATAATACTAGCATAGTCGAGAAAGCGTTTGCGAAACAATCTAATTACATATCATGATACACCAAAACACTTAACATAACATAGGCTCATCCCTCATGCTAACTACCGTGAAAAGGCTTGCGCGACCATCCTAACCAGACCCCGTCGGGTGTTAGCCAAACTATAGTACCATACTAGCTAAGGAGGCAAGTTAACGAAAATAAGTCCTAGTCACATGTTTCTAGTATAACGTATCGAGCATATACAATCAGATCATTAACGAAAATAAGTCCTAGTCACATGTTTCTAGTATAACGTATCGACCATCCTAACTAGACCCCGTCGGGTGTTAGCCAAACTATAGTACCATACTAGCTAAGGAGGCAAGTTAACGAAAATAAGTCCTAGTCACATGTTTCTAGTATAACGTATCGAGCATATACAATCAGATCATTCGCGTGTGATAAACAGTTTTGATTTGTGAAGTGATTTTGATATAGGAACGTATGTAACACCCAAAAAGTGCGTTAAAGCGAAAATGGGTCAAGTATACTCACTGTGGGTGCGTTTAGGTAAGACTTGGGATCTGAGAAGAGTTGCGGAGTGCGCCGGATCAGCCTATAAACGAACAGAAGTACATCAGCCTTCCGAAAAGCCGAAACGGTGAAGTTTGAGTTGAGCATAGCCAAGTTCGGGCGAACTTGTGTGTAAACACACAAGTTCGAGCGAATTTGTAAGGTTTTGCTGAGTTGTGAATCAAGTTCGAGCGAACTTGCCTAATTTCCAAGGAAATTACGCAAGTTCGGACGAACTTGCAAGAAGTATTGCTTGAAAATCAAGTTCGTGCGAACTTGTATAGGATTCTGGTGGGAATAGACCAAGTTCGATCGAACTTGACCAATATGGGTATAAGTTGGGTCGAACTTGACGTGGTGAGCTGTTGATTCTTGAGCGAACTTGATGTTCAATCTTGCGTTTCGCGTCGTTTGTTGAGGAAATCGAGTGTTCATCCCTCCAACCCTGTGCTACTGAGCAAACTTAGGTCGGATTGGTCTTTTAGAGCTGTTTTAGCCGTTTTAAAAAAGCTTGGGCTAATCCGGGCGAACTCGGGGTTCGTTCGGATTAGTCCGGCTTGTGTAAACCAACATAAACGTCCTTGTGCTTCCAGATCTGGGATCTTTAATGTAAATGCTTTGTTTCATATCAGAAAATGAACAAAACATCATCAAAGTCCATATTTTTGTGTCAAAATCAAGGTTTTTAAAAGGTTTACTCAGATCTAAACATAGATCTGAGTGGAAAACAGAAGTTTTATGGAAAAAGATGAAGATTTTCGTAAACAGAGAAGATTTGTGAAAATGAAGGCAAAGCCTTGTGCCAAAATCGTTGTAAACCTTTGTAAAACGTTGATAAACATCGTTGCAGTTGAAATCGGCTTGATTCTTACTTAGAAAACAGAGGGTTTCGGGTTTCGGGAGCTCAGAGCGAAGTTGCAGCAAGTTCAAATGAGAGAATGGGGCTGACTATTTATAGACGAAGGCAAAAATGGAGGCTGGTGAGGTCAAGTTCGGCCGAACTTGTACAAAATTGTACAAGTTCGCGCGAACTTGTGGAGTCTTTAGAGGTTATTAGTCAAGTTCGGCCGAGCTTGTTGAGTCCTTAGAGGCTCAGACAAGTTCGAGCGAACTTAGAGGAGAAAAGGAATGTCCAAGTTGGCCAGTCAAGTTTGGCTGAACTTGGTATCACCAAGTTCGAGCGAACTTGACCCAAAAGTTGGGTTTTCCTCGTTTATTTCGCGTTAAGAGTTCGTTTGGCTATTCGGTTCGTATTAGTTAGTTATATTAAACGTTATAGTAAAGCCTTAAGCGTTATACTTGGTATAATAGTTTAGCGATTCGAGAGTGCGAGAGCGATGCGATAGCGAGCGTAATCATAATCATAAACACACATAACACATAAATAATATAAAACCACATAAATAATTGAGATTTGCGATGCGATGAGATTAGCGATGCGATTTAATAAGCCATTAGATGCGATATGACATACATACTCATAATTAGTTAACATAAACTTTATTAATAAGCGAATCTCGGATTTACAAAGGATATATACAATCGATAACAAAGAAAAAGATAACAACGAATTCTGAGTTGTTAAAAAACTACCCAGGATACAAAGAGGTAATGATACAATCTGGGTGATTGTAGACAGATTAACCAAATCTGCTCATTTCTTACCAATGAAGGAAACTTTCAGTATGGAACAGTTAGCCAAGTTATATGTAAATGAAATAGTTTCATTACATGGAATTCATTTATCTATTGTGTCTGACAGGGACAACCGTTTTACTTCTCATTTTTGGACAAGTTTCCAAAAAGAAATTGAACTAGACTAAATTTAAGTACATCATATCATCTTCAAACAGACGGTCAAAGTGAAAGGACAATCCAATCAATGGAAGATATGCTTAGAGCCTGTGTAATTGATTTCAGAGGAAATTGGGATGAACATTTACCTTTGATAGAGTTTTCCTACAACAACAGTTATCATACCAGCATCAATGCTGCACCATTCGAAGCACTTTACGGACGAAAGTGTCGAACCCCAGTATGTTGGGCAGAAATTGGAGAAAAGCAACTAGCATGTCCTGAAATTGTGCAAGAAATAACTGACAAGATCATTCAAGTCAAGGAAAGACTGAAAGCAACCCGGGATCGTCAAAAAAGTTATGCAGATAACAGACGTAAACCTTTGAAATTTCAAGTCGGAGATAAAGTGCAATTGAAAGGCTCACCATGAAAAGGAGTTGTAAGATTCGGTAAGAAAGGAAAACTAAGCCCAAGGTACGTTGGACCTTTTAAGATTATCAAACGAATAGGGTCAGTAGCTTACCAGCTACAATTGCCAGAGGAAATGGCAGGAATACATGATGTATTCCATGTATGTAATCTCAAGAAATGTTTAGCAGATGAATCACTAGTAATACCTCTTCAAGATGTGGAGGTAAATGAGAAGCTTAAGTTTGTAGAGAAACCTATTCAGATTGAAGATAGAGAGATCAAGAATCTCAAGCGTAAGAGATTAGTTCAGGCCAAAGTAAAATGGGATTCAAAGAGAGGACCAGAATACACATGGGAGCTAGAGTCAGAAATGCAAAGGAGGTATCCACAACTATTCCAATGAATCTCGAGGACGGGATTTAACCAAGGTGGGGAGGATGTAACAACTCTCCATAACACCCTAAAACCGAGCCAAACGACTAACGGACACGCACAGCAAGGCCCGACGCGAAAAAACGAAGAAATCTAATCTGGGCGTCCTAGGTGACACGCGCCAGGATCCCTGGCATCTCCCGCGACGCGCGGGAAACGTTGGGTGACGTGTCACCGTTTCGCGCCATGTGGCAACCCTACACTTGTGACCAGGCTGACCTAGCCTAGCTAGGTGTCTCAGGCGCCACGCGAGGGAGGTCTAGGAATCCCACGCGACGCGCGGGAGAGGTCAAATTCGGGTATAAATAGGCAACGTGGGACTGAGTTCGTTCTCAAAATCGATCGAATTCTCTGATCGTATACTCCCTCTATCCCCGTTTCTCTGCGAAAACCCCCCTAAACCCCTAAACACGCGAAACGCTGCCTGCTGTAAGTATCTTAACCCCCGATCACTAATTCACTATCCTACCCGATTTAGGACCAACGCATGTCAAGGCTCTGCCCGACTAAGTCCGTTGGAATCCTATCTCGTGTTGTATGACACCCTACCCGATCGATCTAGAATCGCCAAATCATGTCTAGGCTCTGCCTGACTAAGCTCGTTGGAGTTCTGTCGTGTGTTGTATGGTTAAAGTGACTTGGGTTAATTTACTAACACATGTGCATTGTATGTTTTAATAAAAATTCCAGGAAGTAATCAGGAATTATCGCCAGAAAGGCCGTAGGAATACCTAAGTTTTCAATGTGAGTCATTCTCTTTGTCTCAAAAGCTTTTGTAAAACCTTAAATGTTTTCAGTTATACTTACAGTGATTAAGTCTTTGTATTCTACAATTACTGCCGGTATGTGGGTTTTGTATACACTACTTATCAAGCGTCACCATTGGACAACGGGTTAGCCAATGAGTGATATGACCATAGTCACAGATCCGGTCGAGTTACAAATACTGAATGAGTAATTGGGGTGATATAAACATTGCAATCGCTCTTAGTACTGTAAAGTATAATGGTGTGTCATTTATAAAATGGAATGAACTCGCCAGTATTTCTTGCTCATAAAATGTTTTTAAAACGCGTTTCAGGTAACTTAATGTGAAGCTAATAGAAGCCAACTGAAGAGCATTAAAGGCTTAGAAAAGTGGCTATAAAAGTTACCTAAATAAAAGGAGTTTACGTTTTTCATAAATTAGGGTTTACCCCAACGAATTATTGTAATGGAAACATGGGTGTTATCCCATTTGTTTAATATAAAAAGTACTGGTGTTTTGAAACTCTGATAGTATTTCCTAACTACGATCCTGATGTTTTAATTCCGCTGCAAATTAACAAACACCGGTTTCGCAGCTTCCGCTCCCGGGATAGGGGTGGGGTTGCGACATACAAGTTCTTGGAGCTTATTTAGTAATGGATTGCAACCGTGAGAAAATGGGTTAGATTCTAGGTGAAAAATAGTTCGTAAGGACCCCAAGGTTTTCCTTTTACACAGTGTGAGGAAAGAGAGGTGATAACTGATAAGTTACCAACCCATGTGGATTCTCGTCCTTTTCGATTTTATTAATAATTTGTCTTCAAAAGACAAGCTAGTTAACCCACCAACATAATTTTATAATTCAACAACTGATGTATTTTTTGATTTATAGCAATCCCAATTAAGGCAATACTTGGCAACATGACTTTCATCTTGTTGTCACACATACTTAGTTGTCTCTTCCATGTCTTTGCACTCAGTGCAAGAAATAAAACACACTTATCATAGGTGTCGGAGAGAACATTGGCATCCACTACAAATACAATATATTATTATTATTAATAATTACAAATCATGAAGAAATATACACTGTAAATAACAAAGCAGTTTTGTTTAAGTATGAAGATCATAAACTCATCTGAGCTTTCTAACAACACTCATAGACGCAATAAAACCTTTGTGTGGTCTCCTACATCTTTCAAGTTTGATGCTAAGTATTTACTGATTCCTTTTCCCATTCTGGATATGTTGATAACTTGAGAATTGAGATATATGGCTTCTTAATTACTTCTTAGAGATAACTTACACACTAAAAAACCTAGTGACACATAATATGCATACAAAAAGAAAAGGTAATAAAAGATAAGAGTTGGTGAAAGTTGTTTATATGTTCAACTATTTCTATCATGTTTATTATGTTTGGTGACATTTTATTATACTGTCGGCCACGTGTACAACCTACGAACGTGCCACATGGATTATTTAGGCAAAAAGCCGGTGACCAAACAATTATTTCGGCGCCCAATGTTCCGATTGAAATGTTGGCGACAATACAATCCTGCGGTTCACCGTGTAATTTTTTAAACATCTATAAAATGTAAAAGAAAAAACAGTCCCTTCCACCGATTAGGGAAACTCCATGAGCTTTAAATTAATTTTCGAGTTAAATGCTTGTTTGGTCCCCATTGGTTTGCGAAAATTGCAGATTTGGTCCATAATGGTTCATTAATTACACACTTGGTCCCAGTGGTTTCAATTTTTGCACTTAGGTGGTCGTTATGACTAACCCATGTTAACTTTCTCAGTTAAGTCTATGTAAAATTACCACACTACCCTTACTATTAAAAAACAAAAATAAATAAACACATTCTTCTTCTTCACCCTGATCTCTCTCTCTCTCTCACTTTCCTTTTATCTCTCTAAAATCACAAGACCACCGTCTCCCACCTCCACCACCGCCTCCACCATCGCCGCCTCCACCGCAGTCTCCTACCTTCTCTCAAGAAACAATCTTGAGAGGATGTTCTGCTTCATTCGATAACTATATATAAAACTCACTAATCATAATACATGAATTAGAAAAAAAACATAAAAATCTTAATGCAAAAAAGAATTCCCAAGCAGCCCCAATAACTTCTGCAGATGGTAAATATTTCAATCTTCTTTAAAAGACAATGGCCGTTAAAAGGTATCTTTACAATGTAATAGTAACACAGAGGCATTGATATTCACCATAATAGCCTTATATGAAACCTAACCCCATGAAGATTACAAACTCACTGGTTGCCAGGTCAAAATATATAGCCAATGACATTACCATCTTGCTCGCTACCGGTTGCCTTGTGAAAGCAAATTGAATCACATGACCATCTCAGGCACCGAGCTAAGATAAAGAAAATGTTATCTCTGTTAAAATGGACAAAATGACATTCAAAACACAAACGAAAAGCACACAGAAAAGATTAAAAGCTTTTTGATCAGACCAATCCGTTTGGTGTTGGATTATGTGGTTTGATGTTTGGAGTTGAAATGGTGATGTTTGGTTGTCTGTTTTGGTTAGTAAGCGACTTTGATTGTTTCGACTCTGGCGTGTGTTCAAAGTTGCTTGTTTCAGGTGTTCTTCAGGCGAAAGCCATTCAAGATTTAATTTCGGTTCTTGTTCTTGATAGGTGTGAATCTCTCCAAAGTGAGAGAGAGAGAGATCAGGGTGAAGAAGAAGGGTGTTTATTTATTTTTGTTTTTAATAGTAAGGGTAGTGTTGTAATTTTACATAGACTTAACTGAGAAAGTTAACATGGGTTAGTCATAAGGACCACCCGAGTGCAAAAATTGCAACCACTGGGACCAAGTGTGTAATTAATGAACCATTGGGACCAAATTTGCAATTTTTGCAAACCACAGGAACCAACCAACATTTAACTCTTAATTTTCAAAAGTTTAAATGAAATACTGAACAGAAAATTAATGAAACATTGAAAGTGTCCATTAATGGTTTGGTGGTGATTGGTCAAAAGATAAATAGAGGTCCCATTTCAAACCTCATTTCTTTCTTGTTTGATGGTGATAGTTAAGTCGAGTTTTTCTCATATTTATTGAGTTTTCTCTTGAATTGGTGTATACGCATTATACCTAGTGAAGATAATATGATCCGGGTGGTTTCGCTAGTGACACAATTAAACTCTAGTGGTCCATTATAATCCAAATTTGCCGTTATAAAAAAAAAGAAAATTATGTTAGCATGAAAATGACAATTGCTCTTTTGGTAAGTTGTAAAGAGGGTGTGGAATTTGCTCGTTTTAGTACGATACCATTCTGATTATAGAGTATAAGATTATTTTGTAGGAAATTAATCGTGGTTTTCAATTCATAAAATACTTTATTCTAATGTACTATTATGATATTTATTTAAAGGTGTGATTCGGTTTTGGTTTTGACTGAAGTACAAAATCAATTATTGAGTTTTTTCTGAGTACCAACATCTTGTCGATACCAAAATCAAACCGATAGCGACAAAACAATAATGGTACTGGCATTATTATGCAAGTTTATGGTCTTCGGCTTTAGTACTTGCCAGTTTTGGTATTCTTCATTAACTTTGTATTACTCTACCAAACCGCAATATTTAATTATAATTTGCTATTATGATTAGTTATTTTCATGACCGATATCCACTCTCATTTCTACCAAATCCTTGAATCGTGTTTCCCTTTTAAATAGAAAATTACTTTTGTTATATCATATCATAGCTTGAATGTTTTTAATTCGTACCTCGTTAAATATTGTTTAAATTAAATTCTTAAACATGTACAAAAGGCTTTAAACAAGACTAACGGAATGGAACGTGGCGTTATTTATGTTCTCATTAAGGTTTTATCAGACAGACAAACGAATGGTTCACAAACACAGAGTCGAACAAAATTTCATAGGAAGTTTTGCTCACTAAGGAAATGATTTTGTGTATTAATCTCATAAAATGAACAAAACCCAATGGTTCATGAACACAAAAGTAAATGGAATTTGGTGTTCGTGTTCGTGTTCATTCGACAGGGAAATGACTTTATGGGTGTTCTATGTTCTTTATTTAAAAACACAAACGAAAATAAACTATTTTAATAATAAAAAAATCAAAATTGTTAATTTCATGCATTACGTGTAATCAATCTGAATTATTTTTTAGAATGTTTTTAATATTTACATCGAGATAGATGGTAAACGGGTAACAAGCTGCACCGCTACCTCTTTTTGAATAACATAACAACGGCTAGTTTTGGGCCATGTGCGAGAGATGCCCCCAAAACATCTAGGGGCCCAAAGTTGTTTAAAACAAATATTATATATTTATATATATAGATTATTGTAGTATAAAATATACAAATTCAACTTTAGCTCAATGAATGCAAAAATTGCTTGTGAGTTGGTTGCTCTAGGTTCGACTCCCTCTGTTGTTATTTCGGTTTTTTCATGTTTTGTTTTTGTTTGGGGCTTCGGGCCTCAAGGGCTAATTTTTGCTTGATCATCCTGATTGCAATTTTTGCAAGCTTATTTTTTAGTTTTAATTCTGATTTTCACATCTAAATTTGGGTGTCCATAAATTTGTAAGTTCTTTTATTTTTTCTTTGCTTGTTGTCAAATCCAGAAAATAATAAAATAAACCTACTTGACACACTAACAATAGTATGAATGGAATTCAGGTTCGTGCCCACAGGGATACAGATTAATTAATTATGTCAAAAAGATTTTATCCAGATACGATTGTTTTGAAAGTGGGATTTTAATTTAATGTAAAGACAATTTTAACTTTTATAGATTAGAAAGAAAAGCTAATTAAAGTGGTTGGAAAATTCAGATGTTAAAAACTAATTTCAACACCAGGGCAATTTTAAATAATAGTTTGTATCAATACTAGATGTCACGCAGTTCGGACAACCACTCCTTCCAGTGTCTAACCAAGTGCAGTTCGCCGGTTAGAGCCAACCCGCTACTCTAAGCTCATGCCGTTCGGATTTTAGCATGCGGGTTGCATGATAGAAGTATCGATTATTATCAACAACTCACTCCGTTCGGAATATTTAATTATATTATATGATTCTATAATAAATCCAAATTCATAGACAAACTTGAACCATTATTTTTTCCTTTTATTAAAAATTAAAATCTGATTAAAGTTCTAAATCTTGATGAACTTTATTAGAAAAATTAATAAGTTGATTAGGTTTATTAACAATCTAATATTTTCCGGATCGAATCCATATAAAAACAAGAATCACACAAACAAACTACTAAAATAATCGAATCAAACGTGCTCGTTTCAAATAAGTTATAAACCAAATCAAAGAAAATAAACCCCAAATCAAAACCCTAAGGTTCTAGCATAGCTACAACAATCAAATCAAATAAGAAACAAATCATCCCAAATGAAAACTTACGAAACAAAGTGCTAAAATAGTTTGTTGTTCTAGAATTCACCCAAAAGAAAAATAACGTCTTCTTCGATCTCCACTGAAGGCGTCAAAAAATAATTTTTTTCAATGTTGCAGATTGTTCGTCCCCCTAGTTGATGATCATTCTTCTCTCTTTTTCTTTCAAATTTGTTATGCAACCATATGACCCACTTATAAATCCATTTAAGCCCATTAACAGTGGGTCATAATAATCCATCATATAAAAGCCCAAACTTTTCTACCTTTAACAAACTTGATTTTCTTTTGAAGCCTAACTTGTATGCAGATGATCTCTAGCTCGTCTCCAACACTTTTCTTTCTTGAAATGCATTGCGATGCTTTGCAACCGCTCCGTACCTACAAAACGCAGAGGTGTTCAAAAAACTCGTGGCTCGCAGCTCGCTCGAAAAAGGCTCGGCTCGAAATTGGCTCGGTTGTAAACGAGCCAGCTCGGCTCGTGAGCCGGCTCGATAAGGTATACATCCTTATTTTGTTGTCACATTGCTCAAAAAACAAAAACTAAGGGAGTGTATCCCTATAAAAGATGACAAAGTGAATGAACTATTTATACTTGCATATTTAGCTATTTGGTTAAATAAAATTGCAATTATGGCCTTAGTCTATGAAGAGTTTTATTTTTTTAGAGAATTTTAATTAGTAAATTTTGCGGTTTTTTGTTGGTTCGAGCTAGATCGAGCCGAGCTAGCTCGAATTTTAATCGAGTCGAGCTCGAGCCTCAAATCTTGGCTCGATTTAAAATTCGAGCTCAAGCCGAGCCAGCTCGAATTGAGTTCGAGCCGAGCTCGAGCTGGGTCTGGCTAGGCTCGAATCGGCTCGTTTACAGCACTAACAAAACGTTAAAAAACACCCAAAGTAGAGTCCGTTTCAAAAAAATATGTGTATTCCAAATTTATCAAAAAAATATGTGTATTCCAAATTTATGCTATATCCATGGTCTAAATGCCTAATATGCAATGGAAATATATGATAAAATATGTCTAAAAATGCATCTAACATGCTTCTCATTTATTTAATCATTTATGTAACAAACTTTACATGTTATCTTGTTTAAATTTGTAGGTTTTTTATTTACCAATTAACCATTTACAATATAAACTTAGAAGAACTCAATATTTAGTTCTATTAATTTATTTGTATGAAAAGATACGTATTTTCAAACTAATTTGGATATGTTTACACATATTACACTTCTTTTTACTATACTACTTTTGTTTTGTTTATTTATTTTAACAATTATCGCCGTATTTTGGTTTTTTGATATATGATTGATGAGTTTATATTATAGGGAGAGACCCCAACTTTTTTTATTTCGCACAAGGCCCAAATTTTTTTTATCATTCTCGGGGAAGGTCCTAAACAAAACTAAGTTTTTTAAAAACTACGTCCAAAGATCTCGGGGTCATAATATTACTATGTATGACCCTTTGAATTCGACTAAGTAGGTCCACATCCTCTGACGCCAAAAAACCAAAATATCAATAAATTAAGTACTTGATATAATTTTCTAAAGTACTTCAACATAGTAACCATACTTTAAGTACTTGATATAAATAAGTCAACGAATGTAAATGAACGCACATAAACAAATACATTATCGAACTTTTACGAACACAATTGATCAAATGCAATCTTTTTCATTTTCGTTCATTTTAAATCGAACGGAGTTCTTTGTTAATGTTTGTTCATTCCTTAAATACAAATCATCGAACTTATCGCCGAACACTTCATGAACTATTCACCAATTGTTTGATTCGATTACAACTCCACATCGACTTTATAAAATTACAAAACAATATATAATAAATACAAATGGTAATTAAAAGAAAACCCTAGAATTTTTTTTGCTATTAATTATATAATACTTTATCTCAAAACCCAAGTTTCTACATCTTATAATATTTACTAAATGCATGCTTTGTGAACACTGACTCAATATTATTATTTTATGGGTAGTAAATACAATACTTTGTTTGTTTTTTTGAACGGCAGTAAATACAATACTTCATTGAGTGTTTTGGGAGTTGAAAATTGTGGTTTATCTTAGAAGTTTATTTAAAAAAAGTATAGATCCTTGGTACTGTATTAAATGGCCCATTTTTCTTGCAAATTTGCAAAAATAGAGTGTCTGAATTTCGTTCCAAAATTTGATATATAAAATGTCCACGTGCGTTTTGTTGGTAAATATACATTACACACTACATTACCACTACATTAGCAATAGCCAAATGAGATTACACAAAATAAAGCCAAGTTAAGTCTCAAAATGAGATTACACCCAAAATAAAGCCAAGTTAAGTCTCATATTTACAAACCTAATTCATATCTATGTAAAACTCTATCCTCCTATATCTCTCGTTGAGAATGATACTTGTTCCTATTTTTAATATTAGTGAAATCACAAACCCACTTACAAAATAATTATTAAACAAATATAAGTAAAATTTATGAGGTTGAAGGAGAGAATGTCATGTGACATTATTTGGAGTCTTTTATTATAAGTTAGATTAGATTAGATTAAATTCAATAATAACTTGCTTTTATGAACTTAAAAAAAAATTAAATCCACATTTATGTTTATTTTTTTCTTTCACATTTCAGGTAATTTGCCCACTATATGTTACTGTTGGCACTAAATTTGTATGCATTCAAGTTGGTTCGTTACAGTATCGATATGATATTAATTAATTTGAAGTTCTCATGAATATGAATAGTGATTTATAATTTTTGAGTTATTGTTTTTATTTTTAGTAGTATGTTATTTATTATTTATTTTGTTTTTTTAGCAATAAGTAGCAATTGCTAATTGCTAATTTTTAAGTAGTTGCTTTCTATTTTTAGTAGTATTTTATCTAATATTTAATTTTTTAATAATAACTTGCTTTTATGAACTTAAAAAAAATCCTAATATGCATTTATGTCTATTTTTTTTCTTTCACATTTCAGGTAACTTGCCTGCATGTTTTGACCATATGTTATCATGGGCATTAAATCGGTGTGTATTCGGTTTGGTTCGTTACAGTATCGATATGATACATAGAAATCAACACGTGTTTTATCATCTAAAAACGATAAAAACAAACACCATAGCGGCACGTTGTTGTTCGAACAGTATCAATCGATTCGGATTGTCACCTTAGTGGTACCGATATTCATTTGTTGTTGCAGACATAGTTGTATAAATGTAACATTTTCAAAACTCGAAAACATAAAAATGAATACAGGTATCCGTGCTGATGTTGTTCAGTATGGTACGATAGGGATAAAATGTCAATTTATTGAAATATAAAACAATATAAATAAATACCTACACCGAAACCAATGTTGTTCGTTCAGTTTCGATTCGGTTCACTACGAAGCGACACAGTATCCATTATAAACATGACACATACCGGTACCGATATTGTTTGGTTCAGTTCATTATAGGGTGGTGATACGATTTCAATTTATCAAAAGCAAAAACAATAAAACTTATTTCGCAATGTTTAAAAACAAACATAAAACGCAACCAAACCGAACCGATATCAGCTGAACAACATCAGTACTGGTATTGATATACGTTTTTATTGTTTTCGATTGATGCAGGGTTTTCACTTTTGATTATTATAACGAGTGGTGATACCGTAACGAAACAAACCGATACCGACTGAATTCTCGCCGCCAAACGTGGGCGAATCTCACTAGTATAAGTTAAAAACAAATTATCCATGTACTCACACTTACAAGTCTTCCACAACACTAACAATACATAATTGGTTCAAATCAAAGTTAAATTACTAAACCAAAGTGTTTACCGGTTATAACTAACAAAAATGACCTGTACACTCACTTGTGCAACAATTGGAACCAAAACAAATGACCAACACTCACAATCGCATGGTTTTACACAACACTAACACTACAAATATGGTTAACTCAAATCAAAGTAAAAAAAGTTTTCAACAATTAGAACTACAACAAATGATCCATACATTCATATTCACATGGTCTTCAAAAACACCAACATTAACACTGTGTGTATCGAAAGCTTTAACAAAAGACACTTAAATCACTTTCTCTCCACAGTTCTCCTTTGTCTTTTCCAACAGAACAGTCCTGAAAGAAGATCCCCAAAACTTGGCTCCCTCATCTCTATCTTGTTGTTTTTGTTGGATCTCTACATAAGTAGGTCTTTTGCTTGTTTGATGGTCCCATGTCTCTCTATTGTCGGTTAGAATCTTGCAACGTTGAATTTCAGTTGGTTATCTTTCATTCGACGTTCTCATGCTCCTTTCCAATTCCTTTATATCTCTAACCTATAAAAAACTCAAGAAGCCAAACTTATTTCCCTGCTTGTCATCCCTCATCGTGTCTTCTTGTCGATGTCTCTCAACTTTCCTCTCCCCAGGGTCTTCGAGAGAACATACTGTATAAACTGCTTTAACTTAGCACCTCCCTAGCTGGTATTCAATCGGTACGTGTTTGTATGGAGATTAAATTTTAATAATCCTAACGTCGCCAAAACATTTAATTCTTTCTCTCAGCCTCTCTCTCTCTCTCTGTGTACGTGATTGTATAGTGGCTGAAGGATGGTGATTTGAGGGTGGTATATACAGGTGGGGGATGGATGGAGTTAGGGGTTTTGTGGATGGTGGTGGCCAGGTGTGTTATGGTGGTGAAGAGCCGCGATTGGTGGGGGGGGGGGGGGGTAGTATGATTGAACTAAACTAGAAGAAAACCAAAGAGTTGACTTATCAGCTTACACAAGAACCACCTTTATCATCACGCCTACTTTCTCTTAATTGGTTGAGGGTTTTAGTCCCATATTTTCTTTTGTACATGGCAATCTCAATCCCACGCCTGGCTTTTTGTCTATCATCGTAATGGTATAACTATGTATTTTATGGTGTATGTAGATTATATTATTTTGACAAGTAGTTGCATAAGTTTTTTGAACCACTTTGTCAAAGACATTTTCTATTAGAGATCTTGGCCATTTAACCATATTTTGGGAATTTAAGGTATTTCTACTCCTCAGGCTTGGTTTTATTTTCACAATACCAACACATTGCTGATATACTCACCAATTTTCACATGGATGGAACAAAAGAAGTGGCTACACCCTTAAGCTCAATTTAACCCCTTTTGAGCTGAGGACAGTTACTTCGATGTTGATCCCATGCTTTATCGAAGATAATTGGACACTTTTATGAATTTGAAAAAGTTGATCCCAATCCTACGACTCTAGAATGAATGAAGCATGTTGCCCTTGATTATCAATTTGTTTGCGAAAAAGTTGTTGGCGAGTTGATACGGGTTTTCATGTCAACTCGAACGGCCAACCGACTGATGCTTTTGCCAAACCATTGTCCTGAGGTCTTTTCCACAAATTTTGTATGAAGCCTCCATCTGCAGAGGCGTATTATAAAGAGACATCCTTGAATCACTCTCCAATCCTTAGTCACATGGCCGGCCCTAAGAATTCGTGTACCTTTTTCGAGCTCGAAAAAACTTGCCCTTAGGCCTTAACGAAATTAGGTATTGGGCTCACTAAAGGTCTAAACCTAATGGCAATGGGCTAGTAACTAATATAAACCATAAGAATGGTTTTGTAAGTGGGCCTATATTGGTGTTTATATGGAGTACCCTATTAATTTTTTGTACATATGCATATTGGGTTTTTTTAAGAATGTTCCTTCGAAATATCTATTTCGGGCCCTGGCCGGTGGTCCTCCCCGCCCTCAACGCGTTATGTACTTCAGAATGCATGAGTTGACCGTTTAAGATTCTCTCATCCACTGTTACTTGCGTTCCTACATCAACATCATCTGCAATATAGTTTTGACATATTGCTTTTTCTTCGTATTCTAAAATCATGTTAGGCCATATGATACAAGTATACATAACCATTCTAATCTTTTCTTTAACCCATATACGATAAGGATTTCTCACAAAATGCCATCGTTGTTGAAGAACCCCAAAACACCTCTCGATTCCCTTTCGCGCACACTCTTGCAGTTTATTAAAATATTGTCTTTTTATATCGAGCGTTTCAGTAAACGTTTTCACAATATTTGAATACTCCGGGTATATACCATTGGCTAAATAGTATCCATGCGGGTAGTCATTTCCATTTTCCGTACCCGAAATGTAACCCTCTAGTAATGCCGATAGCTCGAAAGTATTTATGTCGTTCAAACACCCACGGCGACACCAAAGAACGCTGACCAAACTCAGAAGTCGTATGAGACAACCACTTGTAAAACCAACGTTGGTCCTTTCTGGTCACCGTGTTTATGTTGACCTCGCCATGCGGTTGGACAATTAGACGACCGCCATTGACGACAATCTAAACTAACAATCATGCCGGGTAATCCACGTTTTTCTAAATGCACTTTGTAAATCTATTGAAGGTCGTTCCAAGTCGGGTTTCTCAAGTAACGTTTTCCGTACAATTGGCATATTCCTAAAAAAATAATTATTTTATATATAAGCGTATGTAAATTTTTAAAATTATAGTACTAAAAATTTAAATTATATATATAAGCGTATGTAAATATGTAAATATACCGTAGCAGAAATGTCCCAAAGTATCGCGTGTTGTTTTTGTTGATACATTTTGTGTTTGTAGCTTGTAACTACTTTTGTTCTATTTGTAATTCGATCTATAAACATTTGATTTGTTTGTTTTTAACTTTATGTAAGTTGATCAAGTGATGATATCCTCCTTGAACAACATTCTATAATGATTTTATGTAACTATCGATAGTGACAGTCGATGTGTTTGATAATCGACAATCAAGTTTATAGTAAATCTCAACTGATAGGGACTATCGATTAACTATCTATTGTTAATAGTCATCGATAGTCACACTATCGATAAACTTAATGACTGTCGATATGTTTAATGTCTATCGATGTAAGACCTGCTAATATGTAGTATAAATACCAACAGTGTCATTCTGTTTCAGTAGAGAGGACACTTAGAGAGTTTTGGAGCATATTGTTTATTCATTTACTGTTACTCCTACTCTGCTGAAATCAATACAATGAAACTTTGAAGTGATATTTATTGTGTTCTTGATCGTGTTCTTGCTTGGGTTGTATATAAACTTGGATTTCACACTTGTTTATGCATTAAACAACTACGAATAAGTATTATAAAGATCTTATAAGGACCTACAGTTTTCTCCGCCATCTTAATACTCCTCGTTGGTGTCATACGTGTTTACGTAAGCGAGTACACGTAACCGGAGGTACAATTCTGAATTGAGGCGAATCCTAGGTATCCTATTGCGTCCATTTTTTTTCTTAAACTAGTCATACTTATGCTCCAAATCTTCATTAATGTGCAAAAATAACCTTTTGCTCATCCGAAAATCCGTGCCTAAAAATGTGGGGGCCGTGAATCGGTGTAGGATCGAAATAATCTTTCATTAGACGAGCATTTACGGCTTCACGATCTCGCACAACATATTTCCTCCTTAATATAGGGCGTGAGGGAGAACGATAACATGTTGCATGATGTTAATCGTGAGGGCACACGCACTCGTAACCGCTTCTTCCTCCTTTGCGACTTCGTTGTGAGCAAAAAATCTCTGGTATAAATTGATGAACGAATCGTTCAACGAAGGTGTTGGTGCATTTTGTGTCTGTAGCTTGTTCTTATTACTATGTAATTGTACGGTCTTTATTTTGTGCGTCTGTAAGTTTTTGGTCGAGTCGACCAAGTCAAGATATCCTCCTGTACGGTACGACGTTTATGTTGTTCGTGTTGTAAAACAGTTTGCAAGTGTGCAACTGTTAGTATGTGTTTTGGTCTTGTCAATATGAGTTGTTCTGCAAGTTACTGTCTGTTTGCAGGGTCCCCACGAAGAACCTACTTCTTCGTGGGATAGCACAGTGATGAACAATGGTTGTTCACCATTGAGACAACCACGAAGAACCTTTCTTCGTGGCCTTTGGTTGTTCGCAAGGATGATCCATGAAGAATCTATTCTTCGTGGACTCTCAATTGTTCGTGGCCCCGCATGTTCTTCGTGACATGCAGAGGTGGTTGGCCTATATAAACAGACATACTTCTCATATTTCGTAAAGAGAGCACCCAGAGTCTGTACAAGCATTGTTTGTATGTGTTTGTATTTGTTCTCTTCAGTTTAATCAAAGTAGTGAATCTTTGGTTACTTGTGTTTGCTTATCTTTGCTTCGGTTTGCATAACTACGTGGATTCCGCATCGTATTTGTGTTAACAAACAAGGAAGTAGGTTTTCTTGATCCTCCAAGTGGACCTACAAGTGGTATCATAGCTTTGACTCTCTTCCTTGTTTAAAACCCAAGCAAAGTGTCGTGTTTGAGCAAGTTGTGAAGCTTTTGGAAGGTGTTTTTGAACTTAAAAGCAAGAAACTTAAGTTTTTCAAGAAAAGTGCTTTAAAACTTAGTTAAATCCTGTTATCTGCGATAATTTTTACAAAAACCTTTTTAAAACACATGGAGACATGTTAAGATATGGTTTTTCTTGAAATTTCTAGCAAAATTTGAGTTCGACAAACTTTCCGGTGAATCGTTTGACTAGAAAAGTCACGGATTTTTGTTGGTAGGGTTAAGATTTGATTGAAAAGGGAAATCTTCGAATGTTTGTTTTTAACTAAACTAGGATAACAGCTACCACCTTTCTCAAAATCAGAAAAAGGAGGTTACTGTAAAAAGGAATTTCTCACCAACCATCTCACGAACAACTGAGAAGATTCCTTCTGCGAAGAATCCAGTCCACGAAGAACCCTATTCTTCGTGGCCTAGCTTTCTCACGAAGAATCATATTCTTCGTGATCTAGCCTTCTCATGAAGAACCAGTCCTTCGTGACCAGGTTCTTCGTGACTTAGTTCTTTGTGGTGACTTGGTTGTTCGTGGTTTTGTAACTTAGACACTTTCACAGAAAGCTCATAACTTTCACAAAACTTACAAGTTTTCATTTCAAAGCAATTTGTTCTTTATTAAACATCAAAATGGGAACAAATCCTTGAGATTGAGGTAGTGGGCCAAGCACAAGCCAAGATGCATCAATATCTAGCTCCGCAACATCTTGGGTTCAAACGCTAATGCCTCAACAAACGGCCATGATTACCGCCAATCAATGGGCGTGTGTTGCGAACCAAAACAAAAGCATTCAAAACCTTCTTATCAATGAGAGTGAAACCGGTAGTAACAATCGTCCACCGAAATTGAATCATATGAACGATTATCCCGCATGGAAAAGTCATTTTAATACATATGTTCTTGGTCAAAACACGAATTATGGACATGTTTTACTACACCGTACAACATTGCACTCGAAGAAGCCGGTTCAAATCCAACCTTTTTAGCAGAGATGACTGAAACTGACAAGAAAGCTTATGATCTTGAGAAGAAGGCTTTCGCAATCCTTACACAAGCTCTTCATAAGGATATATATCATCAATTCGTCTATTGCACCATGCCGAAGAACTTGTGGGATACTTTGGAAGCGAGAGGGGAAGGAAACACGACTACAAGAAAGATCCGTCATGATGTTTTCAAGAAGGAGTTTGAAGGATTTTTGTTTATGGAGAATGAGACTCTAAATGATATGATAACGCGTTTCTATCATTTACTAAGTGAGATGTATTCTTATAGGGTCACCGCCTCTCCACAAGAAATTGTCATGCGATTTGCTGATGCTTTGCCACCCAAGTGGAGTTAATTTATTGACTTGTTGAAGCATACAGGGGTGTTAGATACTCTTAGCATTTATGAATTCGTTCAGAAACTTGAGAACAAGAATGAAGAAGAAATTAGGAAAGCTAAACGAGTTCCAGTTCCTCAGAATCCTGAAATGTATTTTGGAGGTATCAACACAGGTGTTAGTGCTTCTCCGCAACCAAAACTTCAGACAACCTTTGTGTCAAAGGCAAACCCTTTTCTGCCACCACCTAAACTAGATCAGTCTACCCAAACCTATAGTCAAGGTTTTGATCCTAATGCCTTTTTACCTCAACCTCAAGTTGTTACCCCGCAATCTCAACAACAAGCATCTAAACAAGCTTGTTATGGTAACAACTTCCAACCTTCAAATCCCAATACTGTAATATTGGACACTTCACATCTTTCCAAGGTCATTGTGGAAGTTGCCCGGGAGCATATGGAACTTCTAAACACTATGGTTAATGCATATTGTGGATTAGTCGCTGGTCAAATCGGAAACATCAATTTGACAAATGAAGACTATCAATAAATAGACAAAGATGAGATGGATCTTATAGATATCAAGTGGGCTTTTGCAAGCGCGGTAAGGAGAGCTAAGGATTACATGGTTAGAAGTGGTAGAACAAGTTTGGAGAGTAAACAGGATACAAAGTATGGTTTTGATAAAGATGCCGTTACATGCTTCAACAGTGGTGAGAAAGGTTATTTCAAACGTGAATGTACTCGACCTCCTATGTAAGGAAACCATAATCCTTTCCGAAACCAATCTAACCCATCCAACACAACCCAAGTTAACAACAAAAGAGGTATAGTAGTTGTTAACAACCCTAACTAGCATGGACTTTCAAACACAACCAGAGCCTTAGTAGTTTAAGCAGATGAAGGATGTGACTGGTCAGTTCAATTGGGTGATGGAAATCAAGGAGGAACTGCTTGTTATGCCAAGATTATCAATCATATCAAACATGTCCGTAGAGAGGAATTTTCTGAAGATGATGATAGTTCTAGATACAGTGGTAGTTCTGATGAGGAAAGTTCAAGTGTGGGTGGTTATGGTTCGGATTCAGAGGTGAAGGAAGGAATCGATGCTAAGGTTGATAGTTTGCTGAAAGAAGCTGAGAAGCTAAGGAATCAAAAATTTGTTGATCAAGAAAGCGGAAGTTTCCACGAAGGAAATGGAGAAGTTCTTCACCGAGGATGGATCCTTCTCTTATAACATTGCTTTCATGGCAAATGTTGCGCCTTCATCAAGTCAGGTACAATCTGACACTCATAGGGTATTGTTTTGGTCAAAAATTACCAAAGCAATTTAGTGATCAAATTAGTTTTGTGAGATAGTGTGCTAGCAGTGTTTATGAAGCTTGTATTGGTTTGCTAGTTTGTAAAAATACTTTTCAGGATACAGCTCAGGATATTGAGCAATATCAACAATCAAACAATGAGCAAAAATGTAAAGGTTGACACGAGATGTACGAGGAAAGCCCTTGATCAATCTAGATCTCTGGCATAAAACCTCGGGAGCTGACAATCGCCGTTGTCTTGTTCTTCTTATTGCTTAAAAATCAGGATACAGTGCAGGATAATTCCCAGATCGTTGCTAAGTGTTACAAGAATTGCTAGTGTTGAGTGTTTGTATGTAATTGTGAAAGTAAATGACAGAATTCGAGAGTAGTGAGTGAATGTGTTGTGACCTATCGATCTGGTTATCCGTATTTATAGTTACAAAGAAAAACTAACTTTCCTAAAATGGTGGGATCCTTGGAATATTTCGAACGTTATTGACCAAGTATTGCGGCTTCAACGTCTTTCTTCTAACCATTAAGACCGAGTCTTCAGGTGAACAAGTCTCCATGAATGTTGTGATCCTGCACTATGTCTTGCATGCAAATAATTAGTAATCACCAGGATACTGCCTCAGGATGTTACCAATATCCTGGTCTGGTATCCTGATCGTTAACAGCTATGATTAAGTCAAGATATAATTCAGGTTATGGGCTCAGAATTTCACCCATAATAATTGTCCCCAAAAATATAGCTGTTGGGATCCTAATCCTAACGGATATATTTTTACGTTTACCGAGGCAATTTAAGAGATAAGACCCCTGACATGATATGATGTAACCGTCCAGGCTATTTCTACTCATTGTCTCCCTATATCTTCTCGTCCTTATCTCCATTTAACCTTGATCAAGTAAGTAAAAAAGGTAAAGTTCTCTCTCATCCTCTTCTTCTTTCTCTTCCTGTTTTCGGTGAAGTATGGGAAGACAAACTCGATCCAGCTTCGGCGACTCAATCCCTGTCTTCATACCACAAAACCTTCTCCAATATCCGGAGAAGGAAGTCTGTTCGTTCGACAATGCCTATATAGCGAACCTCCAATCCTCCGGTATTTTTCCGGACACCACGGTGTTCCATCCGTACGATCGGAAACTCCGATCAGATATGGTGTCCACGGAATGGCTTTGCTTCAACGCCTTTCCTTTTACCTTAGGTCTTAGGTTTCCATTTCCTGACTTCATCACCGACTTCTTTACAACTACCGGCCTTAGTTTTTGTCAAGCCATGCCCATGCTTTGGTGTGTGTTGATCATTCTTAAAGAATCAAGAATACCCACATTCCTGAGCTATGTATCAATGATCTTCCATTAGCATACCGATTGAGATCCCATGGGTCATGTAGATTTTTGTTCTACTCCACTTCCAGTGATCCTCTGATTCTCCGAGCCACCAGGAACGAAGAGGAATGGAAACCCAAGTTCTTCTTTGTAATAAGGAGTTCAATCCCTAGTGGGGTGGATTATCTGGTGAAGTGGCTCCCTAAGGGTAGGAGTTAGGGTTTTAGGATATCCTCAGATATATCTTGTTCAACATCCTACTTTATATCCTGCTCTAATATCTTTGTTTTTTGTTGTTCAACGGATTTCAGGAAGCTAGCACCTCCCCTTGTTGATTCAGAGACCAGGATTAAAGCCATCTACCAACTGCCGAAGACTGAAAGAAGCTTCATTTCCAAACCCAACAGGATCCAGCCAACATTCAAGTTCCAACATGTCTGGTAAGTCCTTACTTTTTGTTTAAAGTTCCTGTATCAGTTTAGTTAGAAGAAATATCGAATAATTAAGTTTGAAATTACTCCCTGTTTGCAGCACCAGCCAAGATTCCAGAAGTCTTCGATCTCGACGAGTTGGATAGCTACTCTGGACCTGCACCAGTGAAAAAAGAGCCAAGTTCCAAGCCTTCAGCCGCATCGAAGCCCTCTTCCAGCTCCAAACCCTCTGCTGTGCCTAAGCCTTCCTCAAGTTCCAGACCTCGGGCCTCCAGTTCTCGAAAGAGAAAGGATACTGACTCCCCCGCCGCTTCAGCTGAAGCCTCTCCTTCCTACGAGAACCTTGGATTTGCAGAATCCAGCAGCCTCATGACTTCCCTTCTTAACAAGGTAAATATCCTCATCCTATATCCTGCGAATATATGTTGAATTGATATCCTGGTTAATTATACTGACATTCATACCTTACATTGTAGGGTCTTGAACGCATGACACATCTCCAGGTTATGGCTTATGATTCTGTCAAGGCATTGGAGCTCAAACTAAAGAAGGCAGAGATCGCCAATGAGGATCAGAGGAAGATCACCGAGGCCATGTCTCAGCATTACGAAGACAAACTCAAAGCTATGACCCGGGATGTTAAGCTTGCCGAGGAGAAGGTAGCTCAAGAGGCTCAGGCTAAACTGGACGCCGCTCAGCTTCAACACGAACAATACCTGATCGCCTACCGGGAAGGCCTCAAGGGTTTTGCTGTCATCTCCCTCCTTCAAGCTAGGCTAAAGATGGCTTATGAAAGCCAGAGCCATGGGCTTTGAATGCCCTACCTGGGACATTGAATCCTGGGAGGCGAAACTGAGGGACCTCGGTGGCAAACCCGTAGAGCGCATTGTCAAACCGGCGGTTGAGGAGCCTCCAAAGGCAGTTGAAGCTATCGAGGATTCTGGGGTTGATGCTGGTGGTGATGCTGGTCGAGATGCTGAGGATAAGGAGGTGGTGAAGGTTGGTGAAGATGCTGCTGTGTGAGACCTTGAAGTGGGCAATGATGGATATTGTTGCTTAGGCCAGAGCCCACTTTTGAATTTGAATGGTCTGTAATCCCAAACAATTTACTTTTCTTGCACTTTTAAATATTAGTATTTTGTGATGACTGGAGGTGGAGGGATCCTGGGTTCAAGAACGAAGCCTTCGGTCATCGATGTTCATATGCTTTTAGAACTTATCATACTTCTTGGTGGATAGCTCTTGGTTTAAGACGAAACCAAGAGTGTGACAATTTGGGTTGCTAATAATAGACTAATCTTTTAGCCTTATCTGTTGTTGTTATGTTTTTGGTTTTTGAGAGATATGTTTGAAATATTCTGATCAAATATCATGGTCAGGATACTAATAAAATGTTCATACTTTTGTTATCTTTAAAAATATTAGACAAAAGCCTGGTTGAACATTACTTTATAGAAAACTTAGGTTATTCAGATAGGGCTTTCAAGTTTTGAAAAAATAAAAAAACCATACCAAAAACGCTTATGCAATAATTTCCAATTCAACCTTAGAATCCTTCGCAATGTCCCCAGCATAGATATCCCCTGTCTGCGTAGGATTTTGTATCAGTGCATGACATACTTGAGGATTCCTTCATTTTGTAATTGAACTTCGTAGCTTTTTCATCCACAGAGAATTGTGTAAACACAATCGTAATCTGCTATATCCTTAGAGTTTGTTAACAACTTTAGTTTCACTGGGGATAAACCCTTAATATCCTGGGGTTAAACCTTTAGTATCCTAGGGATAAACCCTTAGCATCCTGGGGATAAAACCCTTAGCATCCTGGGATAAACCCTTGTTTTCGTGCGCTACATGCAAGAGTGTATAAACTCCAAGACTTAGAAAGGTGAAAACCTTTAACCTTAGAGAGTATGAAAATACCCTTTCGCGAGAGAGGGTGATCAATCCTCATATACCTTAAGGATCCAGGATATAGCCAACAATAACGAAATTGTCAGCCACTGTTACATGAACTGGTCCGCTATCTTGAACTATTCCTGGATACTTGCGCTCCAGGCGGGGTGTTTAAACCAAACTCGAAAGAAAGGTGAATACCTTTAAACCTGTGAAGGGACCTGAATTCCTTAAATGTGAGAGAGGGGGCCAATCCTCTAGTCTTTCGACCCGTCTTGAGTACATATCTTGGAGTAATATCCTGAAAAGTATCCTACAAAACACCTTTAAACTAAGGTGGGTGTTAGCTTGGCTAACACCCCTCCGATGCTTAAGTCAGTATTGGGTTTCAAAGAATATTTAATTAAACATATTTAAAAGAGATAGAATTCATACCATCCTGAGTCAGAAAGTAAATCCTAAACTCACTTGAAATAAGCTTTAAGATGTATAGCATTCCAGGATCTTGGTATCATACCCCCCTCCACAGTCTTGAGTCGGTATGCTCCCTTTCCGGATTCTGATTCAATTTCATAGGGTCCTTCCCACTTTGGAGCTAACTTCCCATCAGCAGGATTAGTCGTATTCTGAAACGCCTTTCTCAATACCCAATCTCCAATTGGAATCTCCTAGTCCTTATATTCTTGTTGTATGACTTGGCTATCCTCTGCTGGTATGCTGCCATCCTTAATTTTGTTGCGTCCCTCGCTTCGTCGATAGTATCTAAGTCTTGACATAAGGCTTCAGGATTTGCTTCAGGATCCCGAAGGCTCGATCTTGCTGTAGGTATCACCATTTCTGTTGGAATCACTGCTTCTGCCCAAATACCAAAGAAAATGGAGTTTGCCAAGTAGCATTCTTCACAGTTGTTCTATCAGCCCATAGGACAAATGGTAGTTCCTCAGCCCATCTTCCTTTCTTGGCACCTAAACTCTTCTTCAAGTTGTTGGCAATTATCTTATTGGAGGATTCTGCTTGTCCTTTATCCTGAGGATGCACTGGTGTTGATGTAATCATCTTGATCCCCCAACTTTTAGAAAAAATCAGTAGTCCTCTTGCTGATGAATTGGGAACCATTGTCATAAATTATCTCCGCCGGTATCCCGAATCTTGTCAGGATATTCCTCTTGATGAAAGATACCACCTCTTGATCCCTGACTTGGACAAACGCTTCTGCTTCAACCCACTTGGAGAAATAATCCATCATTTCTAGCATGAAGACTTTTCCTCCCGGAGCTTTTGGGAGTTTTCCTACTATATCCATCCCCCATTTCATAAATGGCCAAGGATATATGATAGGATATAATGGTTCTGCAGGCTGATGTAGTATATTGCTATGTCTCTGACATGCATCACATTTTCGAACATACTCCGCAGCATCCATCCTCATGGTTGGCCAGTAGTATCTTTTCTTAATACCTTAGAGAATAAAGATATGCCCACAGTATGGTTGCCACAATCTCCTTCGTGTATATCTTGAAGTACCTCCTTAGTTTCAGGATCTTCCAAGCACCTCTGGTATGGACCTGCTAGGGATTTCTTATACAAAACATCATTTATAATTGTAAAATGAGATACCTTCATTCTGAAAGCCTTGGGGTTTTCATCCTTCGGGACATTTCCTTTTTCAAGATACTTGACGATTGGCGTCATCCAGGACTCAGGATCCTTATCAGGATATGCTTTACTAAAATCCTGAACATTTGTTACCTCCTCGTCCTGAGACTTCAAAAGTTCCATCGCAGGGTACAGGATATGTAATATTGGTATCTGAGTTCCTTCCGGTATCCTGACAGTAGATCCAAGATTTGTTAGAGCATCTGCTTCAGCATTTTCTTCTCTTGGTACCTGCTCAAGTGTAAAATTTTCGAAATATCCTGCTAATTTTTTTTTAACAATTTCAAGGTATTCAACTAAGTTTTCACCCTTAACTGCATAAGATCCATTGAAATGGTTAGTAATCAACAGGGAATCAACATACACTTGTAAAATTTTAACATTCAATTTCTTAGCTAATTCTAATCCTGCTATCAAAGCTTCATACTCAGCTTTATTATTAGTAGCAGAAAATTCACATCTAATAGCCTCGGGTAATATGTCCCCCTGTGGTGATTTTAGTAGTATACCTAACCTTACACCTCTTATGTTAGATGCACCATCAGTATACAATATCCAAGATCCTGAATTCTCACCTAATTGTTGTACTTCTAGGTCAGCCTCATTTTGAATATCACTACTAAAATCAGCCACAAAGTCTGCTAAGGCCTGAGACTTTATAGCATTTCTAGGTTCATATACTTAATCATATGCACTTAGTTTTACGGACCACTTAGCCATTCTCCTAGACATTTCGGGTTTCCTAAGCACATTTTAAAAGGATAATTGGTTTTAACATGTATCCTATGTGTTTCAAAGTAACGTCTAAGCTTAGTTGACGCCATAACTAGAGCTAATATCAATTTTTCTAAGTGTAAGTATCTAGTTTCAGCATCTAACAAACTTTTACTAACATAATAAACAGGATACTGCTGACCTTCATGATCCTTTACCAAAACAACAGTTACTGCATTCCCTGATACTGCAAGATATAGGGATAAGGGTTCACCATCCTCAGGCTTCATGAGCAGGGCTGCACTTAAAGATATTGCTTCAACTCTTGTAGGGCAGCCTCATGTTTTTCACCCCATTCAAACTTTTTGTTTTTCTTTAGGAGATCATAGAATTCCTTGCATTTTTCTGAGGATCTTGATATGAACCTGTTTAATGCCGCTACTCTTCCCGTTAACCTCTGAACATCCTTCATATTGGATGGTGATTTAAGATTCAGGATAGCTTTAATTTGTTCCAGGCTTGCGTCTCCGCTGAACCCTACAAGCACAGTGGACTTCAAGGTAATCTCCATTTTTGGGATGTTCATCCTCTTCAGGGTCTCTAGCTAAATGATGTTGACCGAGCTACCATTGTCCACCAATATCATGCGCACAAAATGGTTAGCAATATAAAAAGTGATTACCAGACCATCATGATGAGGATCCTGAATACTATCCCGGTCTTCACTGTCGAACGTTATCACTTTGTCAGTTGTAAGTGTTGTCACCCTCGTTGGCTTATCCCCTCTTTCTGACTTGCCTCTTTTGCATGCCTCTTAGCTGCAGAATAAGAGGTTCCGCATATATCGGATCCTCCAGATATGAAATTGATTATCTTGGCGTCTGGGGGAGGCGATGCTGCTCGTTCAGGATCCTTGTCAGTATCCTGGCCCTTATTCTTCTTCCTGCTGATTTCTTTTAAGTAGCCTTTGCTTAGTAGATAGCTTATCTCCTTTCTCAGGGCTATGCAATCTTCCATTATATGTCCAAAATCTTCATGGAAGGTGCACCACTTGGACTTATCCTTCCAATCAGCCTTTTGTTGGTTCTTCCTTGGCCACCTTGCTTTATCTCCTAAACCTTGCATGGCATATATTAATTCAGGAGTATTAACAGAAAAACAGTATTCAGATAACTCAGGATACTCCTCAAGATCTTCGTCCTCAACAACATTCACTTTTTTGCTGTCATTCCTACCATATGGCTTAGAGCGATATGGCTTGTACGAGGATTCTGAATTCCTGTTAGTTGATTCATATGTTGAGGATGAATTCATCCTCTCTTGCATTTTCTTGTCGTCCTCAAGCCTGATATATCTTAGAGCCCTGTTTCGAGCTTCGTCCAAGTTCCTGCAAGGATTCATTACAAGATCCTGATAAAAGGGAGAATCCTTTTGTAATCCCATCTTGAATGCCTGTATAGCTGTAGCAACATCAAGATGTGGGATATCTAAGGATTCCCTACTAAACTTATTCACATAATCCCTAAGGGATTCTTGAGGCCCCTGTGTTATCCTGTAGATGTCACTTGTTAGTTTTTCAAAGCTTCTACTACAAGAAAATTGACTATTAAACAAATTAACCAAATGAGCAAATGATGTAATTGAATGAGGTGGAATGCTTAAGAGCCACTTCAAGGCTGATCCTGTCAGAGTAGAGCTGAAGCCCTTGCAAAGACATGCTTCTTTAAGATCCGGTGGAATAGGATTCACTTCCATCCTCTCCCTATACTGGGTAATATGCTCTTCAGGATCCGTCGTTCCATCATAACGCTTCATGTTGGGGGTTTGGAATCTCTTTGGGATTTCAGCATCACAAATGTGGCAAGCAAAACGGGATATGTTGTGACTATCCTGGGATACTTCCGGTATGGGCTGCACTACCCCAGGTACACTTGATATCATATCCTTCAGTTTCTGAAGGTCTCTGGAGAGTGCTGAGGTTACACTTGTATATTGCGAAGATCCAACATTGTTAGTAGCAAGAGTATTAACATTATTAGATAGGTTACCAGCCTGTTGATTCTGGCCATATCCTAGAGCGTATCCTGGGCCCCTTACAGTCGATATCCTGGCTGATGAGGGTATCTCAGGAACATTGCTCCGGGAACGACTTGGTACGACATTGCCCTGATTATCCTCAGTATACACTGCTGAACTAAAGTTCAGATTCCTGGGCTGCAAGGGTGTGCCAACATCCTCAGTAGGTCTCTTGGAGTTGGACTTCAAGAGTTGTATTTCTCTCATTATCGTTTGGTTAGTTTCCTGCTGTTGCTTCATCTGATCATGTATATTACCAAACAAAGCTAAAATTTCATCATTAGAAGCCATAATAGGAGTTCTCCCTGGAACACCAGATCTGTAGACATTCTGTGTAGGCAGAGTGTCCCGGGATGGAGGTGGTGGAAGCACTGAACCAGTTGTAGCAGAGGTTGTTGCAGGCGTGGAGGAAGAGCTCATGTTTGATTTCAAAGCCATCGAAAACAGTTGTGAAAAACGTTCTGTCGATAGAAAGCCAAGTAGTGATTTTAACAAAGTTTTTAATAGAAATAGCACCACTTGCCCCACGGTGGGCGCCAAATTGTTTTGGTCAAAAATTACCGAAGCAATTTAGTGATCAAATTAGTTTTGTGAGGTAGTGTGCTAGCAGTGTTTATGAAGCTTGTATTGGTTTGCTAGTTTGTAAAAACACTTTTCAGGATACAGCTCAGGATATTGAGCTATATCGACAATCAAACAATGAGCAAAAATGTAAAGGTTGACACAAGATGTACGAGGAAAGCCCTTGATCAATCTAGATCTCCGGCATAAAACCTCGGGAGCTGACAATCGCCGCTGCCTTGTTCTTCTTAGTGCTTAAAAATCAGGATAAAGTGCAGGATAATTCCTAGATCGTTGCTAAGTGTTACAAGAATTGCTAGTGTTGAGTGTTTATGTGTAATTGTGAAAGTAAATGATAGAATTCGAGAGTAGTGAGTGAATGTGTTGTGACCTATCGATCTGGTTATCCGGTATTTATAGTTACAAAGAAAAACTAACTTTCCTAAAATGGTGGGATCCCTTGGAATATTCGCTATCGAACGTTTTTTGACCAAGTATTGCGGCTTCAACGTCTTTCTTCTAACCATTAAGACCGAGTCTTCAGGTGAACAAGTCTCCATGAACGTTGTGATCCTGTAGCTATGTCCTGCATGCAAATAATTAGTAATCACTAGAATACTACCTCAGGATGTTACCAATATCCTGGTCTGGTATCCTGATCGTTAACAGCTATGATTAAGTCAAGATATAATTTAGGATATGGACTCATAATTTCACCCATAACAATTGTCCCCAAAAATATAGCTGTTGGGATCCTGATCCTAACGGATATATTTTTACGTTTACCGAGGCAATTTAAGAGATAAGACCCCTGATATGATATGATGTAACCGTCCAGGCTATTTCTACTCGTTGTCTCCCTATATCTTCTCGTCCTTATCCCCATTTAACCTTGATCAAGGAAGTAAAAAAAGGTAAAGTTCTCTCTCATCCTCTTCTTCTTTCTCTTCCTGTTTTCCGGTGAAGTATGGCAAGACAAACTCGATCCAGCTCCGGCGACTCAGCCCCTGACTTCATACCACAAAACCTTCTCCAATACCCGGAGAAGGAAGTTTGTTCGTTTGACAATGCCTATATAGCGAACCTCCAATCCTCCGGTATTTTTCCGGGCACCACGATGTTCCGTCCATACGATCGGAAACTCCAATCAGATATGGTGTCCATGGAATGGCTTTGCTTCAACGCCTTTCCTTTTACCTTAGGTCTTAGGTTTCCATTTCCCGACTTCATCACCGACTTCTTTACAACCACCGGCCTTAGTTTTGTTCAAGCCATGCCCATGCTTTGGCTTGTGTTGATCGTTCTTGATCGAATCAAGAATACCCACATTCCTGAGCTATGTGTCAATGATCTTACATTAGCATACCGATTGAGATCCCATGGGTCATGTAGACTTTTGTTCTACTCCACTTCCAGTGATCCTCTGATTCTCCGAGCCACCAGGAACGAAGAGGAATGGAAATCCAAGTTCTTCTTTGTAACAACTATGATTAAGTCAAGATATAATTCAGGATATGGGCTCAGAATTTCACCCATAACAGGTATGCAATGATTGTGTAGAGTTAAAACAGAAATTTGAAACAATCAACTGTCACAATTAAAACTTGGTAATTGAAATGTCAAAATGCAAGGAGGAAAATAAGGCTTTAACTCGAAATGAAAAGGAATTCAAATATGTAATTGACACACTTAAGAAAAGCGTTTCTAAGTTAACCAAAACAGTTTTTAACAAACAAAAGGGTATTAATAATTAGATTAATATCATTGAAGAAACAAGAAAAGAGTTAGCCATTGCCAAATGCGAGCATGATGCAATCAAGCTCAAATTGGAAAGTTATTCCAACTCCCGATATGTGCTTGATCACATCATTGAGGTTCAAAAACTCAAGGGAAGTGTAAAATGCATTGGGTATAATTCGTGTCCTCCACCATTGAAGCAAAATTATACCAAATTGCCTGATGAAGAGGAAATGCCACGTTTTGAACCACCTGTACCACTTAATCCCAAAGAGTTTGCAGCAGGATTAGGGGTTCATACCTGACATTCTCTCAGAGAAATCTGAATCAACTGAAAATTCATCATCAGTTTTAGAACAAAGTCCTCCAATAGTTGAGGATGATGAATCAACGGATGACGAGTCAGATGTGAGTGATCAAGATTAATCTCTTGATAAAAAGAAAGAAGTGGAAATTCCAATTGAGAATCGTATTTTATATGATCCTCCTGCTCCAGCCGTGAAATCCGTTGCAAAACAAGAGACTGATCCTATCAAGTCTGTTGAAGCATTTGTTGCTACGTTTGAAAGTGATAATGTGTTTTACACATTGGTTGGTGATGAGAGAATTATCCAAACAAGGACTTTCCAATTAGAAATGTCAATCGAGCTTCGATTGACCAAGTTTTTGAAAATTCAACAAATAAGTTTTTGGGAAAGAAAAGTCCAAATGTTATTGTCACTCAATGTGAAAAATTACCTCTCAAACCACAACAACCAATCGCTTCCAAAGGTAAGCAACAAGAGAAGCGAGCCCAAAAACCTAAGCTATCACAACCAAAGGTTGAACAAAAGGTGGCTCGTAACAAGAAAAAGGGAAAGGATGTTAAATTTGTAGCCTCAAACGGTACGGATAAAATCAAGACTTTTAAAAACTCATCTAATACTGACTTTGTGAAACAAGTCAAGATTTTAAAACGAAATGATCAAAACAATTACACTCAGCACACAAACGGGTGTGATGATGAACCAAGTACCTCAAGGCCTACAAGTTCAACATCAAGTCATCAAAATGCATCTCCTAAATTCGTTGAGAGGAGATCTTGTTTAAGTGTGGAGAGTTTGGACACATCATCAAATATTGTACAAACTCACCAAAACCAAAATTCATTGAAAATGCCCCTCCTAAAAGAATGACCAACGTCGATCTGTGTCACCTAAACAAGAGAAACGTATTGTTAAGGAACAAGAAGCAAAAAAAAGATGCAAAAATGTCAAGGTCATTGAACAAGCTTTAAAACCAGAAATTGTACAAAAAGAACCAAGTTCGTCAAGCTCGTCAAAAACCTGAAATTTCAAAATCTGTAAATAATAATAATCAATATGGTAAACGACAATAATCTTGGAAACCTAAAACCAGTACTGTTTCAGGGGGGGTACGCAATTTCCAAATCATCAAGAAATAAAAATCACATTTCTTGATGATAAGGGTCGACCCAAGACCACTAAGGCTTGGGTCCCCATCTCAACTGATCGTGTAATTGCATGTGCAGGGTGCTTTCGGAGGAACTGTTAATAGTCATTGGATCGTTGACAGTGGAACATTTAGGCATATGACAAGTGACTTAAGGCTCCTTTTTGATGTGAAAAGCATTAAGGGAGGTTATGTTGCTTTTGCTGTGGATAAGGGCGGTTACATCACTGGAGAGGGAATGATCTCCAATGCTGTTGTGAGTTTCGACAAGATCAATTATGTTCAACAAATTGATCACAATCTTCTGAGTGTTTCTCAAATCTGTGACAAGAAGTTTACAGTTCATTTCGATGATGCTGGTTGTTATGTGCTGAAACCTGGTTTCAAGATCCCAAAGAATGGATTCTGTTGTCGGCTCCAAGAATTAATGACTTGTATATTCTTGATATGAGCCAAGCTATTACTACGTCTGCACAAGTTACCTGTTTTGTCTCTAAAGCAACTGAAAAGGAATCAATCTCTTGGCATAGGCGTTTGGGACACATTCACTTGAGGAAAATGAACCATTTGGTGAAAAATAATCTTGTGAATGGTGTGCCAGTCAAGAATTTCATCTATAAGACGTCTGTGTTTCGTGTCAGAAAGGAAAGAAAGCAAAGAAATCACATCCTATCAAGAAAGTCAACACTGTCAACATGCCACTTGAACGTCTTCATATGGACCTCTTTGGACCTATGAAACACAAGACTACATTTGGTGATGCTTATTGTTTAGTTGTTACTGACGACTACTCAAGATTTTCATGGATATCTGTGATGGCACACAAGGGTAAAACTCCTGAAATCCTCAAGAATCTCTTTACTCTTCTTGAAAACTTTTACAATTTGAAGATAAGAAGAATCAGAAGCGACAACGACACTGAATTTAAGAATCGGGTTATGGATGAGTTCTGTACTTGCAAGGGAATTCTGCATGAATGCAGTTCTCGCTATACTCCTCAACAGAACAGTGTTGCTGAGAGGAAGAATCGGACACTTATTGAAACTGCAAGAACTATGTTGGTAGAGTCGCAACTTCCTGTTCAGTTTTGGGCAGAGGCTCTAGCTACTGCTTGTTACACTTTGAACAACGTTCTTACGGTTAAGAGACATGGGAAAACTTGCTTTGAACTGTTGCATCGAAGGAAACCGGATGCGTCCTATCTAGAACCTTTTGGAGCTCCAGGTACAATGATTAATCCAAATGGTAAGTTTGGTGCAAAAGAGATCGAAGGCTTTTTCCTTGGGTATGCTACTCCAAATTTCAGAGTTTGGAATTTATCGTCTAAGAAGATAGAGGAATGGGTGAAGTTGAGGTTCAAAGGTACACTGAGTCTGTGAGAGCTCCGGGTGATCCATGGATGTTTGACTATGATGGTCCCTTTAACTCCTTTAATATGCCAACTTTTGATGAAGCTTCTGCAGCGGCTCAAATGTTGCTCGAGAGTGATACTACAATAAATTCGTCTTTAGTGCGACCGATTATTGTTAATCCTCAAGGTTCTTCCTCGGTTAACAATGTGGGTCAGAATGAGGTATTTGAAGATGCTGCAGATTACAATGTTTCGTCTGAAGATGATGAATTTCATGATACAAATGAAGTTACCTCAGATGGAAGATTCAAAGCCTGTTGGAACTCCATTAGCACAAAATCATGGGATTACTCCTGATGGGTCGGGTGAACATGTGGAACCGCCTCTTTATCGTGCTATGATCGAATCTCTTATGTATCTCACTGCTTCAAGACCCGATATTATGTATCCGACATGTCTTCTTGCTCGTTACCAGTCAAGTCCAAAGGTTTCTCACCTTGAAGCTGTAAAGAGGATTTTTCGTTATTTGAAGGGTTGTCCAGACACTGGTCTTTGGTACCCTATGGATAATAATTTTGAGTTGATCACATTCAGTGATTCTGACCATGGCGGCTGCAAAATTGATGCAAAGTCAACATCAGCAGGATGTCAGTTCTTGGGAAATCGCATAGTCACGTGGCAATGCAAGAAGCAGACTTGTGTAGCTACCTCAACATGTGAGGCTGAGTATATTGCGGCTTCTAGTTGCTGCTCCCAGGTTCTATGGATCCAACAGCAAATACGCGACTACGGTTTTGAATTTCTAACTACTCCCATTTATGTTGATAATGAAGCTGCTTTATGAAAAGAAATTTATCAATGTTGTTAAAATCCACACCGATCACCAACGTGCCGACCTGTTCACAAAAGCTTTTGATAAATCACGTTTTGATTTTCTTCTTTTGGTCAATGGCATCAAGGTGAAACCCAAGTAGATCATCCTCGACTAATCGTTTTTGTAAATATTTTCTTAAAAACCTAAAAATACAAAAGATTTTCATTTTATTTACCTTTTTGCATTTCAGGGGGAGAAAATTCAAGAAAATACAAAAACATGAGAAAAATTCAAAAATACAAAAATATGTCTTTTATTTATTTACTTTCTGCATTTAAGGGGGAGAAATTTAGAAAAAACAAAAAAAAACCGAAAAACCAAAAACGAGTTTCTTGGAAAGATAAGAGAAGATGATGATACACCGGTGGTCTGTCGAATACGGTTAAAAATGTAAAATGAAAAACGATAAGTAGCTTACTAACGATGTACCGGTAGACTCACAATCAGATTAAAGCATGCAGGTTGATATAAATATACCGAACTGAAAGCCAGGTGGGAACCATTCATTGGCATATGGTCTTGGTACCAAAATTTCGTTTGATAGTATACCGAGGTTCTGAGATATGCGGTCTTTATGCTTGTTTATCATCTGGGTATCATGGTTGAATCTTTTACTGAAAAATAACAGGGACGCAAGTCAAGAACTTCCATGATACCATACATATGTGTGAATATTGCATACGACCATCAATAAGTGATAATCATGTCACATCTACCAAACGAATAAGTGATAATATATCACAGTCATTTGCGGGAGTCAAGTTCGTCTCCTTGTCGGTACGATGGTACTAACCTGTTCACGGACTTGGTTCTGTGCCCTGCATGCATCTGAAAATCAAGTTCCTCACCAATAAGTGATTTTATCACATAGGGCTTGTTTTCAATAAAAAATAAGTGCGTATCTCACAATCATATACGTCCAAACAGATGATAAGCGGTATACTCACCCGGTAAGATTTTCTCTCGTACATGTCTTGATACGGGAATGTGTCGTGAAGTGGATGAACATCGGCTGGTAGGTATAAATCATATCTTCTAATCGTGATTGCATCTGATAAGTTGAGTTTATATGGACAACAATATCGGTAATTGTGGTAGAATACTTATCCAATTTAAAATAAAGATCGCAAATCGTTTTTGACAAGGCCGTAAGCTGGTATGATTCTCTTATCTTAAGACTCTCAAAAGTTTGCTAAAAATAGTGTACTTTTATATTAATTCTTATTAATTCCTGCTTAGTTTTTCTAGTGTTAACGTTTGTTTGTTTTTAGTTTATTTTATCTTAAAATTGTTTTCGGTTAGTCGAGGTTAAAGCTCGAATGGTTTCTACCGATAAAGTCCTAAAATCAATTTGCTTTTGATATCACAACTTCACAAGAATCATCTTGCATTTTGTTAAACTAAAAAACAAGCAAAATCTGTTCCACATTGAAAAACTTCATAACTTGACACTGGTGATCTTTTGTAAAAGTGGATGGTCAACGAAGAACCACAAGTCAACGAAGAATCAAAAGGGACGAAGAACCGAATCGACGAAGAACCATTCTTCGTGGAAACTTTGATTCTTCCTGGGTCACAAGGATTCTTCGTGGACTGAAGTGTGGGCTAAGTTGTCTCCGACTCATAACAGATTCTTCGTGGCCCATATTGGATTGTTCGTGGCTTCTAGGGTTCTTCGTGGGAACCCCAGGTTGTTCGTGGGTGCCGTGTATATATAAGGGTTGGATTGGTTACCAAACTTTATCTCTTTTCAAAAAGTTACTTTTTACTCTCTCTCACTCATAACTGTTCATCATTATATTCCTTGTGAAGAAACCATAACCGACCTTCAATCTATTGTGTTTGTGTTCTGTTACAATATATCAAGGTATAATCTTTGATGTAAATGATTTAACTTAAACAACATCCAATGAAAATGGTCGTGTCTTCAATTTTAATCATCAAACTTCATCCCTGTTACTGCTTATGCTTTGTTTGACCCAACAATGACCGATGATAGAATGATAGAAAATGTTGTTTCTAAAACATAAACAAAATGTAAAATCAATAGTTTTGGGTTGATGTTTGTGTTAGAAACTTGAACTTCTGGTCCTTGTAAATGATGTTTATGGGTTTTTCAAAACATATCGGAAATAAGCAGATGCACTGGGTTTTTGATGTGTTTTTGTCAGAATATCTTTAACATCTGATTGTTTGTATATGTCTGTGACGAAGATTCAACAGCGACGAAGATTTGTTTGTGACAAAGAACCTTCCTGACCAAGAATCTAAGTCAACGAAGAATCATTCTTCGTTGACCAGGATCCTTCGTAGATGTTGATGGTTAATAAACATATATGGGAATCGATGAAGAACCTATGTCAACGAAGAACCCTTTCTTCGTTGACCAGGGTTCTTCGTAGTAACTAGTTATTCATCAAATGATTCTTCGTGACAGTCAGTTCTTCGTGGCATCTATTGTGATTTGGTTCTTCGTGACAGTCAGTTCTTCGTGAACTGTGTTTTCATAGTGAGACATGGTTCTTCGTGGGGTATGCACATTCACAGAATGTTCACAGTGAACATGTTTAGATGTGTTTCCTACTTGTTTTGCTATTCTTCACATTGAGGTTATGTTTTATGTACAGGATGGCACCGAAAGAACAGAAAAGGAAACCCGCAACGAAGAAAACCGAGAAGTTAGAGGTCGAAATCATGTCGGAACCAAGGCACAACATGGTCGCTTATTTGGATCCGGAAGACAAGATCGTTGAATACAACGGGATAATGAAGTGGTTACATGACTCAAGAATCGACTATGCTATTACCCATCAGACTACCGTCTACAAGTCCTTGATAAAAGCATTATGGGATTCGGCGGAAGTTGTTGAAATTGATGGAAAGGAAGTGATACGTGGACGTGTTAATAATCTACACATTATTGTTTTCGTCGAGATTCTTAACAACGTGTTATAGCCTGGTGATGATCCTGATGCTCCATTTTTGGTACCGTTAAAATGTCAACACGGTTGTTTGCTTCGTATGAAATGTGTTGGTGATATTTTGGGAGGTCAACTGAACAAGTCTGGGTTACCGCTCCCTTACAAGTTTCTACTACATGTCTTGATCCATTGTTTGAGCAATCGTAGAAATGGATACGATTTGGCAAACAATGATTGGTTGGATTAATGGTAGCTTTGGTATTGAACAAACCGTTTAGTATTTTAAAGTATATCTTTTCTAACATGAAGGAGAATCTTGGAAGAACCGGAAGTACAACGGGAGGTAGCAAGTTCTGGATGTATCCTCGCTTTCTTCAGATGATTATGAATGTCCAACATCCAGATCTTCCGAAGGATGACAACGATGTTCTGAAAGTAGAAGTTATGATGGAGCATTCGTTGAAAATCTTCAGAGGTTATGCTCTTAAGCGTTACAAGGAAAGCACACCTCCAAGGAAGTTGTTTGGATTCCTTGAAAAAGACACATACGTAGCACCGGAGAATGATAAATGGCGACATGACAATAGTGATTCTGACAATGAAGAACCAACGCTGAAGAAAATGATCGAAGAAAAGTTTGGTCACAAGAAGGGAAAGGGAACTAGTGATGATGATGATAGTGATGATGAAGGTGGTGACGATGATGACCAAGGAGGTGATGGTGGAGTTGTTGGTGCTATGGTGAAGGTACTACCGGTGGTGATCAAGGGAAACTGCCGAGTGGTGACGATGAATCAGATTCTGATGATAATCCTCCCAAACCTGGATACGAGCGATACGTTGATGTTCAAGGTGTTAGACAAATCCAAAGAATTCAGGTTGAAACAGATGCTGATTATGTCCCTTCCGATACTGAGTCTGAAAAGGCGAGAAAGAAGAAAGTTGCAGTTCGACGTAAGAAAAAGAGCAAGAAGTCAATTGGTGCTTCGTCAATTCAAACTGCACCTACACAGCCGGTAACCACATCAAAACCGATACATGAAGCTGATGTTAGTGCTCCATATGCCTTCACATAAGAGGAAATGGAAGCATTGATGACTGATCCCACACCAACCTCTGAATCACCTCCTACAACTACAACTGTAGTTGAAACACCTCCGGTTGCAACAAATCAAGAACAACCACATCACACTACATCTTCTTCTCAATCTGCAAGAGCAGCAGCCCATCAGCAAAGTTAAGAACGGCGAAGTACAGTGTTCTCGCAGATGTCCGAAAGTGATAAAGTTGAATTTTTGTTCAGTCAACTCCAAGCTGCAGCCAAAGAGATTAACCGACACTCCGAATTCATGTCGGCTAATCGAAACACCATTATCAAACAACATATGGAGATGAACACCTTGAAGGCTACTGTTGAGCGTCAAGGGGCAGAAATCATACAACTAAGGGCTGAAAATGAACAACTGAAGGCTGCAGATGCTAAACGAGCAACTCAGTTGTTGCAGATGCGAGGGGCTGACAATGCCCGTGGTGTTTAGATGAACAGGCTGAATGAACGAAGTACTGTTGTTTTACGATCTACAGAAAAGCTAGCCGAAAAGCACGATGATATGAAGGAATGGTATAACTCACGTAACACCACAATAGTCGAGAATGTGAAGCAAATGAATTCTAGCTATGAAGTGGCCCAAAAGCGAGTGAATACCTTATGGAACGAAAGGTGCAAAGCTCAGGAAATGTTGCGAAAGCGTGATCATGATGGTGAAGATCCCGGCAATCCTGATGCTCCTACATCATCTGCTCAGCCGGAGGGTTCTGCTTCAACTTCGGTTGTCGGTTCCAGCTCTGAGCAGATCGTAGTTGATCCAGTTACCTCTGGTGGTACTCAGGAGGAACAAGAAAGGTTGGAAGGTATGAAAGACGTTGAAGAACTTGATCTTCAATTGGCGATCGTTGAAAGTGTTGCTGTAGATGTTGGAGAGAGTTCTGTTGCAAGCTTTGAGCAAGGATGACATCAGATGTTGATGTGATAATGTCTAAGGGTATTGATGTGCAGCCATTACAGATTTGTCATCCGGTAACAGGCAAAGAGTTGGAAGAATGAGAGTTTGTGTCTGAACTCTCGAAAGAACAAACTTTGGCGTTGAAGGAAATGGAGATAGTAGATGATGCTACTATCGACGAGATTCCAAGTGAACCCGAGGTAGTCAATTTGGATGGTTTGGAAGAGATTGTGTTTGAAGGTGATACTGAAAGGTCCAAGTATGTTCGCGAAGATGGAATGGAGTTTGATCCGTTTGATGGGGATTGGCTTCGTGAGAATATGGATGAGATCGACGAAAAACTCAAGAGTCGTGACACATCTGATATTCCCACTGACACCTTTAAAGAGTGGAGGAAACAGTTCTTGGCGAAGACACCAAAGCCAGCTCCACCTCCAGCTCAAGTTGATTACATGAAGTATGAAAAGGATTGACCGCAAGGCCGAATTCTAAGTTGGATGTTCGTGAAGGATATTCATTGCATGGCTGTTAAGCGTGAACACGGAATCCAATACTTCAAATCTCTCCTTAGCATTTTAACGTTGCCTTTTTATGATGTTGCAGTGTTAGCCAGGTTAAACTTGATCAACCAATCAAACTATGAAGGTGCAACGCTTTTCGCTAGAAAGCTAAGGATTAAATGATGCAAAGGTTGGAAGGATGAATTATACAAGCCTCAGTTTCCTATGTATGAGCAGATCAAGTACGCTCTAGACCCGGCCACTAACACTACTCGTTACAAGTTCGTGTACAAGCCGGTGAATATTTTGGACAAAATTCCGCTCATTCCGATGAAACAAGATTTTCTTGAAATATGAAGTTGTGGTGCTATTATTAAGATACTCATGAAGCAGTCACCGTCTTCAAGAACGACGAAGAAAACTTTCAGATGCTGGATCCGATGTGGATCGTAAACATGTCAGAGGGAGACATCAAGAAGCTACTTCAACACGACATCTTCTATGAAGACAAGGACGCACATAAAGCGTTACTCTTTCAACGCATCACTTGTTTTTGCTCGTACCGAAGAATTCATGCTGGAAGCTCGTAGTCCGAAGCAGGCCACTAGAAGTGAAGACCGAATACCAAGCAACAGCCAAGGGGGAGTTTGTTGGTGCAGTTTTGTGTCTGTAGCTTGTTCTTATTTCAATGTAATTGTACGGTCTTTTTTGTGTACGCCTGTATAGTTTTGGTCGAGTCGACCAAGTCAAGATATCCTCCTATCTTGACTTGGTACGACGTTTATGTTGTTCGCATTGTAAAACAGTTTGCTAGTGTGCAACTGTTAGTATGTGTTTTGGTCTTGCTGATACGAGTTGTTCTGCAAGTTACTGTTTGTTTGCAGGGTTCCCACGAAGAACCTACTTCTTAGCGGGATTGCACAGTGACGAACAATGGTTGTTCACCATTGAGACAACCACAAAGAACCTTTCTTCTTGGCCTTTGGTTGTTCGCAGGGATGATCCACGAAGAATCTATTCTTCATGGACTCTGAATTATTCGTGGGCCTCTGCATGTTCTTCGTGACATGCAGAGGTGGTTGGCCTATATAAACAGACATACTTCTCATATTTCAGTAAGAGAACACCCAAAGTCTGTACAAGCATTGTGTGTTTGTGTTTGTATTTGTTTTCTTCAGTTTAATCAAAGTAGGAATCTTTGGTTACTTGTGTTTGCTTAGCTTTGCTTTGGTTTGCATAACTACGTGGATTCCACACTCGTATTTGTGTTAACAAATAAGGAAGTAGGTTATCTTGATCCTTCAAGTGGACCTATAGGAGGCGAATCCATTTTGGTAAAGAGTTTACTTAAGGTTTTCGTAGAGAGGCTTTTTTTGTTGAGCTGATTAGGTGTAGAATGGGTGTAAAATGTTATATATATGTGTGTGTGTATATGTATATGTAATATACATAAAAGTTTTTAGTTTTATTTTTGACCGTTTACCATGGGTCCAAAATATCAAAACTCTCGTCATTGTTGCCGTTATACTCATTGCGGGAGTCGAAAAATCCAGCCCGTAGCGCCTAGAAGCGCGGTGTGGCCCGGCGTTATGGTAGAGATCACGGTTGGATCGCGCTCCGGTACGCAAGTCCATATGACCCAAAAGCATAAAATGAAAGATAACCAACACACAAGGTTTGAGATCGTTTTGCAATCTAATATGTTTTCTTTTCTATTTTGCAAAATCAAAACTAAAGCCTTATCATGTATGCACGGCTTTTTACTTAATCAGTACTTTTTACAGATAAAAGCTTATTTAAAAAAAAAATAAAAGGTTGAACTATTAAAAAAAAACATACGTATGATTGTTTTTAATCATTATTACTTCTTGTTTGGTATTTCATATTTACTTGTAACCCAACCAATGAATTTAGGTTGTTCCCGTTGTTCAATAATATTTGATCATCCTCACCATTCTCAACTTTAAAATTTAAACCCTAGATCCAAGATAAGTACACATTTGAAAACCTTTGTACAATTCATATAACCACTGCCATATTGCAAACATAAAGCAAGAGGTATGCAAAAACCATAAATTAAAAAATGACAAACAAAATATATGAATATCCTTCCGTCAAAGATGAAATTATGGTACTAACGTATTTCACCAATGGTGATTCATACCGGTTGAAGCAAACTTCCAGCTTTGAGGATGAAATTATTCATCCACCTGAGCTCCAATTCTATTAAATGCATCAATGAGGGATTTGGTGCATGAATCCAAATCATCATTAAAGTTGATTGAGAAGGTCCCCTTGTTATCATACTGTGGTCTACCGTTAACAAAACACCCAATTTGCACACCGTCACCATAAGCCTCACATGCATTTATGATATCAGTTGCACGATTGTGAAAATGCCCGACCACAAAATCCTCAAAGTTCTATACACGACGTTCAACATCTTCGTTAGATAAGCATTACTAAATAAGCATAAACAGGCAAGCTAAAGAACACAAAAGAATATTCAAAACCTTACCTTGGGTGGTTTCTATATGATAGACACCATTGTTTTGAGCGATTTTAAAAGGGTATTTTGGTTGTATACCAAGGCATCAAATTCGTTATACGGATGGATCATGGTACATATAAGGTTGTTGAGTAAAGGCATTTGATTGAGAAGATTCTTTAAGAAGACCAAAAATGTCAACATATTCGAAGTACCAGACACCCAGATATCTAACTCCTCCAGCTTACAACATTTTTTTTGGGGGAATACCAAGCGAACATCACCGGATTTGTATAAATTTGGACTGATAAAATGACCACGAGAGTCATACCACACCAGCTGAGAGGAGATCATTGAACATGTTAACCCTTACAACACACACGTACGTGTATATATATCAAGTAGATAAAGAGAAAAGGAGATCGAATAATAACATACAGGCGGAGTACTAGGGTAGGTGCTTGTGAAACACAGATCAAAGAAAAAGAGACCATCATGATACGGAGTTCCCTTTGGTCCGATTATTACAGCTTTTAAAAGATCTACTCTATCTTTATACGCCCTCACATATATGTCGTCTGCCAGTAAAAGATATAAAATTCAAAACAAAAAAGAAGTAACATTTATTCATTACTAATTCTAATTACTTGGCGTACCAGGCAATCGTTCTTTAAGATCCTTCCAGTGTTTATTTATCCTTTTGTGCCAAGCTTTTGATCGCTGAAACATGTGATACTATTGTTATCATTATTATTATTGTTGTTGTTGTTAAGCGTATAATCCAATCAATACATACACTTGTTAAGCGTATAATCCAATCAATACATACACTTTGTATCTTCATGGATGAGGTATGTTCGGAGTAAAAATGATCAGAGTGATCCAAGATAGATCAAACTGCTTGAATAGATCATATCTTTCCATAACATTCTTATCAACGACAATCGTTGGCGACTGAGAGGAGCTTCTTGTAGTGACTTGACTATCAATATTAGCCTTGTTTGTAGAGTGATCAACCATCTCCTTGGAAGTTGATTGTGTTTCAACACTACTAGAAGATACATCATTAGTCCCCTCCTAAAGTAACATAAAAAAAGTGATGAGAGAATTCTCACTATAAAGCAAATAAGGAATCTTTATCAAAAACTATTGATTTTAAACCTTAATTTTCATTGCAACCAGAGATTTCCTTTCATTGGCGTCGATTTCATTCTCAGCCACAACGTCGACTACCTGAGGAACCTCAACCTTGGTAAGAACCTCGACCGTCTGTTCCGCCATTGGGTGATGATGGGCGGAACCATACGCAGTGTCAAGGCGCTGCAAGTTGTAAAAACATATCAAGACATTTATTTTTAACTTGTTAAATATGATTACAGAAACTAAAAAGAATTCGATACTTACATTAGTAAATCTGAAGCATGAAAAGGGATTACATAACTTAAAAAGAACATCCAAAAATTTGATGCGAAACATAGTCGTCGTTTTATCCTCATCCAACTCTCCTTCATATCCATCGGGATTCTTCATTATCTCAGACGATGCTAGTAACGCCTTCATTCCTTCTGTTAACTCTTTCATTTTGGCGTCAAAACCATCGATCCTGTGGTTGAGTTCTTCATACCGTTTTTCCATTTCACTTGTTGCCTATAAATTAAGAAAGATGCAAGAAAACAAATTAAAAACAATCTTTTTTTCATGAAACTGGAGTAATATATTTTCCATTTCAGTTGTTGCCTATAAGTTGAACTTCGATAAAACTGAACCTACAACACATAGCCAGAGCCAGTTATTCATTAGGATACGATTTTCACAATGGCCACTTTCACAAAACTGATGATCATTATCAAAACTTGAACACACGTTGTTCACTACAAGAATAACGAGTAATAGCGGCGACACAAAAGTGGCAAGAGGCCATATCTCGCCGCTATTGCTCGATCCTGGACGCGGTGTCCATCATTAAACCCCAGCCGTCCATTTGTTATCTTGATCTAACGGCTGGGGTGAAAAACACTCGATATATGGCGACAAGTCGCCGCTATTAACAATAGCGACTAAGATCAGGGCTTTTAGCGTCGACATCTGTAGCCGCTATTACTCGTTATTCTTGTAGAGGTAAATTTATAACAAGTATTAGTTAAAGATGATTTTTTTACCTATCGAACGAATTAACTCCTATACACTACACAGCTTTTATCTTTTCACTAGTTTTCTCCAAATTTATTTCGTGAATGTGTGGCTGTCCCCCAAAAACGTTTTTTTACTTTTTCAACATAGACCCTCCTTGTTTTTTGTATTTCACTTTACTATAGTTATTGTATATTTTATTTTTATCAAATTTTATACATCTTAGATAGTTTATTACTATTGGGGTTGTTTATAATTATTAGTATTTTAATTTTAATCATGATAGTAGTTTTGAAACCGTGTAAAAATACGTGGGTCAAACTTTATATATTTGTAGAGAACTAGTTAAACTACACGTGCTACTTCACTGGGTTTCGGTCGCTTTGGTTTTTGTTTGGTATGACACTGACACTTCATGTAGCATCCAAAAGAAATATATCAAGAGGATATGAACGGTGTTTTTTTCAAAACAATATAGAAATATAATTTAAATAATTAAAATGATTTTTTTGAATGTTTGTACGAATCCATAATAAGGTCAGGAACACAAAGACGATTACACACTAATGGCAGGTAGACGGGCAACAAGTTGCCCCGCTACCCCCTTCTGAATAGCAAATCCTACCCTGCTAAACACAAAATTTTGCCACTTAACGTGCGTGATGTTACTACTTACCACCTGCTGGACCCGTTTAAGGAAACGCACTGCATCAGAGGCGAGAGCGCCAAAGGTATCGAAAGCGAACGGGACGAACACGTGCTGATTCTCGATACAAGCTTTTTCGTGCTTGGCTACTTTGCCCGCCTCCGCCTTGGTTATCGCCTGGCCCGCCACAAACCCGTGGTCCCTTAGCCCAACGAGGGGAGACACACCTGTCAAATCGAAGCATGCGTGTTTCCCTCCTTCCCATCCAAAAACAAGAATGTCCGCGGGCCATAGGGTAGATCTCCCTTCTAATGGATCAGTCAAGAAGTTCACCGGAGCTTCCTTTTTTGCCGAGATCCCTGCCCGCTTAAGGACATCATGAAGCACATATCGAACTAAATCATGTCGATATTTAAAGCCCGATAATTCTTTGCAATGGACGGCATGCTCCCCAAAAGAATACAAGCAAGCCTTCCGACATACAGGATACGGGTCATCAACCGGGAAAAGGGGTACCATCAGCCGGTACTTGAGGATAGCCCGGTACTCCACAAGGGTTGTACATACATTGCCCTAAACCTTCGATGGGAACAACAGACAGGAAATCCTGAGCATGGGGGGCTCGCAAACACTCGAACACAGCTCACTGTCGCGGGGACAGTGCAAACTTCTCTTCAACTGTCTTGACGATTTCACCATATAAGGTATTCGCCAAAATTTTTTGTGCTTTAAGGGGGGCGGTGTCTTTAATGTAGAAACCGCCAAGATCAAGATCGGGAAGAGAACTATGCATAGTGTCCAACGCACCCCTATAATCAGAGTCTAACAACCCACCACCACATTCACGAAGGATGTCGTCTTGAAGAACCCACGATTGGGCCCTTGAAGCCACAAAAGCGTACGAAGAGGCATCCTCGGCCGAGCAAATCCCAAGACCCCCAAAACGGGTCGGGATGGAAGCTAACCTCCATTGGAGGTCTCCGAAAAAGGCACCCCCACAAACAACGATGTCCTTGATCGCATTTTGAAGCCCCTTGTCAAAAACAGAGACGGCTTCCCCGACATAAGAAGGCTGACATGTCCTAAGCCCAAACAACAGTTTAGCTACCCCATGCACGAATGAAGCAGGAGGAGTTCGCTCTGAGGGTCCCGAAGACGTTTGAGGCTTTCCATCAGCTCAACCGCACATTTGGCTCTTTTAAGGGCCAAACCACTAATAAACTCCTCATCTCTACTGACAGCACCACCCAAAAGTTTCACACTATGCACCGGCCTAGCAATCTCCCGCGAAAATAAACCCTCTTGGGTCTTCACCCTGTCACATGTAGGCCAAAAAACTTCAGTTTTTTGATGTTGAGATGAAGGCCCAAGGAGGGGCCCTCCACTCTGATAATGTCTAAAGCCTTGGCAACCTGAGTAGCATCTCCAATAAGGGTCCCATCATCTAGATACCAGGTGTGAAAAAGAAGCTTGCAACGATCTCTAATTCGGAGGACAAGGGGGTGTAAAACAAGGGCAAAAAGGAGAGGCCCTAAGGGATCCCCCTGCTGAACCCCCGTAGAAGACCAAATATTATTATTCCCCACATAAAGCCTGTGATATCCCGGGTTTTTCGGATAACTTACACCGTGACACATGCCGAATAATGTATATGTTAAGTATTAAACATGCATGAGTTAAATGAATACGTGTTGTGTGTTGTGTGATTGTTTTGGTTATAGAATAATTACTGTAGATATGTACACGAACTGAACCGAACCGCGACGTGAACCTACTTCGATTCATTGTGACCCTAGGAGTAACAAGTTTTAAACTTTAACTCAAGTCAAGTTCTCGGCCAAGATCAAATCCAAACCGAGAGCAAACCTAAACCCTAAACCAAAACACTCTCGGCCGAGATCAAGTTCAAACCGCGAGTCAAACCCAAACCGAACCCACCCTAGTACTTGGCCGCGAGATCACATCCAAACCAAACTAACTCACCCTAGTCCTCGGCCATACGATCAAAACCAAACCGAACCAACCTAGGATCCTCGGCCACGAATGCTTATCTAAAACCGCAACCCTCATCTCCCTCTTTGCCTATATATATCAACTATGCATGCTCCATTCAGAATTCACAAAACCCTAACAAATAAGACAGCCGTCGGCTGCCTTACTCACGCTTTCTTCTCGGTCGCAGCAAGCAGCAGCCGAAACCTTCATCATCTCAGTCACAAAACAGCCTTCATCTGATCAGCTCTTGTTCAGTCCATTCAACCGCAAACAGCCTCACACTCCTTGTTGATCAGGCAGCCTTTCTCCAGTTCTTGTCGGTTCGGACGTAATCTTGTTGGAACAGCCGGGTCGCACTTGTCCACATCTTGGCTTGTTTGTCTAGATATTCAAGGTTAGGACCATACTTGATTACGAGATCATGTTCGGATATATATATCTTGATTGTTGCTGTTCTCAGATTGCAGGATGGTATAGTTTTCGGATTTTGCATAATGGAATGAGATAGATGATATAAATGTTTCGGATGTATATATATATATGCTTGAACGAATTGATCAGCTTGTTTTCGGATTATATGTGTTTACAAGTAGTCTGCTGAATTGACTGTGTGTATACGCATGATTGTTTTCGGATAATAGATGTATTATATGTAATCGGCTGAATTGATCATTGTTGATATGCATGTATACTTGTTTGCGGATATCATAAGGTTGCAAGTGTGTTTTGTTTATAATAACTAGAAGTAAGAACTAGGGTTGCATGGATGAGATATTGGTATTAATCTAGGATTAGAAATCGGTTTTAGATCGCCTAGATTAATCGCATGAGCGGGATTACATGAGTTTATGATAAAGAGATGCTGAATCAGTGGCTGAGTAATAGTTACAGCCGACTTCATCTGGCTGTAACTCGGTCGATAGTTGTCGAAAAACGGATTTTCTGATGTCTAGAACGTAGAGATTTGAATAAGGAATCTAATGGCGCTGGATTCATAATTTTCTGAAATCGTTTGATATTTTTAAAGGGCCAAACAAGTTCAGTAGCTAAAGCTGTTAAAATTCTGGAATTTTGCTGGTTGTTCGTCAAGCTAGATTTTAAAATCAGTAGGGAGTGGAGTCATGATTTTTGTACAGCAACTAGGTATAGAAATTTCCGGGCAACTCCAACTGGAATTTTGTTAATCGGACGATCAGTGATTTTTAAATAAAATCTTCTGTGGACTGCAGTCAGAAAGCGGTAAATCTGACTGCAGCTTAATGAATTAATATTATGGTTAATTGGTAAAGATTTAGGACTTGGAAAAATTATATAAATTTCTATGGTATGAATGTCACCTACTGTAAAAATATGGGAATTTTTGGAATGTTAGAACTATTTTATAAAAATCCTAGAAAACAGCTGAATAATTGAGTGTTAAGCAGAAAGTTGATAACTTGTGATTTTATGCATTAAAGTGTTGCATGGTTTTGGAATATGTTCATGATAAGTTGTTTGATTACTATGATCACATGAGGATACTTGCATGCATGTTTGAGTGTTAGATATGTTGTTTGTGTGTATCACTTTGTGAGTAAATTGCATGTGGAATTTGTATTGGTGTGATTACACACTGACGTGGAATTAATTGGTTGTTAGGACGCAACTAGCGGTCCTATCTCTTATAACATCTTTGCCACACTAACCGAGCAAATAAAGGTGAGTTCACGGCCCCTAACTTTATCCGGTTTTTAAACAACAGGGGGAGAAACATGTATACACTCTCAAACTCAATCTCTTTACGTTATATGAATTTAACGTCACATAACTATACGGTAACTAAGTTAATGTTAATGTAATGTTATGGTCACTAAGCAGCTTTATCACTTAAGTCCTCGACAATCTCCTTGGATCGTTAGTATTTGGGTTAAATAGCGGGGGAATTATAAGTAGTACTACTGGGCCCGACAAGCCCCATCCGAGCTAGTCGCGCTAGCCGACCTGGTATGGTCAACGGGTGAATAATTGGCCTAACACCGCCATGGTCATGTGATAGGCCTGGCAAAACGGAGGCACAACAGTCAGCTTCGATCGCGAACACTTAGTGACATGACTTTAGGCTAGCTACCTATATATATTAACATTGAACTTAATTACGGATCAACTTAATATTCCGGGTTTGGAATATTGGAAACATCAACTTATTATCCCGGGTTGGGGATAATGGAAACAACAACTTAATATTCCGGGTTGGGAATATTGGAAGCAACAACTTATTATTCCGGGATTGTAATAATGGAACTGATACGTTATCCCGGGTTGGGGATAACGGAGAGAACAAACTATAACCGAACAAACGAATTTATGAAAACCTGTGAACTCACTCATCTTTAATGTTGACACTTGTTTCTTTACATGTTTCTCAGGACGCTAGGAGCTCTAGGTGCACGCACATGCATTGAACAAGACATCTTTATCGAGTCTCATTTATTAATATTGTTTTGGGATTTTTCATTTGTTTTCGCGTTTGTGTTGGCGCCCGCATCACTAATTATTTATGCTTCCGCTCAAACTTAAAACTAATGCTCTGCTAAATATTGGTAATTGATATAAAATCTAAAATGAACGATTTTGGAAAACGTATTATCAAATCATGTAGAGTCGTTCGACGTACTAGTGTTTCAGATTCTGGTTTGTTCACCACCCTCGCGGTAAAACTCCACAAGTGGAAATTGAGGGTGTGACAAAGCCTGGCTGGTTGCCCGCATAAAAAATCAACCCAAGCAGAGATGGATAGACACATTTTCCTTACCTCATTTAAAAGAGCAGTTCTATCCACAATATTAAAGGCATTCGAGAAATCAATGGTAAACATAGCCAACGACCCGTCTTGGTGGTGCGCATTTAAAAACCTGTTCGCACTATGAAGAACCGCCTTAGCCCCGTTTGGAACGCCGACCCCAAACTGAATGTCACCAAGATATTTGACCATATCCTTCCCCACACCCTTCATCGCTACCTTGGAGACCACTCTCCTCCAGATCGAACCCACCGCGATAGGCCTAATCCCACTATCAGGCTTGAGAAGGGGCGTTAGGGGAGCAGATGCAACAAACTCCGCCAAGCTCCTCGGACATCCCCCCCGCAAACATAAGTTAACCACAGCTGAAATCGCCCTGAGCAGACTAACCGCCATCACAGACCCTTCCCCACAGAGAGCGTCCAAAAGGTGTTGAGCCCTCAAACCATCTCTCCCACATGACGTCCCTTTAGGGAAGGATTTGATACACCCTAGCACACTGTCGGACTCTACTATAAGGTGAGGCTCTGACGGTAAGAAAGCAGGCATGGTAGGGGGTGACATGCATGGGTGTTTATCTACGAGAGCTTTCATAGTTTTCTTATTAAGGGGTGCGACCCCAGAAGAACAAAGAACCTTAACCCGCAGCGGTAAAATGACCATCGGCAACCTTACGTAAACACTGCTTGACACTAGAACTCGCATTCTCTTTGTATTTATCAACTATTTTATTACAACCCTTCGGACTCTCCTTCATAGGTTGAGCAAACAAAGATTGAATGAGAATGCCAAACCCTCCACGGTCACCCCATTGGGCCAACGCCCGCTGTATACTGAGACATTGGCCATTTTTCCTGTTACCCAACCTCTTATCCTGGCGGCTGATCGGCGTAAATACACGCAAGGTACACCGAGGTAATAATAGAAGTCGAATCCATGCATCAACCGAATCAGGCATAGCCACCACATTATCCAAAGCAATGGTTAAGGCTTGGGCAAACGCCATGCGACAACTAAAGGGGATGCTCTTAACAGTTTTAATAGGAAGAGAGAAAACTCGGTCCAGGAGAGCAACATCAACACATACCTCTCCAGACGGGGTAACCTCCGTTGCGACACACGGTTTAGGGACCCCCATAATAAAACCCACTTCACCCCAAATAACCTGATCTTCATGGTGACACCCACGCCGGAAAGAATGAAGGCACATGCACTCCCAACACAACCATTGTTCAGACAACCTAAGAGCTTCAGAAACAGAAGTAAAAAGATTGTGGTCTTTAGCAATGGCATGCCTCAAAGTATCTCTTCTATCATCGACCAAAATGGTGACGTTTAATATGAATCATAAGCCTTGGGATCCCCTTAGCCCCAGCAACCCCATCGGGGCAACAATAGAACCCCTTGAAAGGGCAAGGCCAAAAACCATTCGACATGGCCTAAAAAACCGAAAAGGAAACAACTCCAACCAAGACACTTAGGCAATGTCTCCACCCAAAAACAAGAAAAAAAACAGACCTAGAGCTAACACCCGACAGTTCAAAGGCTTTTTGAACCCGAGCTCATTGAAAAATTACACCGAGCATTTCATCGAACACCTTGTGGGCGCAAACCCCACAAGGAACCGAACACCCCACCCCTCTCACCTTGTTCCATAAATCAATGGTATATAATCAAAATGAGCATTTAAGTGTCTTCATATGTAATTGAATTTGAAGAAAAGTATAGGATTGTTTAGGTTTGTGATGTGAGAATGGAAATTAACTACCAGAGAGGAATAAACTGTTTAAAAATGAAAGAATCTTATTCTAAAAAACGGAGTTGAAAGTGCTAGAAGGAAATGGAGATTAAAAGAAAAGAAAAGAAATCCATCCAAGATGAGTGATCAGCAGTACATCTTGAAACAATATGTAAACTGCACAGACATACATACAACTTTGCTATTCCTAATTCGGCGAAACTTGGAAGATGAGGGTCCTTTCCGATTGCGGATCATGGCATGAAGTAGGAAACCATGGAGAAACTGAAATGGTTGAATAGATCTGACGATGATGATGATGATCAAAAAGCAAAAGGGGAAGGAAGGAAGGAAAGATCGAGGAGGAGGAGGTTGAAGATGGCGTTTATATCGATTGAAAACCAAAAACGTAAATTTATATTAGACGGTATCATTGGAACGTGCTATACCGCTGAAAAAATCAACCTTTTTCAAAACCTAAAACTAGTATTAAGAAGGTAATATAAAAATCAGAAAGAAAGCTTAATTATATTATATTATATTATAAAAACTCAATTTTTCTGTAGTTAGTATAGTAACATAAAGAAATTACAAAATTACCCAGAAGACATAATATGTGGTTGGACAGAGGATGGAGTGAATGGGACATGTAAAAGGAAAATTGGTGCCTTAAAAAAAAAAGAAAAAAGAAAAAAAAAAGAGAAAATGGTGTCGGGTTCTTGAGGCAACCATTTTTCACTACAAAAATTATTCATTAGAATCATTATTATTTTATTTGTTTTGTTGTACAAAGTCAAAAGAGAAGGAAATGATTTATTGGAAAGGGTAAAGAGATTTTATCTACATGTTTCAAGATTAAACTTTCAAAATTGTTAGAATGTGTAGTTACAGGACTGTTTGCCCTGTTTGAATTTAAAATTTTCCATAACATTATATTATTATTTTTAAAATTAAATTAGTATTTGGCTCGCTAAATCTAATATCAATGGGCTAACATCTAAATCAAAAATATTGATTTGTATCTATATTGGAATTGGTATGTGTATACTATTTAAAAAAATAACACACACACATATACATATATATATATATATAGTGAAAGTATATCGTACAATATGCCTTAATTAACGTACATTGGTACGCTGGGTGAATTCGCACGTTATAATGATGAATTCGCATGGATAAAAAACGAATTCACACCTATATTTCGCATGGGGGTGTTCAAAATGATAAATTCACATGGATAAAAAACGAATTCGCATGTTGAAAAAAACCAACGTACGTGATGTACGTTAACCAACCCCTTTATATATATATAGGGATGGATCATGAGAAAACTAGTTTAAATGAGAAAACAAAAAAACTAACTAAAAAGCCAAAAAAACATATCAATTTTTTTTATAAAAAATCGCTACATATGTTATATAAAAAAATTAAAAAAATTAAAAAGCATATAATGCACATGTGCAACATATACATACAATACACATGTGCAGTACAAGTTTTTTTTTTAAATATACATAAAAAGTAGCGATTTTTATAAAAAAATTGTAAAAAAAAATTTGTATGTTTTTTTATGTTTTTTTTTGCTTTTTTAGTTAGTTTTCTAGTTTTCTCATATTTAAGCAGTTTTCTCATAATCCTCTCCCTATATATATATATATATATATATATATATATATATATATATATCAATCAGATTTTTTTAAAAACATGTACCCCTCGAAATCACGAGCCCAATACGGTGTTCCTCCCCGCACACAATAAAAGCCTCCCATGTGTGTAGGTAAACAAATCCTAGGTGTAAACGTAGGAATAAGTTTTCATATGATAATTTTTATAATGCTAAATCAGTTATACTAAACTTCATTTTAATGCTGTTGTTTTTTAATCTTCATATATAATACCTACTATGTATAATATACGTCCATTTAATTTAGTTGACAACTAAATTGTATTCAAAATAAAATATTTTTTTATCTTAGACTACGCGAGTGAATGTATCGAAACTGGTACTACTATTCGTTTTTATTGTTTTTGATTGGTTGCTATACCAATCGCTGCTACCATAACGAGCTGAAACGATGCCGACCGAATTTCTGTCGCGTAGCACGCGTTACCCCACTAGTTATATATTAAGAGTTAATGCCATTTTAGTTCATGTGGTTTGGGCAATTTTGTCAGTTTAGTCCAAATGTTTCATTTTTAACATCTTGATCCAAAAAGGTTTCATCGTTGCCATTTTGGTCCAACTGACTTAACTCCATCCATGCTCCTTAGTTAATCAAGGGCATATTACCCTCCCTATTTATATATATAATAAATAAAGAAATATATAAATGTTGAAAAAAACCAGCGTACGTGATGTACGTTAACCAACCCCTTTATATATATATATATATATATATATATATGTATAGGGATGGATCATGAGAAAACTAGTTTAAATGAGAAAACAAAAAAACTAACTAAAAAGCCAAAAAAACATATCAATTTTTTTTATAAAAAATCGCTACATATGTTATATAAAAAAATAAAAAAAATTAAAAAGCATATAATGCACATGTGCAACATATATATATAATGCACATGTGTAGTACACATGTGCAGTACAAGTTTTTTTTAAATATACATAAAAAGTAGCGATTTTTTATAAAAAATTGTAAAAAAAAATTTGTATGTTTTTTTATGTTTTTTTTTGCTTTTTTAGTTAGTTTTCTAGTTTTCTCATAATCCTTCCCTATATATATATATCAATCAGATTTTTTTAAAAACATGTACCCCTCGAAATCACGAGCCCAATACGGTGTTCCTCCCCCACACAATAAAAGCCTCCCATGTGTGTAGGTAAACAAATCCTAGGTGTAAACGTAGGAATAAGTTTTCATATGATAATTTTTATAATGCTAAATCAGTTATACTAAACTTCATTTTAATGCTGTTGTTTTTTAATCTTCATATATAATACCTACAATGTATAATATACGTCCATTTAATTTAGTTGACAACTGAATTGTATTCAAAATAAAATATTTTTTTTATCTTAGACTACGCGAGTGAATGTATCGAAACTGGTACTACTATTCGTTTTTATTGTTTTTGATTGGTTGCTCTACCAATCGCTGCTACCATAACGAGCTGAAACGATGCCGGCCGAATTTCTGTTGCGTAGCACGCGTTACCCCACTAGTTATATATTAAAGAGTTAATGCCATTTTAGTTCATGTAGTTTGGGCAATTTTGTCAGTTTAGTCCAAATGTTTCATTTTTAACATCTGGATCCAAAAAGGTTTCATTATTGCCATTTTGGTCCAACTGACTTAACTCCATCCATGCTCCTTAGTTAATCAAGGGCATATTACCCTCCCTATTTATATATATAATAAATAAAGAAATATATAAATGTTGAAAAAAACCAGCGTACGTGATGTACGTTAACCAACCCCTTTATATATATATATATATATATATATATATATATATATATATATATATATGGATGGATTATGAGAAAACTAGTTTAAATAAGAAAACAAAAAAACTAACTAAAAAGCCAAAAAAACATATCAATTTTTTTTTATAAAAAATCGCTACATATGTTATATAAAAAAATAAAAAAATTAAAAAGCATATAATGCACATGTGCAACATATACATATAATGCACATGTGTAGTACACATGTGCAGTACAAGTTTTTTTTTTAAATATACATAAAAAACAGCGATTTTTTATAAAAAATTGTAAAAAAAATTTGTATGTTTTTTATGTTTTTTTTTTTGCTTTTTTAGTTAGTTTTCTAGTTTTCTCATATTTAAGCAGTTTTCTCATGATTCTCTCCATATATATATATATATATCAATCAGATTTTTTTAAAAACATGTACCCTCGAAATTACGAGCCCAATGCGGTGTTCCTCCCCGCACACAATAAAAGCCTCCCATGTGTGTAGGTAAACAAATCCTAGGTGTAAACGTAGGAATAAGTTTTCATATGATAATTTGTATAATGCTAAATCAGTTATACTAAACTTCATTTTAATGCTGTTGTTTTTTAATCTTCATATATAATACCTACTATGTATAATATACGTCCATTTAATTTAGTTGACAACTGAATTGTATTCAAAATAAAATATTTTTTATCTTAGACTACGCGAGTGAATGTATCGAAACTGGTACTACTATTCGTTTTTATTGTTTTTGATTGGTTGCTATACCAATCGCTGCTACCATAACGAGCTGAAACGATGCCGGCCGAATTTCTGTCGCGTAGCACGCGTTACCCCACTAGTTATATATTAAAGAGTTAATGCCATTTTAGTTCATGTGGTTTGGGTCATTTTGTCAGTTTAGTCCAAATGTTTCATTTTTAACATTTGGATCCAAAAAGGTTTCATCGTTGCCATTTTGGTCCAACTGACTTAACTCCATCCATGCTCCTTAGTTAATCAAGGGCATTTTTGTCATTTAATATTACCCTCCCTATTTATATATATAATAAATAAAGAAATACATAAATTATATATTATATATATTATACACACACCTGCACATCACATTCACCCTCAATCTTCACATAGTCACTGCCACCACCACCACCACTATCACTATCACTACCACCACCACCACCATTGCCTTGCCACCACTACCACCATCACCACCACCACAGCCTTACCACCATCACTTACATTTGTGCTCACATTTAGGGTCTGAAACCGAACCCGTCTTTTCAGGTTGTCAGCGGTGATGGTTGTCATGGGTGGTCAAGATGGTGGTGCGATGGTTTGAAGACGATCGGTGGTGCGGGGGTCCGTCGGTGGTGTGCTGATGGTTTGAAGACGATGGTTCAGTGGTTGAGACAGGTTTGTGCCTCCACTTACTCCACCGGATCTGTAATCCGACCATCGATTTGGTATTTTGTTTGTTTTGCTTTGAATCGGAATTAGGTAACCAAAGTCTTAGGATTTTTAATTTTTATTTGGGATTTACAGATTTGGGGGTGATTAAGATGTTGGTGTCAATGGTTGTGGTGGCGGCTGCTCAAGGTGATGGGCGTCAGTGGTGTTTGATTGAAGAGATGGTGGTGGGGTGCTTGAGTACTGAATCAAAGAATATAATTTATGTATTTCTTTATTTATTATATAAATAGGGAGGGTAATATTAAATAACAAAAATGCCCCTTGACTAACTGAGGAGCATGGATGGAGTTAAGTCAATTGGATCAAAATGGCAATAATGAAACCTTTTTGGATCCAGATATTAAAAATAAAACTTTTGGACTAAACTGACAAAGTAACCCAAACCACAAGGACTAAAATGATATTTAACTCTATATTAAATTACAACATGAAATCACTGTATTAGAGCTACAGTCCTACAATGAAAAGTAACGTTTTTTTTTCTTTTTAGTTTTTCAATTTTCAAATTCATTTTTATACTATAAATAATATATGAATTTAACACAATACTTTTATTTTTCTCCTTTAACGTTCATCGTTAGTTCTTTTTAGAGAAATTAAACACGCGTATAAAGACATCGATATTAGTGTAGTGTCGGTCCTATTAGAACCATAATTGGTATTTTTTACTATTTTTTCCGGTCTATGTAAGAAACGTATCGCCATACTTTTGTACTTACCACGACTTAATTTTTTTAAGTCTTCTCTTTCGCTTGCTATATCGAATTAAAAATCGGGTCGTCTATGCCGCAAAACGCGGGTGTAACCCCCTAGTTAACATTAACAAACATGAAATTGTTCTATAGTTTTGGCTATGCTCGAATGCATTAAAAAATAAAATAATAAAAAAAAAACAAATAACCATAGAAAACATATTAAACGGTATAAAACCCAAAAAAAAAAATTGTGCAAATTATATTAAAAACTAAAAAATATAACTAGTTGGTAAACGAATATTATAAAAAATAAACCTTATGATAATAATATAACTAGTTGGTAAACGAACATTATAAAAATTAGCCTTTATGATAGAAATGAAAACTATAGTTTTAACCACTTCAAATATTTTATATTTTTATAAGTTAAAAGGTCATTAGTTATACAATGGCAAATGTTATTTATAATTTCATACATTCATATAAATGCAAATGTTTCATACATTCATATAAATGCAAATGAAACTCATATATATTCTACTATGTATTTAATCTAATATTAATAAAGAATTTCATCTAATATAACATTACATTCTCTCATTTAAAGATTTCATCTAATGTCATATGGTATTCTTTCATTTAATTTATTTAAACTATTAAATTAATACTATATTAAGATATTAGATGAATCGCTAATATTCTTAATATATAATATCTAATAATACATAAATAAAAATAAGTGATATACATTATCCTGATTTATATTTGCGTTAATTTCTTAAGCTTTATTTTTTCTAAGATTATATAGATTTTGTCATTGTTTTCACCTTTTCATTAAAATATTTAAATTATAAACAGACAGGTAATTGAATGATTATTTAAATTAAATTGATAAATAATTAAATGAGTATTTAAACAATTTTTATATAATCCTTAATTTATATTTTAATTTATGATCAATAATACTTTAGTTATTTCTAATTATTGTAGAGAATATTTATATAGCATCTTGCGTTTACATTTGATCAGTGGGATAATTAACGGGATTGGTTTGATTTGCTTTAGTTATTAATAGTAAAAAAATATAATGTGAAGTAATAACTACTGAAATCCCCTATGTGATTCGACAGGAATTCAATTTTGGTCGATATCAGTGTGGTTCAATATGGTAATGCCACTCTATATAACAACCGAAAAAAACCAAAGAAATAAATTGTGAAACTTTAGAGTATAAGAATTTTGTGGTCATTTAAAAAATGTTTATACTTTAATATTACTGTCACAAAAACACAAAAGATAAGAAAACATTATATTACATTGAAAATCGCTAATGAATCTATACTTAAGCTGATGTTTAACATTTAGAAGTACTAGTATGTTATTCATGTTAGTGTTCCATTTAAAATTATTTATAATTCAAGTTGTCTAAATTTTAAGTTTTAACTTATATATTTAATACCCGTTGTATATTGGCCTCTTAATATGTGTAAATTTATTTCAAAAGTATTATATTTTTCTATAAATTTCAAAGAAAAAACTTTGACATTTTCTTGATTATAGGTGGTTTTAAGTAATTTTGTATGATATTTGTCATGTTTTACTTACGTAAGATATTTTATTTAGAGTTAATTACACCGTTAGTTCCTATGGTTTATAGAAAGTAACAAGGTCATGTACTAATAGTTTAAATTTACATTCTATGGTACCAACTTTCAATTTTGTAACAACCAAGAGTATTAAGACTAACAAGTGTCAATTTTCTTGTTAGATTTCTATGAAGTGACAAAATACCTGTATAACTTCAAGGACCACTTTAAATTTAATTAAAGGGACCATTTTGTAAAATACAAATATATTTCTTTATTATATTTCTAAAACGTTTTTAAATATTTAAAAAAACTTTCTTAACAGGAAAAAAAATTGAAAGAACAAAATTAAATATAACCTACTTTTTCAAACCCTAACCTCCATTTGTTAGTTCTTTTAGATCAGTTGAAACCACATGCCATCGATTGAAATTCACCCCTTTGATCAATTACACCATGAATCTGACCTCCACTCGGTGGCGAAATTAGACTTAAAATTCAGAGTATCCAGAAAAAATTTACCGCCACGCCATGGCGGACCCATTTTTTCGTGGGGGTGGAAATTTTGAGAGTGTTTGTCTATCGTGTATAATAATTTATTTCGTTCTGATTCGGGTCGGGTTTGTGTATCGTTGCAACGTGTATGTATATAGTTTTCAAAATTGAGTTGTTCCAACTGTATGCGCTTTTCATTACATGCTATCTAGATTTTTGCGTAAATTATATTCAAAACCGATTCAGCTCAAATATTATATATTTTTACTTCTTTTTAGAAAAAAAAAAACACTTCCATGTTTCCTAATGTTCATTTTACAAAGCCGTCACTTTTCAGTCATGTCCTAATACCTAGTCGCGAAGGGCTCTTTTATCTACATTTTCATGCTTCTAATCGAGCCACCAGAACTACCATCAATAACCTACCTAAGTCTTCGTCGCAGCGCAAGTAATAATACTAGTACTATCAATGTACAACTAAAAAAACTTAATGTACAACCATATTCAACGTCTAAAGCTAAGGGTCTTTAGAACTATTTATTTTAGAAAAAAAATTGGCAATTAGGAAATTGAATAGTTAAAATTAAAATATCTTTTGATTAGGAAAAACTTACCTAATAAAAAATTTTCAATTAGGAATGAATGAAACAATTATCTAAAACTTTGGATTATGGAATGAATGAAACAATTATCTAAAACTTCGAATTAAAATGATTTACCATTCACTAATTGGAATACTTTTAGAAAGAATTGTCTAATTGATTCTTTAACTGCTATCTTTTTCTAATCCTATAAAGTTGACCACCTCAACCCTACCTCTCTCTCTTTCAAACTTCCCCAGACCCATCTCTGTTCTCTTTTATACAATATACATAAACTCTATCTCCCTTCGATCTTTTTGGGTTTTTATGGTTTGAAATTTAGGTATAATATTTGCTTACGGGTATCCTAATATTTGCTCAGGGGTATCTTATACACAAAACGTTGAAAGAAAAATTTCTTTTGCACTTTGCATACAAAGTTGAGGGGTAGTCCGGACACACCTGGTTTGGGCATAGATCCGCACCTGCCTCCACTCATGGGAAGCAATTTTTTGAGTGAATACAAATCATAAAGAATCTGGAAAAGAAGGGATTTAAGAAGGTGGATTTGAAGAAGGCAATTAAAAATTAAAAAATGAATAATTATGATTCGGAAAAATCGATTGAGGATCATGGATGATGGAAAGGAGTTTTTGCCGGAAAAAACAAGGGTCGTTGGGAAAAGCAATGGTTGCCGAAAAAAGAGGCTCGCCGAAGATGAGATAGGACGTGAAGAAGATGACTCTCCATAGAAAAACATCATAACTGCTACAACACTTCATTACTAGTTAGGAGCATACACCTAAATAGACAATATGAATTAATTAAAAAAAAGTAACGTGTTTTTTTTTATTATATATTTTTTTCATTAATATAAAAACTGGCCGAGTTACATCAAATTCGCAGGTAAGCGAGCAACAAGCTGCGCCGCTACCCCTTTCTGAATAGCAAACCCTAGCCTATTAAAGACAAACCCTTGCCTCCTCTTTGAAGAGCAAACAACCTTTTGGACCTTAGTCAACAAACGGATAGCTTCTGGATGAGTCATATGCAAGTTACAAACAAATTAGTTCACTGATATGTGATTTCTGGTTGCGTAAACACGAAAAATCGCACATAAAAAACGATACATCTAATGGATTTGTAGCGAAAAATCAACATTATGAATGAATGTGGTAGATCAGAGATCTGATCACTCACATAGATCGAATAAATCCTCGGTTTATCTGATTTGTAGATCAAATTGGGAGCTCCCGCGGAGGAGGAGAGCGGTTAGGCGGAAACAGCAGTGATGCGTCACAAAAACCGGTTTTTGGATGTTAGTTTTTGTTATATGAGCTTCCGATATACAGGTCAACCTACGTTTTTTTAATTGATTTTGCAGTCGGAATATACTGTGATAAAAAAATACATACTGTAATATAAAAATACATTTATTTATCTTTTTTTAATTATAAAAACTGTTCCTCGGTAACTATTTAGTTACATAATTAGTCCTTTAATTGTAAAATGGTATAAATGCCCTTAAACCTAAAAAAAACTAACATATGTTAGTTTTAGTACCTTAGGCTGTTACAAAATTGAAAGTTGGTATATGAGAGTAAGACTTTAAACTATTAATACCTAATTTTGTTACTTCATATAAACCACAGGAAATAACAACGTAATTAACTATTTTATTTATTTAATATGTGTAATATACGGGTCTATAACCTAGTGGGTAACGAATTTTAATCGAATCATCTAAAGTTGTTCTTATATATCCAAAAAACAACAATTAAATGCAAGTTTAATACAAGAATCTAGAGTAGGCCTGTAAATGAACCGAACGAACAAGAACATAGGTATGTTCGTGTTTGTTCATTAACTTTAACCAAACACGAACACGGACACAAACATATAATCAAACACATTTTTTTGTTCGCGTTCGTTCATTAAGAAATTGGGCAAGTTCGTGTTCGTTTATGTTCGTTCATTTAAAGGTTAAGCGAACAATTCACGAACACAAACGAACATAAACAAAAAAAAATTAAGTGAACATATTTGAATAAACATAAACAAACGTAAATTAACATGATTGAACAAACATAAACGAACACAAATGAACTGAATTGAACAAATATAAACAAACACAATTAAACATTAGTGAACACAAACAAACAAGTTTAATATATTACAATTCATTTGAAAACACATCTAAATTAGGTTCATAGATACTAAAATTAAGTATTTTTTTTATATAAATATTAAGTAAGTAATGAGTTACCATCTAAGAAAAATTTTAAAATTTCATTCTTTATTACCAGAAAACTCAATTACCAATTAGTTATATTTTTATACGTAGTTAGAAACCTAATATTTATATAAATATAACTATTTATGTATTTACAAAAAATTAAACGAACATAATCGAATGTTCACATACATAAATGAACGAACATAAACGAATGTTCGCGAACATAAATGAACGAACACAGGTTGTGTTCATGTTCGTTCATTTAATTAAACGAACAAAAATTTTTGTTCGTGTTCGTTCGTTTGTTAAATAAACGAATATAAACGAACTTTCCAGCTAAACAAGTTCACGAACAGTTCATAAACGTTTGGTTCGTTTACAGGCCTAATCTAGTGTGTTTTTGATACAAGAGAAGCTTCTTATCCACACTATATCAAGCTGCAATTTTGTTTAGTAAAACCAAAACAATTTGTCACAATGTAAAAAAATAGTTGATGAGATAATAAAAGGGATAAATATCTAATTTTCATAAACATTTGAATGACAAAAAATGCAAGCTAATAATGAGGCCAATGTATTTACCTATCCATCTGCGTCAAAATTGATTGTGTTACATGAACTACTCTTGAAGATGAAGGACAAAAAAATGCAAGCGGTTATATAAATGAAGGCCAATATGTGTAATTTACCTTAACTCCAATCTGGCAGTCACAAATATTTGAGTTTGTTTGTTTTACATGAACTACCTCACTCTCTCTCCACATGCTAGAGGGGTGCCCACTTGATACGACGTGAAACACAAACATTGATAATCAGGTAACATGTTAATTTAATTTTTTAATACTATACTCAAATTGAAGATAATAAAATGCTCGTTTTTATGATGTAACATTATTGTTAAAATATTAACGTATGAAAAAGTTATGAATCATGAGATAGTTGATTTAAAAGTAAATAATATTTTTGAAAGATTATACCATATGTTTGAATAGTTGTATTACTGAATTTATTATATTATATATATATATAGAAGATGGATCATGAGAAAACTAGTTTATATGAGAAAACCAAAAAACTAACTAAAAAGCCAAAAAAACATATCAATTTTATTTTTTATTAAAATTCGCTATATATATTAAATAAAAAAACTTTTTTAAAAAAATAAAAAAAACATATAATGCACATGTGCAGCATAAATATATAATGCACATGTGTAGTACACATATAGTGCACATGTGCAGTACAAGTTTTTTTTTTTGAAAAAAAGTTTTTTTATACATATAATGCAACGATTTTTTATAAAAAAATTGTAAAAAAATGTATGTTTTTTATGCATTTTTTTTTGCTTTTTTAGTTAGTTTTCTAGTTTTCTATTTATATCTAGTTTTCTCATGATCCTCTCCTACACACACACACACACACATAAATATATATATATATATATAATAAATATATACATATATATATATATAGGGGTGGGTAAAATGAGAACCACTTGAGTTGTAAGAACGTAGGAACCAATATAAGTCATTGATCAAAAGTGTTTTAATGAATGAGATTAAAAGACAATAAAGTAGTTGTAATCATTGTGTTTTAATTAATGAGTTTTTGTTTTTAGTGGGATAAAGGTAAATTGGTATTTTTACTAAGTTTTTAATGATTGGTAATTAAAGTTGTAATCATTGTACTTTATTTAATATTTGTAATTTTATTTAAGTTATTTAATTAATGTTATTTTTGAATCATGCAGTAATAAAATTATTTTACGTAGGGGTTCAAACTTTTTTTTGTGCGTTGGTTTTAAACATTTTTACGTGTGGGTTCAGACTTTTTTACGTGTAGGTTCAGACCTTTTTTACGCCCGGTTTTAACCTTTTTTACGCACCGGTTTAAATTATTTTTACGCGCGGTTTAAACTTTTTTTACGCGCCGGTTTTAAACTTTTTTACGCCCCGTTTTTAACTTTTTTTACGTGCGGTTTTAAACTTTTTTTACGCGATGGTTTTAAGGGCAAGCTAGCACCACGCTAAAGTATCACCGTGGAAGGGAGTAGTTCGTTTTGGTCAAAAGGGCAAGCTAGCACCACGCTACGTAGGACCTTTCAAGATACTCGAAAGAGTAGGTCCTGTAGCATACAAGCTTGATCTACTAGAAGAACTCAACAGGATTCATCCCACATTTCACGTATCAAACTTGAAGAAGTGCCTCGCTGATGAAAACCTCCACATTCCTCTGGAAGATATTCAGATTGATGAATCTATGCATTTTATTGAAAGACCAGTAGAAATCATGGACTTCGGGGAGAAACGTCTACGACGGAGTCGCATTCCAATTGTTAGGGTTCGCTGGGAGTCGAAACGGGGACCTGAGTTTACTTGGGAACGTGAAGACTCAATGCGTGAAAAATACCCGCATCTTTTTCCTACTACTTCCACTACTTAAATTTCGGGACGAAATTCCTAAAAGTAGGAGATACTGTAACATTTGTCAAAAACGGGTTTCCAAAACCCGCTCCGTTTTGTAATCGAATATCAAGTTATAAATGTCACGTTGTGTATTTATGGTTATTTTGATTTTTAATGATACATAATTAATAAACAAACTAAACTATAAAAATTATTTTTGATAAAAAGTGAAAACAAAATAAATAAAAATAAATTGTTGCTGTCGGGACTCGAACCCGGGTCAGCCGGAATCTAAATCCAAAGACTTAACACACACCCGCATAACCACTCCGCCACTTGTTGTTTTCTGTCATCTCTAGGAAACAAATAACTCTTATACACAAAACCTAGTTAAACCGTTGCGCCAACTGAGAAACCGAAATCGGCAATTCAACCGTCTAATCGTTTGATTAATCGCACATTCAGGTTTATAACCGATGCATCGACGATTTTAATCAATTCAGATTTGAATGAACTTCAATTTTGATCATCATCGGTTTTTATAACCGAAAATAATCAAAGTCCAAATTACTTCAATCAAGACCCCTCTCGCGACTCAGAAACATCATACCAACTTTCCATTTCATTTTCGTCACACATTCGGTCCATCAGAACGCTTAAATCAACTCGCCGGAAATTTCTGCAAGTTCGCCGGAAAACCGTATTCATCATCAAAACGGTAATTCTTTCAATACCATCATAGTCTAACAGTTGTTAAGCCATTTCTAACTCAAACCCTCCAATTTAAATCAAATTCAGACGTCGTCATCGGATAATTCCTGCTCGCCGAAAAACTTCTGAAAATCCGTATCTTCGCCTGTGAAACGGTAAGGACCTTCAAACACACTGATAACGTTTGTTTAGCACTTCAATTTCATGATTAGCTAATCAAAATGATTAATTGAATTGCTCAGTTGAAGTCCTTAAAAACAGAGACCGACGCCTTGCCGGAACTCTGTAATCAATCGTTCACCGGTATGTTTTTCCTCTAATTATCATCCCTGCTATCTATTATCAGTCTGTGTAATGCTTAACAATCGAATTAACAAGATTTAATGGTGTAATCTGCTGTCGGTAAAATCCAACGAAGAAGATGAACTTTGATAATACTATAAGTATAATTAAAATTGGTATTTTAAACGGGTTAGACACACAGTCCAGCGGTGGACTGTGTGCAAATAATACGCACACGTCACGAGTTCGATCCCTGATACACGCAACCTCTAAGTAATAAAATGCCTTTTTGATTAAAGCTGAACCGGGTTAACCCCGTTAGTTGTCAAGTATAATAAAAACCGAGATATTAACCAGGTTAGACACACAGTCCAGCGGTGGACTGTGTACAACACTAAGTCGCACGTCACGCGTTCGAGTCTGGTTAACGGCACCGGTTCGATGATTTAAAATCTTTTTCTAAAAACAAATGAATTTTGAATAAATCGAATTAGTATATAAATATAATTAAAAACAAGATTATTTCGGGTTAGACACGTAGCTCAGTTGGTAGAGCTGCGTGCACGCGTACGGGAGGTCTCGGGTTCGAGTCTCACCCAGCGCATACTTGCACACTGACCGAACCGGTCAACAGGTCAACAAGACAACGGTCAACGCAAAAATAAACAATTTTTTTTATATTTTTATTTATTTAATTTAATTTAAAAATCAATTAAAAATACTTAAAAATAATATTTTTAAAGATAGAAAATAGCCTTAAACTCACAAAAATATATCTAAAAATTCCATTAAAATCCTTAATAAAATCCATTCATTTACTATATTTTCCGTTATTATTTAGGTTAGTTATTTCTCGTTGTTCCGCTCATCCAATTCGTGCGCATCTCACCATCTCCATTCAAACGCACCCAATGTGAGTGAATCTTTACAAATTCCCCGTTTTAATCACGTTTTGGGGTGTATCATGTGTCTTGCTATATATTATATTTAAATCATTGTGCATACATCATATCATGAACATGTGTATTCAGTTTGTTTCAACTGTTGTGTGGTTATCGTTAGACGCAATTTATTATTTTCAGTACATGCAATTTCATAGGCCGCCGATCCCCATTACATTATGAGCGTTGAGCATGTTCCCCATTACATTATGAGCGTGAACCTGGCGTGCCCACATACGATCGGCTCCGTTTGATTGAGCCTTGATCGCACAGTCATTTTTTTATTTTCAGTACATGCAATACGATCGGCTCCGTTTGATTGAGCCTTGATCGCACAGTTTCATTCATGTTATTTATCGTATGATGTTGGTATGTTAATGTATGCTATCATGTGTTATTGTATGTTTTAGTGGTGATTGCTATTGCTACTGCTTGGTTATTTACATTTGCTCATTTATGATTATGCACAATTTTTCATTGATAAACTAACAAGAAAATCAATAACAATTGTTTATCTAACAAGGTTCACTCGCCAACTTATGTTGACCCAAAAACCCCCATTTTTACACATGATACAGGTGAACCAGCTGCAGCCAGAAATACATAGGATTGGACTAGAAGAATAAAATGATTTAGAGTTTGGGATTGTTATGTTTGGTTTATTTTCTTTGTATTGTATAGACATGTTTGGATATTTGGAAATGTAACTTTGACTTTAATAAATATGAAACATATTAGTAAATATCATGAGCTTTGGTGATAACCCAATTATGCCCCGACTCTTATTCCGCTGCGGGTCGGGGTGTGACAGATTGGTATCAGAGCCATGACTATAGGGATATAGGATAGGTTATTAGACCCGTAGAGCCTATACTATAGTTGATTAGAAACTTATAAGATTTTTGTGTGTTACATGCCAAATTTCATGATGTTTATATGTTTTATGTTAAATGTTACATTCAATGTTATGCAAGCATGTTCATAAGTATATATTATCATATAAGGCCTATTTAATCATATACTCATAACATATCACATCCATGAAAGCACACACCACATCATGATTGCTTTTACAATGATTTTTGTGTTTTCGAATCTCATCAAAGTGAGTTCTCATGACGGGCATGTAGTAACTGGAAGGGTACCAGTACCGGTAGTCGGAACGTCCTGTCTAGGCTGGCATTCGTATAAATCCAAAATAAAGGACCAGTTTGCCTACCTGGGGACTAACGATGAGAGTACGAAGTACCTATTAGGCCAAAGCATGCTATACCAAACGTCGTGTGAGCTAACCCCACTTTGAGTTATCATTGTGTCTACACCTGGACACATTCCGACCATACATCTCGTAAACATATTTTGTGGTTTGCATTCGGGTGATGCGAGTGTTAAATCGCCAATACTAATGTGAATCCTACCAAGCCAATAGCCATGGGGGCCCACATGACTATACAGGTGAAGGTATGGGGGACATTTGAGGCCCAACATGAGCAAACCCAAGACATCCTATGGATGTAGTTGCATTATTGATATTTATGTTATTTTCATTTTTCTTAAAGACACATGACACCTAAAAAGACTCCATAAACTCACAATCTTCTTATGTATGTTCCTATAGATGTCGTCCAGACAACAACGGGGGGTAAAAGATCAGGAAGGTCTCAGGAACGCTTGGCCACACACATCGCGAAACAAATGGCCACGATATTGCCTGACATTGTTGTCCAAGTACAACAAGCTCTCGCTACAAATCCTACTAACCCTCCCCAACAACATGACCAGAACATCGACAACCCTCCTACCAGCAAGTGCTCATACAAACATTTCAAATCTTGTGATCCTCCTAAATTTGAAGGGACCGAAGGTGTCACTGCTCTTCTACATTGGTTCGAGGAAATGGAAAACACCTTCCTCAACTGCGATTGTCCTGAGGATCGCAAGGTTCGATACGCCACCGGGAGACTATTTGGGGTAGCTCTCACTTGGTGGAATACTGAAAAAGGGAATAGGGGAATTGATGATGCAATGGCCTTAACTTGGGAGGAGTTGAGGGAAATCATGACTAGGCGTTTCTGTCCTAGGAGTGAAATTAAAAAGTTGGAGGACGAATTTCATTCTTTAAAGCAGAAGGAGGGAGACCACATCACTTATAACAAGAGGTTCTTAGAGTTGAACCAAATGGTTCCAAATTTGTTTACCCTAACTTATCGTTTGATCGAACATTATATTCGAGGACTTCCCTCGAAAATTCAAGATTCAGTTCTCAGCATTTCACCGGTAACACTTGAAGCTGCTATGGAGCTAGCGACTGAACATTTTTTACGTGCCGGTTTTAAACTTTAAAACATTTTTTACAAAAAAAACAATTTTTTACAAAAAAAAACATTTTTTACGGGTTTAAACTTTTTTACAAAAAACATAAAAAAATTACGACAAACAAAAATATTTTATTCTTACAAAAAACTTTTTTTACAAAAACTATTTTACAATTTTTTTTTCAAAAACTTTTTTACGGAATTTGTTTTACGCAAAACATCTTTTTACGCCCCCGACACCCCAATTTCGGGTTTACGAAATTTGAGGATCTTACCAAACGAACTCACCCAAAAATCATGACTCAATAGATGTCTCGTATTGAATTTTAAATATAAGAGAGAGAAAATATGTGACATGTTGAGTTTTAAATAGAAGAGAGAGAAAAGATGTGACATGTTGACTTTTAAATATAAGAGAGAGAAAAAGATGTGACATGGGAAGTAAATGACTAAAATACCATTTTGATTTAATTTGGTTATGTGTGATGTGTAAATATGCTATTGGATGCTAGGAGTTCTCATGGTTTTCGCAACTGGGATTGGTTCTCTCTTGAACCAAATCCTATATATATATATATATATATATATATATATATATAATATATATATATATATATATATATGATTCGGTTCAAATGAGAACCACCACGAGTTGTGAGAACTGTGAGAACTTTTTGATAAGTGGCAAGTTGGGCCAATTTTTTTTGCACAAACGTAGATGAAAATATTATAAACACATCTGTCAAAAAAATTAAAAAAATTGTCGCGTCGGTAGTTTTAACTGATGGAAGTTTTTTTTACGTCTGGCATAAAATTTATATTTAATTTTACGCCAGGCGTAAAAAAACTTGCATAAATAAAAAGTATCGCCTCAACAAATTTTTTACTTTATAATATTTTCATCTACGTTTGTGTAAAAATAAATTTTCCAACTCGCCCCGGATCAAAAAGTTCTCGCGGTTCTCGCAACTCGTGGTGGTTCTCATTTTAACTCATCCCTATATGTATATAGGGGCATGATTTAGAGAAAACACCTATAAGTGTAAAGACGCTGAGAACGCCCCTCATCCGTTGGATCAAAACAATCAATGTATTAGATTGGCACGGTGGCGTTTTCGTAAATAACCTCAACTTTATTACGTTGGCGCCCCTCATTAAGGGTAAAATGGTCTTTTAACTTCGCTAACATAAAACGCCATACCAGTGTATAAAACGCCAGACTCATGTATAAAACTCCAATTTTCTAAAAAGCCATTCATAATTAATAGCGTTACATTGTTAAAGAGAAAAAGGCTGAACAAATAGTAACTGAAAATTTATTACTACAATTTATTATAAAAATTTTCCGCCTAAACTACGCGCCAAACACAACATTATATAAAACATCCCTTCCATTTATCATAACAAGAAAATGACATTTTTACCAAAACGCATAAAAAATGAACATATGTCAAACATCGTTTCTTGGAAATTCAACACTAGAATCAATAAATTCGTAATCCTCTTTGACAACAGAAGAAGAGTGTTTGTGAAAACCGCTAGAGCCATACTGAACTTGGACGAAGAAGTTCAAAGGGGATCCTAGCACTTGCCATTCCTCTTGATAACCTCCGTGACAAAACACAGACGGTTATAAGAAGATTAACAAGAAAATTCGGTCCGTACCCTGCAAATCCAATTATGAATCCAATCATCCAATCTTGGCGTTATGATGAAAACTCAGACTTAATGAGTGTTATATGGGACAACGAGGAGCATGAGACCTACACGATTGAAAACATCATGACCGAACAGAGACTTGTCTTCCTACAGGAGTTATGCAACGCAACATGTTTGAACCCAGACATGACCATAAAATTGGCGTTGTTGATTGACATGTTCATATAGAGGTGTCAAAGTCTTCAAGACGAAGAAAATGATGACAATGAAGATATGGATGAGAATTTTGATGAAGAATCGGAAGAAGAAGAAGAAGACGAGGGGAGTGATGGATACTTCTCAGACCAGATCCCTCCTGACGAGGGTTTTAGTTTTTTTTCTTTTGTTTTTGGTTTTTTTCTGTATAATGTCATTCTCAATGGTATTTAATAAAAATAATTTATGTCACTACTTAGAATTAAAATGCCAAAATCCACACTAACTAACTATAATAATTACCTCTTATCACATATTTTATACAAAAATTACAAAATTATATAAAACAAAATGCAAGAGAATATTAATTAAATTGTGCAAGTCTAATAATATGTCTCAAAACGCCATGTTTTGTTTCAAACGCCATATTAGTTAAATTATATTTTCCCTATTTTTAATCTAAAACACCATACACACAAAACGCCAAAGATTAATGAAGGGACTGATGGATTGCAGATTTATCAGATAAAGCTAAACAAACAGTAAAATAATGATGGGACGTGCCATCTTTAGATAATTACATCTCATCACATATTATTAATTAAATTGTGAAGGTCTAAAATGCCATACATACAAAACACCAACATTTAATGAAGGGACAGATGGCTTGCAGATTTAACAGATAAAGCTGAACAAACATTAACGTAATGATGGAACGTGCCATCTTTATTACCTAAATTTATTATATAGAAAATTCCCCCCAAACTACGCGCCAAGAAAACACCATATATAAACAACCACAGGAACTTCAATAGATCACACCAAAAAGCAAAAACACCATATTTTAGTAAAACCCATATGGAAAACCTCGTTTCTTGAAGATTCAGTTTTATTCTCGATAAAGTTTCGCTGAATAGGGTGGACAACATTCTTAGGTCATTCTTAAAATGATGATTAACAATGTTGTCCACCTCATTCAGTAAAATCTTATTCAGATAAGCCTCACCTTATTCATTCCAAAATCACAGATGGCAACCCATAAGTTGTGTGTTCTAACGTTTTCAAAGATTGTATATGAATAAAAAAAAGGCCAAATGATTGTATGTTGTGTATTCTAACATGCTTAAAAAGATTGAATAAGAAAAAGAAAAAAACGCCAAATTACTCTTCACTTGCTCTCGAAGACCGTGTTGTTCTTCTTTTAATTACGGGCATCGAGCATGTCGATGCATAGTGTCCGAAAGCTTTACAATTCTTACACCGTCTTTATTTCACCCCGGCTTTGTTTTCTTTGTTTTTTCAATTGCTTCCTCTTTTTTTTATTTTAACCGCTTGCGAGATACAAAACCTTTCGACTTATACCCAACAGGGACTCTAATAGGATTTTTGTCGTTTTGATATTGCCATGTTATCTCAGCAAATCTATCCCTAGTACTAGAGGGAGGAGCAACAATCTGCATATCTTGAACTTTCTTCATATAAGATTGAACATGATCGTTAAATAAGGATAGCTCCTTTTTCTTACCAGATAAACGGTTCAAAGTATGCTCCGTTGTAAAAATAATTTCTCACATCATACTTTGCACATCGGGATCAAGCTCGGTTTGAATAAAATCACGACTCATTGAGAAATATGAATAGTAATTTGGCAAAGCATCTTTATGCCATCGATTCAAAATGTACTGTTTTGGAAATTCCCTAATATCCAAACTTCTCAAAACATAAAATATATGTCGGCATAGCAAACCAAACTGCTCAAAACACCTACATGAGCAACTGCTGGTGCAATCAGACTTACGGTACATTACCTGTAAACGCCAAAAGACAAATAAATGTATAAAATGACAAAAAAACACCATACTTAGAAAAAGCCATTATTTACCTCCAATAAGGATGTACAAGGTTGCTGGAAATCATTTATGTAGAACTTAACAAACCCATGGCCTGCTCTTCATACCGTTGATTTATGCACTCCCCAATCCCAATTAGCTCAGCTTGAATGTCACAAAATATAGTTTTTGTGTATATATCAGAAGCTTGGCTCTCCTACACTTTATAATTACTTTTCAACTAGGGACATTTGTAACGAGATTCATGATCATTTTTCCGGTGCGTGTGATGTTGTCCTTCTATTGCAGTTTCGTAATGAGTCATGAACTCAACAAGAGTAGATTTTGAATTGCACACTGGCTAAAAAATGGTTCTCACTTTCCGACCTAGATGTCGTACGCATAAGGCCCGACAGATCCTCCATTCTATAGTATGCAGGAATCCAAGAATCCCTAAGGGCAGAAATATCAGAAAGCCAATCATTATCCTATAAACTGAACTCTTTAATAACCTCTCCCCATCCTGTTTCAAACTCTTCAGGTGTAAGAATATCCGTCCACACAACACCACAAATACGTTCTTTAAAATTTATTGAATTGCATAGCCTAACACCAACCTATATAAAACACGAAAAACGCTATGAAAATAAAATACCATATGAATAAATAACTAAAATATAATACTCTTAACATAGAACGCCATATATCTTAAAACGCCAAACACATGAGAATAATAAAATCAACCTTTAGAGACAGTTTATGCATCACATGCGACATGCATAACCGATGCCTCGTTTCAACAAATACAACAGAAATAGCCTTCTTCATTGTCGGATCCTGATCAGTGACAACAACTTTTGGTTGAGGACCAACAGCTTTAGAAAAACTCTCAACAACCATATATACGTATCAGCCGTCCCTGACGCCAATAATGCAGCACCAAATGTAACATTACAATGGTGATTGTCTATACCAGTGAACGATACAAAGACCATAGAGTGTCTGCATATAAAAACGCTTATTGATAAATAAACTGGTACAAAATGCCATTGAATTCTATCATTGAAAAACGCCAAACACACAAAAAATGTAAATATTACTTGTTGGAATGATACGTGGCCTCAAATGAAATCACATCACCAAACATGTGGCAATTACGTTTGCATTGATCATCACACCAAAAAAGTCCCTTCAAACAATTATCATCGTCTGTGAAGTAATCGTACGAGAAATTAGGTTGGGCTTGTTTTTTTTCATGCAAATGTCTCACAACCATCTCAACATCATATTCCCCTATAAACAAGTTAATTTTCCTTTTATAGTTATTAAAATAAACTTTACTTGCACCCACGTCTTCAAAACCACCAAAACAAGTCTTCATAACATTAAACGTCTTAATTGGTCCTAAATTCAACTTAGACATGCTATGTATAACATGCTTCTAGAGCTGAGTAAGGTGTCGTTCAGACGACAGAAAATGCATATCAGGCTGTACAACAAGACCATGGTTGTGCTCCTTAGCAAACTTATAGACCCCTTCCATGATTCAACTCAAATATTACACATAATTGTGCTCCACAATCAGTCCTCTTGGAAAAATTAGATCCCACATTCCTTTCCTTTTGATTAGGGTCCAACGTATCAGCATTCTTGTCCTTATACACCCCAGCTCTCGAACACATGTAGTACTTAATATGTGTTTCTCCTTTGGCGTTCACCTTTACAGTCCCTTTTCTAACAGAAAAACCAAAGCCTTCGCATACATAACATACATTGAATAACAATCATCGAGGCTTGGGAATATCATGTCTATTTTTGGCTTTATCTCTTCACTAACGTCGGGAATGATAAATGGAAAACCAGTTCTCGAAGAAACACCCTCGTCTGAACAAACACTATCGATAAAAACGACATTCAATCAATACACAATAAGTCTAATGAAAACGCCATAATTAAAACGTCATTGATTGAATAATAATCAATATGAGGTTGTACACATAATACTAAATACATATTACTCAAAACTCCATAAGAAGAATAATCAACGAATAATAGGAACTAACTTTTGCAAATTAACACCGGTATCTACTTTCTATCTACAACTAGTCATATGTACGTAAAAAATAATGTTTAAAGATCTAAAACGCCATTGATCATAGAACAATCTTAAAACACATTAGATCCCAAAACAAAAACAATTGAGATTAATAATGAAAATGTCATTAGTTGAATATGAAATGGTACAGAAAATACAATAATCCTAAACACATGTTAATAAAAACACCAAACTGATAGTAACAACTATTGTTTACGAATTAATAATACAAACGCCAAAAATTGAATATATGATGAACAATATTAATAAAATAAAACATCATCTTCAAATATTACTTTGTAGATCAGAATCCATGTTAAACACCATATATCTCGAAAGCTTAGGGATGAGGTAAATTTTTTTTTGGAATTTTGTTTGAAACGAATTGAAAACACCTTTTATTTGGACAGAAACTGTAGAATGAAAATCATGCCCCGCATATAATTTAGTGCCCCCTTGCCACGTGTGGGGCCATGATCCTTCTCACCGTTTTCACACTTCAAATTGTTTTCTCCGGATCCCGTTTTATATATATTAATATATATAGTATAGAATATATATATAGAAAAATGTATCGTACAAAATGCCTTAAGGTACACTGTGTACCGATGGCAAATCGCACGTTATGTTTAAAAAATGAAAATCGCATCTTGTGGTATATGATGAGATCGCATGTTAGTGTATACAAAAAACTTCAAATCATGTGTGTGTATATGAACAAATCACATGTTGTGATAAACAATTTCGCATGTTGTATTATTTTCAGAAATCACATATTGAAGTAGAAACTCGCACGTTGAAAAACAATTCTTATGTCGCCAGTAAAACCACCCTCTCTCTCTCTCTATAATTTGTATATATACATATAGGGAGGTTCATTTGAGAACAAAAAGAACAAAAGGGTAAAATTGTAAAACATAAAATTTTGTTTCTCTTATCTCATTTATTATCTTTGACTAACTAATTAGTCATTCATTCTCCACAATAAAAATTTTTGCCTACATATATTAAAATTTGTCCTATACACATCGAATTTATCATACACAGCTCATAACTTATCCTACACTTCTGTAACTTATCCTACATCCAAAACTATTATTTTTAAATATATATATTCTGCAAATAAATTACAAATTCAATGTAGTTAATTAAAAAGGAAGACACCAAATTAATGATATATTTAAGTTTACCGATATACATACATACATATATATTATGTATGTATTATGATATCGTAAACTTAAATATATCATTAATTTGGTGTCTTCCTTTTTAATTAACTACATTGAATTTGTAATTTATTTGCAAAAATATATATTTAAAAATAATAATTTTGAATGGAGGATAAATTACAAAAAATGTAGGATAAATATAGGGGAAGATTCATTGGGGAACACTAAAAAAGTGGGGGAACCGACTCAAATGAACTCCAATTGGACTCATTCCAGCGTGTTGGAACCAGCTCGTCGAACCCTAACTAGGATCTCTTAACCCTAAACCCTAAAGCTAAAAAATAAGGCTAAAACCTAAGCTAAATCGTAAAATCTAAGCTATAAACCCTAAAAGCTAAACCCTAACCACCCTAAAGCTAAACCCTAAATACTAATGATTAATAACCCTAAAGCTGAACCCTAAGGCCAAACCCTAATATAAGATCCTAAATCCAAACCCTAATATATTTAGGGGTTAGGATTTAGGGTTATAAGAGATCCTAGTTAGGGTTCGACTAGCCGTTCCAGCGCCACTGGAATGAGTCCAATCGGAGTTCGTTTGAGTCGGTTCCCCACTGTTCCCACTTTTTTAGTGTTCCCAATGAACCTCACACCCATATAAATATATTATATATATATATATATATATATTGTACAAAATGGCTTAAGTACATCACGTACGACATGTGATTTCGCACATAATTTCGCATGAGAGGAGATGAATTCGCATGGAATAAGTGATTTCCCATGGGATCGGGCGGGCAAGGATTTTGAGTACATTTTGTAGGATAAGGCATTTTGATACAATAACCAGCCCCTATATAGAGAAACTATTGTACAAAATGCCTTATCCTACAAAATGTACGCAATAATCTCAACGCTCAATCCCATGCGAAATCACTCTATTCCATGCGAATTCATCTCCTCTCATGCGAAATTAGTGTGCGAATTCACTCTACTCCATGCGAATTCATCACTAAAGGGTGCGAAATCACATGTCGTACGTAATGTACGTTAAGCCATTTTGTACAATATGCTTTCTATATATATATATATATATATATATAGGGTGGGGTTCTAGAAACGGGATTAGGAGAAAATGATTGAAAGTGTGAAAACGAGGAGAACGAATCCTGGTCGAACACGTTGCAGAGGAGCGCTAAATGATACGCAGGGTACGATTGTCATTGTGCATTTCCGCCCAATAAAAGGCGTTTTAAATTCGTTTCAAACAAAACTCCAAAAAAAATCGTATTAGATGTTACCTCATCTCCAAGCTTTCGGGATCTATTGCGTGTAATGTCGATTCTGATATACAAAGTAATTTCTGATGTTGTTTTCATATTCGTTTTCCAACAAATTATGTAACAGATATGACGTTCTCGTTACTTATGGTTGTTTGAATTGAGTTTTTTTTTTCTAAATCTAACATTAGAAAACGACGCTTTATTTTTTTAATTATGTTCTTCGTATATTCAATATTTGGGTTTTCATTATTAATCTTAATTGTCGTTGATAATATACGCTTATTTGTTTTCGATCAATGCGTTTTACATTTGGTTTACGTACATCTGATTAGTTGTAGATATTGGCGTTAATTTGTAAACATTAGCTCTTACTATTTGGTTATTATTCAACTGAAGGCGTTTTCATTAACATGTTTTAGTATCAATTCTTCTTATTGATTATTATTCCACTAATGGCATTTTCGTTATGGCTCATTCATTATGGAGTTTTCGTTATTATGTTTTATTAAGAAAGTAACAACAATTATTCTTATTGTTTATTATTCAATTCATGGCGTTTTTAGCGATAATGTTTTTTCAGACGAGGATGTTTCTTCGAATGAAAGTTTTTGCCCGAAAACTGGTTTCCCATTTATTATTCCTGACGTTAGTGAAGAGATAAAGCCAAAAATAGACATGATATTCCCAATCCTTGATGATTGTCATTCATTTTATGTTATGTATACGACTTCTTGTGGTTTTTCTGTTAGGAAAGGGACTGTGAAGATAAACGCCAAAGGAGAAACACATATTAAGTATTACATGTGTACGAGATCTGGGGTATATAAGGACAGGAAAGTTGATACATTGGACTCTAATCAAAACGCAAAGATTGTTCGATCCAATTTTTTGGTGTGATGATAATCGTTTGAATGGACTTTTTTAGTGTGATGATCAATGAAACGACGTTTGCCATTTGTTCTTTTGTCAGGTTTTTTTTTTGAAATTTGGCGTTTTGGTTAAAGATGGCGTTTTATAAGTATGATCAATGGAAGGGATATTAACATGATTTATATAATGATGTGTTTTGGCGCGTAGTTTAGGCGGGAATTTTTTATAATATATGGTAGTAATAATTTTTCAGTGACTGTTTTGTTCAACTTTTTCTGTTAATACTGTAACGCGTCACATCTTTATTTTTTGGCGTTTTTATTAATGGTGTTTTATGCATGAGTTTGGCGTTTTGTTTTCATAGATTGTTTTGATCCAACGGATGAGAGGCGTGTAAAAGACCCTTTTACCCTTAATAAATCACGTCCACATAATAAAGTTGATGTTATTTGAGACAACGCCACCGCACCAATCTAATCCATAGATTGTTATGATCCAACGGATGAGAGGCGTTCTCTCTGTTTTCACACTTATGACCATTTTCTCTAAATCATGCCCCTATATATATAGGGTAAGGTTCATGCGAGAACCACCTTTATTGTGAGAACCGCGAGAACCACTAAAGTAACCCACTACATAACCACCAAAACCTAAAAAAAACTATCCCCCACCCCCCCCCCCCCCCTCCCCCCAATAAAAAAAATTTAAAACTAAAAAAAACTAATCCCCACCCAAGCTAAATGCTAATAACACCCCCAAAAAACCTAAAAATACCTTTAAAAATCTAAAAACCACCCAAATTTTTTATTATTTTTTAACATTTTTTATAAAAAGTCGCTACTTTCCATCACAAAAAATATATTTTTTAAAAAAAAATTTTGGTGATGAAAAGTAGCGATTTTTTTATAAAAAATGTTAATTTTTTTTGGATGGTTTTTAGATTTTTTTAGGAATTTCTGGTTGCGTTCACATTTGTTCTCGCATAAAGCACTCTTTATTGCGAGAACCACGAGAACAAATGTAAACAAAATAAAAAATACCTAAAAAATCTAAAAACACAATTTTTTTGGAAAAATCGCTATATTTCGTCAATAAAAATTTTTTTTTTTAAAATTCGAGTAACAGTTATCCATGCATATGTGCATATGTATCATTTTTTTTACAAATAATACATTACCAATATTAGACAATTCCACTTTCGTTTACACTACCATACGTAATACACTACTTTTTACATTACCAATATTAGAAATGCACATGTGCATCTATATGTATCAACATGATATAAGGTGTTTTGTTACACTACTTTGAATACACTTTCTCTTTCATCTATCATACCATCCATAATACACTACCATTACCTCCTACTATTCATAATAAAATACCATTACCTCTTACCATCCATAATACAATATCATTACCAATATTTTCACTTTATTACATGTATATCAACACCCTTTATACCATCCAATCAACATATTACATCATAAAGTGACAAATGTAACCAAACCATCAACCACTAGATATAACTAACCAAAAAACATTTATATTGGCCTACTTCATCATTCAAAATCACAAACTTTTTGTACCAAAACACGTTGTATCATGGTTATACATAATGATGCACATGTGCATTTTAATATTGGTAATATAAAAAGTAGTGTATTACGGATAGTATTGTAAATAAAAGTGCAATTGTCTACTACTGATAATGTATTATGAATTTGCCGAAGTAATGATACATATGCACATGTGAATCGATAATTGTTACTGAAAAAAAAGTTTTTATTTTTGTAACGAAATTACATCATTTATTAAACAACATTAAAAAATGTTTTTTTAAATTTTTTTTTTTGAGTTTACATTGGTTCTCGTGGTTCTCGCACGAGAACCAATGTGAATACAACCAAAAAAACCAAAAAAAAATATCTAAAAAACATAAAATTTTTTTAATATTTTTATGCAAAAATTGCTAGTTTTCGTCACAAAAAATGTAAATTTTTTCGCTGACAAAAACCATCGATTTTTGCATAAAAATATTATTTTTTTATGTTTTTAGTTTTTTTTAGATTTTTTTTTGGGGGGGGTTAGGATTTTTTTGATTTTTGGGAGTTTAGCTGTATGGTTTAGTTTTTTAGCATTTAGCTTGGGGGTTAGGTTTTTTTTAAGTTTTAGGTGGTGGTGTAGTGGGTTTACTTTTGTGTTCACATTGGTTCTCGCGATTCTCACAATAAAGGTGGTTCTCGTATGAATCCTACCACATATATATAGAATTTGGTTCAAGAGAGAACCAACCCAGTTGCGAGAACCATGAGAACTTCTATCATCCAATAGCATATTTACACTTCACCCATAAGCAAATTAAATCAAAAGGGTATTTTAGTCTTTTACTTCCCACGTCTCATCTTTTCTCTCTCTTCTATTTAAAAGTTAACATGTCATATTTTTTCTCTCTCTTCTATTTAAAACTCAACATGTCACATCTTTTCTCTCTCTTCTATTTAAAATTCAATATGAGACATCTATTGAGTTGTGATTTTTGGTGAGTTCGTTTGGTAAGATCCCCAAATTTCCTAAACCCGAAATCGAGGTGTCGGAAGCGGAAAAATATGTTTGGCGTAAAAAAATTTGTAAAAAGTTTTTGAAAAAAAATTGTAATTTTTTTTTGTAAAAACGTTTTTTGTAAAAATAAAATATTTTTGTTTGACGTAAAATATTTTTTGTTTTTTGTTAAAAAGTTTAAAAAATTTGTTTTTTTGTAAAAAAAAGTTGTTATAAGTTTAAACCACGTGTAAAAAAAGTTTAAACCCGCGCGTAAAAAAGTTTAAAACCGGCGTGTAAAAAATGTTTAAAACCGCACGTAAAAAAACTTTTATACCGGCGCGTACAAAAATTTAAAACCGCGCGTAAAAAAAGTTTGAAACTAGCGCGTAAAAAAAGTTCTAAATCAGCGCGTAAATTTTTTTTTAAACCATCGCGTAAAAAAAGTTTAAAACGGCGCGTAAAAAAATTTAAAACTGGCGCGTAAAAAAGATTAAAACCGGCGCGTAAAAAAGTTTAAAATCGGCGCGTAAAAAAATTTAAAACCGGCGAGTAAAAAAAGTTTAAAATCTGCGCGTAAAAAAATTTGAAAACGCGCGTAAAAAAAGTTTAAAACTAGCGCGTAAAAAAAGTTTAAAAACGGCGCGTAAAAATATTTAAAATCGGGGGTAAAAAATGTTTGAACCTACGCGTAAAAAAAGACTTAACCAGCGGATAAAAATGTTTAAAACCGACACGCAAAAAAGTTTGAACCACTGCGTAAAATATTTTCTTACTGTATGATTCAAAAATAACATTAATTATATCACATTAATTAAATCACAAAAATTAATCAAAACACAATGATTACAACTTTAATTACCAATCACTAAAGAGCTTAGTAAAAATACCAATTTACCCTTATCCCAATAAAAACAAAAACTCATTAATTAAAGCACAATGAATATAACTACTTTGTTGTCTTTTAATCTCATCCATTAAAACACTTTTGATCAATGGCTTATATTGGTTCCTACGGTTCTCACAACTCAAGGTGGTTCTTATTTACCCATCCCCTAAATCACTAAATTTAGGGGATCATTGCAGAACATTAATTATTGCGACAACAAAAATGACAACTCTAAATCACTAAATTTTGGGATTAAAGGTTTATATTTTTTTAATTTTATGTTTTCTTCCGTTCAAATGTGTGTTATATAAACACAAATAAACATGGTTTTTTACCTACACGTGCCTACATTCATGTAGATAATTTAAGCTACACATAACATACATATGTGTAGGTTATATAAAAACCGCAAATTTTCCACAATTTATTTTGAATTCTAATGTGAGAAACAATAAATCTTAAATTTGTTCACATACTAGGTTTGTAGGATTGAAAAAATATGTGATTCATTGTGTTCTGCATAGAACCTTCCCCTATATATATATAAGGGGATGGATCATAAGAAAACTAGTTTAAATGAGAAAACAAACTAAAAAAGCCAAAAAAAACATATCAATTTTTTTTTTATTTTTTTTCTATAAAAAATCGCTATATGTATTATAGAAAAAAACTTAAAAAAAAAATAAAAAAAGCATATAATTCACATGTGCAACATATACATATAATGCACATGTGTAGTACACATATAGTGACATATAGTGCACATGTGATACAAGTTTTTTTTGTTTTTTTGAAAAAAAAAATTTTATACATAAAATGCAGCGATTTTTTATAAAAAAATTGTAAAAAAAATTGTATGCTTTTTATGTTTTTTTTTTGTTTTTTTAGTTAGTTTTCTAGTTTTCTCATTTATATATAATTTTCTCATGGTCCTCTCTCTCATATATATATAGGGCAAGGTTCATGCGAGAACCACCTTTATTGCAAAATAAAATCTAAAAAAAATAAAAAAGCACTCAATTTTTTAATATATTTTTTTAAAAGACCGCTATATTTCGTTTAAAAAAAGACATTTTTCTTCGAGTAACAGTTATCCATGCACATGTGCATATGTATCATAACTTCGACAAATTCCGTAATACATTATCAGGAGTAAGCAATTACACTTTAAGTTACAATACCATCCGTAATACACTACTTTTTAAATTACCAATATTCAATATGCACATGTGCATTATTATGTATAACCATTATATAACGTGTTTTGGTACAAAAAGTTTGTGATTTTGAATGATGAAGTAGGCCCATATACATGTTTTTTGGTTAGTTATATCTAGTGGTTGATGTAATATGTTGATTGGATGGTATAAATGGTGTTGATATACATGTAATAAAGTGAAAATATTGGTATTGGTATTGTATTATAGATGGTAGGAGGTAATGGTATTGTATTATGGATGGTAGGAGGTAATGGAAGTGTATTATAGATGGTATGATAGATGAAAGAGAAAGTGTATTCAAAGTAGTGTACCAAAACACCTTATTTCATGTTGATACATATAGATGCATATGTGCATTTCTAAAATTCGTAACGTAAAAAGTAGTGTATTACACATGGTAGTGTAAATGAAAGTAAAATTGTTTAATATTTGTAACATATTACGGAATTTATCGAAGAAATGATACATATGCATGGTAGTGTCTTATGGATGGAATGATAGATGAAAGAGAAAGTGTATTCAAAGTAGTGTACCAAAATACCTTATTTCAAGTTGATACAAATAGATGCACATGTGCATTTCTAATATTGGTAACGTAAAAAGTAGTGTATTACATGTGGTAGTGTAAATCAAAGTACAATTGTCCAATGCTTGTAATGTATTACGGAATTTTTCAAAGAAATGATAAAAATGCACATATGCATCGATAACTGTTACTCAAAAAGGGTGGTTTTTAGATTTTTTAGGTACTTTTTGGTGGTTCTCGCGGTTCTCGCAATAAAGGGTGGTTCCTAACGGATCCTTCTTCTATATATATATATATATATATATATATATTATACATATGATTTTAAACTTACGAACCGTGATGACATTTTTTTAGGTATTTGCTTTTAGTTTTTCAATAAACATTAATCATTATTTAATTTAAATGTTGATTATAATATTTTTAGGATAACAATGTTTTAGGTATTTGTTTTAGTTTTTTTAGTAATAGATTATTCATTATTTAGTCTTTAAAGTGATTATATTTTTTAGGTATTTGTTTTAACTTTGAAACGTAACTTTATTCAAAAACTCTTCCAAAGCCTTTTTTCAAATTTTTTTAATACTACAATATAAATTTTAATGAAAATAGATATCATGCCACTTTCATATCAAATCAAACTAAAACCAACGATGAATGGTATTTTATTATTTTTAATCAGGACATATTGATGTAGTAATGAATTGATTTAACTTGCGTATGAAACAGAAATGGATGTCGTGCTGCTATCGTATCAAACCGTACCAAAAACGGTAATGAATGATAATACCGTACCGAAACCGATGATGAATGGTAATTTATTAGTTTTACCCGGTGACATACTGATGCCTTAATGAACTATTTTTAACTTGCGTACGTTAACATTTTAAAAAATCTTACTCCACAACCATGCTTATTTTTTTTTGAAAATTACGATATAAATTTAATTAAAAATGGATATTGTGTTGCTATCGTACCAAACTGAACCAACCAAAACTGACGATGAATGATAATTTATTATTTTTAACACGTATCAATGTCATAACGAACTAAACGATTCCGAACAAACAACATAAGTACCGCTATTCCTTTTCGTTGTTTTGTTGTTTCTCTTTCATGGATGAATGATAATTTATTATTGTGTTTCGATCGATGTAAAACATATGTCAAAATCTTTTTGAACGTGTCACAACTTTATTTTTAATTCTGTTTTTCTCTTTCAATTGCTATAGTGTGTGCTGATGCTGTCATGCGTGAAACCGATACCGATCAAATTCCAGCCGCGTAGCGCGGAAGAATCCTACTAGTTATAATTATAACATAGTGTGGTATATGTGCCGGTTTTCATGAAGTCCGATTTAGGATTATGAGTGGTTAAGTATCTCAATGATACCCTGAAGGGAGTTGAAATAAAAATCCAAATAAATTTTCACTTGGAAAAATCTTGATTTTTTGGATGAATTGTGTTACAACTATGTCAATAGAGATGACATAAATATTTTCCATAAAGTACAATTTATGTCTCTGACGTTTACACCCGCTCACACATTTAGTACCCAATTTCAAAAATTCAATACTCTCGTCCCTGAGGTTATCGATTGCTCGCAATCAGTTCCCTACCTCTAAATTCTATTAGTCAACAGTTAGTTGACTAGGGTACTATGATGGTCTTTTTTACTTATAAAAGGAAGGGCATGATCGTCATTTTGTATTTCGTAACCTACTGTAACAATTTTCACCCCCCTTGAAGCCCCACATCACACCATTCAATTCCCTATTCTTCAACACCAAGCTCTCTGGTTCAATCGGTGTCCAGTTGAGTTGCTTAATAAAGGAAATAGCTAGTGGTTTTTGGAGGATCAAACCAGATGATATCTACATTGACCTTAAAGATTATTACGGTAAGTTAAAGGGCCTATGTATTTGAAGTTCTATGGTGTAATGTCCCGAATTTGAGAGTGAAAAATCACAGATAATAATAGACTATCGTTTGCAAGTCCTAAAGAAGCGATTTTTTTTGCTATTACAGATGAGGATGAAACTTCCAGGTTCAGCCTTAAAGCAACCCACACCCATCACGCTACAATGTTACGATTCAACACATGCCACTGTTTGGTTCAGCATAAAGTCGAAATCAATGATGAAGAAACAAAGGAACACTTACACAACAGAGAAACCTTCTCTCCGGATTAGGTTCGGTCCAAGATGTTCGAATACAAGTAGCAGCACCACATGAGCATACTGCATTGGAGCAAATGGTGGAATTGGAATTCCAGGGTGAAGTGGCTGTCGTTTTTGGGGGAACTAAAATTGATGATGATGGTGGTTCTCTGTTACAGACCTTATAAAGAAGACAACAAATATTCAACTTGCACTTTCAGTCCCTAAAGGGCATTAAGGTCTTTTAACATCAATCCCAACGTTCAACTAATGGACGTTAGAGGGAGGGACTTGATTGCGAGCAATTGACAACCTCAGGCACAGGAGTGTTGAATTTTTGAAATTGGGGACTGAGCGTGTAAGCGAGTGTAAACCTCAGGATGTAAATTGTACTTTACTCCATTTATTAAATTGTTTTCTAAAACCATGTCAAGTAAAAGTTAGATTCTCTTGTTTCATTTAAGATTCCCAAGTAAATTAGGTTGTTGATTGTTAAATTTAGTAGAGATTACTAATAGGGTCATGTCTAAAAATTCAGTTTCTTTCAAGACCCGAATCTGACCCGTTTAGCTGAACGGGTTCGCGGGTTCAACCTGAAACTGACCCGAACCCGTTTAGACTAAACCCAGGAATTTCATGTTAGGTTCGTGTCGTGTTTTCGAGTCGTGTCAGAAATTCACACCCTTAATTACAGTACACGAAATCATACCAAACCTCAAGTTTCAGTTCCATAAAAAAATTTAAAACCCTAGATCCATGGTCTCCACTTACTTGAGATCCTAACCTTCATCACCATTCGCCCAGTCACTACACTATTCTAAACATAAAAGATCAAGATGGAAACCATAAACAAAAATATGAAATCTAGAAATTTGAATATCCTTTCCTCAAAGATGAAATTACTAGGTTTTTGAAGGTCTGATAACAATGAAAAATCTTTCACCTGATGATTCATACCGGTTGGTGCATCATTCTAACTTTCAACCAACAAGATGAAATTCTTCGTCTAATTTGGCTCCAATTCTGTTAAATGCAACAAAAAGGCGCTCTATAAAAAGAGCCAAATCCTCCTTAAATTTGATTGAGAAGGTCCCCTTATTACCCTCCTCAGGTGCACCTTTGACAAGACACCCAACTTGCACGCCCTCACTATAAGCCTACATGCCTCTAGGATATCAAACGCACGAGTGCGAAAATGCCCAACAACAAAATCCTCAAAATTCTGTATGCATGCATGCATTGTCCAACGTATTCATTAGATAACCATTAGTAAACAATTAGGAACAACCTAAGAAACAAACCAACTCAAAATCTTACCTTGGGCAGGTTTTTCATAACAAAGATCATTGTGTTAAGCGAATTTTTAATATACTCCTCGTTAAATTTCAAGGAAAAAATCTCGTAATGGCTATAGAATATGCGAGGTACTTGTTCATTGTATACAGGCTTTCTGTTGAAGAGATTACGCAAGAAGACCAAAAGTTTGAGCATATTCGAATTGCAGGGCTCCCAAATGTCCACCTTTTCCATCTTACAACTTTTTTTTTTGTGGGAATACCAAGTTCACACTACCGGATCTTTCTATACATGGATTGATAATAAGTTTACCAAAAGAATGATACCACACCAGCTGGAAGTACAAAAATCATTGAAAAAGTGAAATATATAAAGAGAGAGATATTCATCAAGGGATGTAGGGTGGGTGTATGTGTGTGTCAACTAGACAATAAAAGAAAAATGAAAGAGAAGATCGCATACTGGTGAAGTATAAGGGTACTTTCTTGGGAAATATACATCAAAGAAAAAGTGACCATCATGATACGGGGTCCCCTTTGGTCCGATTATTGCAGTTGTTAAAAGGTCGATTCTCCCTTCATAAGCCCTCACAAAGATGTCCTCTATAACAACATAAACAAATAACATCACAACAAAGAAGGATAACATCTATCAATTACTATGTTTTAATGATTGGCTAATTACCTGGCAATTGATTCCTGAGATCTTTCCAATCGTTCTTTACCCTCGTATGCCAAGCTTCTGATCGCTGAAACAAATCACATGTATGTATGCTAACGATTAAAGATAACAATGTAATAATAGTATTAGTAGTAGTAGTAATAATCCAATAAATACGCACGCACACTTTCGATCTTCAATGATGAGGTATGTTTTGAATAAAAATGATCCGAGTGGTCTGAGACGGTATCAAACTTCTTGAAGTTGTCATATTTTCTCATAACGTTATGGTAATCATGTGACTTCTTTATGTCCTCCTTAGAAAGTGATTGTGTTGCAACACCACTAGAAAAGATAACCTGCTCCTAAAGTAGCATAGAATTAGCACACAAATGAAGGAAAATTCTCTATGCATATATTGGTAACAAATAATATTCACTAAACATGGTTTGATTTCAATTCAAACCTCATTTTTTATTGCTTTCAAGGCAACAACAGATTGCCCTCCGATTTGATCTTTACCCAGAACCTCAACTACCCCGATTTCGATGTTCCTTGGAGAAACATGTTGATGATGGACGGAATCACGCCTAGTAACAATAGGCTGTAAGTTGTAACAAAAAGAGTCTTGGATCGGATGATGGATCAAAACATATACTTTTATAACTAATTCGATATTATAAAAAGCTAAAAAGATCTTAATACTCACATTAGTAAATTTAAAACATGTTACATAACTAAAAAGAATATAAAGCAAACTGATATTAATCTTTCTGTACCTAACGGGATTCTTCTTCATCTCATTACATGCTAGCAATTGTTTCATTCCTTATGTGAGCTCTTTTATTGAGGCATCAAAACCATCCAACCTACGGCTCAGCTCCTCGTACTGTTTATCCATTACAGTGGTCTATAGAAATGCTTATTATTAATTATATGTGTGGGTGTGTTTTAATGAATTACAAAACCATACCAACAATAACTCAATAACCCGGAGTTACAATATTTATTCAAATTGAGGGGTTTTTTTCGCGAATGGGTGGCTGTCCCCCGAAAACTTTCTCTCACTTTTTGACCACAGCCTCTGCTTCTTTTTTGTATTTCATTGTATTAATATTATTTATTGAATTTTTATTAACTTATATTATGAAAACTTTGTTACCATTAATAATAATAATTATAATTATAATAATAATAATAATAATGAAAACTAGTAGTATTTTCCAACGCTACGCTACGGGAATTCAGTCGGTATAAGTTTGGTTCCTTATGGTACCACTACCGACATAATGACATAATAACTGAAGGAGAAAAATAAAAGATAAAGTCGTGATATGCCAAAATGATATCAAGATGTGTTTTAGATCGATTGTGTTTTAGATCGATCGGAACCAATAAAAATATACTTCTTACGATACCAATAATAACGATATTAGTACCGATATTGTTTGCAACCTGCCTCACATGAAAAAAAAAACCTAGTCGGTCTTGCAGAGAGAATATTATAAAAACAATTCATAAGTCGATAGTTACAATTATACCTCTTTGGCATATGCTGACACATACATGCCATATGCTGAATCGTAAATCTACAACAATTTCTAGAAAGTTAAAATATTCTTAAACCTGGGGTTTTGAAATTCCAAGCACTCAAAAGAAGCCTTAAAAACTAAGGAGAGATTTGGAATTTTTTGCATAAATAAGTGTTTTGATCCTCAAAAGAGTGTTACTAGGTGGTTTGAAAATTTTTGAGTGAAGATAGGTAAGTCGTTGTTTGGAACAGGGACTTTCTTCAAAATTTCTGCAAAAGCTGCAATTGTCCCCGCTGTTTAAGACCCATGCTTTAGGAACTTTGCTATTTTGAACCAATATATTAAAGAACTTCGCTGAATTGAGTCAAGATGTTAAATAACCTCTCTATTATGGATTAACATGTTCTAAAAGTTCGCTGTTTGGATAATGGATGTTCCAGAAGTTCGCTGTTTCGAATTAACATGTTACAGAAGTTCGACGTTATGAATAGATAAGTAAAGAAGTTCGCTGATTTGAATAAAGAGGTTAATCAACTTCGCTGTTTTGAATACATAAGTAAAAGAAGTTCACTGAGTTGAATAAAGAGGTTAATCAATGTCGCTGATTGGTCCTTATACATTACATTTACACATTATTGAGCATTATTGTGTTCACGTGATAATACTGCATTCTTACATGGACCTTTGGCAGAAACTTATTAGAGCAACGTTTGGTGAACTTAATTCAAAGCAAAGCCTATCTCCATGTTTACACCGGAGAAGAATATATGAAATCCCCTTGAATTGCAACAATGTTTGAGTTCAATAATAATATGTAGGCATCTAGTTAGAATACTTCACATGAAAGGAAAAAACGGGATTATCTTGTTTCAACATGATGTTTTTCTTAGTTTTAACGTTGTTGTACCTATTGGCGACGGTACGTGGAAGAGAGCCTGTATTTTCCGCTCCATTTTCAGTAGGTGATGAGGATCACAGAAGAATTTCCTCCAAGCTACCACATGAATATCTCATATACGTTTTCGTTGTACATTTCTACAGCAGTGTAGTCTAGCATTGTATTTTATTGGTTTGTTTGATAATTAAAATTATAGTTGAAAAACAGTATACCTTCATTTATACCTTGTATGTTTAAAATTAGGGATATTGGATTTAAATAACCTCAACTTTCATTAATTAGCCGATAACACTCCCAACTTTCGGTTTTTACACCAGCACTCCCAACTTTCAATTTTTTGGCCGATAACACTCCCTAACAAACAGAACCCTAACACAGTTAGCTGATTTCAGCTACCACATCAGCTGCCACGTCAGCAAAAATGGCCACATTAAATTCCATATCAGCAAAAACTAACTGGGTTTGGGTTCAGTTAGTTAGGGGGTGTTATCGGCCAATAAGTTGAAAGTTGGGAGTGCTTGTGTACAAATCGAAAGTTGGGAGTGTTATCGGCCAATTGGTGAAAGTTGGGGTTATTTATATCCTATATTCGTATATTTAAACATAGTTTTTAAATATAGAATATAGTAATTTTCAATGAAACAGTAACTCCATCGATTCATATAACCATTTTATTTAAAAATAAATACAGAAAACCAAAAAGCTAACTGCAGAATAATAACAAAGAAAAACAATAACAAAAATAATACCCTATCTTTATTTTCTTTGAATCTGCAATATTTTTTTAGTTTGAAAAAAAAAACCCGAGTCAGCTCAAGCTTTTTGTTGAACCAATCCCGAACCCACATTTGAGCCTGATAACAAAAACGAGCTGATGAATCGACTCGCTTTTTAGATGAACCGAGCCTGAGTCCAACTTGAGGCAACCAAGCTCTCCAATTTGAGGAGTGCTGTGGCCTATCTCAAGAAAGTCGTCGTTCCCAAAAGAAAAAAAAAACTAAAATGGATGTACTCAATAACTTGCACGGTGAACCACAATTAGACATCCTATCATGGTTAATGCCCTCTAATGGGGCATTTTCCGCCAACATCATAACACCATTTTAAAACATGTGTAATGGTTAACACCATTTTAATCATTACTTTCCGTTCTGTTTTCTCTCTATTGGGCAGTATACTAGAAACTCCCCGCTCTCTTCAAGCCCCTATAACCTCCTGGGGGCGGTGTTGAGAGCGTTAGCAAGCACATTCACACCCCTATAATGCCCTATTATGTATGAACTTAGGATTATTTCTAACAAACAACCCCTTATCCTAATGTGGATATGCTTCTTGTATAGAGTAGAGTTGCCACATAATGACCATACTCATGTAAATTATTACACTGGATATGCCTCTTTTCCCGATACATACCTCGTTCTCTTCTATCTTCATTGGATTGGAATTGCCCTCCTCTACCTCATAACCGCGACCCCTTCCTGGACCCCGGCCTCATCCGATCAAACTCACCATGCTATGTTCTCTCTTGCCAATCTGTTTTTGAAAGTAAAAACTGACCTTAATCATCATCTTTCTCATCATTAACTTTGATCCTCTCTTCATAAGCCTTCAACCTTCCTACGACCTCCTCAAGTTACATATTCTCAATAAAAGCAACAATCTAGAAGAATTTATTTATGACCAAATTTAGCAACTTTCTTACTACCACTTCGTCTTCCAAGCTTGACCCAAGACTCTTGAACTTTGTAGCAATCCGACCCAGTTTACACCTGATTCATCATTAATTTCGTTTCACTCTCTTTCATATTCAAAATATCTAACTCGGTTCAAAGAGTTTAAAGTCTTACCTTTTGAACTCTCTAGACTCTCGAATGTCGCACACAAAGCAATTTCCACACATCCTTTACATTTTGTACCAAGACACTTGAAGCAATATATCTTCGAATAGAGTTTGAAACACAATGCTCTCGTCCTTAACTTGTTTTTAGTTTCTACCGATCCTCCCAAGAACGGTTTGATAGCTTCCCATAACCCATAATGAAGCTTGCAGAATATATTCTACCATTGTTAACCAACTTTTATAATTTGCAGCCATCAACTTGGGACACTATAGAGGAATATTACCTTAATTACTCACGTGCACAATCACACCTACACCGCTAGTACCTAAAGCATTGCTACCCTTTACTCTTCTGATCAAGTTGTTGCTGTTTCTTGACCAACCTGCTTGTTCTCGTTTCCTCCTTCCTTGCGACCAACCAAATTGTCGGAAACTAACTGGATCAAGCAAACAATCAAACAATGAACTCGTATGATTTTTGCGACCAACACAAAGTGACGACTCTTTTGTATTTTATAATGAAAAACCACACATTAAACAATACCCCTAGTTCCTCTATTTAAACAAAAGAAAACAAGTTCATACCCAAACCATTAGACTTAAAAAAAACTTCCTTAAACTAGGAAACAGATAATATAGTACTTAAAATAAAGACTCCGTAGCTAAAACAAACAATAACAAATAAAGAACTCTAAACTGACCAATGACTAACCGTACTCAATAACTTGCATCATCAACCACAAGTAGGATTAGTTCTGACATTGTTTATTTCAGATGATGCTAGTAATAGCTTCATTCCTTCTGTGAGCTCTTTCATCGTGGCATCAAAACCATCAAGCCTATGGCTAAGCTCTTCATACTGTTTTTCCATTGCAATTGTTACCTATAGAGATTTAGGAAACCTTAGTCAGTCATTGACAAGATAATTATTGATTAAAAAAAGGGGAATTTAAGAAAATGGCCAACTTTAAATGTAGAAGTGACACGTGTCTCAATGACATCCATGTGATGCGTCCGTGACTCATCCATGCGTCTGTGACTCATCCCATGCATCTGCCGACTCATCCCATGCATCCCATTATGTCACGTGTCAACTCTACATTTAAAGACACATAAAGGTGTCTCGTAACCTGTGATGCGCTGCTCCAAAGACGCATGAGCTGGCTATTTTCGTAAGTCAACATGATTCTTGGCTATTTTCGTAAATTTCCCTTAAAAAATGCCCTTGCTTTTATACACATACATAGTATATGTATCTAAACACTTGCTGATCCATGATTTTATTACAATGGATTCCTTTTGGTAAATTCTCTATAATTCTCACTATTTTTTTCTAAATTTTCTAAGGTTCTTACTAATTTTTTCCATTTTTTTCCAAACGCATTGGGTTCCTGGGAACCCATAAATGTGGGCTGGATCCGCCCCTGTATGTAAATAACGTTCACATCAACACAATATTTTCCAAAAGCACACAAGAAATTCGATCTGAAGTATTACTTGTCATGATAAGAAATGATCCTAAATATATTTGTATTATAAGAAAATGAACTACGACAGAAATGTACCTCCAACGCCTATATTAATATGATAGAATCTTAAAACACAGGTACCATTTCTCATTTATGATACGTTTCACAATAATTTCACCAAGTTAATGATCATTATCAAAACATGAACACGTTGTAAATCAATAACAAGTATTAATTTAAGATACAGTAATTATCTATCGTACGAATGAACGCCTATACAGTTTCTATTTTGCAAAGTCATCGTTATTCCCAGTTCCCACTAGTTTTCTCTAAATCTATGAGTTTTATTTCGTGAATGCGTGGTTGTCACTTGTCCCCCAAAAATGGATTACTTTTACAACATAGACCCTCCTTGTTTTTTGTATTTCACTTTACTAAAATTTCTACTTTATTTTTGTTTATCTTTTATATATTAGTAACATTTTATTGCAATTAATGTTTGTTATTATTGTTGTTGTTGAACATGATAGTAGTTTAATAGCCACACCTTCACATACTCTACAAAAGACCGTATTACTTATTTCGTTACAATAATCGATTTATATTTTTCTAAACTCTCTAACTTCTCTTTATACATCCCCACATCTTCCTTGAGTACATGCCGCCGAATAAAGGAAACAACAACAAGAAACGTGTGGTTATTCATAAATCGCCCAATAAGAGAAAGAACAATAATAGTGATAGTGAAATCGGTAAAAATGGTGAACTAGTAGTAAGGGTAACTAAGGAGAACAAAAGCAATCCTACTGGTATTATTATGAACATAACGGATACAAACGAATCACAACTTATGTCAAAACGGAAAAACTATATGAATCCAAGTAATACGAAAATAACTATATATAATCCAATAAGTCGAATGGTAAGGAGTAATATCCATTGAGCACAAAATTACAAAAGGAAATTAGCCTGTAATAATCCCAACTAGACGTTATTGGCCATTGTTAGTCCTACCTTTGAATATTCCACATGCCAGTCCCACCTTTCACATATTTTTCCTCCACTGGTCCAGTTAAAAAAACTTAACGAGTTAGTTTTTTTTTTTCTGAATTACAAGCTGAAGGTTTAGAGCTTTTGATCAGAAACGAGGATACGAGTCTATTGATGTAAAACTTACCGCGAAACGGTGCTCCAAACGACTTGATTTTTGTTAATTGGATGTTTGAACACCCGAATTGAAGCACCGTTTTCGTCGTTGGGAGCACAATTTCAAGATAAGTTTTACATCATTCGACTCGTATCTTTGTTCTGATCAAAAGCCCTAAAACTTAAGCTTGTAGTTCAGAAAAAAAACTTAACTCCGTTAAGTTTTGTTAGCTGAAGACCAGTGGAGAAAAAATAGGTGAAAGGTGGGACTGGCATGAGGAATATTCAAAGGTGGGACTGGCAATGGCCAATTACGTCTAGTTCGGATTATTACAGGCCAATTTCCCAATTACAAAACAATAGTACACAAGAACCTGGCATATCAAATTTTCAGTTGGATAATAAAAACGCTACTTGGTCTAGCGGATTTACTATATACGCTGGAAGTTTTAAGATCAAAATAACGACGCTGGAAACAACTCTAAACACCGTGATAAAATCACAGGACAAAACGCTGATACAACAAATACTCAACTAAGTGCGCCAGATGAACAAATACACAGCTAGCTTTAGTGTTCTACGTTGATCTTCCACAAATACTCCCAGAAGGGCTATAAACACGAACCAAAACCCACTAATCACACAATAACAACCCAAAAACCATGGTATCTTGCAGTGGCAGAACCATGACTTTTTGAACGACAAAAGAATCTCACGTGTAAACTAATATGTTGGAAATAATAATCATCAACCACCGATGAAGAGGAATCACAGTTACTATGACAATCCTCGTCGGCGCTTGAGCCACTCGTTGACTCCAGATGCTGCTCATACTGCTCGTCGCCGGTCGAGAACGGTTGTTAAGATGTTGAAATTCGTTAAATTTTTGTTGGTGTTAAATTGTGCGATCATTTGTTCCATGATCGGTGGTTTCGTGTGCTACCGAAAATTTTGTCTTGGCTGCGTCGTAGGCACGCGCCACGTCTTCAGCGGAGTTGAACGTGCCTAACCACACACAGGCTTTCTTCCATGGATCACGGACTTCTGCGGTGAATCGACCCCACAGCCGCTTTCTAACGTCGCGGTACCGTGGCTCCGGTGGTCCGATCGGGTCTCCGGCGACGGCGGTTGTGGTGGTGGGCTTTGTTCTACCGCCACATGCCATGATTGGTGAGTTTTCCTGTGGGTTGTAGATGATCGGAGATGGGTTAAAGATTGGATCTTGGTGATCTTTTTTAGGGTTTTTTTTCACCACATCTTTTGATGAAATTTGTTGATGTATTGAACGAATGATTAAAAATGAGTTATAATAAATACATAAAAACTAATTTACTCCTGTAGAAAAGGACAAAACATCACCATTTAATTTGAAGAATCTGGTCTGATTTCACTTTTGGATCAAAATGGCAAAAAAAATAAAATAAAAACCACAGGGACCCAGATGTAAAAATTTGAAATTTGAACTAAAGTGACAAAAGTGCCCAAACCTTAGGGGAAAAATGGCAGTTTACTCTCAAATTTACAATAAAGTAATCAAATGAGAAAAAAAAAGTAACATTTGCTATATTTTTATTATTTACGAAACTAATAAAGCCAAAGAATGATGTGAATTTAAATGACAACCATCAGAGTGGTCATATCACACGTATTATTATGGTTGGAAAAGTGCTAGGGCTCCCTAGTCGGTCGACTGGGGAGTTGAGAGTACTCGGCCTAGGCGGAGAGTACTCGGGGAGTACTCGGACATGTTATATTACAAAGAAATTAGTTTTCGGAAATTAAATATTCAAAAACATAAGTTTACTAATATTTATAACAAAATACGTGAAAATGATATTCATTTCTCTAATACGATAGGCATAGAAATTATGTTTTATCTATTTTTTAAGTCAAACTCGACACGAATTGACCTACTAAGTCCGATTTTAGTCGAGGTTGACCGTGTTTGATCGATTCCAAGTAACTAGTCAAAGTTGAAGAAATCGCATCGGCAGCCTATCTTGTAGCGACTACTCGGAGAGTACTCGGCCTTGGAGACCTTGTTTTACAACTATGTTTAGTACATTATAAAAAGCTTAGCAGACTCCAAACCCTATTGGCACTTTCCTCCTGTCTTCCTTCTTTCTTCTTTATCCACTGGAAAGTACATAGGTAGCCACCGGTCACCGGAAAGCTCTAGAGATGCTATTTTTACTCTTTTGTTCTTCATTTTAACTGCTCTAGAAGACAAAAATTGAAATAAAATGGTTTTTCGTTGGACATATAGGCTAATATAAATCTTAGCCACCAGAGAGTCAACTGACCACTGACTCTCCCGTGGTTCCGCACCTGGTATCTTGTATCTAAATGACCCAAAGCAAAGCCTAAACACTGATTAACAACTTCCTAAGCATTAAACACACCAAATCAAGTCCTTTTTACCCAAACTTTGTGAAAAACCTTCAAAACTTTGAAAATCTTTAAAACCAACAATCAATCAAGAGCACAAAGGCTCTGATACCAAATTATAGGATCGAATCGAGCTAAAATTTGATTTTGATAAAGAAATTACTACATATATGTTACTTAATAAACTCTTAAACTTTGACGAGATTGAAAATTCAAATAAATCGAATAACAAAATTTAAAAAATGAATACATATTTAATAAAATTTCAATGATATGAATTAAAGGCTATGCATCAAGCCTAAGGAATATCATAATGCATCACGTATAGCATAAGGTATGATCAAATAATATCACATAGTACAAGTATGAACATAAGAAGTTAGGCATGCAATACATGAGGTAATTCATGTTTGCGCACCTAAAAGTTATAGTCTAGGTCCGCATGGTACTATTAAAATGATATTCATTTAATTAAACCCAAATTCATGATTTAATACACGAAAACAAATTATCACAAATAAACATAACAAGATATGAAATTGCATTGTCTTATTTATTTTAATCTAGGTCTATGCTTTCTACGTGAATCGTCATGCTTGTACACATCTGCGTTTCTTGTATCATGTATGAAATAAATAGTCAACTAAAAAGTTGGTGAGTAGACCTAGGTTTTGATAAATATAGTAAGAATAAAATAGCGAGTCAAAATCCATGATCAAATATATATATAACTTGTAGAAAACTCGATATGTTTGATTAAATTCGAATGGAACCCTATTAATTTAATTAACCATCAATGCACAAAATTCAAGATTTAATACACGAAACAAATTAGGGAAAATGTCACAGAATAGTAACCAAGTTTCAAAAGTGTTCTAATTAGGTCACTCGTATCGTTTGTGTCCCAATTAGATAACTTAACATTCAAATCGAGTCATGTCCTTTTTTTCATGTGTCAAGAGAAAAATGGAGCATAAGATGCTAGGGTCGGATTATATTAATATATGAAATTTTATTTATTAAAAATAAAAACACTTTACTTACATTAAAAATTAAAAAAACAAGTTAAAATTCACGTAATAACTCGACTTTAGCATCAAATGAAAGGGAAAAAATAAACAAAAATTCACATCACCATGGTTACTATGTAATGGATGGAAAACCCTTTAATTTTAATAAAAATAAATGTTGAGTGACCTGATTGGAACACTTTTGAAACTTGAGTGACCTAATTAGAACAATTTTAAAACTTGGTTACTATTCTACAAAGTTACTCCAACTAATTATCACAAATAAACATAACAATATATGAAATAAAATTGTCTTATTTATTTTAATCTAGGTCCATGCTTCCTACGTGAATCATCATACTTGTACACATCTGCATTTCTTGTATCAAGTATGAAATAAAAAGTTGACTAAAAAGTTGGTGAGTAGACCTAGGTTTTGATACGTACATGACGTGTGCGTATATATACATATTTTTTACAATGAATTTTACACACGGTTTGGTTTTAAATTTATAAAAATGATTTATAATTCAACATTAAAACACACACGAAAGGGCAAGTGTACCCCGTCATATATGTAGTAAAGTATCGGTAAGAACCAAGTATCGATCCATGGGGGCGGAGACGATAATACTAAACCTTTGTCAATATTCTATCGGTATAAGAAGATAGGTTGATAAAGTGTTTAAACTCAAAATGACTAAAACATAATATTTTTGTTTCTTTTTCTTTTTGTAAACATAACGACTCCAAATATGAAAAATATAAGTATAGCCTTGCTTTATGAACAACCGGAATATATTAACTAAGTCGGTTATGCCACTAAGTCACTTGGTCAATTTTCCATTTTTCAAAGACAATTAGTATCCCTTTCGGGAATCCTAACATGACAACTCTTCGGAAAGTTAAAATGATAAACACACTTTAACCACCTAAAGTTGTTCTTTAACGCCCTATTGATTAATGTTTATGAAATCCCTTAAAAATAAGTTAGTCATCCGTTAAGAGTTTTCTAACCTCACTTAAACAAGGAAGTTATGTTGATAAACACAATGCAACCACCGAGACAAGCATAACCTAGATTAAGTCACAACCGAGTCTATTTTACAAATCTTAAACATAAATTTACTAAGAAAGCAATTTTGGCCGAAACTACTAACTAAGCTTATGATTTATGTTAAGAATTCATAACGACACCATCTAACCCCTAAGGTCCTTACGTGACGGAAAGTACTCTTGATTAATATTAATTATCCCTTATTAACCCAATACCCATTTCTAGTCTCATGGGGTGAACATTTTTAACTAAGCTAAAGGTTCACTAATACAAGATTAATTAGGCTTCTTCTTTCAAATATCCTAACTAACCTTGAACTAATCATCCAAGATAATTAACTATAATAAAGAATTCAATATCAATAACAAGGTTGCAAAACAATCATCAAGGATTAACATAAAAAGTTGTTAAGTGTCATAACAAACATGATTAACATCTAATGGTTGTTTAACAAGCAAGGAATTCAAAGTGTTTTTGCCATGAGGCTACAATATTACATAAACAACAATCTAAAAGCTTGAAACATAATCAAAATTATGGAAAGATTCAAGAATCAAACCATAGACAAGCTAAAGATTGAAGAACCGGATGATAATGGAGCTTCTAGGCACAATGGGGGCTTGAATCGGAGCAAAACATGTTGTTACCGAAGCCCAAAAATCGTCAGAAAACCTCCCAAAAAGTCCAGTCTGCGATCAGTGAGTTCTGCCCTGTTTTTATAACATTTCAGGTCTCGCACGGCCGTGCACTATTAGCGCAATTTGGTGACGTCATCTTATCCGGATAAGGTTTTGAAAATGGCACGGCCATGCCAAAGATTGGCACGGCCGTGCGTGTCCGAGATGAGCCGGCATTGGGGTCGCACGGTCGGTGCACTCGAGGAAAATAGACCTGCAAGGTCGTGCCATCCATCGGCACGGCCGTGTGTGCACGTACGGTGCAGCCCTTTTGATCTGGGTTAGCACGACCGTGCCAATCCTCTGCACGGCCGTGCACTATCTGAATCTTCACAGAACGTCCGCAACTTCGCCGTTTTGCCTGGAAAATCCTTGTTTTCTGCATCTCCTCGTCTGGTACGCTGTTTAAGGCCTGTAAATGAAAACATACACTATTAGGTGTCTAATCCATGGTTTTATGGCCGAAAAAGTGTAAAATGGGGATAAAACGGGGGACTAAATTGTGTATATTTTAACAAATATCAAACCTCCCCACACTTGAACTTTGCTTGTCCTCAAGCAAACTAAAATTAAAACAGAATGAACAAAAGTTTCTAACGAAATAACTAATAAACACACACAACGGTTAGCCGGTTTTTCGAAAGACATCGTCAAGGAGTTCGGATCCAACAAGCGCATGAAAATATATGTAAAGATAACTAAAAAGTCATGTCCACTATCGATTGACTTAGCATGCTAATATTCACACATCTCACAATGTTCACACACACTCGGCTATATTTTTGCGAAACATACATAAGATGTGTATGTGTAAACGCTCTATGCCAAGACGATGAATCGCATAATATCATAAGGTCTTCAAGGATTGTAACGATAGGCTAGGGTGAAGGGTATGGAATGGGCATTTGAAAGTGACTAAATGGTTAAAACTCGGCAATTGCGTTTAACGCGCTGTAAATACATAACAACTATATATAGATAATGCAACAAAACGGCAATTTTTTTGCTATCGAGCCAATCGACAATATTCTACTATTTTAGCACTTAAAATTGCCCGGATGTTGTCGTTTTCACCCTGTTTTTAGGGTGTTCGATTTTCTGATTTTCTGAATTTTTTTTTTGCAAATAACTAAGAGTAAACGCAAGTTAAACAGTATATAGACCGAGTTTTAACACAAGGGTTTAAAAATAAAAAGGCTAAATTAGGCTAAGTGGGTTAAAGTGGGTGCAATCGAAAAACATGGGAAAGGCTCAACATGGTGAACTAATGGGTAATGGCGGGTAGGGGATATAAACAAAGGAAAAGGCTAACACAAAAAGGGTGTCCTAAGTGCCTCCATCACTTTTACACAATTTATGATCTCGATAAGTATGCTAATGACAAGTTCTAAATCATAGACATCCGGCTCACTCCTATTCCGAAATGAATAAACATATAACGAATTACAAGGCTCAAACAATGCTCTCATGACGGATGAAATGGGAAAAAGTGTGAAAATTAACATGCAAGTCTTTCTTTTGTTTATCACGCTTTTTGTTATCTTTTTTTATTTTTATTCGGCTTGTCGGTTCTTTATCGTATCTGATGTTTTCTAAAACACAACTAACCGGTTTATTTAATTTATAGCTAATTATGTTTTTTTTGCATATATACAAGCGGACAAACAAAGTTACGCAAGTAACCCCTCCCCACACTGGAACTTCGCATTGTCCCCGATGCGAAATCCAATAAAGTGAAAAAGGATAAAGATACTCCCCTGAGGACGAAGAAGGTGCAAGAGTTATTCTCCAACTCGCAAGCATGTGCCTCGCCAGTGCGTACTCCAAATACCTGTATACACATCACCACAAAACACAACCCAAAAAAAACAACACATCGATCGCAGAGCTAAAATATAGATAATAAAAGTACTACTACCATCCATACATAAAAAAAACATAAAACAAATAAAACAAATGTCTGAAAACGAAAGTACATATCCAAGGGTGTTTGAAATGACAACCAAAATGAGCACCCCAAAATAAGCTAATAGTAATAGATAAAAACAGCAAACACGGCGCTCCCTAACTACTCGTCCATATCATCACCATGACCAGCACCGGAAGATCCCGCCCCGCCTTGGTTCCCGAATGGGAACTGCGGAGGGTATCCGAACTGGTTGGGAACACGCTCTGAAGGCCCCCAAAATGTATGAAAATCCAGCTTGCATCTCCTGCCTCATGTAGTCCTGGTTCACCCGCATCTGATTAAACTACTGGTAGAACTCGGGATAGGATGGGATGCCTGGTGGCCAACCTTGGTACTGCTGCTGCGGGTCTGGTAGTTGCTGAACGAACGATTCATTCTCATGCTCCTCTCCGTGCTCTTCTTCTTCTTGTTGTGGTGGTAGAGGGTCCCATATCTCTCCCTACGATCCTCTCAGTCTAGGGCCATTGTCGGTATCCACCGTTAGCCCCATGAACTTCAGTGTGCGAAGATCAACGTCATACCCATGAGTAACCAATGTGAGACCATTTACCACCTCATCTGTCATGACCCCGTGGCGTACGCAAGCTCAGTTACATACTCCCCTCCGTGGATTTCGCTACTCGGAGTTTTGCCCATGCTGCTTACAAAAAATTCTGCCATGCGCGCAGCAAGATTGACGTGCACCCCATTAACAATCGAGTATAAGAAGATCAAATCTGGAGTGGGACAGTTCCCTGAACTGTCCATTCGGTCGGCCACAGTGTAGCTTATAACCTGGTGCAAAACCCGGAGTAGTTGATCCCTAAAGCGTGTTGCCTTGGCTTTTCTTGGATCATATGCTGGCCCGACCGCTACTTGGGCCCAAAACGCAGCTCTAGCAGTGTCATTGTCAAAACCACTGATGGAGGTGAACAAGTCGGAGTCTAACTCCTCTTCGGTGTAGATACCTAATCTCTTGCCGAGTCTTGCAACTGACCAGCTGTGCCACTGACCTCCGAGCCTAAATCTTACTCTCTTGGTGTGTCGGAAGTCGGGGTCCGCTCTCCTTTTGGTTTTGCATAGGAGTATGATGCGAGGAACTCTAAGGTAAGTTCCAAAAAACTTGTCGTCTGATGTTAAGCAGTCGCGACATAGGCACTGAGATCATGTCGGTAAGCCTATCAGTTTGGTTTAGTGCCTGTATGGTACTCCAACTCAGCCTCTTGGTTCCCCAATCTTGTTCCTCCGATTCCACAAAGCTTGCAATTTGTTGATGCATGGTCGATCTTTGTTGTTTTCGGGATCGAATTAGAGAAAAGGGTGGTCCATCTACATAAGAACACACAGAAGAATAAGAGCATAGCAGAAAATTTCAGACCCCGGCATCAGAACAGCGCATTACGAACATTCTGTTCGTTTTGCTGTTCAGCTCACGCACGGCCGTGCGTGGTTTTGGCACGGCGTGCGTCTCACAAGCACAGATCAGGGTTTGTTGTTTCTCGGTCGCGCATGGCCGTGCGAGTAGACGGCATGACCGTGCGGCCCGAGATCGCTAGTCTAGTGCAGCCTACATCAAGCTTTGCACGGCAGTGCCAGAAAACGGCATGGCCGTGCATCAGCTGCAGATCGCTAAAAACTGGTCCATTCACCAATTTCAACCAATTTATCTCAAAACAAAGTGCTTTTTTAACAGAATGGACCACGGGTTCGCGATTAGACTTACGATCTGTCAAGAAAAACCAAGAACGAGGGTTTATTTGTATTTATGAAGGAAACCCCCAAATGTTCTTGGACTAAAACCCAAATCTGGACTAGAAACATGATCGCAACGAGAAATTATGAAGGGATTCATACCTTGTTCGAAGAAATTGAAGGAAACCTAGCAAAATATGGTGGGTTTTGGGAGAAGGGAGGTTTGGAGCGGCTGCACACGTCTGCCTTAGGGTTTTTTACAACTTTTTACCAAAAAGTGGCTTTTATACCCAGGTGAAACTACTGTTCTTTTTTCACGCGCACGGGCGTGCAAGATTTAGCACGGCCGTGCGGCCCCTTGAGTGCACCGGTGTGCGCTTGAAGTTCGGCTTGCACGGGCGTGCAGCCTATGTGCACGGGCGTGCGTGCCCGGCACCAGGGCTGGCATGGGTGTGCTATTCAGATGCAACGCTTGGCACGGCCGTGCGCCATCTGGAAGTTTCTTAGACAGAACTGGACAGAATGCTTTTAGCTCCCTTTTCACCACATAATCACTCCAATTTGCAAGTTATAAACTGTTTGGAACATATTTTCACTTCAAACAATCTAAGGCATGAACCGAAATTATCAAACACAGTTCGACGGTATAGGGTGTTTCAGGTCAATAGCAGGCACAAAATGCATCGACACATAACTTCTATAAAAAATTAACGCTAAAACGGTAAAATACAAAACTACGAAAATAAAGACTAAATTACCCCTACTCGCGCATAAAGCGCCTGCTACATTTTTGTCGGCAAGTCGATATCATGGACTCCATCCCCACACTTGTTTAAGTGTGCGGATCATGGAGATCAATCATCTCTACCTCCGAGTCAACCGGTCCGCCAATGTATCGCTTCAACCTATGACCGTTGACTTTGAAAGTTACACCATCCGCATTCTCAATCACGATGGTTCCATATGGGAACACCTCCTTCACCGTGTATGGTCCCGTCCATCTAGAGTGTAACTTCCCCGGAAATAAACGTAACCACGAGTTATAAAGCAACACAAGATCTCCCGTTGGAATTGTTTTTGGTCCTTCAAGCGCTTGTCGTGCAATCTCTTGGTCCGTTCTTTGTACAACACGGAGTTCTCATAGGCGTGATTTCGCAACTCCTCAAGCTCGTGTAATTGTAAAAACCAGGCTTCACCTCCGCTTTTCAAGTCCAAGTTCGCTGCTTTCAATGCCCACAACGCCTTATGTTCAAATCCACCGGTAGATGGCACGCTTTGCCGTAAACCAACCTAAAGGGAGTAGCCCCTATAGGTGTTTTGTAGGCTGTCCTAAATGCCCAAAGTGCCTCATCTAACTTGTCTGACCAATCCTTGCGGTTCTTACTAACCGACCGCTCAAGGATTCTTTTCAACCCCCGGTTCGTGACCTCCACCTGCCCACTCGTTTGCGGATGGTAGGGCGTGGATAACCTATGGTGTACGCCATATCGGGACAAAGCTCTATCAAGCTGCGTATTGCAAAAATGGGTCCCTTGGTCACTGATTAGTGCTTTCGGAGCACCGAACCGGGCAAACAAACTCTTCAAAAACCTCACGACTACCCTGGCATCATTGGTGGGCAAAGCTTGTGCCTCTGCCCACTTCGATACATAGTCTACCACAACCAGGATGTATTTATTCCCACGTGAGGGGGGAAACGGACCCATGAAGTCTATACCCCATACATCAAAGACTTCACAAACCTGGATCCACTGCTGAGGCATTTCATCTCGTGCGATATATTAGCGGCTCCTTGGCACGCATCGCAAGCACTGACCTATCTCTGCGCGTCACAGAAGATAGTAGGCCAATAAAACCCAGAGTCCAACACCTTTTTCGAGGTGTAGTTCGCACCGTGATGACCTCTGGCAGGTCCCTCGTGACAATGGCGCAGGATGCTATTCGCCTCCTCTCCAGAAACGCACCTCCTAATCACCTGATCCGCACCAACTCGAAATAGATAAGGGTCGTCCCAAATGTAGTACTTGAGATTTGCAAAAAATTTCCTCTTTTGCTAATGTGTAAGTCCTTTAACAAGGATCCCAACACGCAAAATAGTTCACAAAATCCGCAAACCAAGGCGACCCCTCACTCACCTCTACACTCATGAGAAACTCGAGGGGGAAATTGTCATTTATTGGCCCCTCCCGTGCTTTCTCCGCATCTCGTGCTCAAGTCTAGGAAGATGATAGGCCGCTACATTCAACGATCCCTTCTTGTCTTTAATCTCGATATCAAACTCCTGCAACAATAGGATCCACCTGATAAGACGCGGTTTAGCATCCTGCTTGCTAAACAGATATCGAATGACTGCGTGATCAGAGTACACAATCGTCTTAGACAGCACTAGGTACGATCTAAATTTATCAAACGCAAAAACACTGCTAGAAGCTCCTTCTCCGTGGTGGTGTAATTCTCCTGCCATCATGAAGAGTCTTGCTGGCGTAGTAGATCAGGTGGAAGTGCTTATCCTTCCGCTTTCCTAACACGGCCCCTATCGGGCGTAGTCACTAGCATCCACATGATCTCGAATGGTAAGGTCCAATCCGGTGCGACCAATATAGGGGCCTCTACGAGCTTCTGCTTAAGAAGGTTAAAAGCCTTCAAGCACTCGTCACAAAAAATGAACGCAACATCCTTTTCCAACAAACGGGTCATGGGTCTAGCGATTTTCGAGAAATCTTTAATGAGTCGCCTGTAGAACCCCGCATGACCGAGAAAGCTCCGTATCACTTTAACCGAGGTGGGAGGTGGAAGTTGAGAAATGATATCAACCTTCGCTGGGTCGACTTCCATACCTGTTACGAGACCTTGTGCCCAAGTACTATGCCCTCTCTCACCATAAAGTGGCATTTTTCCCAATTAAGCACAAGACTCGTCTCTCACACCTTTTTAACATCTTCTTCAAATTTTCCAAGCAATGATCGAAGGAATCCCAAACACTGAGAAGTCATCCATGAACACCTCCATGGAATCCTTGATCATATCATGGAAAATTGCTATCATGCAGCGCTGAAAGGTAGCCGGTGCATTGCACAACCCGAAAGGCATGCGCCGGTAGGCGAATGTACCGAATGGACATGTGAAAGTAGTCTTCTCCTGGTCCTCAGGAGCGATAAGAATCTGAAAATAACCCGGAGAACCCATCCAGAAAACAGTAATAGGACTTCCCTGGCAGACGTTCCTACATCTGTTCGATGAATGGAAGCGGGAAGTGGTCCTTGCGGGTGGCATCGTTGAGTTTGCGATAGTCGATGCAAACTCGCCATCCCGTGACCGTACGGGTCGGAATAAGTTTGTTCCTATCATTTGTAACTACCGTCATACCACCCTTTTTGGGCATTACCTGTACAGGACTAACCCAAACTGAATCAGAGATAGGATAGATTAAACCTGCATCTAACAACTTGATTACCTCCTTTTGAACAACTTCTTGCATGTTCGGGTTTAATCGTCTCTGCGGCTGTGCACACGGCTTGTAATCATCCTCCATAAGAATTTTATGAGTGCAGAATGAAGGATTGATTCCTTTAGTGTCCATGATCTTCCACGCTAAGGATTTCTTATGAAGTCGCAGAACCTCGAGAAGTTTGCTCTTTTCCTCGCTCGACAAAGATGCAGATATGATAACCGGCAAACGACGCTCCTCATCTAGAAACGCATACTCAAGATGTGGCGGAAGCTCCTTCAGCTCAAGGATGGAGGATCTTCAGCGGATGGCTTCGACTTCTTCTCTACCCCACGATCAATCTCTGTAAATCGATCCAGACTCTGGGAACCATCATCACCAATCTGATAGACTGGCTGCTCGAAATGTGGCCCTCCTGTGTAATACCATCTAGGTCCCCACACAACAAAGGTGTGTCCGAATCAATCTCCTCGATCATCCCCTAGAAATGGGTGCTCACATACGTATCAACAATGTCTATATAATACAAAGCATCATCCTGACTCTGGGGGTGCTGCATTGACCGCTTAATATCGAAGGTCACATGCTCATCATTCACTTCGGAGTGTAATCTGCCCCACAGCTACATCTACAATCGTTCGCGCCGTGTTCAAGAACAGCCGCCCGAGTATCAGAGGCACCCTAGAGTCTTCATCCATATCCAAAATGACAAAGTCCACAGGAAACACAAACTTGTCAATCTTGACAAGCATATTCTCGACAAACCCCCGTGGATACTTTACGGAACGATCTGCTAAACGAATGCTCATCCTAGTAGGTGACGGTTCACCTAGATCTAACTTGGCAAAAACCTTATATGGCATAAGGTTAATGCTTGCTCCCAAATCCGCCAATGCGTGACTAACCGACATATTGCCAATAAGGCACGGAAGAGTAAAGCTGCCTGGATCTCCCATCTTTGTAGGAAGACGATTCTGAAGTAGGCTGAGCAACTCTCATTCATCACTACACAGGACATGTCCTCAAGCTTCTGCTTGTTCGAGAGGATGTCCTTCAAAAACTTCGCGTACTTAGGCATCTGAGCTAAAGCCTCGACAAATGGTATGTTTATATGTAACTGCTTGAATAACTCTAAAAACTTACCATATGTTCTTCATTCTTCTGCTTCTTTAGCCTGCCTGGGTACGGAACTGGAGGAGTATATTCTTTGACTGGCTCACGGGGCTGGGCGGTACTTGCTGGGTCTAGCCTAGTGTGCACCTCGCCCGAAGCGTCAGTCTGTACCGTCTCAGTGATCAGTGGTGATGCCGATATGTCAGGTGCCGTGGTTTTCCCACTCCTCGTCATCACGGAATTTACATGCCCTCGTGGATTCGGCTCGGTGTTGCCTGGAAGACCACCCTGGGGTCTCTCCGACATCATCTTCGCCAACTGCCCTACCTGATTCTCAATATTCTGAATCGAGTCCTTCTGACTCCGCATCTCTCCCTCGTGAGCTAAGAAACGTTCTTCATTTTGTTGGTAACGTTTCTCAGCTAGCTGATTTGCACTAGTAGAGCTACTCAGAAGCTGGGCCATCATCTCCTCCAGCTTAGAATTATCCGAAGAGCCTTGTTGCTGAGAACTACTCCCGGATCCCTGATTTTGGTATGAATAAGGTCGTGGCTGGTTGGATTGATTGTATGGCTGAAATGACTGGCCTTGAGCCTGCTGTGGTGCTGGAGCTTGCTGACTAAATCCGAGCGGGTTTTGATTACCCGTGTTTACCTTCCACCCAAAGTTCGGGTGATTCTTCCATCCTGGATTATACGTGTTGCTGTAAGGATTATTTTTGCGGCCTTGCTTGATTGCTGACGAAGTCTACCTCCTCCTGGCCCGCAAACATAGCTCCTTGGTCACATGCACCTTGCTCGTGCGAAACTCCGCATTGGTCACATCCCGAACTGGCCTGTGCCACCGTCTGGGATTTATCGAATTTGGCCGTCAACAGCATGGACTCCTGGGCGGGATGGTGATGATGAACGTTCTTCTCTCCACCATGACGTGAACTCAATTTTAACACAGCTTTCTCGATAACTGTGTGAGCTTCATTCAGCGTCTTCGTCCCTAGATCGCCACCTGCACACACATCTAAACGTTCCTGCGTATCATAGTTTAGGCCCTGGTAAAAAAGTCACACTAACTGTCTTTTAGAAAGACCGTGGTGCGGAACATCAAGTAACAAATCCCTAAATCGCTCCCAAGCCGCATGTAAGGACTCCCCGTCATCCTGTCGAAACGTCATGATAAGATTCCTAAGCTTCGTCGTCTTCTCTGGCGGAAAATACTTTTGCATGAATAACTCTGCCAATTCATCCCATGTCCTGATGGACCCTGCTGGAAGTGACATAAGCCAAGATCTAGCTTTGTCTCGCAAAGAAAACGGAAAAAGTCGCAAGCGAATCGCGTCATCTGAAACATCCTGTATCTTGAAAGTAGAACACGCTTCCAAAAATGAAGCAATATGTCGACCGGGATCCTCATGCTCTCGTCCATCAAACTGCATAGAATTTTGCACCATGTTAATAATAATAATTTTATTTCAAAATTAGGCGCTACTATTGTCGGTCGGGCGTTCTCGGCTCCAAACCTCCACCTCCGGGTTGGTTCGTCTCGTTCAATGGCCTATCGTCGTCCGCCATGGTTGTGCTACTTCGTCCTCTGAGCTCTCGGTCTCAGAGGGTACCACCGGCTCGTCCCTGTCTGCCTCCAGCTGTCGTGCAACCGCGCGAGATCTCTTCCGAAGTCGCCTCCTCAGATCACGTTCGGGTTCGTCAGACGGTTCAACAGCGGCGGGTGCGAGGGTTGAGGACATCAACCTGCGATCGAAAAACAGCCAAGCGTGAAGTATTATATTATAATAATATTTTTTTTTATTTTATTTTTTGCTGCTGTAATAGCAACGAATTTTCTGTTTTTAATCATAAAAATTCTTTAAAAATCAGAGGTGTGTCAAAAAATTTATAAAAAATCCCAAACTAATAAAAACTCTCGAACCGGTCATTAACAATATTGTTTCATGGTTCCGAAAATTTCAACAAATGAACGAATAAGAAGTTCGACTTCGAACAAATAAATGGAATAAACATCGGATAAATCTTTGAACAAATTAGAAAATTGAACAAATTAAATCGGCTAAAAATAAATATTTGCAAACAAATTAATAAATGAGATAGAAAATATTTACGAGTATTCACAAGTATGTACACCGGTAAAATATTGACTCGGGTTGTTCCTAAAACTCGCCACATCCCCGGCAACGGCGCCAAAAACTTTACGTGTGCGTATATATATATATTTTTTACAATGAATTTTACACACTGGTTTGGTTTTAAATTTATAAAAATGATTTATACTTCAACATTAAAACACACACGAAAGGGCAAGTGTACCCCGTCATATATGTAGTAAAGTATCGGTAAGAACCAAGTATCGATCCATGGGGGCGGAGACGATAATACTAAACCTTTGTCAATATTCTATCGGTATAAAAAGATAGGTTGATAAAGTGTTTAAACTCAAAATGACTAAAACATAATATTTTTGTTTCTTTTTCTTTTTGTAAACATAACGACTCCAAATATGAAAAATATAAGTATAGCCTTGCTTTATGAACAACCGGAATATGTTAACTAAGTCGGTTATGCCACTAAGTCACTTGGTCAATTTTCTATTTTTCAAAGACAATTAGTATCCCTTTCGGGAATCCTAACATGACAACTCTTCGAAAAGTTAAAACGATAAACACACTTTAACCAACTAAAGTTGTTCTTTAACGCCCTATTGATTAATGTTTATGAAAATCCCTAAAAAATAAGTTAGTCATCCGTTAAGAGTTTTCTAACCTCACTTAATCAAGGAAAGTTACGCTGATAAACACAATGCAACCACCAAGACAAGCATAACCTAGATTAAGTCACAACCGAGTCTATTTTACAAATCTTAAACATAAATTTACTAAGAAAGCAATTTTGGCCGAAACTACTAACTAAGCTTATGATTTGTGTTAAAAATTCATAACGACACAATCTAACCCGCTAAGGTCCTTACGCGACGGAAAGTACTCTTGATTAATATTAATTACCCTTTATTAACCCAATACCCATTTTTTGTCTCATGGGGTGAACATTTTAACTAAGCTAAAGGTTCACTAATACAAGATTAATTAGACTTCTTCTTTCAAATATCCTAACTAACCATGAACTAATCATCCAAGACAATTAACTATAATCAAGAATCCAATATCAATAACAAGGTTGCAAAACAATCATCAAGGATTAACATAAAAAGTTGTTAAGTGTCATTACAAACATGATCAACATCTAATGGTTGTTTAACAAGCAAGGAATTCAAAGTGTTTTTGCCATGAGGCTACAATATTACATAAACAACAATCAAAAAGCTTGAAACATAATCAAAATTATGGAAAGATTCAAGAATCAAACCATAGACACGCTAAAGATTGAAGAACCGGATGATAATGAAGCTTCTAGGCACAATGGGGGCTTGAATCAGAGCAAAACATTGTTACTGGAGCCCAAAAATCGCCAGAAAACGCTCCCAAAAAGTCCAGTCTGGATTAGTGAGTTCTTCCCTGTTTTTATAACATTTCAGGTCTCGCACGGTCGTGCACTTTATCCGCACGGTCGTGCACTATTAGCGCAATTTGGTGACGTCATCTTATCCGGATAAGGTTTTGAAAATGGCACGGCCATGCCAAAGATTGGCATGGCCGTGCGTGTCCGAGATGAGCCGGTACTGGGGTCACACGGTCGGTGCACTCAAGGAAAATAGACCTGCACGGTCGTGCCATCCATCGGCACGGCCGTGCGTGCCGTTAACTTGGCTTGCCCCAGGGCGTGCATGTACGGTGCAGCCCTTTTGATCTGGGTTGGCACGGCCGTGCCAATCCTCTGCACGGCCGTGCACTATCTGAATCTTCACAGAAAGTCCGCAACTTCGCTGTTTTGCTTGGAAAATCCTTTTTTCTGCATCTCCTCACGGCCGTGCACTATCTGAATCTTCACAGGAAGTCCGCAACTTCGCTGTATTGCCTGGAAAATCCTTGTTTTCTGCATCTCCTCGTCCGGTACGCTGTTTAAGGCCTGCAAATGAAAACATACACATTAGGTGTCTAATTCATGGTTTTATGGCTGAAAACGTGTAAAATGAGGATAAAACGGGGAACTAAATTGTGTATATTTTAACAAATATCAGTACAATAAGAATAAAATAGCGAGTCAAAATCCATGATCAAATATGTATCTAACTTGTAGAAAACTCAATATGTTTATTAAATTAGACTAAAACCCTATTAATTTAATCATCAATGTACAAGTTTCTACAAAATATGTTATGAGAAAATGATTGAATAAATAAAATTTAGATTTTCAGTTTATAAATATTGTTGAAACTTTTGATGAATAATTGTTACAACAATTTTGCTGACAATGGTGTTATAAATAATTGTTTAAATTTTATAGAAATAAATTGAAATATTTACTTTAAAGTTGATTTTAAACTTTTCTCTTAAAAAAAAAAGAAAAAAGAATTAGATCAAGTATGTATGAAAGATCTTATAAATTTCAAGTTTTAACAAAAAAAAAGTTAATAGATTTTTATATCTATCAAATTTTGGCTGTTTTTCGTTTTTTATGCTTTCCGATTACACTTACAGAATTATACAGTTTGTAAATTCTGTAGAGATTTATTTAATAAAAAAACTAACATTAGTCATCTGATATACTAAATGTAAATTCTGTAGAAATTGATTTTATATAAAAAAAAAAACAAACATTAATCATCTAATATGCTAAAGAGAAAAAAAAAACTTGTCAAAAAGAGTGTGGCCGGTGCAGGACCGACTTAGGCTCTCTTACAGACTCAGGTTAACTCCTTAATTCCCAAACAGTCTTAAGAACCCTAACTCTATTATTCCAAAATTGAACATGAGATTGTTACTTGTATGCAGTGGTGCACCCAGAAATTTTTTCCTATGGGGTCATTTTTTTGGTGTTCAAAACTTTCATAACAAAACGTCAAAATTTTAGGGTCGGTCCTCGTTCGGGTCGGGTCAGAGCAAGGTTTGGATTAGAGTTAGAAAAAAAAAAAAACGGGTTATACAAGGATTGAACCCATGACCTCTTATTGGAAAAGAGGGGGATTTACACTACACCAGCTTTCTTTTTTTTCTATGGTGTCCACCTAATTGTATTTACGGGGTCCTTATAAAATTTAATATACTGAATCTACTATTTTTTTAAAAACATTGGGGTCCGGGGACCCCGACCCGTCCAATGTGGGTCCGCCCCTGCGTTGTGTGCAATGGATACAGGTCTTTCAATCAGTGCTCAAATACGAACAAAAAACCTAACGAAATGATACTTCTTGCACTGGAAAACGTCTGAATTAGAGGGTGACCGGAGCTCCAAGGCCGAGAGTTTTTCCGGTGAGTACACAGGCATGCAGAATCGTGAAATTGAAAATGTGAGGATTCGGAAAGGTTTAGAGAATAGCTATGGACATGTAATTTATTTAAAACCTAGAAGAAACGTCTATAGTTACGATCATAATAGTTTGGTTATCATTAGGGTCGTCAGGTCTTGATTTAATTTAAATCATTGGGTGGTTATTGACGTTAATGTGATCGGTTATCGTTGAAATATAAATAAGGAATTTATCTACGTTTAATTGCATCAGTCTGGTAAAAAACGACTAGAACTAATTTTCGGAATGGGACGTGAGGATCGGTGAAGGAGTGGTTACAACGGGATAATAGGGTTGTGTTAACATGTTACAACTAACCCCCAGAATTATGGATGCTATACAAAATGGATCTTGCTACTCACACACGGACTAACTTATTTTCACACCTCAAAGCGCCCCGCTTTGGGCAAAGCGGCGCGTTTAGGGTTTAGGGTTACTTTACCAGACAAAAGGTGAAGTGACTGATGTCTGAGTGACATATAAAGGTGATCGTAGGTTTGGCCAAGCGCGCGCTTCGGCCCCAAATATTTGCATTTAAAGCTTGCCCGGGAGAAGAGTTAACGCATTCAAATTTCTAAAACTCATTATATTGTTTCTAGACATACGTGGGTTTTTTCTGTGTTACTTGTGTTTCTTCAAAATAACGCACGGTTACGATGTAGTGATTAAGCAACTATCTTTTCGGTGAATATTCTAACGAGTCAGTTGTTCCTAATTCTTACGAGGGGACCGCTATTTCCGACACGTATGAGAAACCGGTCTTGTCCAACTTGAGGGATGAGGAGGAGGTTGTATCTGGCATTCGTTATCGGGATAACACGGTGGAGCTGGATTTGAATATCCCTGTGGAGGACCCGTACGCACAACAAGGTTATTCCAATTTCGGATATGGAGGCGAAGCGTATCCTCAGGTTGAATATTCGTACGGTCTTCCAAACTATCCGACTTTGGTCACGGTTGTGAGCAGAGCTTTGAACATCAAGTCTATTCGGAACTCGGTGACGATGGAGAGCAGGAGGATGTGTCAGTTGACGAGAAGGTTGTTACCCGTGTTACATTTTCATTTGATACAACACAGAAGTTTTCGTCACGTAAAGAGCTGGTGCGTTGGGTACAAGACACGACAAAAGACAATGGTTACCTCATTGTGATCAAGAGGTCGAATAAAATAGGAGAGAATTACAAGATTTGGTTTCAATTCACTCTTGGTGGGGAGCATAAGAGCATAGCTACACAGAGGAAAATGGGTAGCAAGAAAATAGGCTGCCCGTTCGAGATGATCGGGTTTTCGGAATCAAACGGTAAGGTTTGGAAGATCGAGGTGACGAAGGCGAAGCACAACCACACTCCTATCGAAAACCTAGAAGGTCACGCGTATGCGAGGAGGCTTTCTTCGGATGATAAATTAATGGTTGAGCATTTGGCCGAGCAAGATATTCCCAACCGCAGTATATGGCGAACGCTGACGAAAAACAATCCGGATAGAAAGCTTATTCCGAAAGATATACACAACGCTGTTCAGAAGATCAATGTCAGAAAAAATGTCGGTAAGTCTCCGATGAAAAAACTTGAAAACATTCTTCGTGAAAAAGATTTACACTTATTACATGCGCACGAACGAGATATCAAACGCAGTTGAAGATGTCTTCTTTGTTCACAAAAACTCATTCACTATGTGGTGTGCCTTCCCGCATGTGCTAATTATTGACGCCACCTACAAAACGAACATGTACAACCTGCCGTTTGTTCAGGTCGTAGGAATGACGTCGACAAACAAATCGTTTACGGCTGCTGGTGCGGTAATTTCCGCTGAGAAGCTAGAGAACTACCTATGGGTGCTGCAGATGATCAAGTCTATGTTGGCAGGCTGTATGGAGCCGCGCGTGATTTTAACAGATAGGGATTTTGCGCTAATTAACGCGTGTGAACAAGTTTTTCCTAAAGTGATCCATCCATACATCGTGAGAATAAAGGACGTGAGACCAGATGGTCATTGTGGGTTTCGATCGGTAGCTGTTGGGTTAGGAAGTAAACAATCAAAGTATTTGACTATCCGGAAACAACTCACAATGGAGTTACGTATGAATGAAGCGCTTTGGAGGCAGGTTTTCGATCCGGAAAACATAGGACATTTGAGGCGTTAGTCAAACGGATTCATTTCGAAGGGTGGGACGAGCCCTAATTGAAAATTACATGACAATGCCAGAGACGGGGTTTCTTATTGCCCAACGATACAGTGTGATTGTTCACACATTCGACAATCGCGGGAGCGATACAATTTTCCGTCTATTGGGCGGGCCAGACGAATCTGAGCATCCTCACCAGGTGGTTGCAGTTGTATTCGTCGACAATGGGCATTTCATCCATGTAGAGCTTGGAGGATGGTATCCAATGCCACCCCCAAACCCCCTGTGGACAGCGAACAGATCAGAGAGCGCAGCAGCTTGGCATACATTATATAGGGAGCAGATCATCTCGTACGAAATGTTTACGTACAAACCCCCGGACCTTAATGAAACGCCATATGTTCAAGATGTAGGTTAAATGGGTGTAAAAATAATCGTGTTAATTCATTTATAATCCAAAAGTATGTCTATGTTTGTTTAATTACATGCGTTGAGTCATTTACAATGGAATCCATAATACGCGTATAACCGAATGTCTCCGACACGAACGGTACGACCAACATACGCGAAAACACCGAATAATACAGATAGTAAACATTATAATACAATTTTAACGACAAAATGCTATAAAATCTAATCCCGTATGGCGCGCATACATGCAATACCGCCCGTCGGACTACAAGTGAAATCAAAAGAGAATCAAACGAAATCGTGAATACAGCACCCGAGATGACCGAACTTATCCGGAAATTGAGGTATATACCACAAAGTCCCCAAAAATACATAAAATGACAAATTACGTCATAATACGACATGTAGGTGCGTTTTTGAATTAAAATCAAAATAAAAAAAATGGCCAAAACGCCCCACTTTGGAACCACGTTTTAACCCAAAACGCAGCAGATCTCCCTCACCACAAAATAAAAATGGCCAAAGCGCCCCGGTTTGACCTAAGCGGGGCGTTCCATTTTTAAAATGTTTCACTTTTAACCCAAAACGCAAGCGTTTTGGGTTAAAAGTGAAAAATTTTAAAATGGAACGCCCCGCTTAGGTCAAAGCGGGGCGCTTTGGAACCACGTTTTAACCCAAAACGCAGCAGATCTCCCCCACCACAAAACATATAAAAAACACACACAAAAGGTGTGATTTTCACACACTCGACTCGTTTGATCTCGTTTCAAGGCCATTTCCGACGATTCGACTCTCGTTAGGTAAGTTCCTTAGTACCCTACTCATACATTCAATTTATTTTGTTGTGTTTATGTTGTTTGAATTAGTTTGGGGTGTTTTCCGGTGACTGCCGTCGCTGTCTTCAAATTGAACCAGGCGAAGCGCGGCATTTCGCCCTAAGCGCCGCGCTTTGAGTATTTTTGTTTTTATTTTTTTAAGTTTATTAGTTATTTTAATTATTGTTTGTTTTTTTAACACGTAGATACGGATATGGATGATATGGATTTCGACGTGGATTAGGTCAGTTTCGATCCAACACCGAACCACGAGTATCTCGCGTTCCCGGAAGGGGACGATAGGCATGAGAGGTGCGCGAAGTTGCGCGTCATGGAGATAGGGGCGCATGTGGGGATGACTGGGGCCTCTTGGAGACAGTCGGGGGGCCGCTAGGGCGAGGGATATCATTGGGATGGATGCTCCGTGGGCGCGCTTGTTCCAGGGGGCGTCGGAGGACTCGTACCGTGAGCTTACGGTCGAGTTTATCGCATCTTTTGTATTCCAGCCGCATCTGGCGGATTACGTGGAGGACCCGGCCCATCCTCAGCACGAGGTTACCTTCCGCCTGGCCAACCAGGTGTTTGAGAAGAGTCTTCGGGAGTTCGCCGTCCATGCAGGTTTGTACACCGAGCCCGAGCTAGATACAGACTTATATACGCAGGGGGTCAGAGCCTTGGACATGCAGACCCTTATTAGTTTCTGGAGGCTTATTGCGAGGGTTCCCTTTGGGAAATCCTCGCAAAAGGCCTCCACCATCAGAGACCCCCTGTACAGATACCTAAATCGCGTTATTGCGTCCTCGATCGTGCCCCGGTTTCACAGTCGGGACAAGGTCAACTTGGGGGACCTTTTTTTCCTGTACTGCCTGCTGCGGCCTCACCCGTGCGCCCTGCTCACTGCCTAGCGGACTACTATGCTTCTGCTTATCATAAGCAGGAGCGCGGCAGGCTTTTTGGCGGTTGCTACGTCACCGTGATCGCCCGCTCTTTAGGGCTCGTGCCCGAGACGGATCCGCTTCTAACCCCGGCCATTCCGTCGACTTCTTTAGGCCGGGCGTCAGCGTCCTCCATGGGTATACTTCACCAGTTCGACGTTGGTTACCGGTTTCGGAGCCGCGGGGGGCGTTATTTGGGAGCCGGAGCCGCCGTTGCCAGAGGTGATCCCCGTTGTTATTGAGGTCAGGGAGGGCATACTTGCGCCTCCGGATGTTCAGGCTGCGGCTTACCTGGCTCAGCTTGAGGCTCTGGGTCTGCCACCGCCGCCACCGCCTCAGTATGACCCCCCTCAGCAGGCTCAGGGTGACGCGCCACCACCGCCTCCACATCCGCCGCAGTACCCACAGCACGTCATCGCCGACCTACCTCCAGCTGCGCAGGCGGTGGCGAGGGACTTCGATCGGCGTCTCCGACGGTCTGAGCGACAGCAGACGTGGAATATCCAGACGCTCAGGGCTATCAGTGCACATTTGGGACTGTCGGAGATTCCACTGCCACCGTCTCCACCGCCGGAGGATCAGCCGGAGGATCAGTAGATTTACTTTTTATTGTTTTTTTCCTGTACTCGACATTTTGTTTTGTTTTGTATGTACAAACTGACTTTTTATGCATATATATGCAGTTGATCTTTTATGTATGCTTGTGTGGATTGTTTGCGCTTATTTCATACGTCTAATTCGTGACATGTCTAACAGTGTTTTAATTAAAAATGTTCGTGTAATTCGTTAAAAATTAAATCGGATAACATTTAAATAAACAACTTTAAACTATATACGTTTTTAAGAAATAAAACGATTGATTGCGCTTATTTCAACTTTAATATAAATGTTTTGTAAACATAAAACAAAAATCTACAAGTTTTCAAAAAAACAACAAAATCAAATACAACAAAAACAATCAACCAACAACCCATTTTTTCACCAAAACCTAACCCATTCCACCAAATAAGTCTGGCAGCCCAAAGCGCCCCGCTTTGATCATAGCGGGGCGTTTCACACTAGGGTCAACAGACAAGGACTGACATGTGTCAGTCCTTGTCTTTTGACTTTACAATGAAATGCCATGCTTTGCCCATAGCGGAACGCTTTGGTGTGTGTAAATAGATTTGTGTGTATGTGAATAGACCAGGCCATACAAAATTGATTCTAACTTTGAGTTTTATAGGTTTTACTTTTTATTTGTTATCTTTTAATATTTATCTTGTTTTGTTAAGATTATGTATTTTATATAAACATTAAAATTTTGTATCTTCGTAAAAAAATGGCTAGGATTAAATGTTTATATGTATATATTTTTATATATGTATCTTTCAAAATAAAATAATGTTTATATATAATTATTTATATATAATAATGTTTTGTAAAAATAAAAATAATCTATTATATATATTTTATAAATAAATAGAATATTAATGTGATTAAAAAAACACGGATATAAGAACTGGTCGGGTTTCGGATACGGATAATTGTCGGATGTACACTGGAAATGGTCCCGAAAGATCGATAGCCCATTACTGGAAAGGCCACGCAGTTGTGACTGGACCAGGTCGTTCTTGGGATATAACGCTTTTGATGCATGTCGTTGGTAGGAGTCGCACTTGCGGAGCTCCTTGACTGCATCTAGATGCATCCCTAGCCAGTAATAGACGTCATGATAGGGATGAGATCGGTACCGACTGGTACTGAAAATCCCCAAAAGTGGGTACCGGTACCGGTACCGAATATACCCGGTATGGTACGGTTCGGTACCAGTACGGTACCGGTATTTGAGGGTAAAAACCGATAAGTACCGGTACGGAACCGGTACCGAAAATGTACACGATTTAGTAAATTCGGTACCAATTCCGGGTATGATTTGCACATCCCTAGTTCATGACTTTTGTGACTACCATGCGCGGACCCACATAAAGGCCACAACTTCCTTCATGGATCTCGCGGATGAGGTAGTTTGCCATCATTTGCATCCACGCAGCACTCTAGCTGGCCAAGATAAGACTTTCGATACAATATCCCGTCGGACATTTGATATTGTAGGGCCTTGTGTTGTATCTTCTTGTCTTCTGCCTTGTTCTCCCGTAGTTTGCCAGTGCAGAGGAAAGTGATGATCGGTGTCATCCAAGATGGGGAGCCCATTTGAATGACATTGACTCGTCGCAATGGGACGTATGGGTTTTTCAACACCTCAATGCGAAATCTTTAGACAAATGTTGGAATCTTGTGGAGGCCAGTTTGCTTAGAATGTATATGGGATTGTTCTCGCTTCTTTTGATGTGGATCACAATGCAAGAAACAAAATGTTTCATAAGCTCTTTAGCTTATTTGAGGTAGAGAGCCATGGGCAGCTCTCTGGCTTCATACATGCCGTTGATTTTTCCCCTCAACCAGGAGTGAGTCGACGTGTTCCTCAAGGTTGCGGGCACCTAGTTTATCCGTGATACGTAGACCTGCAAAGAAGGCCTATACTCTGCCTCATTGTTGGCATTTTTGAAGTCTAGGCAGATGGCATATATAAACTCTTGTTTGTCAGGGTTGATGATGCTTGAGGTCCCATCAGTGTATAGGGACCAAATATCAATGGTGGACGGAGCTTGTGTGCGATTTTGCCCGGTTTTGCACTCCTTGATGTATTGCCAATGTTTGGACGACGGAGACAGGATATTTATGTATATGATGTATATAAGCCAAAATTAAACTAGGGTCTAAAATATTATGACGGTATATATATGTATGATGTATTGCTAATTGCTCAACATAATTCAATTAGTACCTTAATGATTGATTGAACTAGTGATTCTCGAATCTTCTTCACAAGAGGTAAGTTCAAAAACAAAGAAGGGCGTAGAGTGTGGGAGGAGAGGGCTTTGTGAGGGAGTAAATGAGGGGTGATAAGTCCAACCATCGTTCATTAAACATCAAAACCAGAATTAACCAACAAATGAATCTAACGAGATAACATTGGCATGACTAACTAGTAATAACACTAATTAACCAATAATGACCTAATTGGTCATTAAGTACCATAACTAACAATCAATGGCTCTAACTAATCAACTTTGACCTAACTTTCTTAAAATTGAATAATCACCTATTATAAGTGACAATTAATTACCATACCTAGCCAATGATGAACCAAATTAACTATATTTAACTAATAATGACCCTTAAATGACCATTAATGAACTTAATTGGCCTTTAAACCATTCTGATTAACAATTGACGACTCTAACTGAATATGATTGGCTTTAATTGACCCTAAGTGACTATCAACTACCCTAAGTGACCATAATAGACCATAATTGACCAACAATGACTCTAATAGACCATAATTGACTAATAATGATCCCAATTGATCATGATTGAACCTAACTGACTATAAACAATCCTAATTGATAATAAGTGACTCTAATTGACCATAATTCACCATAGTTGGCTCCCAAAACCCATCATTGACCATGATTGATCATCGGCGACCCCGACTAACCAACACGAACCCATTGTTAACCATTATTGACAATGATTGATCATCATTGACCCTAATTGACTAACACAAACCCATCACTGACTATAATTTACCAAACCATCAAGAACCTTAATTCACTCTTGGTGACCCTAATTAGCAATTCACGACCCTAAATCCCTAATGGACCATTAAATTATTGTAGTTGATCATCATTAACCCTAAATGATTTTCAGTGACCATAATTAACCTTAATTTATAATATATTTCCATGAAATGAAAGAATACGTGTCGACTATTTGAGATTGAAAATCATTTATAAATTCTTTCATCTATAAAACATTTTGGAGAACTTTATACCTATCCCTAATTCTATCTATTTTAGAAGAATTAAGAACCGAGTTTTAGTCTTTAATATGTTACCTATTATTGGAGACTAAAAAGGTAACTAACATAATTCGAAAAATAAGTCCTTAATATCATCTATAAAACTGTTAAACCAGTACCGAAATTGATACCTCAGTTTCATCCATACTTTAGTCATTAATGGTTAAAGTGATTGTGACATATAAGAGACTAAATATTAGTCTTTAATCATTTCCTATATAAATAATTCAAGACTAATGACTAAGACTGAGTTTTAGTCTCAAGCATAGTTAGTCGAAATGGTAGAATATGTGTCGAGTATTGGAGACTAAATATTAGTCTCCAAATATTTAATATGCCAAACTCTTAGGGGACTTAATATTAGTTTCAAATAATGTCACTTACAAGATGTTTGAGATTAATCTTTAGTCTCTGATACGTCACTTAAAATGGTGGAACCTAAGCCAAATAGTTGAATACTAAAAATCAGTCCTTAATCCTTTTAATCCTTACATATATAAAAGGAATTCAAGACTGAAAATCAGTTTCTAACTCTGTCTGTCTTCAGAATATTAAAACCAATTTTTAGTCTCTAATATGTCCCCTCAAAATTAGAGACTGAAGAGAAGAAAGTCGCCGATACGTTTGGGCCAATTTTTATTATAGATGGCACATATTTAAGATCGAAATTCAGTCGCAAAATGGGTTCCCTCCAAAACCATATATTGCCTAGATATATTGGTGACCGAAAATTAGTCTCAAATAAGGTGGAAAAGTATTAGGGCCTAATTATCATTTCCTAACGTAAGTTTTATTACAATCAATCCCCATTATTATATGTAACGCATAAATGAGTCCCTGATATTTTGTATTTTTTACTGATATATAAGTCCTTGATAGTTTAGTCTCTAATGGTGACAATTATAACAACATATCAACCCATAAATACATGAGCACACATTTTAAACCCTAAACCTTAAGAGTTGGCTTCTTGTAAACATAAAGCAACAAATACAAAAGTCCAAAAAACAAAAATTACAAACCAAATATATGAATATCCTTTCGAAAATGAAGAAAGTACCACGGCATATTAGAAATTATAACACCGGAATCTTTAATCTTGTTTTTATACTAGTTGGCACATATGACAACCTTTCAAATTAAGGGATGAAAGTCTTCAACCACTTTGCCTCCAATTTTATTCAAAGCAACAACAAGGGGCTTGATGCATGATTCTAGTTCCTCAACGAATGCAATTGAGAATATCCCCTTGTTACCCTCCTCTGGTGCACCTTTGACAAGACACCCGACTTGTACACCGTGAGTATAAGCAACATATGCCTTTAGGATATCAATTGTACGATTGCGAAAATGCCCAACCACGAAATCCTCAAAGTTCTACAGACATGCATCAAACACACTCATTAGATAAGCATTACTAAACAATAAGGAAAGCCAACAAAAACTCTAACTTTTACCTTGGGTGGATTCTCTATGATAGAAGCCATTGTGTTGAGTGATTTTATATAGGTTTTCTCATTGTATACTAAGGCTTCAACTTCATTAGGTGCATAACTATTGATATACATAATGTCATTGAGTTTAGGCTTTCGGTTGAAAAGATTCTGTAATCTTAAAAGAAATTGGAGCATATTCGAAGTGTCGGGCTCCCATAATTTCATTGTCTTCACACTGCAACATTCTATTTTCGCATGGACAGGGATAACAATGCCCTTATTAAAGAAACATGGATGGATAGAGTAACCACAAGAATGATACCGTACCTCCTAAAAGGAGAAAGTTATTAAGTTAACAATATATATGTAATACTCAAAAATTTAATTGTTTTGCTTAAAATGATATTACAACTTCATATAGTAAATAATAATAACATATTTATAATATAAAATATGTTGTCATACAAGTTGGAATACTTGCAATAAGATATATAATACTTGTAGGAATGAGATTCATCTAATATATATATATATATATATATATATGGTTAGGATCATGTGAGAAGCATTAGGCTAATTGAGAAACTTAAGAAGCATTCTGGACCACACATTTTCCCAAAGCTTTTCGTAATATACACATATGTTTAATTTAAAATTGACTATATACATATGTGTATATTACGAAAAACTTAGGAAAATGTGTGGTACAAAATGCTTCTCAAGTTTCTTAAATAGGGTGAACTTCTCTTAGGATCCTTACCCCATATATATAGATTAAAATATGTTATCTTCTTCATTGTAAACAAGAATGGTGGCAATTTCTACAAACTTATGAAAAAATCCGACAACTTGCATCTCTACTTTTAACCATTATGCCTATAAATAGTAAATCATGAACGATAAAATTCTTCATCACGTATTCTTCACATTTCTACAGGTGTGGGTTCAAACCTTGCAAGTGACATATTTTTTAGAGTAAATTGCACAAAACGTCCTTTAAGTTTCACAAATCTTGCTGGTTTCAGCCTTAATCTTTAAAAGTTGCCAAAACTAGCCTTTAAGATTAATTTTGTTGCATGTTTCATCCTTTATCACTAACCCAGTTATTAAATTACGTTAAATGGCATTACATGCAAGCCATGTGAGGGTAAAACCGTCTATTTCATACTTAAAGGACGTTTTGTGTAATTTACTCGATTAATATATCCATGCCCCCCTCTCTCTCAATCTCTCTCCCTCTATGAATTGTCTGCAACAACAGAACCATCCAAATCCACCACTCATCACCGCCTCCATCTACATCCACCACACCAACACATCGCCTCCATCCAGATCCGCCACACCACCACCTCCATCCGAATCGTCACACAACACCTCCGCCTCCATCTAGATCTGCCACAACCACCACCACCTCGCATCATCAACCGACGACAAAGGCGTTGGATTGAATCGTATTTAAAACGTCTATTTCTCATTATTTTCCTGGGCTAAACTGAACTTGTTTGGGTACAGCTATACTCAAGAAAGCCTGTGAAACTACCATACAAGATGAGATGGTTAAATGTTCATTTAGCGACCGAATGGTTTCGCGAAGAAAAAAAAGGTTAATGATACCCCCTTCCTCTCCCACGCCCACGTCTCCCCCACCCCCTACCTTGGCCACCGCCGCCACCTCTGCTGCCATGTGAAATACCCTCAAAAGCCCTGTGCACTAGCTGACTGCCGCCTCCACCACGCCCTCGTTTGTTTGCATAGTTGCCTGAACCATTTGTAGTGCCACCTGCATGTTTCACTCTGTTTCAAAAAAGAAAAAAAATATTTGTGATGAACTGATGATAATTGCAAAAAGGTAATTTTAGTAATAAGAACTTCCGACAAAGAAAATCATACCCAGTGGCATTAGTTGACGGGGCTACGGTCTTGACAGCTTCTTTCCAGGATAAATTAATTTTTTTATCTCCAATAAATGAAGGTGACTTGGAATGCAGCGGCTGGGTTGATAAAAAATAGAGTAAATGCAGCGGCGTCCTTTAAAGAGTAAGTGTTCATCCTTTCCTGCTATCAAACCATTTAACTTTGAGGAACCTGGTTTACAGGGTAGCTGATTATGTGGTCACCAATCCAGAACCATTACTCACTGTGTAAGGCACCAACCTTCATTATCTGCTTTCCTTCTTTGTAGTTCTCATTAAACTTTTATACTTTTAAACAGCAGCAGGCGTAAGAAGGCCCCTAAATCTTGTGGTTTCTGGAAGTGGCTATGGTAGGTATCTTATGCTTTTGTAGTCAGTTATGCAAACAATATACAGAACCATTACTCACTGTTTTGCTTTTGCAGCAGCTTCAAGAAAGTGGAGAGAGAGAGATGAAAAGACGGTTTTACCCTCACATGCTATGCATGTGAGGCCATTTAACATGGACTAGTAACTGGGTTAGTGATAAAGGATGAAACCTGCAACAAAATTAATCTTAAAGGCTGGTTTTGGCAACTTTTAAAGATTAAGGCTGAAACCAGCAAGATTTGTGAAACTTAAAGGACGTTTTGTGAAATTTACTCTATTTTTTATCAAATCTCTCAAACATCAAATCTAGTTTAACTCATTAGATTTTACTAAAGGACACACGAGACTAAGTAGCTCGGTTAAGTCATTTGTATTATAAGTTATAAGTCTTAGGTCCCAAGTTCAAACCATGTAACCAACATTCACTTTTAGGTTTTAATTGATGTTTTATTTATTAAACCTATATTAAATGTTTTTTTATTTATTATCTTTTTATAATTATATTATACAACTAAAAATAACATCATGTTTCATGAAATACATATTAACAAACATATGAAAAATATTCCTTAACAAAGTAAATTAATTTAATTTTTAATAAATATCTAAACAACCCGTGAGTTTAACATGGACAAGGACATGCCATGATAAAATCCAACTCTGATCTTTTGATAAGTATATATATGAACACGATTATAAGATACATGACCATATTGATATGAATACAAGTAAATGAATATCAAATTTCCATTGGAAAACAATGTATCAACTATCAAGGTACAAACTCTAAAACAACTTATGTGTATGAATTTAGGTTTCCACTGCCTTGTATTTGGAGATTTGATTCATTATTACATATTTTTTTGACTGTCAAGATTATGTGCTATTATATATATATATATATATATATATAAAGATTATGTGCTATTATATATATATATATATAGAGAGAGGGAGAGAGAGAGAGAGAGTTATATTATATTTAGCAAATATTGAATATGACAAACTGAACTACTGAATGTCATTATGTGACGCGCTGAATGTGAACTAATTACACACTGAACTACCGAATGTGATGCACTGAAGGTGACTAACTGAATATGTGTTATATGTATTATTTAATATATAGATATTCAATTTACTTAGGCGTACATTTTCCTTCTTATGTACGTTAGGTTTTAAAGGATTTTTAGAAAAGACTTGGATTTATGGCTTGAGGGATTAAAGACACGCATGTATTTTTATAAAATTTTGAAATGTTTTGTTCTATATTTTGACTTATTGAGTAAATTACAAGTTTTGTCCTTTATGTTTTTACTAAATTGCAGCTGGCGTCCTTTAACTTCAAAATTGATAGGTTTGATACTTTATGTTTCAAAATCTTGCGTTACATTCTTTGACCCTAACCAAGTTAATTTTTCTTGTTAAATCTGGTTACAAAAAGGTAAGTTTGGTTTTTTTACCTCAAATAAAAAGAAACTAAAGGTTAATATATAATAATATATATAAGACAAACCCTTTCTCTTACCACTCTCTCTATGCTTCTCTCCACCCCCACCACCACCACCAATCATCACCTTCTTCCACCAACAACCACCGCTAGCCACCACTCTCCACCACTGTCATCAAACCTCCACCGCCATCACACACCTTCGCCTTCACACGTGTGGCTGGGAACCAACCACCACATTCGCCTTCACATTTGCGGTCGGAGAACCAACCACTACCTCAAATCTCTAAACACCCAACCACCGCTCGATTGAAGGCAGCGGTGTTGAGGGGGTGTCTTGGCCAACAAATGACGGTGAGGGGGTGTCTTGCCCACCACCCTCTACTACTGCAACTATAACGATCTGACCCGTCCAATCTTGAATCACACTTCAATACAAGCAACCCTGTGATCTTCATACTCTTGAACCTTTGTTTTGTTAACTGAATCTGTAATAACCCTAAATAAATTAGGGTTTTTAAATTTGGTTGGTGAGTGTTCGGGGAAAATGGTAAATGAGGGGTTTGTGGATCGATAGGAGTTTTTTTTTTAAAGATGCGAGGGATCGAATAAGGTATCAGCTCCATTGCTTGTGTAATTTTATTCAGTTGATTTGAGATGGTGCCTTGGGGTTTATTTTTAATATTGATTTCCTTTTGTTCTAGAGCTGCCCAAAATCAAAGTAGAAAGAAAGGCACATTGACTTTTTGGATGGTGCCTTGGGTTTGTTTCTTTTTAGAATCATGTGAATAACACAACTAACTTATATTTATATATAGATATAATATGTTTTTTTTTTTTATATAATATATAAAAAGACTAAAATACTCTTGGATGACCACATTTAACAAGAAAAATTAATTATTACAGCTCTTAAAAGATCCATTCTTCCTTCGTATGCCCACACAAATATATCTTCTGTAACAATATAATATAAACAAAAATCAAAAGAAAATTTGTGTCACGTCATTCATTACATTTTCTAATTATTTGACGTTTTTCTTAATATCCTCCCAATCTTTTTTTATCCTTGTATGCCAAGTTTTTTGTCGCTGAAACGTATAACATGTAAATATATGAAAGTGATGAAATATTATTATTATCGTTGTTATTAAATGTATAGAACAATAAATACATACACTTTCTATCTTCTTTAAGGAGCTTCTTCTGAAAAATAATGATCTGAATGGTCTGAGACAGTGTCAAACTTCTTGAACATGTCATATCTTTTAATAACATTTACGTAATCAAGTGAATTCTTCATGTCCTCCGTCACATTCTTATCAACAACGATCGGCGACTGAGAGGAGCTTGAAGTGAGTTGAGTATCATCAAAACATGGCTTGCTTGTAGAATCAACATTATCGATGGGAACTGGTTGCGTTGCAACGCTACTAGGATAGATGACATTAGTACCATCCTCCTAAACTAGCACATAACGTAATAAAGAAGCTTAAGAAAATACTGTCAATTTATTTATTTTTGTAAATAGTTAAATATAACCATATAAACTAAAAATAATTCGATAAATGCTATATACTCTATCAATGAAGCAATGTGGTCTTTACCTCATCCAATACTGTTCCATATCCATTATGATTCGTCGTCTTAGATGAAGCTAGCAATAGTCTCATTCCTTCTCCTGAGTTCTTTCATTGCGGCATCAATACCATCAAGCCGATGGTTGAGTTTTTCATACCATTTTTCCATTAGAATTGTTGTCTATAGAGATTTAGGAAAAATCTGTCTTTGTTAACACGCCACAATATGAATACACACACACGTATATATGGTCAGGATATTTTGAGGACCTCTCCTAAGTCTAAGAACTTGAGAACTTCGACCTCCCAAGTAATTTTATAAATTTTTTTCACAAACCTTATGTATTTGTCTAACTTAGACATGCAAAAATAAAAACTGTATGCGATTTTTTACGCTTACGTTTGGGGTTTCACATCAGCTGTAAAAAAAAGTAATGTAAATCAAATAAATCAGCATTAAAATTACGTATGTGTAAACCTGCTGTTGCACGTTGTAATTTTTCACGCGTGTGTCTATATATATTATATAAGAGAGAGAGAGAGGAGCGCACATATTTCACAAAATTTATGAGTAAAAAATAATGAAACACACAAACAATTTGATCAACATAATTGAGGATTAAATACTAATTGTACCATGGAGTCTTGGTTATATCCTAAAACGAAATTTAGGACTATAATAAGAAATTTAATCAACGTAACTGAGAATGAAATGTTAACTGTATTGTGGAATCTTAAAATATCCTAAAAATGAAAGAAGAGATGAATATAATCTTAAACATCCATGGATATTTTATCATTATGATAAGGTTAAGTTTTCACTATAATGTCACCTAAATCGGTCCTCTTAACCGATCATCAACAAACCTTGAGCCCAACGCAAATCTATAACAAAAATTAATTCAAGATACACTTTTTACCTAGCGTAAATGAATGAACACCTACATAGTTTCTATCTTCAAAAGGTCCTGTTCTTCCCACTCGCTTACACCAGATCTGTATAGTTTTCCTTCGTGAATGAGTGGTTGTCCCCAAAAAATGGTCATTGCTTTTTTAGTAGAGACCCCTTTTAGTAATTATGATATAAAAATAAATTCTAAATATAAAAGCCTTTTTTTTTGTTTATACTTCTTTTCTACTATATGCCGTAATTCCTTGTAGCATTCTAGCCATAGTATGTGAAGACTATTTGACTCGACCTCTTCTTTCTTTGTCTTTTTTTAATCAAAATTGGAGTGATGTTATTATATTACTATTGTGAGATTGAAATGTCATAAAATGCATTTGATTCTAATATAATTCACTTTGGCTAGATCCTATCCAAAAGTAAATGCGAAATAGAACGGATCTCTCTCAATTCTAAAATCCAGGACTTAAATTCATGTCTAGTCGTTAAATTCCTACTGATTTATTTGGGTGCAGGAAGTGGTTAGACACTTGAAAGTGGCAAACTTTAAAATCAACCAATGAGAGGGTGTCATGTCATTCTACCAAAAAAGTTTAAAATATGCTGAAAAGTGTTGGCAATGGTTAAACACTTGATGAATTTGTAAACTTTTTTTTAAAGCATGTGTTAAATAAAAACAATAAACATCAAATTAATTAAAAAAAAAACAATTACATTAAAATGTAACTTAAAAAAACATAAAAATCAAAGAAATAACTTAACTAAAACAACGTAACCACTAAAAATTAAAAATTAAACGACCAATCGTATTTTTTGACGATCTCGCGTTTTCGTGAGAGCTTGATTTCCAACATCGATGGGTGAACATTGTCGTGAGGCCGGTTAAAAGTCTCCAAGTCCTTGTCGAATACAATCGAATCCATCGCCGTGGCTTGCTCCTCGGCCAACGCCATGTATTTTTCCTCTCAATTCCTTTTTATATCCATCAGTTCTTTTTTCATCGCCCTATATTCTTCAAATTTAGTGGATATATCTCTTGGATCGTCGTTTGATGTAACGACGGTTTTTGCCTTTTTTCTCCCTCCTCTTTTGTCTTCTTGGCGAGGGATCTACGTTCATGTCGGGAATTCCACTCGTGAACTCGACACTCGATGTATCAGCTTGATAATACCCGAATCCGACGGCTTTCTTTTTTTACTCGAGCCGGAGCTATCTTCACCCAACAACGGTATTTGGCTATATTTTTCTTGAGTTCGAACAACTTCACATGCTTCCATATGAGCAAACTCATGTTTTTCCTTATTTTTGTAATCCTTACATGCTTGCTTCAATACCCAAACATCGTCGCATCCGCTAGGTCGTAAACGATCCTAAAATAATAAATTACAGAAAAAATAAGCACTTGTTAGTGGTACAAAAATAAACCTATAAATATTAAATAGTTTACTGCTTGATGATAAAAACCGTTGAAAAGTTTCAGTTATCCATGCATGGTGATCATCTTGGATCGTACTTGATGGTGGTTTCGATTGCTTCCTCCAATCGTTTGATTGAAGTGCTTAAGAATTTTTTTTCCAAAATCCATAACCCTTTTATTGATTGCCTCTTCTTTTGTCTAAAGTGCAATGAACCCAAGCCTTTGCCAACGCCTCTTCTTGTTTAGGCGTCCAATTTTCACGTTTTGCTTTAGTCTTCTTCCCTTTCGGGTCGTTTGTCGGTTCATTAACTTGTACGGCAACCTCTTCATCATCATCATCATTGTGTTTCTCTTGAGTGTCGGGCACGACCTCTTCTTTGGAGTCATCTACTAAATCTCTAGGTGATTGTAAGGTTGGGCTTGGAAGACCAAACGGGTCAAAAGCGTTTTGGGCGTCGGGGGATAATCATAAACACCGGGTGTAACCAACGTTGGACCGTGTGGATAATAGCTTGTAGCAGATAATTTGTATGCGGTTGGGTATTGTAACCGAAATTCGGTTGCATGGCTTGTTTAAAAAAAGAAGGTTGGGTTTAAGTAGCAAAGCCGAGTTGTGGTGAAACGGTGTACTCGAACCACTCGCACCGCCACGTTTTTTTTACGCCCTCTCTTTCGAACCAGACCCTAAATATTTTTTCTTGCCATCACCTTTGTTTGAGCCTTCCACTGTGAAATATAAAATGGTTTGAAAAGATTTGAGTTGAATATGAAGAAGTGTGTACAAAAAATAGGTAAATGTTTGTTTAAATAGGGATGAATTATTTTAAACTTCTTTTTAATTGAAACGGCATTATAGCCGTTGAGTTTGTAACGGTCAAAAAGCATGACCTTTATCGATCGGCAAAGCTTTACCGCGTGATTAAGTTTACCGATCGGCAAAGGGTGTCGACGGCGGTACGCGACAAACCCGTTTGCCGATCCACTTTACCGCCCACACCCATCACCCTTAGAACTAAAAGAATTCCATTTAAGCATCTCATTGCTTTAGTTGAAAGATTCTATTTGAATTTTTTTTTGTTGTATTTCACTATATTAATATTAGCATAACATTTTTAACTATTTAAAACTTTTTTATTGTCATTAGTGTAGATTGTCATTTTAGTCTCTGTGGTTTGATCCAAAATATTATTTTAGTCCATATGTTTTTTTCCTCCTCTGGATCCCTTAGGTTTCCTATGTTTGGTAACCACCTAACTCAATCCAAAAATCATATTAGCTTAAGGGCAGTTTTGTCACTTTACATATTTATTTAGTTTTTCTATTTTTAATTAAAAAACCCTTTAACTAATAAAAAACATAAAATAAACTATAAATACATATAATTACATATACACACATTGTCAGCTCACTCTACCCTGTCTCTATTCATCTCCCACTCACCATCATCAATATCTATCACAACCGCCACCGCCATCACACCTTCCAATACTGTCACCCAGTGACGAAGCCAGAACATTATAGTTGGTGGGATAGTAATAGTGTTTGTTATCTTTACGTTCCATGGTATACAATATAACACTAATGGATTTTTTTTAAAGTATATATAGAGTAAAAAACTAAAGCACATTTAGCTTAATGGTTTCTTTGTGTGTTAAATGATGCACCGTCTCCTAGAGGCCGAGGGGTTTAAGTAATATATATATATATATATATATAATATACAGGGTAAGGTTCATGCGAGAACCATCTTTATTGCGACAACCGCGATAACCACCTTTATTGCAAAATAAAATCAAAAAATCAAAAAATACTCAATTTTTTTATTTTTTTTACTATTTTTTCTTTAAAATCGCTACATTTCTTACCCCTAAAAAACTTTTTATTTTCGAGTAACAGTTATCCATGCACATGTACATATGTATCATAACTTCGACAAATTCTGTAATACATTATTAGTAGTAGACAATTGCACTTTAATTTACAATACCATTAGTAATACACTACTTTTTACATTACCAATATTCAAAATGAACATGTGCATCATTTTGTATAACTATTATATAACGTGTTTTGGTACAAAAAAGTTTGTGTTTTTGAATGATGAAGTAGAACCGCGAGAACCACCTTTATTGTAAAATAAAATCTAAAAAAATAAAAAAAGCACTCAAAATTTTTTTTTCCTTTTTTTTCTATTTTTTTTAAATCGCTACATTTCTTATTCCTAAAAAAATACTTTTTTTCGAGTAACAGTTATCCATGCACATGTGCATATGTATCACAACTTCGACAAATTGCGTAATACATTATCAGTAGTATACAATTGCACTTTAATTTACAATACCATCAGTAATACACTACTTTTTACATTATCAATATTTAAAATGCACATGTGCATCATTTTGTATAACCATTATATAACGTGTTTTGATACAAAAAGTTTGTGTTTTTGAATGATGAAGTAGGCACATATACATGTTTTTGGTTAGTTATATCTAGTGGTTGATGGTTTGGTTATAGTTGTCACTTTATGATGTAATATGTTGAATAGATGGTATAAATGGTGATGATATATATGTAATAAAGTGAAAATATTTGTATTGGTATTGTATTATAGATGGTAGGATGTAATGGTATTGTATTATGAATGGTAGAAGGTAATGGAAGTGTATTATGGATGGTATGATAGATGAAAGAAAAAGTGTATTCAAAGTAGTGTATCAAAACACCTTATTTAATGTTGATACATATAGATGCACATGTGCATTTATAATATTGGCAACGTAAAAAGTTGTGTATTACAAATGATAGTGTAAATGAAAGTACAATTGTCTAATATTTGTAACGTATCACGGAATTTATCCAAGAAATAATACATATCCACATGTGCATGGTAGTGTATTATGGATGAAATGATAGGTGAAAGAGAAAGTGTATTCAAAGTAGTGTACCAAAACACCTTATTTCATGTTGATACATATAGATGCACATGTGCATTTCTAATTTTGGTAACGTAAACATTAGTGTATAACACGTGTTAGTGTAAATAAAAGTACAATTATCCAATATTTATAATGTATTACGAAATTTGTCAAAGAAATGATAAAAATGCACATGTGCATGGATAACTTTACTCAATTTTTTATTTTTATTTAAAAAAAAAAATATTTTTTTGTTGACAAAATATAGCGTCTTTTTCAAAAAAAAATATTAAAAAAAATCAAAGAAATAATTGTTGGGTGTTTTTTAGATTTTTTTTATGTATTACTGTTTGTGTTCACACTGGTTCTCGCGGTTCTCATAATAAAGGGTGTTTTCTAACGGATCCTTCTCCTATATATATATATATATATATATATATATATATATATATATAACACACACCTTTATTGTGAGAACCGTGAGAACCACCTTTATTGTAAAATAAAATCTAAAAAAAATCAAAAAAAGCACTCAAAAAAATTTTTTTTCAATATTTTTTAATAAAAATCGTTATTTTCCGTTACCAAAATTTTTTTTTCCGCGTAACAGTTATCCATGCACATGTGCTATGTATCATAACTTCGACAAATTCAGTAATACGTTATCACTAGTAGACAATTGCATTTTAATTTCCAATACCATCCATAATACACTCAATTTTACATTAAATGCACATGTGCATCATTATGTATATACCGTGTTTTGTTACAAAAAGTTTTTGATTTTAAATGATGAAATAGGCTCATATATATGTTTTTTGGTTAGTTATATCTAGTGGTTGATGGGTTCATTATAGTTGTCACTATATGATATAATATGTTGATTGGATGGTATAAACGGTATTGATATACATGTAATAAAGTGAAAATATTGGTATTGGTATTGTATTATGGATGGTAGGAGGTAATGGAAGTGTATTATGGATGGTATGATAGATGAAAGAGAAAGTATATTCAAAGTAGTATACCAAAACACCTTATTTCATGTTGATACATATAGATGCACATGTGCATTTCTTATATTGGTAACGTAAAAAGTAGTGTATTACACATGGTAGTGTAAATAAAAGTACAATTGTCTAATGTTTGTAATATATTACGGAATTTGTCAAAAATGATGAAAACGCACATGTGCATGGTAGTGTATTATGGATGGTATGATAGATGAAAGAGAAAATGTATTCAAATTAGTGTACCAAAACACCTTATTTTATGTTGATATATATAGATGCACATGTGCATTGCTAATATTGGTAACATAAAAAGTAGTGTGTAATGTTTGTAATGTATTATGGAATTTGTCAAAGAAATGACGAAAATGCACATGTGCATGGATATTTGGTACTCAATTTTTTTTTGAATTTTTTTATTGTTCAGTAAATATAGCGACTTTTTCAAAAAAAAACCAAAAAAAATTGGTATTTTTTTGGATTTTTTTAGGTATTAGTGTTTGTGTTCATACTAGTTCTCGCGGTTCTCGCAATAAAGGGTGGTTCCTAACGGATCCTTGTCCTATATATATATATAAGGGTAAAATGAAAACTCATACGAGTTGTAAGAACTTAGAGAAGTCGGACTTACGAAAGGTTTTTTCATAAAATTTTTTACCAAAAATCCTAAAAAAAATCAACTTTTTTCCAAAAAATAAATAAAAAACTTGTTTTTTCATATGTTGTAAAAGGTGATATCATGCTTATGTCATCACCTTTTTACAGCCGTTGTAAGTAGCCGAAAAACACTACTTCGAATTTTTTTTATATATTTATTACGGCAGTTTTTTCTAACATTTTAATCTAAGGGTGCGAAAAAAATAGGGTCTAAAATCACACGGGAATGCCGAGTTCTCTAAGTTCTCACAACTCGTAAGGGTTTTCCCTTGATCCTAATCATATATATATATATATATATATATATATATAGGATTCAGTTCAAGAGAGAACCAATCCCAGTTGCGAGAACCATAAGAACTCCTATCATCTAATAGCATATTTACACATCACCCATAACCAAATTAATTCAAAAGTGTATTTTAGTCTTTTACTTCTTATGTCACATCTTTTCTCTTTCTTCTATTGAGTCGTGATTTTTGGGTGAGTTCGTTTGGTAAGATTCTCAAATTTCGTAAACCCGAAATCGGGGTGTCGGGGGCGTAAAAAGATGTTCGGCGTAAAAAAAATTTGTAAAAAAGTTTTTGAAAAAAAATTGTGAAAAGGTTTTTGTAAAAAACTTTTTTATAAAAATAAAATATTTTTGTTTGCCATAAAATATTTTTTGTTTTTTGTAAAAAAGTTTAAACCCGTAACAAATTGTTTTTTTGTAAAAAAAATATTTGTTTTAAAGTTTGAAACCACGCGTAAAAAAAGTTTAAACCTGTGCGTAAAAAAAGTTTAAAACCGGCACGTAAAAAAATTTTAAAACCGCGCGTAAAAATATTTAAAACAGCGCGTAAAAAAGTTTAAAACCGGCGCGTAAAAAAAGTTTAAAACCGATGCGTAAAAAAAGTTTAAAACCGCACGTAAAAAAGTTTCTAAAACGGCGCGTAAAAAATGTTTGTACCCGCGCGTGTAAAAGTTTAAAACCGCGCGTAAAAGAGTTTGAAACCGCGCGTTAAAAAGTTTAAAACCGGCATGGAAAGAGAATTTTAAACCGGCACGTTAAAAGAGTTTAAAACCGACGCGTAAAAAAAATTAAAACCGCGCGTAAAAAATATTAAAACGGCGCGTAAAAAAGTTTAAAACTGGTCGTAAAAAAGTTTGAATCCGCGCGTAAAAAAGTTTGAAACCGCGTGTAAAAATGTTTAAGACCGGCGCACATAAAAAGTTCGAACCCCTACGTAAAATAATTTTCTTACTTCATGATTCAAAAATAACATTAATTAAATCACAAACATTTAATAAAGTACAATGATTACACCTTTTATTACCAATCATTAAAGAGCTTAATAAAAATATCAATTTACTCTTATCCCACTAAAAACAAAAACTCATTAATTAAAGCACAATGATTACAACTACTTTATTATCTTTTAATCTTATCTATTAAAACACTTTTGATCAATGGCTTATATTGGTTTCTACGGTTCTTAAACTCAAGTTGGTTCTCATTTTACCCATCCATTATATATATATATATATATATATATATATATTATAAAGGGTAAAAATGAGAACCACCTTAAGTTGTGAGAACCATGAAAACTAGGTTTTTCAAAAGATTTTTCCAATTTTTTTTTCAAAAATCTTAAAAAAGTCACTTGTTTCAGCAAAAAATAAAAAAAATAAAAATTGTCGCATGCAAAAATTTATATCAGGTGTAAAAAATGTTGCAATTTGACCCATAGAGTTTGATAATTCCATTCTTTTATGTTAGAAACTCATAGTTAAACATGTTTTTAGGTATTCCAAGTATATCAAAGTAGTGTAAGAGAATAATGCACGTATAATTGATAATTTCAAGTGTCAGTTTTGTGTATAAATACTTATTTAAAGATTTGATTCCGTATATCACACAAGTATCAAATGTAACATGTACGAGTAGAAGGTGAATTCTCATTATGATTAATGCCTCGAATTGTGATATTGGAATCGAAATACAAATGTAATGTTTTTAAAGCATATACGAACTTTCTAAAAATAGGAATACAAAAATACGAGGCATTACACATGATTGGTTCATTTTTTTTTCTTTTTCCTTTTTTTTTTTGTTAATTTGACTTTAACTTATAACATAACGTTACAATATTATTAGTTTTATACTTAATTTATGTTTTTAACCCTTAACTTTAATATAGTTATCATAGGACCCATAAACACTAATAATTATTTTTTTATAAACTATTTACGTTTATACCCTTGAACTTTAATAGATTTGTATACCAAAGTTTAATAATAATTTTTTTTCTAATAACCAATTTACATTTCGACTCCCAAACTTTTGTAGAGTTATCATACAACCCTTTAAGTTTAATAAAGTTAATTTTCTTATTTTTAACAAATATTTGTTCTCTTAACTTTTTTATAAGTTTAATTCTTTTTATACTAATTATTACATATTTAACTTATTATAATTAAAATTAACTTTTAACTCTTCACATATTTACTTAATTGTGTTACTTATTTTTACCATCCTTTAGATTTAAGTATACATGATGTATATTAACCATTCAATGTACCAGGTAACAATTTTAATTATTTTTTATTTACCTTATTAAACTTAAAGATATCTTTTAATTCTAGACATATTTACTTATAGTGCTGATTGCTTATTTTTACTATCATTTAGATTAAAGTTTGTCTGATCTATAATATTTCATCAATATATCATGTAACAAGTAATCCTTGCTAGCACCCTCCTATGATCCCGCCGTGAAGCGCGGCTCCAATGCTAGTTATTATAAATAAAATATGTTTTAACCCTTTTAAATATATTTTTAAAAAAATTTTCTCTAATGAATGGCGTTCGTTGACTCTTTAGAAAAACATAATACGCGATTGCGTTTTATTTTCTCTTAAGATTCAGTGTAAACATTGTGAAAATAGAGTTTGTATTCAAAATAAAGTGTTTATTTTGTATCGTAATCTATAGCGACTGGCTATGCTGTATTGGTGCCTTGAAGAAATGAATCGATTTCGAGCGAACATCATCGGTATGGTATGGCTATTAGCGGAAGCGATACTAGTATTCGTTAGATACGTCTTTTACGCACTTAATTTTTATTTAATTTAATTATTCTCTAATAATGTGTTCGTTAACTTTTAAAAAGCGTTGATCATGAAATTGTATTTAATTTTTTTTCCTGGCATGCTGGTAAAATTTTTAGTCAAAGTAAAGTAATTGTTTACATCGTAAGTTATATGAGTGATGGTACTATACCAGTACCGACATTTGTTTTTATGACTTTTGATCCATGTAGAAAATGTGTGGATATCCTTTTGAATTTATCACGACTTTAAATTTTCTCATTCGGCTGGTATAGCGAATGTTGATACCATAACGAACCGAATCGATAATGACCAAGTATATATCAAATTCAATATATATGTCACTAAGACATCCTGAAACAAGCATGAATACATTTAGGAGTGGTACTATGGAAATGTGTATTGACGAAGAAAAATTTGCGTTTGTTAGATACGATTCCACAAATTGAGTTGTTTATTAATTTTTTTCAAAAAAAAATCAAAAAACATTTAGCCTATAGATACTTGGATAGTGTTCCACTCTACACGTTTGATGAAATGTCTCAATGAGTGCTAGTTCATATGTGAAATTGTGTAAATTCAATATAAATTCACATTAATGTTAGTTTACACATCTAAGGATTAAGAAAGTGATCGAGTTTAAAACATAATCTCGCTAACTAATAATAAGAAAAATGAATTTATTGTTCACGTGAACCTTTCATGCAAAAAAGATAAGTAAATAAATAAAAAATTTCCTCAATAAACGTCTAATAAAAAATAGAAAAACTTAGTAAGCGTATGTGTTGAGCCATTTTTTTTTCGAAAACCCAGTTTTAGTCATCAAGTTTATAAGAGTAACCCGATGTTAATCTATAATTTGAGCAACAGAAACCATTGTGTATTTTGAGTTAAACTTAAATGGGCCCATTTTAAAAAACATTCTAGAAATTAACCCCAATCGGTCATGACTCATGATTGAATGCAAAATCAACAAAAGTTATTAAAATACAATATCACACTGAACACCTATATATGTTTAAAAAGTGGTTTTCAAGATAAAAGGAGTCGTGTGCTTTACTTCAAAGGAAAATTGAGAGCATGTATATTGAATGAAATCATGTTCTATATAAACAAATACATAATGCGACACTCACATATACCTTAGCTTGAAAATCATTTTTATCCATGAAAGCAACATTTCATTCGTTTAAACATATCTAATGTTGCATAAATCTCATTTGTTAACCCTTTTGTATTTCGTTATAACATTATCATCATGCTATCAAGATCAGTTTTGATACTGAAATGGGTGATCATAATGATAATCATATTAGCCAAGGGTAACCCCCCTGAAGAGCCTGTTAAATGTTCGAACAATTTCACAAACTGCACCATTACCAACTCGTATGGCGCGTTCCCAGACCGTAGCACTTGTCATGCAGCAGAGGCCGCATACCCTTCATCCGAACAAGACATTGTCTCAATAGTTGCAAACGCTACACGAGCAAAAAGAAAGATGAGAGTAGCTACGCGTTACTCACACAGTATACCAAAGTTGGTTTGTCCTGATGGTGAGAATGGGCTCATTATCAGTACAAAGAATCTTAACCGTGTTATTAAAATAGATAAAGAAAAAATGCTTGTTACCTTAGAGAGTGGTGTAACATTGAGGCAACTTATTGATGAAGCTGCAAAAAGTGGGCTGGCTTTTCCTTACACTCCTTATTGGTGGGGCTTGACCATTGGTGGTCTATTAGGTACAGGTGCACACGGTAGCACCCTTTGGGGCGATGGTAGTGCAATTCATGATTATGTGGTTCAAATGCGAATCGTCACAGCTGGAAGCCAGGAAGATGGTTTTGCTAAAGTGAGAACACTAGAAGAAAATGGTGAGTTTGATGGTGAGATGAAGGCAGCTAAGGTTTCTCTTGGAGTACTTGGGGTCATTTCTCAGGTACATAGTCGATTTAGTCCCAGTTTTTTTAACCTTGAGAATTTGTGAGCGGAAAACTCACGAATCCACAAATGCCTTGCTAACCAATGAAATCAGGTAAATCATTGCTTGTGCTGGGCAAGTGGCCTTCAAGAGTTTATGATAGGAAACCAGTACAAGCAATTTCCAAACCAGAAACCTCTCCTAGAGGGGAATCAGGTGTTTATCACGTATTGTACCACCCCTTGAAGGTTAATTTAAATACCAATCCATTTGTAATTTTTCATGTTGATCAACAAATTGAAGGCATTAGAGCATTCACATTGGAATCTGTATATCATCGCATTCCTATAATTTAAGGGGAAAGTTTAAGGTTTTCATCAAGTTATTACTCTCTCTGATTCCCTAAAATAGGGAATCAATAGGGGGAACTCACTCCCTAATTTATTCCCTGTATTTTTTTTTCTGAGTGAAAGAAAAAGAAACAACAAAAATAGATAAATAATTATTGTTTAACTGAATTGATTTAGATACAGGGAATCGAATGTATGGGGTTTTTACAAGGTGAACAAACATCAGGAACAGATGTACATGTGTTTTTTAGATAAATTATACGGATCGAGATGGTGAATACAATGTGAATGCTCTTATACATTAAGCATTTATTTTAATAGTGATTTTTTTTTTCTTTTTGCATTTTTGCATATCTATATACACTCACTCATAATTTATAGGTGACTTTAAAGTTACAACCCTTGTTCAAGAGATCTGTTACCTTCTTAGCAAAAAATGATACGGACTTATCAGATCAAGTCATGGCTTTCGGGAGACAACATGAGTTTGCAGACGTAACATGGTACCCAAGTCAAAAACGAGTTGTTTATCGCATTGATGATCGAGTTTCCTCCAATGTCTCTGGAAATGGACTTTGGGATCACCCTGGTTTTCGATCAACGCCTTCACTTGCACTCCTTATCTTAAGATCTACAGGTAGCCACACATGAAACATGTCAAGAACAGATAGATGTATGCATGCAAATTGTACAAGATTACATAAACTCATATTTTAAATGTCAATATATATTACATCAACTCATATTTTTAAATGTTAATAATCGCAGAGGAAGATCAAGAAGCTAAAGGTGATGCTGCTGGAAAGTGCAGAAATGGAAAGCTTACTACAAACACTCTAATAAGGAGTGCATTTGGGCTGACCAATGATGGTAATATAATCTTTAAAACTTTCTTTCTTAATATAACCGTTTAATATGATGATACATATTAATGTTTTATCATTATCATTAGTTGGTTGGCTTTATCATTATTCTTTTTATTGTAATCTCTCTCTATATAAAGATATGACGGTTACTCAATACACAAAAAATATTATTCACCTATAGAATTTTACAGTTCTTTTGAAATTTTCAACTATTTAATCATCATTTTTTTTTGTGTAGGTATTATCTTTAAGGGATACCCTGTAATCGGGTATCAAAATCGACTTCAAGCATCAGGAGGTTGCCTAAAAGGCTTGAAAGATGCTGAAATAACCGCATGTCCATGGGATCCCCGAGTAAAGGGTTTGTTCTTTCACCAAACTACATTCAGCATTGTCCTTTCAAAAGCTAAAGATTTCATCCAGGACGTACAAAAGCTTGTAAGTATCACACCACAGTCGTTATGTGGTATAGATCTATATAACGGGATCCTCATGAGATATGTTACCGGCTCAAATGCATACATAGGTAAACAAGAAGACTCATTAGATTTTGACATCACATATTATAGAAGTAAAGATCCCAAAACTCCAAGACTTTATGAAGATGTGTTAGAAGAGATTGAACAAATGGCGGTGTTTAAGTACGATGGTTTACCGCATTGGGGGAAGAATCGAAATGTCGCATTTGAGTGGGCGATCAAGAAGTATAAAAAGAGTAGAGAGTTTTTGAAGGTTAAAGAGAAATATGATCCATTAGGGTTATTCTCAAGTGAGTGGACAGATCAAGTGTTAGGACTCAAAGGTGGTCTAACCATTGTAAAGGAGGGTTGTGCACTTGAAGGTTTGTGTGTGTGCTCAGAGGACATTCATTGTGCACCCCAAAAAGGTTATTTGTGTAGGTCTGGCAAAGTCTTTCAGGATGCAAGGGTTTGTACTTTGGTTCAAGTCTCAAATCAATGGTCGGCACAAACCGAACTCTAGAGTTTATTTAAAGTACAAGTTTGAATCTCTTTTTGAAAGTAGATATGTATAATTTGTTATTTATATTCCGGTTTGTTCAAATTATCTAAATCATACACATATCTATGCTCTTAGTCTTGTTAAAATTACATATATATGTGTCGTGTGCTCACTAGAATGAATAATATATGACTGATGTGCTACAGGGCTCTAGATGGGAAATAGTAGCCTTAATAGTAACTACAATAACAAAAATATAACTATGTAACAAACTAATGTCATGAGTAACTATATACTCTAATATCAACAATTAATGTGTAGGATTACACACATAACAATGAACATGTATACAATAATAAATCATGTGATGATTTTTCTTTCTTATGTATCAAAATCAACCATAATAAGACTATAAGAGAATACATATAATTATCACAAATAAAACATGAAAACAATTTATCTGCAAATATATTTGAGGTTATTCAACCAAAGGATACTTCTCCATCACAAACAATGTACGTATCATATTTTCCTATGCTTCGTCTTGCAGTCATCACAAAGCTTCTTGAAGACGACTCCTACATATTCAATGGCTGCATGAACCTTCAGCTTGGCATCATAATCATTCTCTTTATGGTCCCCTTTTAATACCAGGTCTAATTGCACCAGTTCCTCTTGAAACTGTTAATTTTGCCTCCTCCTATGCTACGACGGGTCTCATTGTTTGCATAAAGACTCAACATAATCTTGACGGCTGAATGTTGATTTATATCTGAACAGTCTGTTCTTGATAGCTCATAGCCAAGATCGGATGGATTAACACAAAGTAATAGAAATCAAACTTGCATAAGCATAAATGATAAGAAAGATTGTGTATTAAGATTACATCATAAATTTTGACAATAACATTGTCTTAAATATTACTTTCGTATCATATATGTAGGGTTTTCTTTACATAATACCTTTTAGTAATTAAATAACTTATTTTTGTTATTTTAGCAACGCTTTAAGAAAATGTTTAAAATAGTATTTTTCTTCATTTTGGTTTAACAACTTTTCACTTTTGTCCTACGCTTTAATAAAATGTTTAAAATAGTATTTTTCTTCATTTTGGTTTAACAACTTTTCATTTTTTTTCCTGTAATATTCTAGGGTTGTTCAGACTTTAGATGTCGAAAACCGGACCGGTTCAAACTACATCAATACTGGGTTTTGTATAAAAACTAGTTGTTGCTCCGCCCGCGTTGCGGGGCGATGGTCGAATAATTCTCAATTAATTAAAAATACTACTATAGTTTTGCTAAAAAAACTAAAACGATGACAAGACCGTAATTTTGAGCTCAGGTCAAAACTGTAATTTCTCAAGACTAACGAGTGAGTGTTAGGCAGCTCGTTGAAACGAAAAAATTTAAATTGAGTAAATCAATTAAAACTAAACACTTTTGTAGTTTTGCTAAAAAAACTGCAATATTGCAATACTGTAATTTTGAACTAAGAGCGAAGTTGTATTCTTTAACTGGGGTAAATCATAATTTGCCAAATTCTAAAGTGATGCCAATATCGTAATTTTGAACCGGGGCAAAATCGTAGTTTTGCGTAGGGGCAAATTCGTAAATTTGAACTTGGGGTAAAATCGTAATATAAATTTAAACTAAGGTCAAAAGCGTAATTTTGAGTTGTGCGCAAACTCATAATTTTATTCTTAACTGGGACAAAAACGTAACTTTGAACTAAGGGCGAAATAATAATATTTGAAACGGGGGCAAAATCATATTTTTAAACTAAGGGCAAAGTCGTTATTTTTAAGTTGGGGGCAAAAGCATAATTTTATTTTGAATTGGCGAAATATTGTAACTAGTGAACCGACGGCAAAATAGTAATTTTTAGCCGGGGGCAAAAGTATAATTTTATTTCTAACCGGGGCAAAAACATAATTTTAAACTGGGGATAAACCGTAATTTTGAACCGATGCCAAAATCGTAATTTTGAGCAAGGGGCAAAAGCATAATTTTGTTTTGAACTGGGGGTAAATACGTATTTTTAAACTGAGGGTGAAACCATAAATTTAAGCAGAGTAAAAAATTATAAGCTGAGGGTAAAATCGTAATTTCAGTTGTTGACAAAAGCATAATTTTATTTTGAGTTAGGGATAAAAACGTAATTTGAAACTGACGGCTAAACCGTAATTTTAAATTGGATGAAATATTATAATCTGGTTTGGTCCAACAGGGAAGTGCCAGACAAGGTGCTTGGCACTATTCCCTCAAACTTGAAATTGTATTGCCTGACACTATTCTCTCAAACTTGAAATTGAATAGTAGGTAAATGTAGACCGATGACTAAACAGGCATTTTTATTGGGCTGCAAATATTGGGCTAAAATCATGGGCCTGATAAATCAGTTGATTGATGGAACAGACAAATGGAAGTTATATCCGAAAGTTGAATGATTGATATTAGACTATTCACATTCACAACCCCACTCAACCTAATCTTTAATAAAATACTAATTTCTCTCTCTTCCATCGATATAATCCAATCTAACCTAAACTTTCACACTCATTAGCAACCTAACCCTAAAGAACTCTTATTAAAAAAATAATCTATGAATATTTTTTGCATCATTTAAACTGTTAAAATATATATTTTTTATATTGAAACATATAGTTTATTTATTTTAAATATGAAATAAGAAAACTGAAAAAAAAAAAACATTCATATAATAATCTGTATTTATTTTATATTTAAAAATATGTTTTTCTAAACGAACTTTGTTTCTAATAAAATTTATATCGAGATGTTCATAAAAATTTAATAAACAAGATTTTGTTTAGAGTTTTGAAAAAACTTAAAAATTTATAAGTTATTAGAAAAAAACTGATTCTATTTATAACTAATTGTTAACAAATAAAAAAGAAAAAGAAAATAATAGTGACATCCACTCTTCTTCTGACATGTGGCATAGAAAAATCACCAACCTTGGTTGCAACCTAGGTTGCTGGAAGGACCAGGTTGGCAATTTTTCTTGTATTTTGCTTTTTCTTTAAATCATTTCAACAACCAACCCATGTATTGGTCACCAATGGGAACAGCCTTAGTCAAGAATTGAAAAATTAATACGATAATTATTATAGTTTGAACTTTTGATGTCAATAAACATTCAAGTATTTAATACACAGTTGTTATAAACAAAACAGTAATACGAAAGTAAAATTATCTTTTAGCGTAAGTTACGTTTTTCGTTCTTTATGTCTGTATCAGATTGAACTGAATGCCCTTAAACTTTAATAATTACAGTCACAGTCATTTCTTTGTAAAAACCATTACATCTTATGTCCTTTGGCCCTAACTAAATTAATTTTAAATGTTAAAAGATAACACGTGCACCTCATGTGATGGCATTTATGTCCTTTTACCCATCTATATATTATATAAAAACCAAAAACTCTTTGTGTCTCTTTTAACATTATTTCTCACTCAAATACTCTCACTCTCATTCAGAATCACCGGCGTCGACCATCACGACACCACCATTGTCTCACTCTTCTCTTTCTCACCACCCCATCGTGACCGGGATGTTTTCCAGCAACCCAACTCTCCGGCATCGGTGAGGCACTCCAGCAACTGTGGTTAGACCACCATCAGATCCATCGTCGATGGCGACCAGGCCACGTTCAACGAGATCAAGGTGAAGGGGAGTAAGAGAGGCCAGCGAGATTGATCTGTGTGATGCGATACCGTTTGGATCTAGCGGGATCGATTTATTTTGGCTTAAAGAAAGTGGGTTTAGCCTGTAAATCTCAAAATGAAGATGAAATATAAAAAAGTTGTGATCTTGTGAACTAGGTTTCGATCTTTCTTACACTTTTCGTTCTTTATGTTTGTACTAATATGGCATAAAGTTGGCTTAAAGAAAGTGGGTTTGGCCAAATCCTTGCTTATTTTTATTCTTTTTCAGTTTCTAATCAAATCTTGTGTACATGACATGGCATCTTTAATACACAGTTGTTATAAACAAAACAATAAGACGAAAGTAAAATTATCTTTTATAAGGTCACTAAGTTTGGCCACTTATTTTTATTCTTTTTTTCATTTTCTAATCAAATCTTGTGTACATGAACATGGCACCTTTATCCTGAAAATTATATTTTATTTTGGTATTACAAATTTTAGCCTAAGACTTGATGTTTATTTATCTTTTCTTCTATAAATTTTGCTATAAAATAATTAACAAGCTTAGTTTATACCATAAAACATACCTTTTCTTTTATGAAACTATATATATCGATCAATCAAAAAACCCAGTAGGTCAACTTGCACACTGTCACACCCCAACCGATGACAGAATCATCGGGATGTGGCATTAAGCGAATAGATTGTTCGAGATAATCTATAACGACTATTTTATGACAATATTTAACGAGGTTCAATTTCCCATAAAAAATATCCATACAATAATCGAAACGAATTACAAATTTCTCGAACCATGAAACAAAATTAAACAACTAGATTAAGCGATTATCTAAGGGCCTAATCCATTTGCAGCATATATGCCATCAACCTGTCACATACGTTAAAATAAATTCAATACAAAATGTAAAGGTGAGTACACAGGTTTATCATAAATAATAGTAATAAAGCGTTTGGCAAAACCAGCTTGCACTAACGTAGTCATGTGAACATATATGTTATATACACCAAAACCAACTAACCAATTAGACCGCGTGTGAGTATGCGTGATACGTGTCCACCGAAGTGACCATGCATGTAAACAAGTAAGTAAAGCGAACCTTAACAACCCCCGAACCTACGGGTGGCGGGTCAACCTATAGCTGCTATCATGTTAAGGGTGGTAGGCAAGTCTCAAGGCATACAAATAACACATAGCAGTTCAGCGTTTCACGTATAGTCATGCGAGAATGGTTCACGTTTTAAAGCGTTTTAGCGTTGTGTGCAGTGATCGTTTGATAGAGAACGTATGTAACACCCAAAAGTGCATTAAAGCGAAAAGGGGTCAAGTAGTGAGTTCTTAAACAGTTAAGCACGAGCGAGATGGAGTGAGGAGAGCGTCGGATTAGCCTACAAGCGGGAACAGAAGTGCATTAGTCTTCCATAGTGCTGAAACGGTCGAAACAGAGCGTCATGTGGGGGGAAAACAGTCAGTTCGTGCGAATTGCACTTCGTACGAACTGGTCTAGTTCGTACCAATCGTGCTAATTCATACGAGTTAGGCTTTGTGCGAAGTGACCTGTATTATGTCCAAAATCGAGTGTTTTTCGCGTCTCGGGAAATCGAGTGTTCATCCCTCCAGCCTTAAATTACTGATCAAACAGTGAGCCGGAGAGGTCTTTTGAGCGAGTTAGTCACTTGTGGGAACTTGGACTAGTTCGTACGAACTGGTCAGTTCGTGCGAGCCAGTCCAGTTCGCACGAGTTGACTGCTTTCGTCTTCGTTCGTTCGGAACTGAGTTTTCGCTTGAAACATATGTGATTTCGAGTCCATTTCAAGCAAGTTTTGACATCGTTTCGTCTCACTATCTAGTGAACGAAACATATGTTGGTTTTAGTCCGTTTTAGTGTAAAAATCAAGTTTAAAACAATTTTTCTTGGGTTTACACACTTGGTGAGTTGAATAACAAGATTTTCAACTTGGGAAGCCAAGGCTAAGCCCAATATACTCGTTTAAGTGTGGATCCAATGTGAAAATAGATGTTTTATGTAAAAAGATGAAGATTTTCGTAACAGAATAAGTTTGGATGAAATCGGAGATAATCTCGTGTAAAATCGTTGTGTTTTGTGTAAAAATTACTTACTTGGAATACAGAGAAATACGAGTAGAAGAGGTTCTGTGCGAAGTGGCAGCAAGAGGAGTGCGTGTGGGGGAGTGTGGTATTTATAGGAGAGGAGAAGGTGAGGTTTTGGTGGCAATTCATGCGAGTTGTCAATTCGCACGAGTTGGGAAATTCGTACGAATTTGCCAGGTTCGTTTGGTGGTCGTTCGTATTAGTTAATTGTGTTAAGCGTTTAGCGAGGCATTGAGCGTTGTGTTGTGTATCAACGCGATAAATCAAGTTAAGCGAGCGAGTGTGAGAGCGTTTGAGCGAGTATATAAATATAATAAACATGGAAAACATATAAACACACAGCATAACATAGCCATTATTACTATCCGCGTTTTGTTTGCGTTTCCATGGGCGTTTGAATGTTAAGCGTCTCTATTTGTGTAAATACCTGTGATGAAAGTGTATTTAGCATAATATTAGCCCTTGTTGCCTTGGAATCTCAGAGTAGTAATGGTTACAACTAATAATAAATGGTAAAATATGAACAACCGAAAAGTCGGGTTGTTACACACACAACCATTTAGTCAAACGTGTTTGAGGGTTCAACTCTAAAACGTGCCAAAACCTGATTAGACTTAAAGGGTGTTTGGGATTGCTTATTTAACAAAAAAAATTTCAAAAGTGTTTATTTACTTATTATTTTTTCAAAAGAAGTTTTTAAGCATTGTTTGGTTTTGTGGTTGGAAATAGTAAAATAACCAAAATGGACATGGTATGTTTTCATTTTTAGTTGCTATATTAAATGGTGGGGTTAGATTTGTAATTTTATGTTCAAAAAACCAAAAGTTTTTTAACAAAACAAGTTTTTATGGCTTTTGAAAAATAACTTTTACTCTTTCTCAAAAATCCAAAATAAAAGGTCATTTTGTCATTCCCAAACACTTTTTTTAACTATTTAATTAGGCATCTTAAAATAGCAATAAGTCAATAAGTCATTTTTCAAACTTAATGCCAAACACCTACTTAAAATCCATGAATTTCATATCAGGTTCATGTCATGTCATAGACTCACATCCTTATCCATGTCTGGTGATCGGGGTGGGTGATAAGATCTGGTTTTGACTGGATCCATGGGTCGCAGACAAGCCATTGAAAGACTGGTTTACAAAGTTGTTTATTTGGAAAAGGAAAAGTGGTGCATTGTCCATAATTGTTATGAAGTAGCAGGTCAGTACATCACTTGGAAATGGAGGTGGAAATCAAACGTCATGAGCCTTGAGGAAAGTAGAGAACTGGACTGTTGTTTAGACTTACTATAGCATGTGCAAGTTAGCAATCAAGCAGATACTTGGAGATGGAGCATAGAACCGGATGGCGACTTCTCTGTTGCTTCCATGAAGAACTTTCTGATCAATAACACAGTGACTGATCCCCTTTTTTTGGATTGGAATGGTTGGGTCCCAAAAAATAAATATTTTTGTTTGGAAGGCTAAGCGTGACCTAATCTCGACTTTGATGGCGTTAAGGAAGCGAAATATCTAGCTGGACCAGGTTATATGCAGATTTTGTGGCGAGGATGTAGAAACGAGTGTGCATCTCCCCACTTCCTGCTACGTTACCAAGGCAATTTGGCAGTTTGTGTCGTCTTGGTGCAATATCCCTCCGTTATATGCGTTTTCGGTTAGAGATCTTCTTGAGGTACATAAGTGGATGAAGCTGGAGAAGATAAAAAAAGAAGGTTGTTCAAGGTGTGATTTTTACGGCTTGCTGGGTGATTTGGAAAGCTAGAAACTCGACGATATTTTCAAACAAAGACGAAGGGAACGGCTAAAATGAAGGAAGACATCAAATTTTTAAGCTACTTATGGATTAAAAACAGATCCTCATTAAAAAACTTGTGTTGGAAAGATTGGTGTCGTTTTTTGAATGTAATGTGCTTTTGTTGTTATTGTTCGGTTCTAGTGTCTTGCTAGAGTCGGTTTTTAATGAAAGTTGCCATTCCGAAAAATATCCATTATAACATTTATTAAGTGGATTGGAAAATTTTACCTTTAGCTCGTTAATGAAAATGATTATCAAAGGGTGTTTGGCCTAGTGCTATCAACTACCAAGGTGTTAGGTAAGGCTTACTATTTATAGAAAGACAAATATATGTAGTTTAATAGTAGAATTTGATAATATGTGAGTTGTTCTAAAAATAATTATATGTTAGTTATGTTTAATCAATAATTAATTAAATTGCTTAAAATGTTAATGAGTAGAAACCCCAGTAAAAATAATAAAATAAATAAATGGGTCAGCAAGTAGACGTGTGACTAGTAAATAAATAAACGGGTCAGCAAGTAGACGTGTGACTCAAAAGTATACGAAATACTAATAAATAAATAAATGGGTCAGCAAGTAGACGTGTGACTAATAAATAAATAAATGGGTCAGCAAGTAGACGTGTGACTCAAAAGTATACGAAATATTTACAGCTTACCAACAATATTTTAGTTAAAACTATTTCATCATTATTTTAATCCTTTTTAGCAACTACATTGTAATTTATGAAATTAAAAATTAAACAAAATTAAGAGAAATGTTTACAGCTTACCAACAATCTTTTAATAATGATACTCAACCCATTTTAATACACCCAACTTCGATCCTTTCCTAATGAATTCACTAATTTCTTCGCTTGTTAATCATACTTGTAACTTTCACTACATAAAAAATAATTATTCGATCATTATTTTAAGAATTCTTTAATCATATTTTTCATATTCACTAATAAACTTTATAACACTCTAACCCATTTTAATATGTTAACCCATTTTGTAATTCACCATCTGCTGGTTTCACTACTTAAAAAGGAGGCAAAGCCGATAAAGAAAAATAGTTCAGTCATAAAAACTTTACCGCGCTTCGTTGCGTGTTTGAAACATAGATACGAAGAAGACGGTGTTCAAATTTCTAATGTTCAATTTCGATGACTTATATATCTCTCAGAAAAAAAAAATCTACAATGTGTGATTCAAATAAAAAAATTAGTAAATCCCAATAGAAAATATTAATAATAAAAAACAAAGCAACTAAAAGAAAAAAAAAGAAATCATAAAAGAATGTAAAAAAAAGCTAAAAAAACAAAGGAAATTAAAGTTTAGGAACTATATGGTAAGTTTGTTAAAGTTTATAGGCATATGGTGAATTAACAAATGGCTTATTAATCTTGTGTTTCACGCTTCCATTACCTGGTTTGCGTTTACGCTTATTTGACATGTTTCATCATTCTAGCAATTTTACCCAATTTATCCAATTTTATTATAAAGAATCACCTCCTTTCAGTTACAACCCATTACCCGGGTTCATCACTACTCGGTTCACATTCTCGATCCCGGTTTATGCTCACACTTATAATATAACCCAATATTCGGGCTTATTAATATCGTTATTTACGCTCCCGTTACCCGGTTTGCGTTTCTACTCATTTTGACTCGTTTAGTTTGCGCTTGTGAATACCATCACTTAATCACTTATGAGCAAACTTTCCCCTACTTTTAAACTCTTTCTCAGCCATTTTAACGAATCAAGAACAATAACCAACATATTATAAATAACAAAGCGTAAAACTACGTATCTTAGAGCTTTCCTTTGAGCCGCGTATCACCTCCGGCTTGATCACCCGACTTTCCTCTTGAGTCGCCTATATATACAACCCGACTAATCATTATATTGTCATCGTGATGGCCATTTCCACTATATGTGCTACTAATAAATTCATGTGGTCCATATCCAAGTTCCTCATACATTACTAGCAAACAAATTTTCACTTAGCATTTCATCATACACCTTAAGTGCATAGGTTTTTAACTTCTCATTTAATTAGCTTTATTAACATCCTACACCCAATTTTTATAACATTATAAGCATACTTTCATTAGAACTGGTCAATAATGCAATTTGAAGTATCAAGAACATCATCCGTAGCTAGTGCAATTAAAGCTTGGCCGATGGAAATGTTTACGGCTTACCAAAAATATCTAAATAACCATTTTTAACACTATTTTAGTATCTTTTAGTGATCACATTTATTATTTTAATTGTTTATAATTTTTGCACTCAACCTATTTTGATATGTTATGAAACTCTAATCGCTTCCCTTACATTGCCAGCTATAAAACACGTTGACAACAATGAGATATACATACATATACCTTAGCTTAAAAAACATTTTTACCCTTGTAAACAACATTTCCTTTGCATAATTATCTCGGATTTTAGGTTTTGTTTCAAATCCAACAGATGATATTAAAGAAATCTGTCTTTAGCTTGGGTTGCACAAAAACTCATGCCCGACTCTTGTACTCATCATCAGACATAACTACTAAATACCCGATATAATATACAATCCTATTTATTAATCTATTAAACGGATAAACACAATACTTCAGCTCATTTACGATAATGATTGTATATTGGTGTTTTAAATTAAAAACATGTTAAAATTGTATAGAACTAGTTTTATGCCCCGCCTGCGTTGCCGGGTGTTAAGCCAAATATTTCTCACTTTCATAACATACACGTTTCGGTTACTAGTACATACTACTCATAACACGATCTCAATAAAAAATTACATCAAGTAAACCAATTAAAACGAAACACAACCATAGTTTTGCAAAAAAAAAAAACTAAAACAATGGCAAGACTGTAATTTTGAATTGGGAGCAAATTTGTAATTTGTCAAGACTAATGAGCGAGTGGTAAGCAGTTGCATGGCACAAACTATATCGCGTGAACCAATTAAAACAAAACACTACCATCATTTTGACAAAAAAAAGACTAAAATTTTTGCATTTTTAACTATCGATTTGGTTCATTGTAGTACATCCATAAAAGAGTTTGAACAATAAAAAAAACAAAGGAAAAACAGAAAAAACAGCTTTATTAAATATCGAAGACTCTAGAGTAAGTTTTAATATGAGTTTGAACAATATAAAAAAAAGCCAAAGGAAAAACAGAAAAAACAGCTTTATTAATATCGAAGACTCTATAAGTAAATTTTAATGTTTAAGGGTAGTACTATATTATTAAAACTATCGATTTTTCCACTACATCACTTTTCTTATTTATAATATACTTTGTCTTTGCATGTATATATGATATTGCTGTAATGGACAAAACAAAAAAAGTTATTATTTTTGTGGGTGCCATGTGTCACCTACAAACCATCATTTTCCACCAATGACTTACTATCCTTGCCCATTTTGAATGTAAAATAATTAATTAATAATTAATAATTAAAAAATTAAATTAAATATTAAATACTAAATAATTAATTAATTAAAATAAAATTAAAATAATTATTTAATAATAATAATTAATTAATAATTTTTTTTGATCGGCAAACAATTCATTCATTCTCATCACAAAAAATATAAATAAAGGATGTTGCCAGTGAGGTTTTAGCAACATGTTAGCCATCCCTTTGATAATCACCCAAGTTCACATCATGATTAATCAGATCTATTACATATTAAAATTAAAACTAGAATTAGTATTAAGTACCTCCGCGTTGCGGCGGTAAAATCATGTCAAATAGCACCAATTCGACACAACTGTCAACGACCACCAACGCTGAAGTTGTGGCGTGTCAAAGCGAAGAAATAGACCAACATGTAAAACATTTTAAAAACTCACTAAGTCGATATAGGCCTCATGCGTTACGACGAACCTGTCAAATGAGAAAAAAATAAACGTAAAAACATTCAACAACACATGACGTTACGCCGTGTTAACTCGAAAACTTATGAACAACACGTAAAAACGTTGAATTACACACGCACTCGCTGTGTTAACTCACAAAATATATTATGAAATGTAAAACGAAAATTTGGTAAGCATGAAAAGTATAGGGGATCAAAGTTGAAAGTAAAAAAATGTTGTGAGTTTAAATTACAAAACATAAAAATTTTTGGGTTAAAAGTATAACAAATCATTTTTGTGAGGTTAAAATTGCAAGAAACCGAAAGATAGAGCAGATAAAAATAACAAAGTCAATCAATGACTCACACGTTGCAACGAACCTATGAAATGAAAAACAATATACATAAAATCTTGAGCGACACATGGACGTTGCGCCGTATTACCTCGCAAAATTATGAACTAACGTAAAAAGGTTGAGTCACACATACGTCGTTGCTCCGTGGTAACTCGTAAAATTTAGTACGAAATGTAAAATAAAAAACATGTGAAAGATGAAAAATATAGGGGACCAAAGTTAAATATAAAAAATGGTGGGGTTAAATTATAAAAGAATTCAATTTTGTGAAGTTAAATTGTAAGAAATTCAAATATTTGGGTTAAAAGTAACATTTCCATTTTTTTTTAAAACCCAAAACACATGTTATAACACCTCATGCATACATAAGTTATTTATAATATGTAAATTCGCCCAATTCTCCTAGCTTGAAGATTAATAATTAATAAGGAAACAAGCAGGTCTATGAATCAACAAGTTGGCATGTGCTCAACTATGTAAAAGTATACAAAATGTTTACGGCTTACCAAATCTGAATAACAACTATTTGATCACTAATTTAGTATTTTTAAGTAATCGATCATTGTTATTATATCAACTGTTTTTTTTATTTTTGCACTCAATCCTTTTTAACTTTTATGAAACTTTGACCGCTTCCTTTACATTGCTAGCTATAAAACTCTGACCGCTTCCGTTTTTAATTCTTTAAATAGGGAATCTAATATTTTTTTTGGAGGGGATGCATAAATACTCATCATCGATTCATCGGTCCTACTCCTAATCACCAAATACTTGATATAATATATACTCCAAATCTAAGGGAGGGTGGGCCCCTTATGGGCAAGGGCTTATGGGTATGAATCCGAGCTAGCACACCGTCGCCATCACTACGGGTAGGCTGGGCGGGTAGGAATAGCCAGCTCCGGAACCCGCTAACATTTTGGTGATTTCAATGTTTGACCGATTGAGCAATGTTAAAGAACACACAATTTTTTTAATATTTTTTGGTTTAAAAATCTTTATATTTCGTCACTAAAAATGAGTAACAATTATCGATGTACATGTCAATGTATCATTTCTTTGTCAAATTCGTAATACATTACCAGTATTATACAATTGCATTTTCATTTACACAACCATCCATAATACACTACTTTTTACATTACCAATATTAAAAATGCACATGTGTACATTATGTATACCATGATATTATGGGTTTTAGTACAAAAAGTTTGTTATTTTGAATGATAAAGTATATACATGTTTTTGGTTAGTTATATCTAGTGATTGATGGTTTGGTTATATTTGTCACTTTATGATGTAATATGTTGTTTGGTATAGTATGAAGGGTGTTGATATACATGTGCACAAAGTAAAATATTAGTATACATATTGGTGATGGTAGTGTATTATGGATGGTAGGAGGTAATGGTAGTGTCTTACGGATGGTATGATAGATAACAGTGAAAGTGTATTCAAAGTAGTGTACCAAAACACGTTATATCATGTTCATACATGTAGATGCACATGTGCATTTCTAATATTGGTAATGTGAAATTATACGAATGATAGTGTAAATGAAAGTGCAATTGTCTAATACTAAAAATGTATTACGAATTTTGTCAAAGAGATGATACATATGCACATAATTGTTACTCAATCTTGTTTAGTGATGAACTATAGCTATTTTTTAAAATATATATTAAAAAAAGTTTTTGTCTGTTTTTTAGAATTTTTTAGGTATTTTTGGTTGTGTTCACATTGGTTTTCAGGGTTCTCACAATAAATGGTGGTTCCTAACGGATTTTCCTTATCCTATATATCTATAATATATATATATGGAGAAGGATCCGTTAAGAACCATCCTTTATTGCGAGAACCAATGTGAACACAACCAAAATTACTTAAAAAATCTAAAAAACACACAAAAAAAATTATTTATATTTCTTTAAAAACACCGCTATATTTCGTCACTAAAAAAATAAAAAAAATCGAGTAACAATTATTGATGCACATGTGCATATGTATTATTTCTTTGACAAATTCTTTAAAACATTACACAATTAGACAATTACACTTTCATTTACACTACCATCTATAATAAACTACTTTTTACATTACTAATATTAGAAATGCACATGTGCATCTATATGCATGAACATGATATCGTGTTTTGGTACCTACTTTGAATACGCTTTCCCTTTCATCTATCATACCATCTATAATACACTACCATTACCTCCTACAATCCATAATACAAAACCATTACCTCCTACCATCCATAATACAATATCATTACCAATATGTATAATATTTCACTTTATGCACATGTACATCAACACTCTTCATACCACCCAAACAACATATTACATAATAAAGTCACAAGTATAACCAAACCATCAACCACTAGATATAATTAACAAAAAAAATGTATATGGTATTCAATAAATCACAATTTTTTTGTACTAAAACACATTATAACATGGTTATACATAATGATACACATGTCCATTTTTAATATTGGTAATGTAAAAAGTAGTGTATTACGAATGGTAGTGTAAGTGAAAGTGCAACTGGTAACGTATTACGGAATTTGTCAAAGAATGATACATATACATATGTGCATCGATAATTGTTACTCGAAAAATAAATTTAGTGATGAAATATAGAGATTTTAAAATAAAAATTATGTGTTTTTTAATTTTTAGGTATTTTTTGTGTTCAATTGGTTCTCGTGGTTCTCGCAATAAATATGGCACTCTAGAACCCTACCTAAACACATATATATATATATATATAACACATAATTTTAACACACCTAATCCCAATTCCTTTCATTACCAAAACCCTTAGATCTCTTCTATGGATTCATATAAAAAATCTAGAGGTTCGATTCGAGTAAACGAGGTGCAGATCCGAGCAAACGCGGTGCTGGTTTGAGCCGCGATGCTCCTTTTGGTGGTGACGGGTATATGCCACAACCTCTTCTTACTTTACCCATTCCACCGACTTCTATATGTTAGGTCAACAACCAAACTATTTTTTTCACAACCTATGCAGTTTTTATTTCTGGTTTTTAGTAAAATTTAAATTAATGTACTTTTATTTTCAATTTAATGAAGTTTATTTAAAATTAAAGTGATATTATTTAAATAAAAAAACTTTGTGGCTAGGGTAAGTGCCGCCACTACTTACTAGTTAATGGGTAAGTTGTTCACCTTTTGAGTTGTCGAGAGATGGTTGTTCAAGTACCATACGGTGCCCTTTCCTCCCTTAAACAGATTAACGCATGACTTCAACTCATGTGATAATCATCGTATATTAGTGTTTTAATTTGAAAGCATGTTAAAATTTTGTTGAATACACTAAAAACACTTTAATTAAATTAAAAATTAAAAAGATAAGTTAAAATCCACGTAATCATTGGACGTTAAATGAAAGGGAAAAAAGAAACAAAAATTCAAATCACCACGGGTACCTATGAAATGGATGAAAAACCCCTTAATTTTAATAAAAAATAAATGTTGAGTGACCTGATTGAAACACTTTTGAAACTTGAGTGACCTAATTGAAACAATTTTAAAACTTGGTTACTATTCTACAAAGTTACCCCTTTTATTAACTGTTTTTTTTCTTTCACTACACCCATTTTAATATGTTATGGAATTCGATCAATGAAACAAGAAGTTTGCATGTGCTTAACTAGGTAAAAGCTTATAAAAGATTTCTAAATAACTACCATTTGATCACTATTTTAGTACTTTTAGTAATCTAATTTATTACTAACTGTTATTTTTTTCTTGGCACTACACCCATTTTAATATGTTAATGGAACTCTGACCGATTCCCTTACATTGCTAGCTATAAAACACACAGATAATATAAAGAGACATAAACATATGCCTCAGCTTGAAAAAGATCTTTACCCTTGTAAACAACATTTCATTTGCATAATAGATCTTATATTTACAGCTATTGGGTTCAAGTCTTACAGATTAAGAAATTAAATAAATTAATCCTTTAAGAAGATATAGGTTTTTTTTTAGAAAATTCTAATTAATATATTAAAACATTTGTTTTTTTACCGGAAAGGATTGGTACACTGTCCGTCTCGGTATCGAATTTGAACAAAACTGGATATTAAAAACCGTACTAAATATATTGGTATGGTACGTATACGAGTATGAGTATTGGTACGGGTATTTCGGTACGGTGCCCGATTTGGTACCATTTTGCTTTTTTTTAGTTTTTGAGCACTCCTACGGATACTAAATAGGTAAAATTGACATGAGTACCAATATATACAAGTACCAAATAGGTAAAATTGGTATGATTACCAATACGATACGGGTACCATATAGGTAAAAATCAATAAGAGTACTATAAATACACAATATGAAATAAAACATAATATAAAAAAACTTTTAAAGGTCTATATAAAATTCGTTAGCAATACCCATTTTTACCCGTACCCGTACCAATACCAAAAGTACCGAATACCAAAATCAATAAACTTGATACCGGTACATGTACCGAACACCTAAAATGGGTACGAATACGGGTACTTGAGAAACAAAAGCCCATCCCTAAGCATAACTACTAAATACCCGGTGTAATACACCCATCTCATTTATGATAGTGATCATATATTCGTGTATTAAATTGCTAACATTAAAATATTATACAAACTAGCTTTTGCCCCGCCCGTCTTGCGGGTCACTAAACCGAATATTTCTCTTTCATAGCATGTATTTCTGTGTTTTGGTTACTTCTATATATATTACTCATAACACGATCTCAAAATTACATAGAGTCAACCAATCAAAATAAAACATTATCATACTTTTGTTAAAAAAACCAAAACGATGGAAAACTATTATTTTCAACTAGGAGAAAAGTTGTTAGTTTTTAGGATAAATGAGCGTGTGCCAGACAGTCAGTAATAAAAAATAAAAACTAAAACGATAGCATGACTATAAACTTACATTAGGGGCAAAATCGTAATTTGATAGGGAAAAAGAAAACAAAACGATGACAAAAAGTAAATTTGAAATGAAGGCAAAATCGTAATTTGGCTGGAAAGGAAAAAAGAAAACCAATGGCAAAATTGTAAATTTAAAAAGGGAAAATCGTAATTTGGCTGGACCAATAAGGACTTGACAGGCAGCTGCCTGGGAATATTTCCCACCTGCGTTGTGGGGCGCTAGGTAAAATATTTCTCTAACAATCAAAACAAACCACTATCATAGTTTTGCTAAAAAAATTAAACATTGAGAAAACTGTATTTTTAAATTGGGGCAAACTGTATTTTGTCATGACCAATGAGCGAGTGCTAGCGAATAAAAATTACATTGAGTCGACCAATTAAAACAAAACACTATCATAGGTTTGCAAGAAAAAAACGAAAACAAAGGCAAGACTGTATTCTGAACCGGGGGAAAATCGTAAGTTTGACTGGGTAAAATCGTAATTTGTCAAAAGCTATAACAGTGGAAAAATTGCAATTTTGAACCGAAGGCAAAATCTTAATATTAATAGAAGGTAAAATTATAGTTTATTAAAATCTACAACGATAGTAATCTCGTAATTTTGAACCGACAACCGGATCATAATTCTAAGTTGAGACAGAATCATAATTTATTCGGGATAACAGGAAGTGGCAGGCCATTCCCTCAAGTTCTCTTTGTGTATATAGGAAATGTCAAACAATTAAACAACCATGTTAATATTATTAGTGTATTAAACTGACAACATGATCCAACCAAATTGGTTCAACCAAATTTGGCTGGGAAGGAAATAGTGTCAGACAGCTGTTTGGCACATTTTTATTGGTCCAATTAAATTACGATTTTGTCTTTATTAAATTTACAGTTTTGTCATTGATTTTGTTTTTTCCCTCCCAGCCAAATTACGATTTTGCCTTTGGTTCAAATTTACAGTTTTGTTATCGTTTTTGTTTTAATTCCCTGTCAAATTACGATTTGCCCCTGTGAAAAATTACAGTCATGCGATCGTTTTAGTTTTTTTTTTTTTGACAAAACTATGGTTGTATTTTGTTTTAATTGGTTGACTTTGAGTAATTTTTTGTTTGTGTTAGGCGGCTGCCTTGAACACGCTCATTTATCTTGAAAAGTTACAATTTTACCCCAATTTTAAAATAATAGTTTTTCCATTATTTAGTTTTTTTTTTTGCAAAAGTATTGTAACATTTTGTTTTAATTGGTTGACTCGATGTAATTTCTTTTTTAGATCGTGTTATGAGTAGTATGTACAAGTAAACGAAACACTGACGTACATGTTATGAGATAGAAATATTTGGCTTAATACCCCACAATGACGGCGTAAGAAAAACTAGTTTAAAATATAAAATACATAGCAATTAGATATTAAATTAATTAGTAACCTACATGAACGCCATACAAAAAAATCCAACTAAAATGTTGACTTACAAGACACCAGGATTGGCGATAAATTTGACACACCAACTAATATTGATATTTTTGCGGGTCATGTGGACTCCACATTTCAAACGCACATGTTTGTTGATTTCTGCTTTTGGTAATATTTTTGATTGTTTGGTGTGACTGAGATAGCTAAGCTTGAGAATTAATTAGCTGTGAAAATGTGAAATAACAAAATGGATTTGGTATACACATCTAACACGCGGTGCTTAACTATATATTGTTGAGTATGTACATGGTTGTGTACATATAGTTACCAATAGCATTTGATTTTTCGTATCGTGACTGCGGGATGTAATAGATATAATTTATTAGTCATGATTTTAAATGTGGTCTGATTAGATATGTGTTTTGTTTGTAAATGGTCTCATTATACGACTATAAATAATTGCAATGTGAAACGTTGATTGATCTAATATAGAAACCTTTACAAAGCGATACCAATCCTTAGATCAATAAGTTCAATGTATTTGCATGAAGCCCTAAAAGCAAAAAAAGAATGAAGTTTAGTCTATATTCTTTATCCTTTTATATCATGTCTTGATTCTTTGTAAGGTTGAAGGTTTGATCAAAAGTTCTTGAATGGAGGGGATTGGGGGTTCCAGATAAGTTAATTTTGTTTCATAATTAGAAATCCAATGAGTGTATGGGTTGTATTAGTTGTAGTGGCGAAGCTTAACGTTTTTGACGGGGGTCGAAAACGTATATACCAAAAAATTTCTATAGAACCGGGGTCGGAAACGTATATACCAAAAAATTTCTATATAAAAACTGCATATATAACACTACTGAGCGAAAAGTTCGGAGGGTCGAGCCCTTCTCGACCCCTCTTAAGCTATGCCCCTGATTAGTTGGATGTTTGAGATGAAAAACCTTCTTTCATTTTAAGGTACAAAACTACAGAATCTTAGTTTCCTAAAAAGCGATCACTAACCCCAACCTCACAAGAGTTAGGTTTTCATAGTACGAGAGAGCCAATGATATTTACATTTATATTTATATTTATATCTATATCTCATACAAATTCCTATGGAGGGGAATAGTGTCTATCTGACACTTCTCCATTGGTTCAGTCAAATTACGATTTTGCCCTCTGTTCAGATTCACAATATTGCTACTATTTTTTCCTGTCAAATTACGAATTTGCCCCCAGTGTATAATTACAGTCATGCCATTGTTTTAGTTTTGACAAAACTATGATAGTGTTTTGTTTTAACTGGTTGACTTGGTGTAATTTTTATTCATGTCAGGCGGCTGCCTGACACAAGCTCATTTGTCCTGATAAATTACAATTTTTCCCCAGTTTAAATTTATAGTCTTTCCATCGTTTTAGTTTCTTTTGCAAAAGTATGACAATGTTTTGTTTTAATTGATTGACTCGATATAATTTTTTTTGAGAACGTGTTATGAGTAGTAGGTACAGGTAACCGAAACAAAGACGTATATTTATGAGAGATAAATATTCAACTTGGTACCCGTAACACGAGCGGGACAATAACTAGTTTTATACAAATGCCAATCAAGTAAACCACCAGGTTAATGCATTAACACGTTCGCATGTGCTCAACTAGGTGGTGTATTAAATTTACAACATCTTAAAATTTATATTTATTTACAACACATTGAACATAGAGGGGAATAGTGTCACGCAGCTGTCTGGCACATACCTATTCGTCCAGTCAAATTATAATTTTGCCTCATTTAAATTTATAGTTTTGTCATTGGTTATGTTTTTTATTCTCCTAGCCAAATTATGATTTTGCCCTCAGCTCAAATTTATAATCTTGCCATTGTTTTTGTTTTTTCCTTTCAAATTACAATTTTGCCACCAGTGTAAAATTACAGACATGCGATCGGTTTAGTTTTTTTTTATTGTGCTAAGCGGTAGTTTTTCCATCGTTTTAGTTTTTTTTAGCAAAAGTATGGTAGTGTTATGTTTTAATTGGTTGACTCGATGTAATTTGTTTTGAGATCGTGTTATGTACAGGTAATCGAAACACAGACATACATATGTGTAACGCTTCAATTTCTGTACTTTCCTTATTTAAAAAGTTGAAATCGTGATTCTATTTTTGAAAACTTGTAATCATATTGTATTCCTTATTCACTTCCAAGCTTGTAATTCGAGACTTCGATCATAATAAAAGTCATCTTTATACTTACACTTGTTACACTTATACTTACACGCAATCAATCTTTGGATACATGTTTTGTGCAAACTGAGACTTATTATACACTTGATTCTGATTTATACGTAAACCATACATGTATTGTACTTGTACATACCTTGTTACACCTTAAATACCTAAAAATGGACTAAGATAAAAGAAAAACGGCATAAAATAACATAATTAGAAGTTCAGAGGCAAACTGAAAAAAAAATTGAAAACACTCTTCTCACGGAGGTGAGAAGATGCCCCCTTTTTTCTCACGGGTGGGAGAAGTATGAATCCTTAGAAAGTTGTTAGCAGCGCATGGATTGGTCAATTTTCTTCACCTCTTCTTCACCCAATCACCTTACAACCTCATTTAACCTCAAACCCTAATCCACCATTATAAAACCAAACCTTCTACACCTCTATGCTTGACTTACATGATAATACATGTTGGACAAAATTATAACTTATACTATATAATATATATTTATTAACCTAATTATTGATACTAATCGGATTATGGTTAGATGTCAAGGACTTTGGTTACCTTACCTTCGTTTCTAAACTCCTCGTTTGAATTCTAATGGGCAAGTTAGCACCCATGAAAACACATGAAAACTTAGTATCCAAACGAGTATCAAGACAATATATACTTTCATGCACATGTACTTTTTATATTTAATTCTGAATCCAAACTCTCTGCAAACTCCATGTACTCACACACCTTCGTTTCCCCAGTGAAGGGTAACTTTGGTACTCCACCGTCAACGACTCATCAACTCACGTATACCTTGGAAAGTTTTGCAAACCATGAGTGTACATGACCCCTTTTATTTTTCAACACTTTTGGGTGCAATACTTATGATTTATTAAACGCACACAATCAATTACAAACATGCTTGACACAAATAAAAAATCTAATATACATACTTAATACGTGTTGTTAGAAACTCAGACATGCTACAATTCGTATTCGCTCTATACTTTATCATTAACTTCGTACAAGCCTCCCTTAACATGTATAACGCTATAGGAGTAACACACCACCTGTATTCTTGAGGTCATGTTAAGTCATACAAAACGGTCTTGTCATTGCGACGCCAAGATTATGCTAGCCTGAAACTTTGGGTTGACAATTATAAGTTGCATGCTAGTATTGTAATGATATGTCTTTGTTTACAATTATGCCATGTGGACTGTTTAAACCGTTTTATACTTATGCTAGCAATTTAAACTTGTATGCTTGCCAATACTTTATACGTTGAAAGAAATCTAGTAGGATGACTAGAAACGCACTCTTAATTTTAGTACTTGTTTTGTATTTCAATTCCATGTTACATATTGATGTAATTTGTTTCCAAACTATGTACGTTTGCCTTAGTAATGAAATTAAATTTTAGTTATTAAATACTTATCACAATTAGTAGTTATGAAGTCTCTTGTAATTTGTTTTTATCTTACTCCGATGTTTCTACCATCGGTTGGGGTGTGACATTATGAGAGTGAAATATTCGGCTTAGTGCTCCGCAACGTAGGCAAGGCAAAAACTAGTTGTATACAAATGTCAATCAATTAAACAACCAGGTTAATGAATTAAAAGTTTGCATGTGCTCAACTATTTGATTGACATTTTAGTATTTTATAAGTAGACTTACCAAAAAATTCTAAGTAACAATTATTTGATCAACATTTTCGTATTTTGTAGTAATCATATTTTTTATATTAACTGGCTATGATTTTTGCACTCAACCCATTTTAACATGTTATAAAACTCTAATCATTTCCCTTATATTGCTAGCTATAAAACACGTTGATGACATAAAGAGACATACATATACCTCAGCTTGAAAAATATTTTACCCTTGTGGTCTTCCCAATGAAGATCCCCACTTACATGTTTGCAACTTCTTGGAAATGCGTGACATCTTTTGGATCAGTGGAGCCTCTCATGATACCATTAGACTCTGGATGTTCCTTTTCTCACTAAAAGACCATGCCCAAAGTATGGCTAAACGCCTTGACAACTAGGTCCATCACCACTTGTGACGAACTCATCCAAAAGTTTCTTTATAACTACTTCTCACCCGCCACAACCACTGAATTTATACCCAAAATCAACTAGCACCCATAAGGATAAGGGGGTCGTTGTACAAAACTTCGGAGAGATTCAAGAAATTCCTAAAGAAGTGTCCTCACCACGGGTTAAAGGGTATTGCAACAAGTTTCTATTTTCAATAACGGTTTACAACCGCACACACGACAAATCCTCAATTCAAACTCCAGTGGAATCTTAGGAAACCAATGCCTAACCGAGATCTTCAGGCACATAGAAGAGATCACGTAAACAACTTTCAATGGCACAAGCCACGAAGTGCAAAACTAAAGGCGCCCAATGCTTACCATGTTGACGAATCCACTTCACTAAAAGCCCACATTGAAGCCTTGACTTCCAAAATCAAGAAGCTCAAGCTAACAAAAACAATCACGGTGATGGCTTGTGAAGGATGTGGCAGTCCACATGAAATTGGAGCTGTATGAGGGAAAACGTCAAGCAAGTTGAATCATCGAACTTCATCAACTACCGCCCTCGATCCCAAGGACACTATAGCGGCACCTACAACCCTGTATGGTGTAACCATCCCAAATTCAGTTGGAAGGAGCAAGATATCAGCAATCAACAATCAGGATTCAACCAACATACCAATTTCCAATAACAACACAGGGGCAATTAACAACCCCCTTTAAGATAACAATGAGGGGGAGTGACGGATCAAGGATTGAAGGCATGATCCCTTGCTTATTCTCTGAATCAGACAAGCGTTATGCAAAACAGATTCAACGGAATGAAGTAGAGATGCGCAACCAGCAGGCTACCATCCAAACCGTTAAGAAGAAGGTGAGTCAGATTGCCCAAGCACTTTAGTAAGATCACTAGGGACTCTACCAAGCAATTAATCTGAGAAACCGAAAAAAGGTCTAGACGACACACCTACTTCACCGCCTCCGGTAACCATTCAATCTTCTAACAAATTTTGAAACCTTACACCCACACAGTTAGAAAAGAAAGTCAAGTCGCCCCAACTTTAGGACAAGATTTAGTCAATGCTAAGCAAGCTAGAGTTCCATACCATGGACATATGATCAAGCAAAAGACAGGCACACAATTTGGTAAATCTGTTAGCCTCTTAAAACAACTCCATGTTAACCTTCCTTTTGTTGAATTCCTTAAACAAATGCCAAAGTATTCCAAATTCATGAGAGACTTCCTCACCCATAAACAGAAGATTGAAGAAATTCAACACGTCGGCTTAAGTGAAGAATGCTCCGCAGTTCTCCTTAATAAACTTCCCCAAAAGAAGCTCTATCCAGGAAATTTTACCATCCCATGTTCCATAGGAGACTTATCAGTAAGAAATGCACTTACAGATCTAGGTGTCACACCCCGACCCGTAGCGGAATAAGAGTCGGGGCATAATTGGGTTATCACCAAAGCTCATGACATTTACTAATATGTTTCATATTTATTAAAGTCAAAGTTACATTTCCAAATATCCAAACATGTTCATACAATACAAAGAAAATAAACCAAACATAACAATCCCAAACTCTAAATCATTTTATTCTTCTAGTCCAATCCTATGTGTTTCTAGCTGCTGCTGGTTCACCTGTATCATGTGTAAAAATGGGGGTTTTTGGGTCAACATAAGTTGGCGAGTGAACCTTATTAGATAAACATTTATTAAAGATTTACTTGTTAGTTTATCAATGAAAAATTGTGCATAATCATAAATGAGCAAATGTAAATAATCAAGCAGTGGCAAATAGCAATCACAACTATAACATACAATAACATATGATAGCATACATGAACATACCAACATCATACGATAAGTAACATAAATGAAACTGTGCGATCAAGGCTCAATCAAACGGAGCCGATCGTATTGCATGTACTGAAAATGAAAAATGTCTGTGCGATCAAAGCTCAATCAAACGGAGCCGATCGTATGTGGGCACGCCAGGTTCAACCTCATAATGAAATGGGGAACATGCTCAACGCTCATAATGTAATGGGGAGCGGCGGCCTATGAAATTGCATGTACTGAAAATAATAAATTGCATCCAACAATAACTACACAACAGTTGAAATAAACTGAATACACATGTTCATGATATGATGTTTGCACAATGGTTTAATTATAATATTTATAACAAGACATATGATACACCCCAAAACGTGATTAAAACGGGGAATTTGTAAAGATTCACTCACATTGGGTGCGTTTGAATGGAGATAATAAGATGCGCACGAATCGGAAGAATTGAACAACGAGAATTCTTAACCTAAATAATAACGGAAAAATATAGTAAATGAGTGGATTTTATTAAGGATTTTAATGGAATTTTTAGATATATTTTTGTGAGTTTAAGGCTATTTTCTATCTTTAAAAATATTATTTTTAAGTATTTTTAATTGATTTTTAATTTAAATTAAATAAATAAAAATATAAAAAAAATTGTTTATTTTGCGTTGACCGTTGACCGTTGGCTGTTGACTTGTTGACCGGTTCGGTCAGCGAAATTGTTTGCGCCGGGTGAGGCTCGAACCCGAGACCTCCCGTACGCGTGCACGCAGCTCTACCAACTGAGCTACGTGTCTAACCCGAAATAATCTTGTTTTTAATTATATTTATATACTAATTCGGTTTAACCAAAATTCTTTTAATTTCAAAAACATTTTAATTCAACGAACCGGTGCCAGTATCAGGTTTCGAACTCGCGACGTGTGACTTAGTGTTGCACACAGTCCACCGCTGGACTGTGTGTCTAACCTGGTTATTATCTCGGTTTTTATTATACTTAACAACTAACGGAGTTAACCCGGTTCAGTTTTAAACAAAAAGGCATTTTATTACATAAGGAGTGCGTGTATCAGGAATCGAACTTGTGACATGCGACTATGTTTTGTACACAGTCCACCGCTGGACTGTGTGTCTAACCCGTTCATATTACTGATTTTAAATAAACTTATAACTTAACTAACTTCGTCTTCTACATTCAGATTACAGTCAACTGATTCACTAATCCGTTTCTTGTTTTTACGATTAACAAACATTCGTAATGCTAAAATGAAATGGCAGAGACGGTAATTAGGGGTGAACATACCGATGAACGGTTTATTTCAGAATTCCGGCAATGTGTCGGTCCCTGTTTTTATGCTCTTCAACTGAACAAGACAATTAACCGTTTTTATTAGCTAATCGTGAAATTGAAGTGATCAGCAAATGTTAACAGAGGGTTTGAATGCCCTTACCGATTCTCAGATGAATATAGAGATTTTCAGAATCTTTCCGGCGAACTGAAATTAGCTGAATACAGTGCCTGAATTCGATTTCAATTGAGAGGTTTAAGTTAGAAATAGCCTAACAATTGTTGAACTACATGATATTGAAAGATTTACCGTTTGAGGATGAATACGGTTTTCCGGCGAATTTTGCAGAAAATTCCGGCGAACTGATTTAAGCGTTCTGACGAACTGAAAGTGTGACGAAAGTGAAATGGAATGTTGGTATGATGTTTCTGAGTCGCGAGAGGGTCCGGAGTTGAAGTAATTGGGACTTTGATTCTTTTCGGTTATAAAAACCGATAGTAATGAAAATTGATGTTCAATCACTTCTGAATTGATTAAAATCATCGGTTCATCGGTTATAGACGTGAATGTGCGAGTAATCAAACGATTTGACGATTGAATTGCCGATTTCCGTTTCTCAGTTGGCGCAACCGGTTTAACCGAGTTTGTGTATAAATGATATTTGTTTCCTAGAGATAACAGAAAACAACAAGTGGCGGAGTGGTGATGTGAGTGTGTGCTAAGTCTTTGGATTCAGTTCTGGCTGACCCGGGTTCGAGTCCCGGCAGCAACATATCCTTTTTATTTATTTTGTTTTAACTTTTTATCAAATATAATTTTTTATAGTTTAGTTTATTTATTAATTATGTATCATTTTAAATCAAAATAATCATAAATATTCAACGTGACATTTATAACTTGATATTCGATTACAAAACGGAGCGGGTTTTGAAAACCCGTTTTTGACAAATGTTACAGTATCCCCTACTTTTAGGAATTTCGTCCCGAAATTTAAGTAGTTGAAGTAGTAGGAAAAAGATGCGGGTATTTTTCACGCATTGAGTCATCACGTTCCCAAGTAAACTCAGGTCCCCGTTTCGACTCCCAGCGTACCCTAACAATTGGAATGCGACTTCGTCGTAGACGTTTCTCTCCGAAGTCCATGATCTCTACTGGTCTTTCAATAAATGCATAGATTCATCAATCTGAATATCTTCCAGAGGAATGTGGAGGTTTTCATCAGCGAGGCACTTCTTCAAGTTTGATACGTGGAATGTGGGATGAATCCTGTTGAGTTCTTCTGGTAGATCAAGCTTGTATGCTACAGGTCCGACTCTTTCGAGTATCTTGAAAGGTCCTACGTAGCGTGGTGCTAGCTTGCCCTTTTGACCAAAACGAACTACTCCCTTCCACGGTGATACCTTTAGAAGTACATGATCACCAATGTTAAACTCTAAAGGCTTCCGTCGTTTATCTGCATAAACTTTTGACGACTTTGGGCCGCTAGAAGATTGTTTCGGATTTGATGGATCTTGTCTGTGGTTTCTTGGATCAATTCTGGACCAGTGATTTGAGCTTCCCCAATTTCGTGCCAACATACAGGAGATCGGCACTTACGACCATATAAGGCTTCAAAAGGTGCCATGCCGATGCTTGAATGATAGCTGTTGTTGTACGAAAATTCAACTAATGGTAGGTGGGCGTCCCAATTTCCCTTGAAGTCTATGACACATGCTCGAAGCATATCTTCAAGAGTTTGAATGGTGCGCTCAGATTGTCCATCAGTTTGAGGATGATAGGCGGTACTAAGATCTAATCGCGTACCCATAGCGGATTGTACTGCTTGACATGTTCGTGAAGTGAAACGACCATCACGATCCGAAATAATGCTTAACGGTACCCCATGTCGGCTTACGATTTCGCTGATATAAATACGAGCAAGCTTTTCGTTCTTGAAATCTTCGCGGATAGGAATAAAGTGAGCTGATTTCGTAAGTCGCTCTATAATTACCCATATAGTGTCATACCCACCAGAAGTGCGAGGTAACCCGGTAATGAAATCCATGGTTATATTTTCCCACTTCCATAAGGTATTTCCGGTTGGACCAGAAGTCCTGACGGTCTTTGGTGTTCAGCCTTCACCTTGGAACATGTAAGGCACTTGGAAACAAAAATGGCAATATCCTTCTTCATTCCAGGCCACCAATAGGTATATCGTAGGTCTTGATACATCTTATCGGCTCCTGGGTGTATAGAATATCGCGTTTTGTGAGCTTCATTCATAAGAATTTCACGAAGATTGTTGTGGTTAGGAATCCAGATACGATCTAGGTAGTACAGAATACCGTCAGATTTAGTTTCAATTTTTAGCTCAGCTCCACAGGACATCTCCTTTCATACATCTTCTTCCGTTATTGAAACGTGTTGGGCTTCTCGAATTTGATCTTTAATGTCGGTTATAATTTGCGAACATAGAAGACGAATGGAGTTCGCATAACCCTTTCGACTAAGTGCATCAGCCACCATATTTGCTTTACCAGGGTGGTATCTAATTTCACAGTCGTAGTCATTTAGAAGTTCGACCCATCTTCGTTGCCTCATGTTTAACTCCTTTTGATTGAAGATATGTTGAAGACTCTTGCGGTCAGTGTATATTTCACACTTAGTACCATAGAGATAATGTCTCCATATCTTAAGAGCGAACACAACGGCTCCAAGTTCTAGGTCATGAGTGGTGTAGTTCTTTTCATGTGTCTGAGTTGCCTCGAAGCATAAGCTATAACTTTTCCTCTTTGCATTAGAACGCAGCCCAATCCTTGCCCTGACGCGTCGCAATAGACCACAAAATCATCACAACCTTCAGGAAGAGTGAGGATTGGTGCATCACAAAGTTTTTGTTTAAGGGTTTGGAAGGCTTCTTCTTGCTTGGGTCCCCATATGAAAGGTTTTCCCTTATGAGTTAAAGCCGTGAGTGGTACAGCAATGCGAGAGAAGTTTGAAATGAACCGAAGATAATAACCAGCCAAACCAAGAAAAGATCTTACTTCAGTTGGTGTACGTGGAGCTTGCCATTCTTGAACCGCTTTGATCTTTGAAGGGTCGACATGTATTCCCTTGTCATTGACTACATGCCCGAGGAATTGCACCCTTTTAACCAGAATTCACATTTGGAGAATTTGGCATAAAGCTTTTCCTTTTCTAGAAGTGCAAGGATGAGTCGAAGATGACGCTCATGATCAGATTTAGATTTTGAATAAATAAGAATATCGTCGATGAAAACTATGACAAATCGATCAAGATAAGGTTTGCAGACTCTGTTCATTAGATCCATGAAGACAGCTGGTGCGTTGGTTAAACCAAATGACATGACCATGAATTTATAATGGCCATAACGAGTTCGAAAAGCAGTCTTAGGGACGTCTTCTTCATGCACTCTAAGTTGATGATAGCCAGATCGAAGGTCGATTTTTGAAAAGCAATTGGCACCTTGAAGTTGGTCAAGAAGATCATCAATGCGAGGTAAAGGGTAGCGATTCTTGATTGTTAATTTGTTGAGCTCCCTGTAGTCGATGCACATACGAAACGATCCATCCTTCTTCTTTACAAAAAGGACAGGTGCACCCCAAGGCGACGAGCTAGGACGTATGAATCCCTTGTCAGTCAACTCTTGTAATTGACTGGCTAACTCTGCATTTCAGAGGGGGCTAACCTATAAGGAGACTTTGCAACTGGTGTAGCACCAGGTATAAGATCAATACGGAATTCGACGTCTCTAACTGGAGGAAGTCCTGAAATGTCGTCAGGAAAAACTTGCGGGAAGTCTTTTACTATAGGAATGTCTTCAATTTTCTTCTCCATGGTTCCCTTTTTGATGATATGAGCTAAAAACGCGACATAATTCTTGCGAAGATATTTTTGAGCTTGAAGACAAGACATTAAGCTGAGCCCTTTCGACGAGGTTTCTCCAATGATTCGAAGAGTCTGACCATTTGAAAGAGGAACACGAATAAATTTTTCGCGACATACAACTTCTGCCTGATGTTGACTGAGCCAATCCATACCGATTATGATATCAAAACTTCCCAGCTTCATAGGAATAAGGTCGACTGAGAAATCGTGGTCGTTTAAGGTGAGTGTACAGTTGCGTATAATAGAGTTTAATGAAACTGGTTTCCCGTCCGCAACTTCTACCGTTATGGATTCCGTGAGCTTATCCCGATTTTTGCTTAAGATAGGTTCAAATTCTAAAGACACAAAACTTCTATCCGCACCAGTATCAAATAACATAGATGCATATCTACCATTTATAAGGAACGTACCGTTAACCACATTGCCGTCAGCTCTAGCCTGATTCGCGTTAATATTGAAAGCTCTTCCTCTTGCAAGTGGAGGAGCTTGGAGGAGCTTGGTTCGCTTGATTCACCGAGTTGGCTTGGGCCTGAGCATGAATAATGTTTACCAACCTTGGACAAGTGTTTCTGAAATGGCTTGGGTCTCCGTAATTGTAGCAAGCTCGCATAGGTTGGCCCATAGGATAATTGGGTTGGTAGTATGTTTGGGCTAAATGTTGGGTGGGTGGTAATGGTAGGGGTTGTTGGGCTTGACCCATTAACTGTTGGTGGGTTTGGGTTAAAGGTTGGTGGCGGTTCGTTCGTTGAGGCATGCGGCAGGTTTGAACAGTATGACCTGCGCGACCGCAGCCGGTGCAATATTGGCAGGGATGATCAGGGGAATGGTGATATTGGCAACGGTTGCATTTTGGTAACGGGCCAGTGTAAGGTCTTCTGTATGGTGCGGGTGAAGGAGTGACTTGAGTAATGGGTGCAGCAGGAATTGGGAGGTTGGTTTGAGTAACAGCGAAATTTCTGGTGTTGCGCTTCCTCTTGTTGGCAAACTTAGAGGAAGAAATGGGATGGTTTGAAGTTTGACCCTCAACAGGGGCTTTCTTTTTCTCTTCTTTGAACTTCCCGTTGCGAATTCGGTTCTCGGTCAGTTCAGTTGCTAGCTCCATAGCAGCTTCAAGTGTTACTGGTGAAACATGAGAACTGAATCTTGGATTTTCGAGGGAAGTCCTCGAATATAATGCTCGATCAGACGATAAGTTGGGGTGAACAAATTTGGAACCATTTGGTTCAACTCCAAGAACCTCTTGTTATAGTGGTGTGATCACCCTCCTTTTGCTTTAGAGAATGAAATTCGTCCTCCAGCTTTTTAATTTCACTCCTAGGACAGAAACGCCTAGTCATGATTTCCCTTAACTCCTCCCAAGTTAAGGCCATTGCATCTTCAGTTCCCCTCTTCCCTTTCTCAGTATTCCACCAAGTGAGAGCTACCCCAAATAGTCTCCCGGTAGCGTATCGAACCTTGCGATCCTCAGGACAATCGCAGTTGAGGAAGGTGTTTTCCATCTCCTCGAACCAATGTAGGAGAGCAGTGACACCCTCGGTCCCTTCAAATTTAGGAGGATCACAAGACTTGAAATGTTTGTATGAACACTTGCTGGTAGGAGGGTTGTCGATGTTCTGGTCATGTTGTTGGGGAGGGTTAGTAGGATTTGTAGCGAGGGCTTGTTGCACTTGGACCACAATGTCAGGCAGTATTGTGGCCATTTGTTTCGCGATTTGGGTGGCCAAGCGTTCCTGAGACCTTCCTGATCTTTTACCCCTTCGTTGTTGTCTGGACGACATCTACAGGAACATACATGGAAGATTGTGAGTTTATGGTGTCTTTTTAGGTGTCATGTGTCTTTAAGAAAATGAAAATAACATAAATATCAATAATGCAACTACATCCATAGGATGTCTTGGGTTTGCTCATGTTGGGCCTCAAATGTCCCCCTTACCTTCACCTATATAGTCATGTGGGCCCCCATGGCTATTGGCTTGGTAGGATTCACATTAGTATTGGCAATTTAACACTCTCATCACCCGAATGCAAACCACAAAATATGTTCATTAGATGTTTGGTCGGAACGTGTCCAGGTGTAGACACAATGACAACTCAAAGTGGGGTTAGCTCACACGACGTTTGGTATAGCATGCTTTGGCCTAATAGGTACTTCGTACTCTATCGTTAGTCCCCAGGTAGGCAAACTGGTCCTTTATTTTGGATTTATACGAATGCCAGCCTAGACAGGACGTTCCGACTACCGGTACTGGTACCCTTCCAGTTACTACATGCCCGTCATGCGAACTCACTTTGATGAGATTTGAAAACACAAAAATCATTGTAAAAGCAATCATGATGTGGTGTGTGCTTTCATGGATGTGATATGTTATGAGTATATGATTCATAATAGGCATTATATGATATATATACTTATGAACATGCTTGCATAACATTGAATGTAACATTTAACATAAAACATATAAACATCATGAAATTTGGCATGTAACACACAAAAATCTTATAAGTTTCTAATCAACTATAGTATAGGCTCTAAGGGTCTAATAACCTATCATATATCCCTATAGTCATGGCTCTGATACCAATCTGTCACACCCGGCCCGCAGCGGAATAAGAGTCGGGGCATAATTGGGTTATCACCAAAGCTCATGACATTTACTAATATGTTTCATATTTATTAAAGTCAAAGTTACATTTCCAAATATCCAAACATGTTCATACAATACAAAGAAAATAAACCAAACATAACAATCCCAAACTCTAAATCATTTTATTCTTCTAGTCCAATCCTATGTGTTTCTGGCTGCTGCTGGTTCACCTGTATCATGTGTAAAAATAGGGGTTTTTGGGTCAACATAAGTTGGCGAGTGAACCTTATTAGATAAACATTTATTAAAGATTTACTTGTTAGTTTATCAATGAAAAATTGTGCATAATCATAAATGAGCAAATGTAAATAATCAAGCAGTGGCAAATAGCAATCACAACTATAACATACAATAACATATGATAGCATACATGAACATACCAACATCATACGATAAGTAACATAAATGAAACTGTGCGATCAAGGCTCAATCAAACGGAGCCGATCGTATTACATGTATTGAAAATGAAAAATGTCTGTGCGATCAAAGCTCAATCAAACGGAGCCGATCGTATGTGGGCACGCCAGGTTCAACCTCATAATGAAATGGGGAACATGCTCAACGCTCATAATGTAATGGGGAGCGGCGGCCTATGAAATTGCATGTACTGAAAATAATAAATTGCATCCAACAATAACTACACAACAGTTGAAACAAACTGAATACACATGTTCATGATATGATGTATGCACAATGGTTTAATTATAATATTTATAACAAGACACATGATACACCCCAAAACGTGATTAAAACGGGGAATTTGTAAAGATTCACTCACATTGGGTGCGTTTGAATGGAGATAATAAGATGCGCACGAATCGGAAGAATTGAACAACGAGAATTCTTAACCTAAATAATAACGGAAAAATATAGTAAATGAGTGGATTTTATTAAGGATTTTAATGGAATTTTTTGATATATTTTTGTGAGTTTAAGGCTATTTTCTATCTTTAAAAAATGTTATTTTTAAGTATTTTTAATTGATTTTTAATTTAAATTAAATAAATAAAAATATAAAAAAAATTGTTTATTTTGCGTTGACCGTTGACCGTTGACTGTTGACTTGTTGACCGGTTCGGTCAGCGAAATTGTTTGCGCCGGGTGAGGCTCGAACCCGAGACCTCCCGTACGCGTGCACGCAGCTCTACCAACTGAGCTACGTGTCTAACCCGAAATAATCTTGTTTTAATTATATTTATATACTAATTCGGTTTAACCAAAATTCTTTTAATTTCAAAAACATTTTAATTCAACGAACCGGTGCCAGTATCAGGTTTCGAACTCGCGACGTGTGACTTAGTGTTGCACACAGTCCACCGCTGGACTGTGTGTCTAACCTGGTTATTATCTCGGTTTTTATTATACTTAACAACTAACGGAGTTAACCCGGTTCAGTTTTAAACAAAAAGGCATTTTATTACATAAGGAGTGCGTGTATCAGGAATCGAACTTGTGACATGCGACTATGTTTTGTACACAGTCCACCGCTGGACTGTGTGTCTAACCCGTTCATATTACTGATTTTAAATAAACTTATAACTTAACTAACTTCGTCTTCTACATTCAGATTACAGTCAACTGATTCACTAATCCGTTTCTTGTTTTTACGATTAACAAACATTCGTAATGCTAAAATGAAATGGCAGAGACGGTAATTAGGGGTGAACATACCGATGAACGGTTTATTTCAGAATTCCGGCAATGTGTCGGTCCCTGTTTTTATGCTCTTCAACTGAACAAGACAATTAACCGTTTTTATTAGCTAATCGTGAAATTGAAGTGATCAGCAAATGTTAACAGAGGGTTTGAATGCCCTTACCGATTCTCAGATGAATATAGAGATTTTCAGAATCTTTCCGGCGAACTGAAATTAGCTGAATACAGTGCCTGAATTCGATTTCAATTGAGAGGTTTAAGTTAGAAATAGCCTAACAATTGTTGAACTACAATGATATTGAAAGATTTACCGTTTGAGGATGAATACGGTTTTCCGGCGAATTTTGCAGAAAATTCCGGCGAACTGATTTAAGCGTTCTGACGAACTGAAAGTGTGACGAAAGTGAAATGGAATGTTGGTATGATGTTTCTGAGTCGCGAGAGGGGTCTGGAGTTGAAGTAATTGGGACTTTGATTCTTTTCGGTTATAAAAACCGATAGTAATGAAAATTGATGTTCAATCACTTCTGAATTGATTAAAATCATCGGTTCATCGGTTATAGACGTGAATGTGCGAGTAATCAAACGATTTGACGATTGAATTACCGATTTCCGTTTCTCAGTTGGCGCAACCGGTTTAACTGAGTTTGTGTATAAATGATATTTATTTCCTAGAGATAACAGAAAACAACAAGTGGCGGAGTGGTGATGTGAGTGTGTGCTAAGTCTTTGGATTCAGTTCTGGCTGACCCGGGTTCGAGTCCTGGCAGCATCATATCCTTTTTATTTATTTTGTTTTAACTTTTTATCAAATATAATTTTTATAGTTTAGTTTATTTATTAATTATGTATCATTTTAAATCAAAATAATCATAAATATTCAACGTGACATTTATAACTTGATATTCGATTACAAAACGGAGCGGGTTTTGAAAACCCGTTTTTGACAAATGTTACACTAGGAGCCATCATTAGTCTTATGCCAACATCTATGTTCCAAAGATTAGGGATAGGAGAACCAAACCCCACAAAATGACCATTAAACTTGCAAATCAATTAGCCAAATACCCCAACGGAAATGCCGAAAATATTTTGGTAAAAGTTGGTGAGTTTGTATTTCCAGTCAATTTCATGATTCTATTCTAGTGATTCTATTCTAGATACGAAGGAAGACATCAAAGTTTCACTCATTCTAGGAAGAAAATTCTTAGCCACAACAAGTGTTGGCAGCTTTAAAGCATCCAAGTGTGGAGAAACCAGCACCCGAAACATGGAGTTTTCCGTCTTTTGCATATTTTATTTTTACATAGGGCCGTGTTAGTTTAACACGCCCCCATGCGCCTAAAACTTTTCAAAAGTTTGCCACTAGCACTTTAAAGGTTATGTTGTCCAGACATGACTTTGTACTTTCTAGACACTAGGTCGTGGATTCTAGGCACGGGGCTTGAGTACATTTTTTGGTTAATTTTATCTTTTCTTTAAACCACACTTTTCATATTGTAACTATTTTGAATGTGCCTGAGTACATTGGAGAAAAGGTGTAATTTAAGTGTGTGGAGGGTAAATACAGAATCGCTTGTTCTAATCAAGCCTTACACAAAACTTGTGTTGAAACCGCTAAACACCCCAAGTTTTTTCAAAATTATTTATTTTTTTCTCTTTGAACTAGTTAAGTGTTGTTTTTGGAAACCATATTTCATAAATTAGGTTTTCAAGTTTACAAAAACCGAAGGTCGTGATAAAAGAAATGATTAAAAATAAAAAAATGTGTGAAAAGCTTAATAAAACTTGATTATACATACACCTTCACACTTTATCCCTTTCACATATTGGTGAGATTTTGAGCATTAAATACGAGCGTCATCAACACATATAATTCTTATAAATGCTTATCCTTTAATCTCTTGTGTGTTTAGCCAAATGGTTCCTGCAAATTTAGGAATTGACAAGGTAATTGTTTTTCAATCCGAAAAACTAAACCGTCTAAACAAATGATTAAGGCATTAGAATCCTTATTTTCATTTGTTTCCCCTAGATATAAGGAATCTCCTAGTTAGCCAACCTTGAGCCCATATCCCTTTCGGTTCAACAACCTGCAATCTAATAGAAAATAATTCAGTAGCCAAAAAAGCCTTTAAAAAATTTCACCTCTTATTTTTCAAAAAATATGGTCATTTTGATTCAAACACCCATGTGACTTTGCTATGCTTATATTTCCAACTTGGAAAATTCCATATATAAAAAAAGTTAAAAAAAAGCGGAAAAAAAGGAGAAAAGAAAATGAGAATAACCAGTCGAGCAATGAAATCCCACCAAGCTCATAGTACAGTTTTTATTTTAGTCACAAACATAAATAATTTTCACTAGACCAATATTTTTCCACCTTTAACCATTTTTGCCAAAAATTTCACATACTTAGCCTAAGCCTACACTACAACCATTTTTAACCTCTTGATGTTTACATTGTTTATATGTTAACCATTTTAACGACCTTTTGATTTCTTGTCAAGTATATAATATGTATAGTTACCATGTTTGGCATGAGTGTTTCACTTAAACATTGTTCGGCTGAGTGTGATAGGCATGGTACGTCAAAAATTATTTTTCTTTTTAAATTTAAAAATTGTGTCCAATAAGATTTTGTGTTTGGTTAAGAATGAACAATGATTCAAATGTAGGGATATTTGATATGTACAAAACCTAACATGTTTTTATAGGGATATTGGGTTTAACTAACCCAACTTTCACCGACTGGTCAATAACACTCCCAATTTTCGATTTGTACACTAGCACTCTCAACTTTCAATTTATTGGCCGATAACACTCCCTAACTGACTGAACCCTAACCTAGTTAGCTATGTCAGCTGCCACATCACAAAAAATGCCATGTCAGATACCACATCAGGTGCCACGTCATCGAAAAGGCCATGTGAGCTGCCACATCATCAAAAAATGACACATCGGCTGACACGTCATATGCCATGTCAGCAAAAAGGGCCACATCAGCAAAAAATAATTGGGTTAGGGTTCAGTCAGTTTGGGAGTGTTATTGGCCAATAAGTTGAAAGTTGGGAGTGCTGGTGTACAAATAGAAAGTTTGGAGTGTTATCGGCCAATTGGTGAAAGTTGGGGTTATTTAAATCCAATATCCCTTATATCAATCAGAGCGCGTTTTGATAGGTTACTTTTATGAATTTTTTAAATAAGTCGTTAATTTGTTTACTTTCGATTTTCAAGGTAAAAAAATGCATAAAACGACAAAAGAAGCAAATTCATGGTAAAAATCAAGAGTTATGGATGAAGACAGTCAAGCCACACAACCCGATGTCTATCTCACACATCCTTGTGCTTCAACTATCAGGAGAAGATAAATAAGCCACCACATACAATATCTAAGCCACTACACACGATATCATGCCTGATCAAACATGACCCGTGTCAACCCATCTAGCATGCCCTATGGCATATCATTCGTGTGAAGATATATGAAATACAATGAACCCCACAAAGTTGTTATGGGACGTGCCTCACCTCACACGCCCCTGTGTTAATATGCGAACTCTACCACAAATAACAAAATGGTGCAAAAAGTCAACCACATGGCCTGTGCTCATCAGACACATGGTCGTGCCCTTTCCCTAATTACAGCCTATAAATAGATACCCAAGCTTGCCATTTTCCCTATCATGTGGCACCCATTCTCTCTCATTCACCACCTTCATCATCCACTAATATCTACCACCATTTGTGTCTTATAACAGAGGTTTAGTTTGTCTTAGGATCCAAGATTGTAAGAACTTATATATAACAATTCAATCTTTATTTTTAACATGTTTATTTATACAAGTTTGATAATGTTCATCATTATGTCCCTTTTTTGCTAAAGTTCTTGCATCATTCGGTGAAGATGAACCTTAAGGTTTTTTTTATTTCTTAGTCTTGGACCTTTCATTTGGTGTGTGCTAATGACTTCAAATACGTTTTTGTTATATCGAAAGTGAGCTTTAATCCATCTATTATTTTGTGTTCGTTTGATTCAAGAATTTGTGTCTTTAAGTTTTTTTAAAAACACGTTAACTACTTGGGGTTAGAAGTATGGTTCGGGTTAAATTCTTTCCTTGCACGGGGAGGTGGTATACTCGATGTGCAAAGACTTGGTTTGATACATTACTACTACTCTTGATAAAATTTCTCCGCGTATTCTTTTTAGTTGAGCCTCTCAGCCTGTCATTATACATAGGGAGGTAGAAACAATTACAACCTCCATCCCGCCTAAAATTCTAGGAATTCTTTGATAGTTAGAATAGATTCGTAGACTCAGCGGATTGCAACACTTTGAATTTAATAGATTTCGATTAGTCCTTTTCCTATTCCTTCTATGTTGTAGGGTTAAAACAAAAAAAATCTTTGTTGTTTTCTCACGTCTTCGATAAAACCCTCAAGTAAAAGAATTTTAATAATACTTTGGCTGGTATTAATAGATGTTGTTTGAACCATACTTTGTTTATGAATATTAATATGAACTTTTAAAGGTATATATGTGAAACAAAATCTACTAAATTATTAATCTTAATCTATTTCTTTTAAGTTCCCACTATAACCTATAACCATTTGTAGTCTCATCTTATAATACCATGGGTGCTAATGAATTTTTTTTTTTGTTAAAATCAAATTGTCTTGATTCTCGGGCAATCTCATGAAAAACTCCAGTTCCTTTTGGATTTATTTCTTGATCAATTACAACTGCAACATATAGTGATCATATCGTATTATCATATATCGTTGTCATGTTTAAGTTCTTTACGAGTACGGATAATTACAACTCTGACCACGTCTGATCTTTCTAGACGCATGTTCGAAACTGCGTCTTTCATCACAAAATAATAAGTCACCAATACAAGCATATCGACAATCGCCAGCTAATCCTATGATTCGAATACACATCAATTCTTGACCCGCTATAATATGTTACATTCAAATGAGTCTTAGGTTGAATCATATCATTAAAATCTTTTTTTAGAATACAAAGGTCGACGAAAAAAAACAAATACCATTTGTTCAGTAAAAGAAGCCTGCACCCGCTATTTTTAAGGCCTATTTCAATGTTTACGACTTATCAAAAGTCTTTAAATAACAATCATTTGATCACTATTTTATTGTAACATCCGTCGAAAAACGGGTTTTCAAAACCGCTTCGTTTATTAATCGAATAGTCAGTTTTAAATTTTCGATGCTTATTTATGACTTATTATAATTTTAAACGATACATAATTAATAAACAAATTGGAATTTATAAGCTATAATTGTTAAAAAGTAAAAATAAAATAAATAAAAAGAAAAACAGGCTGCCGGGATTCGAACCCGGGTCAGCCGGAGGAAAGCTTAGCAACTTAACTCACACACATCCAACCACTCCGCCACTTGTGTTTTTTGATAATATATCGAAACAATTAATTCAAATAAATCGATATCAAAATCAGTCAACGACGCGCCCATTTCGCAGTCGCCGGAAATCCCGACGACTTCGCCAATTATTGTCGGTTTCTTATGACTTAGCATGCGTATTAACACCTACATCGGTTATAACCGATGTCCAGTCCCGCGACATCAGTCATAACCGCCGGAGAAAGATTGACCAACGAATCAAGACAGAAATCGGACCCAATTCATCGATATTCTTTCCTATAAATACACACCCTAGCCTCTGGTAATCTTTTCGCTCAAAATCACACCAATTCTCGAAGCAATTTCACTCGCCGGAACTTTTCTGCTATCACCGGACTTTCGCCGGAAAACCGAGACTCACATCAATCCATCACCCAGAATCAATCCCAGACGACGTTGCCGGATATTCTGTACTCGCCGGAAAATCGCTGGAATTTCCGAACTCACGCTGTTAATCGGTATGATCAACTAAACCTCCTGTTAATCATTGTTTAGTAACTCAATTTCACATCTAAGCAATCAAAACTGTTAATTGATCCGAACAGACGGAGTTCACAAAACAGAGCGACGAATCCTTGCCGGAGTTCTGAGAAAGACACCTGTTCGGTACATTCTTTCCCCAAACCCTCTCCGTTCATTACCTTTCAATTGCTTATAATATTCGTTAATCGAATTTAAACAAGAAACAGTTGGTTAACCGTTGTCTGTGTTTTGAACGAAGAAGATGAGTTCGAACTAGTGTATAAATTAATTAAAATCAGAATAATAAACGGGTTAGACACACAGTCCAGCGGTGGACTGTGTGCACACAATGAATACACGTCTCGAGTTCGATCCCTGACCCAACCTCACTCTCTTAAATAAAAATGCTCTTTTTAAAACCGAACCGGGTTAACTCACAGTAAGATGTTAAGTATAATAAAAACCAGAATATTAACCAGGTTAGACACACAGTCCAGCGGTGGACTGTGTGCAAAACTAAACTGCAGGTCCCGGGTTCGAGACCTGTTGAGAGCTCCGGTTCGATACAATTAAATCCTTTTTAAATAAATGATTTTCGGATTAAATTAAATAGTGTATAAATATAATTAAAAACAGAAATATTTCGGGTTAGACACGTAGCTCAGTTGGTAGAGCTGCGTGCACGCGTACGGGAGGTCACGGGTTCGAGTCTCACCCAGCGCATGCTTATACACGACCGAACCGGTCAACGGTCAACGGTCAACAGTCATGGTCAACGGTCAAAGTCAACATTTTTTTCTATATTTTTATTTATTTATTTAATTTAAAAATCAATTAAAAATACTTAAACATAATGTTTTTAAAGTTAGAAAATAGCCTTAAACTCACAAAAATATATCCAAAAATCCTATTAAAATTGTTAATAAAATCCACTTATTTACCGTACCTTTTCGTTATTAATTAGGTTAGTTATTCCTCGTCGATCAATCCTCTAAACTCGTGCGCATTCAACATCATCAACCGAACGCACCCAATGTGAGTGAACCTCTACCAATTCCCCGTTTTAATCATATTTTGGGGTGTATCATGTGTCGCTATTTATTTATTTCAATTAAACACTTGTGCATCCATCATATTCATGATCAAATGTGTTGCCAATATATATCAATTGTTTGTGTGGTTAATGTTTAGATTAAAGTTATCATTTTCAGTACATACATTATCATAGGCCGCCGCTCCCCATTACCTATGAGCGTGAGCTGTTCCCATTACCTATGAGCGTGAACGAGGCGTTGCCAACATAAGATCGGCTCCGTTTGATTGAGCCTTGATCTCACATACATCATCATAGGCCGTCCGTTCCCCATTACCTATGAGTGTGAACGAGACGTTGCCAACATATACATTGTCATTCATATCATATACTCATGCAAGGTGGTTTGTGATTGTGTGTTTACATACGTTTGTTCAAATATGATTATTGCACAATAATTCCATATTAAATACAACAAGGAATCCATAACAAATGTTTTTAACAAGGTTCACTCGCCAACTTTTGTTGACCCAAAATTCCCCATTTTTACACATGATACAGGTGATCAAGTTGAAGCATGAAACATATAGGGCGGCCTAGAAGAATAAACCAGTTTAGATTTTGGATTGTTTTAGTTAATTTTTCCTTTCCTTGTATTGTATGAATTTGACTTGAAACTTTGAGATGTAATTTGAATTTAATAAATATGAAACATATTAGTAAACATCATGAGCTTTGGTGATAACCCAATTATGCCCCGACTCTTATTCCGCTGCGGGTCGGGGTGTGACAGATTGGTATCAGAGCCATGACTATAGGGATATAGGATAGGTTATTAGACCCTTAGAGCCTATACTATAGTTGATTATAATTTTTAAATTGTTTGTGTGTTATATGCAAAATTCATGATGTTTATATGCTTTATGTTTATTGTTACATTCAATGTTATGCAAGCATGTTCATAATTACATATTATTATACAATGCCTATCATGAATCATATTCTCATAACATATCATATCCATGGGAGCACACACCTCACAATTCATATGATTTTTACAACGATTTTTGTATTTTCAAATCACATCAAAGTGAGTTCTCATGACGGGCATGTAGTAACTGGAAGGGTACGAGTACCGGTAGCCGGAACGTCCTGTCTAGGCTTGGCATTCGTATAAATCCAAAATAAAGGACCAGTTTGCCTACCTGGGGACTAACGATGAGAGTACGAAGGACCTATTAGGCCAAAGCATGCTATACCAAACGTCGTGTGAACTAACCCCACTTTGAGCTGTCATTGTGTCTACACCTGGACACCCTCCGACCATACATCTCGCAAACATATTTCATGGTTTTCATTCGGTGATGCGAGTGTTAAACCGCCAATACAATGTGAATCCTACTAAGCCAATAGTCATGGGGGCCCACATGACTATACAGGCGATGGTATGGGGGACATTGGAGGCCCAAACATGAGCAAACCCAAGACATCCTATGGATGTAGTGCATTATTGATGATTATGTTATTTTATTATTTTAAACGACACATGACACCTAAACACTCCTTAAACTCACCATCTTCCTATGTATATTTCTGTAGATGTCGGCTAGGCAGCTACGTGGAGGTCGAAAGTCAGGAAGGTCAAACGAACGCTTGGCCACTCAAATTGCAAAACAAATGGCTGCGGTGCTTCCTGATATTGTAATTCAAGTCCAACAAGCTCTCACCGCGAATCCTATCAACCCACCCAATCAAGAGGATCAAAACATCGACAACCCTTCCTCCAAGAAGTGCTCCTACAAACACTTCAAGTCTTGCGATCCCACAAAGTATGAAGGGACCGAAGGTGTCACCGCTCTCCTCCACTGGTTTGAGGAAATGGAAAACACCTTCCTCAATTGCGATTGTCCCGAGGATCGCAAGGTACGTTACGCAACCGGGAGACTATTTGGGGTAGCCCTGACCTGGTGGAACACCGAGAAGGGTAAGAGAGGAGTTGAAGATGCTATGGCCTTAACGTGGGAAGAGTTAAGGGAAATAATGACAAGACGCTTCTGCCCAAGAAGCGAACTCAAGAAGTTGGAAGATGAATTCCACTGCTGAAGCAAAAGGAAGGAGACCATACTTCCTACAACAAAAGATTTCTTGAGCTGAACCAGATGGTTCCTAACTTTTCACCCCAGTGTACCGTTTGGTTGAACACTACATTCGAGGCCTCCCCTCGAAAATTCAAGACTCAGTCCTCAGCACTTCGCCTGCAACTCTCGAAGCTGCTATGGAATTAGCTACCGAACTTACCGAGAATCGCATCAGAAACGGTAAATTCAAGGAGGAGAAAAAGAAAGCCCCCGTTGAGGGCCAAACTTCAAACCATTCCACCTCCTCCTCAAAGTTTTCTAACAAGAGGAAACGAAATACCAGAAACTTTGCTGTCACCCAAACAAATTTCCCTATCCCTGCTGCACCCATTACTCAAGTTGCCCCCTCACCCACCATACAAAAGGCCATACTCCGATCCCTACCCAAAATGCACCCGTTGCCAATACCATCACTCTCCCGAACACCCCTGTCAATATTGCACCAGCTGTGGCCGTGCAGGTCACACCATCCAAACCTGCCGCTCACTGCAGCGAATGAACCGCAACCAACCCACAACCCAAACCCACCATCAAATAATGGGTCAATCCCAACAACCCCTACTACTACCACCTACCAACATACGGCCCAAACCTACTACCAACCCAACTACCCCATGATGCAAGCCATGCGGGCTTGTTACAACTGTGGAGACCCAAACCACTTTAGAAACACTTGTCCACGCTTGGTGAACAACATACATGCTCAAGCTCAAGCAAATCCGGTGAATCAAGCTAACCAAGCTCCTCCACCTGCTAGAGGAAGAGCTTTTAACATCAACGCCAACCAAGCTAGGGCAGACAACAACGTGGTTAATGGTACGTTTCTCATCAATGGTAGTTATGCATCCATGTTATTTGATACTGGCGCGGATAAGAGTTTTGTGTCCTTAGAATTTGAACCCCTCCTCAACCAAACCCGTGATAAACTCATGGAATCCATAACGGTAGAAGTTGCTGACGGAAAACCGTCTCATTAAACTCCATTATCCGAAATTGTACTCTCACTCTAAACGTTCACGATTTTCCAGTTGACCTCATTCCTATGAAGTTGGGAAGTTTTGACATTATAATCGGCATGGACTGGCTCAGCCAACATCATGCTGAAGTAGTATGCCGCGAAAAGTTCATTCGCATTCCTCTTGCAGACGGTCAAACCCTACGAATCCTTGGAGAAACCCTTTCGAAAGGACTCAAACTGATGTCCTGTCTTCAAGCCCGAAAATATCTCCGCAAGAATTATGTCGCATTCCTAACTCATGTTGTCAAGAAGGGAAACAAGGAGAAGAAACTCGAAGATATACCTGTAGTGAAAGAATTCCCACAAGTCTTTCCCGAAGACATCTCAGGACTTCCTCCCATGAGAGAAGTCGAATTCCGCATTGATCTTATACCTGGCGCTACACCCGTCGCGAAATCTCCTTATAGGTTAGCCCATCCGAAATGCAAGAGCTGGCCAGTCAACTGCAGGAGCTGACTGACAAAGGATTCATACGTCCTAGCTCATCGCCTTGGGGTGCACCTGTTCTGTTTGTGAAGAAGAAAGATGGAACATTTCGCATGTGTATTGATTACAGAGAACTCAACAAATTAACGGTCAAGAACCGCTATCCATTACCGCGCATCGATGATCTTCTAGACCAACTCCAGGGTGCCACCTGTTTTTCAAAGATCGACCTTCGTTCTGGCTATCATCAACTCAGAGTACATGAAGAAGACGTCCCAAAGACCGCCTTCCGAACTCGTTATGGTCATTATGAATTCATGGTCATGCCATTTGGTCTAACCAACGGTCCAGCTGTTTTCATGGATCTAATGAACAGAGTCTGTAGTGAAAGAATTCCCACAAGTCTTTCCCGAAGACATCTCAGGACTTCCTCCCATGAGAGAAGTCGAATTCCGCATTGATCTTATACCTGGCGCTACACCCGTCGCGAAATCTCCTTATAGGTTAGACCCATCCGAAATGCAAGAGCTGGCCAGTCAACTGCAGGAGCTGACTGACAAAGGATTCATACGTCCTAGCTCATCGCCTTGGGGTGCACCTGTTCTGTTTGTGAAGAAGAAAGATGGAACGTTTCGCATGTGTATCGACTACAGAGAACTCAACAAATTAACGGTCAAGAACCGCTACCCATTACCTCGCATCGATGATCTTCTAGACCAACTCCAGGGTGCCACCTATTTTTCAAAGATCGACCTTCGTTCTGGCTATCATCAACTCAGAGTACATGAAGAAGACGTCCCAAAGACCGCCTTCCGAACTCGTTATGGTCATTATGAATTCATGGTCATGCCATTTGGTCTAACCAACGCTCTAGCTGTTTTCATGGATCTAATGAACAGAGTCTGCAAACCCTATCTCGATCGTTTTGTTATAGTCTTCATCGACGACATTCTCATTTACTCAAAGTCTAAGTCTGATCATGAACGACACCTTCGACTCATCCTCACACTCTTAAGAACCGAAAAGCTCTATGCTAAATTCTCCAAATGCGAATTCTGGTTGAAGAGAAGTACAATTCCTTGGACATGTCGTCAATGACAAGGGAATACATGTCGACCCCTCAAAGATCAAAGCAGTACAAGAATGGCAAGCGCCACATACACCAACCAAAGTAAGATCATTCCTTGGTTTGGCTGGTTACTATCGCCGTTTCATTGCAAATTTCTCTCGTATTGCTGTACCACTCTCGGCTTTGACACATAAAGGAAAACCCTTCATATGGGGACCTAAACAAGAAGAAGCCTTCCAAACCCTTAAGCAAAAGTGACGCACCTATCCTCACACTCCCCGAAGGTTGCGATGACTTTGTAGTATATTGCGACGCATCAGGGTAAGGACTAGGCTGTGTATTAATGCAAAGGGGAAAAGTGATAGCCTATGCTTCTAGGCAACTCAAAGTGCATGAGAAGAAACTATACTACCCACGACCTAGAACTTGGAGCCGTTGTGTTCGCTCTTAAGATATGGAGACATTACCTCTACGGTACCAAGGGTGAAATATACACTGACCACAAGAGCCTCCAACATATCTTTAACCAAAAGGAGTTGAATATGAGACAACGAAGATGGGTCGAACTTCTTAATGACTACGACTGTGAAATTCGGTATCATCCTGGCAAGGCAAATTGGTGGCCGATGCACTCAGTCGAAAGGGTTATGCGAACTCCATTCGTCTTCTATGTTCGCAAATCATAACCGACATCAAAGATCGAATCCGAGAAGCTCAACATGTTTCCATAACAGAATACGACATACTCAATGAGTTATCTTGTGGAGCAGAACTTAAACTCAAAACAAAATTTGACGGCATTCTGTATTATCTAGATCGCATATGGATTCCCGATCACAATAACCTTCGCGATTTCCTTATGAAAGAGGCGCACAAAACACGATACTCTGTACACCCAGGAGCCGACAAGATGTATCAAGACCTTCGATACACCTACTGGTGGCCTGGCATGAAAAAGGATATTGCTGTTTTTGTTTCCAAGTGCCTTACCTGTTCTAAAGTAAAAGCTGAACATCAAAGACCCTCAGGACTTCTAGTCCAACATGAAATACCTGTATGGAAGTGGGAAAACATAACCATGGACTTCATTACCGGGTTACCTCGCACTTCTGGTGGGTATGACACTATATGGGTAATCATTGACCGTCTTACAAAATCAGCTCACTTCATTCCGATTCGCGATGACTTCAAGAATGAGAAGTTAGCTCGTATCTACATCAGCGAAATCGTAAGCCGTCATGGTGTACTGTTAAGCATTATTTCAGATCGTGATGGTCGTTTCACTTCACGAACATGGCAAGCCGTACAAGCCGCTTTGGGTACACGATTAGACCTCAGTACCGCTTATCATCCTCAAACTGATGGACAATCTGAACGCACCATCCAAACTCTTGAAGACATGCTTCGAGCATGTGTCATAGACTTCAAAGGGAATTGGGACGCTCATCTACCATTAGTTGAATTTTCGTACAACAACAGCTATCATTCAAGTATCGGCATGGCACCTTTCGAAGCGTTATATGGTCGTAAGTGCCGATCACCAATATGTTGGCATGAAATTGGAGAAGCTCAAATCACAGGTCCAGAATTAATACAAGAAACAACAGACAAGATTCATCAAATTCGAAACAACCTTCTAGCGGCGCAAAGTCGTCAAAAGAGTTATGCAGACAAACGACGAAAGCCCTTGGAGTTTAACATTGGTGACATAGTACTTTTAAAAGTATCACCGTGGAAGGGAGTGGTTCGTTTTGGCCAAAAAGGCAAGCTAGCACCACGCTACGTAGGACCTTTCAAGATACTCGAAAGAGTAGGACCTGTAGCATACAAGCTTGACCTACCAGAAGAACTCAACAGAATTCATTCCACATTCCACGTATCGAACTTGAAGAAGTGCCTCGCCGATGAAAATCTCCATATTCCTCTAGAAGACATTCAAGTCGATGAATCTATGCATTTCATTAAAAGACCAGTAGAAATTATGGACTTCGGAGAGAAACGTTTAAGACGAAGCCGTATTTCAATCGTCAGGGTACGCTGGGAGTCAAAACGAGGACCTGAGTTTACTTGGGAACGTGAAGACTCAATGCGCGAGAAATACCCACAACTTTTTCATGTTACCACTACTACTTAAATTTCGGGACGAAATTTCTAAAAGTAGGTGATACTGTAACATCCGTCGAAAAACGGGTTTTCAAAACCCGCTTCGTTTATTAATCGAATAGTCAGTTTTAAATTTTCGATGCTTATTTATGACTTATTATAATTTTAAACGATACATAATTAATAAACAAATTGGAATTTATAAGCTATAATTGTTAAAAAGTAAAAATAAAATAAATAAAAAGAAAAACAGGTTGCCGGGATTCGAACCCAGGTCAGCCGGAGGAAAGCTTAGCAACTTAACTCACACACATCCAACCACTCTGCCACTTGTGTTTTTTTATAATATATCGAAACAATTAATTCAAATAACAAAACTCGATATCAAAATCAGTCAACGACGCGCCCATTTCGCAGTCGCCGGAAATCCCGACGACTTCGCCAATTATTGTCGGTTTCTTATAACTTAGCGTGTGTATTAACACCTACATTGGTTATAACCGATGTCCAGTCCGCGACATCAGTCATAACCGCCGGAGAAAGATTGACCAACGAATCAAGACAGAAATCGGACCCAATTCATCGATATTCTTTCCTATAAATACACACCCTAGCCTCTGGTAATCTTTTCGCTCAAAATCACACCAATTCTCGAAGCAATTTCACTCGCCGGAACTTTTCTGCTATCACTGGACTTTCGCCGGAAAACCGAGACTCACATCAACACGGTAAACACCTCAACTCTTTTTGTTTCAATCCATTGTTAGACCATTACTAACATCAATCCATCACCCAGAATCAATCCCAGACGACGTTGCTGGATATTCTGTACTCGCCGGAAAATCGCTGGAATTTCCGAACTCACGCTGTTAATCGGTATGATCAACTAAACCTCCTGTTAATCATTCTTTAGTAACTCAATTTCACATCTAAGCAATCAAAACTGTTAATTGATCCGAACAGACGGGGTTCACAAAACAGAGCCGACGAATCCTTGCCGGAGTTCTGAGAAAGACACCTGTTCGGTACATTCTTTCCCCAAACCCTCTCCGTTCATTACCTTTCAATTGCTTATAATATTCGTTAATCGAATTTAAACAAGAAACAGTTGGTTAACCGTTGTCTGTGTTTTGAACGAAGAAGATGAGTTCGAACTAGTGTATAAGATTAATTAAAATCAGAATAATAAACGGGTTAGACACACAGTCCAGCGGTGGACTGTGTGCACACAATGAATACACGTCTCGAGTTCGATCCCTGACCCAACCTCACTCTCTTAAATAAAAATGCTCTTTTTAAAACCGAACCGGGTTTAACTCACAGTAAGATGTTAAGTATAATAAAACCAGAATATTAACCAGGTTAGACACACAGTCCAGCGGTGGTACTGTGTGCAAAACTAAACCGCAGGTCCCGGGTTCGAGACCTGTTGAGAGCTCGGTTCGATACAATTAAATCCTTTTTAAATAAATGATTTTCGGATTAAATTAAATAGTGTATAAATATAATTAAAAACAGAAATATTTCGGGTTAGACACGTAGCTCAGTTGGTAGAGCTGCGTGCACGCGTACGGGAGGTCACGGGTTCGAGTCTCACCCAGCGCATGCTTATACACGACCGAACCGGTCAACGGGCAACGGTCAACAGTCATGGTCAACGGTCAAAGTCAACATTTTTTTCTATATTTTTATTTATTTATTTAATTTAAAAATCAATTAAAAATACTTAAACATAATGTTTTTAAAGTTAGAAAATAGCCTTAAACTCACAAAAATATATCCAAAAATCCTATTAAAATTGTTAATAAAATCCACTTATTTACCGTACCTTTTCGTTATTAATTAGGTTAGTTATTCCTCGTCGATCAATCCTCTAAACTCGTGCGCATTCAACATCATCAACCGAACGCAACCCAATGTGAGTGAACCTCTACCAATTCCCCGTTTTAATCAATTTTGGGGTGTATCATGTGTCGCTATTTATTTATTTCAATTAAACACTTGTGCATCCATCATATTCATGATCAAATGTGTTGCCAATATATATCAATTGTTTGTGTGGTTAATGTTTAGATTAAAGTTATCATTTTCAGTACATACATTATCATAGGCCGCCGCTCCCCATTACCTATGAGCGTGAGCTGTTCCCCATTACCTATGAGCGTGAACGAGGCGTTGCCAACATAAGATCGGCTCCGTTTGATTGAGCCTTGATCTCACATACATCATCATAGGCCGTCCGTTCCCCATTACCTATGAGTGTGAACGAGACGTTGCCAACATATACATTGTCATTCATATCATATACTCATGCAAGGTGGTTTGTGATTGTGTGTTTACATACGTTTGTTCAAATATGATTATTGCACAATAATTTCCATATTAAATACAACAAGGAATCCATAACAAATGTTTTTAACAAGGTTCACTCGCCAACTTTTGTTGACCCAAAATTCCCCATTTTTACACATGATACAGGTGATCAAGTTGAAGCATGAAACATATAGGGCGGCCTAGAAGAATAAACCAGTTTAGATTTTGGATTGTTTAGTTAATTTTTCCTTTCCTTGTATTGTATGAATTTGACTTGAAACTTTGAGATGTAATTTGAATTTAATAAATATGAAACATATTAGTAAACATCATGAGCTTTGGTGATAACCCAATTATGCCCCGACGCTTATTCCGCTGCGGGTCGGGGTGTGACATTTATTATCTTTAGTAATAATTTGATTGTAACTGTTTACGGTTTTTGCACTCAACCTATTTTAACTTGTTATCAAACTCTAAATGCTTCCCTTACATTGCTGGCTATAAAACATGTTGATAATATAGAGAAACATACATACATATACCACAGCTTGAAAAACATTTTTACCCTTGTTTCATTTGCATAAATCTCCTTTATTAATCCTTTTCTGCCTCGTTGCAGAGTTTTCATCATGTTATCAAGATCAGTTTTGATACTCAAATGGGTGTTCTTACTGATAACCATACTAGCAAATGGTAACCCCCGAATTGCCTGTTAAATGTTCCAACAATTTTACAAACTGCACCATTACCAACTCCTATGGCGCATTCCCAGACCGTAGCACTTGTCATGCAGCCGAAGCTGCATACCCATCATTGTCTTAATAGTTGCAAACGCTACGAAAGAAAAAAAAAACATGAGAGTAGCTACACGTTACTCGCACAGTATACCAAAGTTGGTTTGTCCCGACGGTGAGGATGGGCTCATTATCAGTACGGAGAATCTAAACAGTATTATTAATATAGATAAAGAAAAAATGCTTGTTACCGTAGAGAGTGGTGTAACATTGATGCAACTCATCGATGAATCTGCAAAAGTGGGTTGGCGTTGCCTTACACTCCTTATTGGTTGGGCTTGACGATAGGTGGTCTTTTAGGCACAGGTGCACATGGTAGCACCCTTTGGGCCGACGGTAGTGCAATCCATGATCATGTGGTTCAAATGCGGATTGTCACACCAGGAAGCCAGGAAGATGGATATGCGACAGTGAGAACTCTAGAAGAAAATGGTGAGTTTGATGGTGAGATTTGGAGTACTTGGAGTCATTTCGCAGGTACATTATTAGCTGGTTTAGTCCCCTTTTTTTTAACCATGAGAACATGTTACCTGAAAACTAACGGGACCTGTTAGTATCATGCTAACCAACTAGATCAGGTAATTTTTTAGAGGAGAATCAGGTTCTTATAGGTTAACTTAATTAAGTACCAATTCCGTTATTGATGCAACTTTTTTTAGTAGTGACTAATGTAGGTTCCTTTTGTATACTTAAATACAATCGTTTTGAACTCATAACCTACAGGTGACTTTAAAGTTACAACCCATGTTCAAGAGATCTGTAACCTTCTTAACAAAAAATGATACGGACTTATCGGATCAAGTCTCCACTTTCGGGAGACAACATGAGTTTGCGGACATGATATGGTACCCTAGTCAAAAACGAGTTGTTTACCGAATTGATGATCGAATTTCGTCCACGGTCTTTGGAAATGGACTCTGGGATCACCCTGGTTTTCGAGCTACCCCTTCACTTGTACTCATTGCCTTATGATTGACAGGTGACTAACCAGAAACATTGATGTCAAACACATATGTTTTCCATGCAATATGTAAAAAGTTATATATACTCATATTTTTAATGATAATACCGTAGAGGAACTCCAAGAAGCTACTGGTGATGTTACTGGAAAGTGTATTGGTAGAAAGCTTTCTACAGACACTCTAATAAATACTGCATTTGGGCTGACCAATAATGGTAATATAATCTTTAAAACCCTGTCTTAAAATAACCATTTAGTGAGAATTAGCTATAGCTCATTTAACATTTGAGGGAAAGTGAAGATGTGGGTTTGAGGGATGTCTCAAGTTCAAATCTGATTCTAACCGAGTTTTATCTCGCACAGTGGCATTCGAGAGGTGGGTTTCCCCGGAACTGGTGATGGTGGCATTGGACAACCCAGTATTGTATGGGGTCGTCTTTTGCCATTGGGTTACTCTAGGTAACTGGGCTTTTATTTAGTTGACTATTAAAAAAATAAGCATATCAGAATATATATATTTATTAATGTTTTATCATTATTATCATTTTCCTTTCATTATTCTTTTTATTGTAATGTTTATATAATTTCAAAGAGAAAACTATTTAACAATACTGTTTTTCATCACGTAGGTCTTCTCTTCACGGGATACCCGGTGATTGGATACCAGAATCGACTTCAAGCATCAGGAGGCTGCCTTAAAGGCCTGATAGATGCTAAAATAACTTCGTGTCCTTGGGATCCTGGAGTCAATGGTTTATTCTTTCACCAAACCACAATTATTGTTACACTTTTTAAAGATAAATATTTCATCCAAGACATACAAAAGCTTGTAAGTATCGCACCACAATCGTTGTGCGGTTTAGATCTATACAATGGGATCCTTATGAGATATGTTACCGGCTCAAATGCATACATAGGCAAACAAGAAGACTCAATGGATTTCGACATCACATATTATAGAAGTAAAGATCCCAAAACTCCAAGACTCTTTGAAGATGTGTTAGAAGAGATTGAACAAATGGCGGTGTTTAAGTACGGTGGGTTACCACATTGGGGGAAGAATAGAAATGTGGCATTTGAAGAGGCAATCAAGAAGTACAAAAAAATGTTGGAGAGTTTTTGAAGGTTAAAGAAAATACGATCCATTAGGGTTATTCTCAAGTGAGTGGACCGATCAACTTTTAGGACTCAAAGGTGGTCTAACCATTGTGAAGGAGGGTTGTGCACTTGAAGGTTTGTGTGTGTACTCAGAGGACATTCATTGTGCACCCGGAAAAGGTTATTTGTGTAGGCCTGGAAAAGTCTATCAGGATGCAAGGGTATGTACCTTGGTTCAAGTGTCTTCGTCATCAAAAGCTGAACTTTAGGGTTTATATAAGTTAAGAGTTTGAATCTCTTTATAAAAAGGATTATCAAATCATATATACCCATATCTATGTTCTTTGTCTTGATAATGATGACCAATAATGATGTATTTTTATTTGTGAAATAAAGGAGTGGGCATAATTTATTTATATACTATAAATTTGTAACCTTTTTTTTTGTCTTTTTTGTGTTTTTGTATTGTTGTATATTTTTACCCCTGTAGAATCTGAGTTTGTTAAGCTTTTGAGTTATAGAAAAATAATTTGTAAATTGTAATTCAAATGATATAAAGGACCAAAAAAAACACTAAAGGACAAAAAACCCTACCTAGATGTTATGTAGACGGCACATTGTAACCACGGGGTGTCAGTCCAGTGGCCAGCCTCACCCATTCCAAACGGGAAGACGTGGGTTCGAGTCCAGCTCGGCCCGAATAATCCTGCTGGGTAGTAACCGCCAGGCAGCTATAGGGCTAAGCTAGCTTGGGGAGGGAGAACCCTCCCGCGGTCAGAGGTACCGTGCATTTACCTTTTTTTCCATAGACGGCACATTGTAACTTTATATAATATAATTAATTGAAAATACATTAAATATTAAATATAAGGTTGTATTTTTTATTTGTGAAATAAAGGAGTGGGTATAATTTATTTATATTTATATCCTATAAATTTGTAACTTTACTCACCATTGTAGGTTGTCAGTTGTGCTAAATTGGTTGTACCTATGTTGGGATTCTTATTTGGTGACACGTTTGCATTCAAATGTTTGTGGTGGCCTCTCATTTTGCAGAAGCGTTTGTTTCGGGGCTTTAAAACCCTTATACACATTCTCATCTTCAACCTTAATTTATTTCTCTCTTTAAATTCTCATTCTTTTCTTTCCCAGAAACTGTCCAACGTGGGTTGTTCCATGTGACGGGGGATCTATGGTATGTCAATGATATGTTTCAAAATTTGTGTTTGGCCATCTCTGAGCCTCCATAATTGCGATAGTATCTTTTTAATCTACGGTGCTCGCAATGATGTGTAGGGTTCCGCCGTGTTGGGTTTCTGGCCAGCGGCCCTAGAGATAAAATCGACGTCGGAAAACATCAGCTTCATCAAAGATTAACAAAATAGGGTATTGATGATTGTGGGTTAAACATAACTGAACCCTAATTGCTTATGCTTTAATTAGTTTGTTTCCTTTAATTTTTTTTCAGTACTTGGCAAGGTTTGCTGTGATTTTTTAATCAGATATGTTGTTTGATTAGTTTTTATGAAAAGCTGAAATGATGTTGATTTAAACCTCTACGGAGAGCTTTGAAAAACTAATTTATAACTATGCTAACAACGTAGAAGTAGCAGTTTTCAACAGTTTTGCGTGTTCTTATTATGTCCATGGTTTGTATTTTTTTTCTTTTTTCTTGTTCTATGCTCGATGTGGGTTTTTGAGTTTAAAGTGGAAAGTTTGTGTTTTTATTTGTTAAAACAAGTCAATGGTGAAGACTTTGAGGTGTTGATGAGTACTGCAAATTGGAATATCTAGGGTTTTTATTTGTACAAATGGAGCTAAATTACAGGTCTTTTGTTGAATTATTGGATATTCCATATGGGACTTGGTAATTTTGATTGTTTTTATTTGTGATTATGTGTTTGAAATCTTGAAATTTAGTCTGTTTGCTACATGAAATTTGGGTAAAACTTTTATCTATGGTTTATGATCTGGTTGTAGTTGAATTATTTGTTATTAACTGTACAATGGAGTTCATGTTTTAAATTATTAGTTGTACTTTTTTTATTTTTGAGAATTAGACTCAACCTTTTGGCATTGAAATTTTGCACATTTTACATTCTCGTCAGAATCATTTCATCTGGTTGCACCATGTGAAAATTTTGAACTTTTCATACCACAACATATAGCCAATATAAGAATATTGGATGTTACTGAAATGTTTTGAGTTTGACTCTAGAAAGTCAAGTTTTCTAAAGGATCACATATATACTTTGTAAGCAGCCCTCAAAGTTTGGTTGGTTGAGATCACGTCACACTAGATTGTTCTATTATACAGTTGCATATAATGCAAAACGGTTTTTTGGTGTGTATTCTTCGTATAATTCATTTGGTTATTATGGTATTTTAATAATTTGTAAGTTTCAGAAGTTATTTGGTTCCGGGATAAAGCAACTGATGAAACATGAAATTGAAAAGCAAGGTGCTACAAGCGGAGTTGCAGGTGTCCACTGACGCACTTAGCGAAGGTATATGTAGATACGCATTACATTAAAAAAAAATAGACTAGGGTTTTATGTATAATAAACTTTAAATATAGGTTGTAAATTTTGTACTATATATTATGCAATCAATGATTTGCTTCTTATTTAACTTAAAGTTTTGAATATTTACCATAGCGTGACGCTCTGTGCCATAACGCGAGAGGTTTAATATTAGTTGTATAGAAAAATGCAAAACTATATTAATCATGATGTCAGTTTAATATTAGTTAAGGAAGAGGGCTTTTAGTTTATATTTTTAGTTGTTTGTATACCTTTTTTAAAAAGTTATACAAATTTAAAGGGTCCCACTTTGTGTTTAGCTTAGGGTCTCTAAAAACATTGGAACGGCCCTGATGTGTATATTACGAAATGCTTACGAAAAATATGTGATTCCAGAATGTTTCTCAAAATAGGATGAACTTATCTCAGGATCCAGAATGTATTCTCAAATAATATGATACATTATAATTCAGATATACCATATATATATATATATATAGGGTTAGGATCATGTGAGAAGTACTAGGGTAATTGAGAAACTTGAGAAACATTCTGGACGACACATTTTCTCTAAGTTTTTCGTAATATACACATACGTATAGTTTACAATTGACTATATACACATGTGTATAATTCGATATACAAATATGTATATGTGAATTTTAAACTATACGTATGTGTATATTACGAAAAGCTTGGAAAATTGTGGTCCAGAATGCTTCTCAAGTTTCTCAAATAGGGTGGATTATTTTAGGAATCCCAACTATAATATAGTATATACAATAGCTTTTGGAAAATAGTTAGTTTAGAATTTTCACTATATACTTATGTATATAATTATAACATATGTATATAGTGCAATTGTAAACTATACTATGTGTATATTACGAAAAGCTTGGAGAAATGTGTGGTCCAGAATGCTTCTCAAAATAGGTGTAATTATTAGGATCAGGGAAATTGTAAATAATTACGTATTGTATTTATTTAACTAAACTTAGGGAATTTTAGTCCAGAATGCGTCCTTTAAGTTTCCAAATAGGCTGGTTTCTAGTATAATCTTTAAAAGTTGCAACCAGCCTTTGAGAAATTAAAATTTAACACGCTTTCAATTTTCTAATAACCAAGTTATTAAATTGTATATAATGGTTTATCATATGCAAGCCATGTGATTAAAACTACTTCTATTTATACTTAAAGGACGATTTGTGTCAAATGTTACTCAAGTTTTTCATACCTCTTGCATCTCTACTCTATTATTCTCCGTACTTTGCTAAATAGCCGAACTTCGCTAAAACCGTAAGGAAGTCAGAAAACTCTCGATTTCTAAATAACTGAATGTTCCATTAATACACAGAAATACTGATTTGGTGTAAACCATTATGGGAATATGAACATAAACTGCAAAATCCATTTTAATTTATTAATACTTAAACCCTTCCTACTAATGCTAGTATTATATGTATCAATGGTCGCTAAATGGAGTGTTACATGCTTTCGTTTAGTCAGAAAAATTGATTACTAGTTATTGAAAGTCTACAAAATGACCGGATCTCTATAAAAAACATCTCGAAGCTGAAAACAAGTGCATAAAAAAGTGTGTTGTTCTCTGAGTGTCAAACCTTGAAAGTTGACTTTGAAACAGGTGAAAGACCAAATAATAAGAATTGCGATCCCGTTCCATAAGTATGTTTATCTCATGTACAAAAGAGGCAAATTCATAATTGGTGTCCATTGACGGCAGAGGTATGAGGAAAAGGGTCTAATGAAAAAATTTCCAAAAAACATTTACCAAGAAGCAAAATTCAGTGAATTACCAAAACAAACCCTGAATTTTTTACTACAATTGTTGGTGGATGCGGAAAAAAGATAATTGTAGGAAAGAAAAATTAACCCACGAGATCCAAACCCGACTACGGAACACCGTTTCAGTATTGTGAAAGAATCTCAAACTTCGAAATCAAAGACTGAAAAGTTTGACAAAATCTCAAGCACGGAAAACATTAAACTTATCAAAGACAGTTCAGAAAGTTGACAAACTTACAGATTGACCGTCGATTGGCGGTGGTGCTTTTCCATACGCCTTTCACAAGTCTCCTTTCTCGCAAGGGAACAAAACAGGGTCACACAACCGTCCATGTATCTGATCAATACATTCGCGGTGATGTACAGTTTTGGCAGTGTGGTGAGTTAGTAGGAGCCCAGAAAGAATGTGATGATGCAGCGGAGTATACTGTTGGATTTTGGCAAGTTTTGTCGAAGTTGAACCTGGGCAGCAATGATTCACATATAGTGATGGTTTGATCTGAATGGGAAAAAATTAATATTGAGTCATGAATGTTTCTTCTTCTACCTAACTCCACACTTGGGCCCGATCACGATCCATCTTAAAAAGATGGTCTTACTTTCTACCACTCATTTTGACAAGCTAAAGAGAAAACGGGAATAAAGACAGAGGAGAAAGTAAAGAAAAATAAGTGAGTTGTACAGACAGGTCGTGAAAGAAAATTGATCTACACTGCTTCATCACTTCGAGAATTTATGGATATCCCACCAAGATCTCTATACAGGTTACCCTACGCATGGACTTTTAGGAACATCTCACATTAGCAAGTAGAAAGCGTGTGTTTTTACCTCTCTACAATGCATGTATGTGAAACAAAAATAACAAGGAATAACTAATCAGATGGTTTGATTAAAGGACTGAGGACTCATGCAACATAAAAATAAATGTTAAAGGCTTTTTTGGCAAAACATTTATAAACAATTCATACAGCTAAACCAACAATATTGGTGAAACATTATATACCGTTCATTTGACAACTTTATTTTAAGTCCTGTTTCACAAAAAATGATATATCCTTTTTTTCACAAAATTTTTCTTTCTGCTCGTTTTATCGATTGATTGCGCAAATAATCAGAATCTTCCAAACATCTGATCATCACAACTTTATTGAAACTGATTATCTTATTCTGATTTTTTGGTATCATAACATCGTTTTCAAAAACTAACATCCAAACACTCTTAAATAGATTATCTTATTCTGATTTTTGACACCTCCAATATACACATCTATACGAATAAGTAATGTATATGTAGCTTGTAGCTATAAGAAAAAAATGGTTTATATCCCAAATGAACGGCTTACCTCTCCACATCTGCAACCACCAAGCTCTTACTCTTCTCTCTCTCTCTCTCTCTCTCTCCCAAAAAAAGCTTATTTTATCCACAATTATATGCATAGAACAACAACAGGGCCTGGTTCACACGAGCCTCCAATCGCAACACCTTAAAAAAAATTCAATAGTGACTCCACGAATAATCAATACGAACTCAAAACCGGAATCAAAGCTCATTCCAGCCACCCACATCAACAGCAGTAATGATAATGCCACTGTAGCAAATATCAAAACTTCTAAAACTGGTTTCCCATATAAATAAGTTGCACATTCATCTACATTGTTGTTGTTAGTGCTATCCCATATTCATCACCAACCTACAATGTATTGTATAACCCAATAAAGATGTCATATGATATATCTTTGTGTGTCTAAAGCAGAATGATTATTTTCTCTCGGGCATCACAAAATATTTCATGTCTCCATAAAAAATAAGGGAATTAGCAGTTAAAAGTCATGAATGAAACCTCACATTCAGACGTTTTATAGGAAGTTAAACTATTACTAAATGCTGCTTAAAACTTAATCAGTTGATTTTCTGTATACACTATTTTAACCTCTGGGAAAACAGTGATACATAGGGAAAAATAATTGAAAGTAATTAATATTAAAAGATTCATTTACACTTTTGACGGTGATATTAAATAAAATCAAATTACAACAAATTGCAATTTAGGGTTTTTTTTATTTTAAACAAATTAGGATTCCTAAAACAAACAGTGACGATGGAACCCCAATCTAAAACAAAACAAACCCTAATGACCTAATCAATAAAATTGATGATTAATCTCTTTTCAATAATAACGAAATTAGAAGTTACCTATGCCTGGAGAGTGTGGTACAGAGGTCGGATCCGACAGACTCCTACGATGACTGTTTCTTCCTTCCTGATATCGGCTCCAACACCGACGATTCTTAGAGATGCAAATTCACTTCTTATATTCCGTCTCCGTTGGAAGCAAACCGCCTGCAACTGCAATCACACATGATATCAAGAGAGCATAAACCCAAATGTATATGGAATCGATTTGACACCGTAGGTTGAATAATCTGAATGAGGAAGACAATTTGGTCGCTTGAAAAGGACCATCCAAATTCTCCATTGAATATCTCCGTGACCATTACCATGGGTAAAATTCCTATACTGCCCTTCAGCGTCTTAAAAATATTGAGCAATTTCCGAGTGTACCCCTCTAAAATGGTTTGTTCTCTCTTGTACATGATGCTTCAAAATTGATACGTGCGGTGAAATTACAATCTTGTACATCTGAAATGCTTTTTATAGATGTAAAGATTTTATCATTATTATCACTTTAATTTATCATGATTCTTATTATTGTAATCTGAGATCTGGTTTTCAGTTATTCGTTACAAAGAAAAAACTATTTTACAATCAAGGGCAGACCCATGTTGATACATGGGTGGGCGGCGCACCCCGTGAAAATAAAAAATTAGTGTATTTTTTAAGCAAAAAAAACCCGATCACACCCTTTGAAAATATGGTTGAATCCCTCATCCGCACCCTCAAAAATTAATTCCTGGGTTCGCCACCGTTTACAATGTTGTTTTTCATCACGTGGGTATTCTCTTCACGGGATACCCGGTGATTGGATACCAAAATCGACTTCAAGCATCAGGACAGGAGGCAGCCTTAAAGACCTGATAGATGCTAAAATAACTTCGTGTCCTTGGGATCCTGGAGTCAATGGTTTATTCTTTCACCAAACCACAATTATTGTTACACTTTTTAAAGATAAATATTTCATCCAAGACATACAAAAGCTTGTAAGTATCGCACCACAATCGTTGTGCGGTTTAGATCTATACAATGGGATCCTTATGAGATATGTTACCGGCTCAAATGCATACATAGGCAAACAAGATGACTCACTAGATTTCGACATCACATATTATAGAAGTAAAGATCCCAAAACTCCAAGACTTTTTGAAGATGTGTTAGAAGAGACGGTTGATAACGTGGTCGGATCATGATTGGTCTTTGAAACGAGGGAACGGGTTGACCCAGATTTATAACACGTTTTAATCTTAACCTTAAGTAGGGAGAGGATAATCAGAAAACTACATATAAATGAGATCATTAAAAAACTAATTAAAAAAGCCTAAAAAACATACAATTTTTTTATAATTTTTTTTATATAGTAACAGAAAATATAACCATGTAACAAACTAATGTCATCACTAACGCGAGGGTGTGGTATACAGCCTAATCAACAAGAATATCTCCTATTAGCGTCTCATAGCCACGCCCTGGGCGTCAAAGGGGGGCGCCATTGAGAGGGCTTCATCCTAGTATCAAGTGCTAATGGCAATTACAGGTGGGACCCACTGTTTTCAGCCAATCAATTTTTTTCTCTTAAATTTGTTTTTTTTGTATTTTGTTTAATAGGGGTTTTAGACCATATCATGCAGGTTAATGATAAAGTCTCTTGTTTACGTGGTGCATATGTGGGTCTGACGTGGCACTATAAAACCCTTAGGGGCTAAACCACACCCCCAGGTTTAAGTATATACTCTAATATCAATAATTTGTAGGATTACACACATAACAATAAACATGTATACAATCATAATCAGGTAATCATTTGTCTTTCTTATTTATCAACAACCAATCATAAAATAATAAGCATCTATCCTTAATCCGAAATAAAGATATACATATAACTGTTACAAACAAAACATTAAAACAATTATCTGCGGTTTTTCAACCAAAGGGATACTCTCCATCACAATGTAGAAGTCATATTTTCCTATTAGTCATCGCAAAACTTCTTGAACGTGAATCCTACATGTCTCACTTCTTGTGCTCATGTAATGTAAGTGTTTGCACAAACATACATTTATATTTACTCAGATATAATCGTGACCAATGAATGTTGATTTATATCCATCCAAGATGTACTAGGAATAATTAAAAATACACAAGGCTTCATGAAACGCTTGCTATGGTGCAGGCCGGCCCGAAGGGTGTGCGGAATGGGCTACCGAACGGGAAAATGGTGTAGTTTTAGGTTAAAGAATGATTAACCAACAAACACAAGCAATAGAAATATAAATCTGACAGTTAAATATGTGAAACATTAAACAAGCATTTATGTAATCCTTTTCTAATCACCAAAATCCCTGTAAGTTATCTATAATATCAATTTGTTTTCCTGTGACCAACATTGTTAATGTAATTTACCTCACTTTTAATTCTTGACGAATTGTTAAAATAGTAATGGCGTGTGTATATGGTATATTATCAGGATGAATTATATATCGTGACAAAAGAAAGTAGTGTAATTATTAGTTAAAATCTTATATTTTGCATGATTTTTAATAATTTAAAAAACAATGGATTTAATAAATGATATACAAAGTTTATAATTTTGTAAAAATCTGATCACTTTTATTTTATTTTGGTACAACACTAACATAAAAAAAACGTAAAAAGGCAAATGTAAGAATGTTTATGAATATTACCGTTTTTAGCTTAATCCTACCTTTTATACAAATAATTCGATAAAATTTTACAAATAATCTAGTAAAAAAGTAATCAAAAGAAGAGTATAAAATCTGGTTGTCAAAAAAAAAAAAAAAACGCGTTGCTCTAACCTCTATGGCCAGAAAAAATTCCTCAAAAGGACAACTTGGCTAGTAGGCTTGGATGCATGCAGGCGGAGCAGGGTTTTTAGGGACGGGCGGTGTAAGGGGGAGAAGAAGACATTTTAGGGTTTCTAGGTAGGTAGGCGGTTCGTTGGGATCCCTAATTCATACCGTATCACGTCTGTCTTTTTTGACACGTAGCCTTATCCATATTTTATCATATTTACAAAGATTAATAACTTTTCTTTTCATTTTTTTCTGAATTTGTTGTTGAGTAGAAGTTCTTTCATCACCAATCCCTAGGAAAGAAAGGTTTCGAAAATCATTAGTATAAAAACACAAACAACTCTGGAAATCACAAACTTCAGAGAGATCTCAAAATAATTTAGAGATTTAGCCAACTATTTTACTATATAGCAATAACATAACAACGATAGTAAAGCAAAAACTACATCAAAAAGTAAAAGATTGATTACCATGACTGTTTTTTTAGGTCTTCAATCATGCTCTCCAACTCTTAGGTAGCAGCAATGGAACATCCTTTTAGCTCTGCAATGATACCCTCCAACCTTGCAATATTTTTATTTGGTCTCTTCCTTTTTTCTTTTCAGCATCTTCCTTGAGAGATGCTATTTTCTCCTTCTTCCTTTGGTTGAGTTTCAATCTCCAAAAATATCTTTTAAAGCATCAATCGTATCTTTAGTAGCTTTGTTTTCTTTTTCCATGGCGACCGAAAAGTCATTCACCCGATGTTTCATTTTTATATCTCAGAGAGTCTATGCAACCCTTTCTTTTTTGTAGCTCCAAACACAAGAGGAAATCATACACCGTATTTACGTTCTTCCGCTGGCGAAGGTTAGAAACGCGTTGGCTCCGAAGTGGAATTCGATGGTTCCAATTAAAGTGAATATCTTGGGTTGGAGGATTTTATTAAATCGGTTGCCAAATAAGGCAAGTAGAGTGGAAGGAGGGATTGATATTCCAAGTGTTGATTGATACACTTTACTAGATGAAGCATCCAAAGGTTGATTGATAGCGTGACTTTACCAGATGGGCAAAGGAAGTGGCAATCGTGTGGTTTAAACAAATGGAAAAAACTTTTTGTTCATGGCATCATTTTAGCGACTTGGTGGATTATCTGGAGCTTTCGTAATGATGTGGTGTTTAATAGTTAGGAAAACAAAAACGTATTTAACATTTTTGCCAATATTGTTAATTTCTCTTATTCATGGATAGTGAATAGAATTGGAAAGTTTAACGTCATTTTGATGGATTGGTTACAAAATCTGCTCCATTTCATCTAATATTTCGTTGATAGGGCTAGCATTTAGCTAGCTTGTATTATAAAATTTGATTGTTCAAAAAAGGTTTGTTGGCTCTGACCTCTCTAGCCGGATAAAAGTATTCGATAGGAGAACCTGGCCAGCAAGATTGTCTAAGTTGGACGTGGCGGAGCAGGGTTTATAAGAGGAGGGAGAAGAAGCCATTTTCAGATTAGGGTTTCTAGGGGTAGGTAGGCAGCAACTAGTTGGGGTCTGTGAGTTATATTGTATCGCTTTTGTCTTTTTTCACACGCAACCTTATCCGTATTTTGTCATCCATGTACCAATGGTTATAACTTTTCTTTTCATATTTCCTTAATTTTTTGTTGAGTAAATTAAGAGAATTGTCCTTTTTATAAGAAATTGCACTCTTTGTGATTTGTCTTCAAAAAGTTCAAGACTCTCCTTTATGATTAAATTTTGTACACTTTTTGTCTTTTATATTAACTACTGTTAATTTTCAATTAACTTTAAAATAAAATTATCATATTGCTCAAAGGATATAAACTGTGATTTATTTATAAAGGACATAATTTTTAAATTGTTCAAATCTTTTTCTTTATTTTACTTTTTTTTCTTTTCTGTCTTTTTAATCTATTGTTTTTATAATAATTATTTTATGGATTACCTAAAAATGTTTTCAATTAACTAACATACTTTTTTCAAAAATATATATGTTTAAATAAATTTGTTTTTTTCATTTGTTTGTTTGATAAATTATTTACTATTCTTATTTTACAATTATTGTAATTTTTTATACAATGTCTTTACATAAATTGTTAGTGCGATAAAGTTATTTTTATATCATTGTTACAATTATTATAATTTATTTACATTATCATGTGGATAAAAATAAGCACGTCTTTCACGTGTTACGACATGCGGGTTTAAACACAGATTAAAAAGCATGTCATAATATTTTATTTTGAGATGAGCGTCATACAGTCTAAAACACGTCCAAATTAACCAGTCGATTTAAAAATGACATTACAAAATTTTAAAATTTTAAAGAGCATCATATTTTAAATAACCAGGCCACATATGGAGGATCCGTAGGTACTACAACCAAAGACTTTTGAGTTTTTTGGTACATGTTACCAGAGGTGGTTTGGAACCGAAAAGATGATGTGTCTTCAATGGATCAGTATTTTATATTAAAAATATAGATTACTATTTTTTAAATAACATGTTTTAACAGCTATAAAATATTAATCTATCAATGATGCACGTCTTTTCAATTTCAAAACCACCTCTGGAAGATGTGTCACAAAACCCACGGTTGTTGGTACCTACGAACCCTCCATTTATTAAATAAAATATTGTGACATATCGTAACACACGATCGGCCGTGTTTATTTTTATCCACGTTCTGGTGTAAACTTTGTTTGAATAAATTATAATAATTGTAAAAGTGATAAAAATAACTTGATCACACCAAAGCTTATCTAAAAAGATTACATTTTAAAATAAGAAAAGTAAATAATTTATTCAAACAAATGAAAATAAATAAATGGGTAAATTACACGTTGGTCCTTTAGCTTAATACTCTTTTCCAGGTAGTGTCCTTTAGAACAAATATGATCAGTTTTGTACTTAATGATTAAAAATCTTGCATGTTACGTCCTACGGCCCTAACCTAGTTAGTTTTTCTTGTTAAATCAGATAATGCGGACCCCATGTAAGGGTATTTTAGCCTTTTCCTGTGCATAAATATTTTCTTTATAAATAAAAAGAATAAAACCCACCAACCCACAGCACCCCACACTACCTTTTCTCTCTAATCCCCCCTCGCACCTCTCTCTATATCTCTCGTTTGCGTTCTCTCTCACACACACACACCCATCTCTCTTTACCACCACCACCACCACGCCTTCCACCATTCCCAATACACTCTCGCCGACAACTATCCTCCCTATCAACGGATACCCCCAATCGGAATCAAAAAAAAGCTACGCGTGGTGGTTATGCACCGGCACCCCGCCCCACCCATTCTTATTCGTTTTTTTTTTTGTTTTCAATCGTTGTGGTTTCTAGTTTGATGTTTCAATAGAGTTAGGATTTCAGTGAAGTTGGGATTTTAGTCGAGTAGTTGCTGGGTAGATCTGGGTTTTGGTGAGGTGGTGGTGGTTTTAAATGGGTGGTTAGGTTTTGATTTCAAAGGGATGAGGTGGTGGCGGATGTGGTGGGGTTTGATTTTGAAAGGGTGAAGGAGGTGGTTGGAGGCGCCGGCGGTGGTGGCAGGTGGGAGGGTGGCGTGTGGTTGTGGTGGCAGGTGGGTGGCGGGTGGTTGAGGTGGTGGTGGGTTGATGGTGGGAGGTGGTGGGATCTTGGGTGAAGCTAAGTGAGTGTGTTGATGAGAGAGAGAGAGTGTGTGTGTTGTAGAGAGATATAATAATAATAATAATAATAATAATAAAAAAATATTTTTTATTTTTTAAGTATATTGAATAAATGAGTGAAAAAGTCTAAAATACCCTAGGGTGATCAAACTTTATCAAAACTATCAATTGGGTTAAGGCCAAAGGACGTATTTGTAAATTCTGAAACATTAAGTATAAAACTCGTTAGTTTTTATTTCAAAGGACAACGCCTGAAAAAAGAGTTTTAAGCTAAAAGACAAAACGAGTACTTTACCATAAATAAATCATACAAGAACATGTATTTTTGTAATATATATATATATATATATATATATATATGTTAATTAATTAGTTATGAATTTTTTAGGTAATCAATAAAACAATAATTCTAAAATAATAAATTAAAAAGAAAAAATGTAAAATAAAAAAAAGAAAAGAAAAAACTTTTGAGTAAAATAGAAATATCTCCTTTATAAATAAATTACATATTATGATCCTTGAAGCAAAATAATTTCACCCTCAAAAGTTAAAACCAATTTTGTATAAATCAAAGAAATTTATGTAATTTACCTTTAAATGAACATATTCTGTTATCACAAAGTTTAATTTACGAGGTAATGTCAACCCCGATTTTCACGTGTATCCTGGTGGGGAGTATCGTGACGTAAGATTGATATTATTATACCACACAACATTTGATGGCACAGGGAAGTCAAATGGAATAAAATACTATTACAAACGTATTGTTTCAATTTCAAATATAATACATACGTCCATAATAGATCCACAGGCGGATCGAAAGATAATCACTAAAGGAGATTTAATAGACTTTGGGCTTTCTAAGTAAGGAGTTGCAAATTCCTCTTAAGCTTTGCCGAGCACTTCCAGTCTATTTCGTTACCTTGCTACCTGGGCTTAGTCTTTTGAAAATACGTTAGTTTTCACTGGTAAATACAATTAACCGACACGTTTTAAAAATATTTCAAAATCATTTTCACGTACACATTGGTACATTTATTTTTCATAAATAACTTGGGACAAATTATATCTCATATTATAGTTTTACATGCTAATCATACATTTAGGGCCCGGAAACTATGTCGATATCATGATTAACCGACACACCACTTCCATATCTTTATTAGGTATACCCATATTGGGTTATAAAATATTTTAGCATCTGTCGGGTGTAGCCTACACTCCACGCTTAGGTCGTGGGCATTTGCAATTAAATGAGCTGAGAATATCCAGGACACGGCCGCATTAACCCCATTGTTTAATATTAAGCAATACGAATTAAAACGGATTATTTGAATTTCCCGACTCACTTGTCTTCGAATCCATATCCGACCATGGGGTAAATATTTACCGTATCCCAAGCCCGTATAGGGAAAATAGGTTAAGAGGTATTTACCTTGCTTAGCAATATTCTTCAAATAAGAAAATAAGATCAACAGTCGTATACAAAAAAACTAGCTCGGATGCAATCTACCGGAAGTCTCTAGTCTGGAGTGAATGGTATGATTAACCATTAGAATGTTAACGGGTCTTATTTAAGTCATTGACTTAGACCGGCTAACTTATATTATTGAAAACGGTACGATACGCTAGATTAAGCGGTGACCGGAATGAAATGTAACTTAAACCCAACAAGTACTAGGACTTGTATAATGTGGGTAAATAACATACATTCTGGAATTTGAGGATAAAATGATAAGGTTTGACCCGTTTCGGTAAACTTACGTAAAAAGCCTACATAAGCTTAACCGAACGCATAAATGCGATACCGGGCTAACCAGATAAGTCATGGACAAGTTCTACATTCCAATATACTTTAAATAAGTTTTGATATCAGTAGGATACCAACTTATATGCCCGATAAGATTTTAAAATGGGACTATGCCTTTTAAGGGCGTTTCGGTCATTCATATGATGTATAAAAGGAACTTATGTAAATTTGATGTTATGACCATAAACATTCTGGAAAAATAATTAATTTGTGATATGATATCGGTAGGTTTCATGTTTGATTTGAAAATAATGTTTAAAAATCGATTTAGGTGCCATAAGAGTATTTTGGTCCTTTTAAAGACATAGTTTACGATCTTTATCAAAACCAGTTTATGATCAGTATTATAACATCATGATATGCTAATTATGATCACATATCAGTATATATATATTATTCAGAAGTTATTTATTGATTAAAAGCCTTGTTTTTATTAAAAAGGGCAAATGGTCAAAGTGGCATAATGTAGAACTAATGCATAAAACTCAGATTCTGATTATGATCTTGTAGTATAACCTTAGGGGGTTATACTACATTATAATAAGATCATAATACAACTTAAACGCAGTAGCTAAAGTTGCTAATTCGTTCATAATCGAGAGTCAAAGCAGAAGTCAAACTTCGCGACTTTCGGTTGCGAACCGACACTTAGACTGAGATTGACGGGCTGAACATGTTTATACATGTTCTATTATTTATTACCAAGTTATTTTAAGTGTCAAAACATTTTTATAACTTGTATAAACTCAGATTATGAATTTTACATAATCTGACGCGTTTGACTTTTTAATAATTTAACTTTGACCCGTCAATAGGTCTAGCAAACGTGATCTTTAGGAGGTGCCCTTTTAAGGGATAAACACCTACCTAGTTAGATCACTAAGCCACGTCGATTCGAACATGGCTGGACCATAATGGTCTTAACCGAAAGTTAAAGCGTTATTACGATAACGCTTGACTCTTGGCTTTAAAGCCTAATAAAAAGAACTAAGCAGGGATGGAACACTTACATGTGGTCCAATGAAGCTTAGAAACTCAGTTGAGATACTCCTTGAATCAGGAACTTCCACCTTGAGTGATAGATGAGAAGAAAAAGAATTGAGCAAGGAATTTGGCTTGAAGGCATGGCTATTTATAGTTGGAGATGATGCATAAGATCATTCCAAATGTCAAGACATGTTCTAGGATCTCCCCCAGGTGTTCTTGGACGTGGCAAAGGCAGTACAAGAGTGGCAATTCGCGTGAATGGTAGCAGCATAGGAAGCTGCCAAAGAATCTGCCTCTGGCAGTCGCTTACGGACCGTAAGGGATAAGGCTTACGATCCGTAAGCCCTAAGCGCGCCCATAGATTTAAAATGGTTACGGACCGTAAGGAATAATCCTTGCAGTCCGTAACCGCCTTCAGCCAATATATTTTCCTTCCTTGCGGTCCGTAAAGCATTAGCCTTGCGGTGCGGACCGGTCACTCAGAGGCCAAAAACTTGGCATGTTGACACCTTTGCCCCTCGGACTTTATTCATCGTCGTTCAGCGGTTTATAAAATTAACATAACGAGCGTACTAGTCCTTTATACATTGGGCGTCATTTAGAGGTCTTCCACGAGGCATAATGACAGATTAATATTCGTAAGATAAAATTTAAATTATCGTTCATCGGTCACAATGACATGACGACAAACTTGTTCCCTCTCGTCCCACACGTGGCATACGAGGATCAACGGGACTCGTGTTATTATATTATTGGTCAATATTTTCGAGGTGTCACATCCTCACCCCCTTAAAAGAAATCTCGACCTCGAGATTTTATTCAAAAAGATGGGGGTGCTTTTGTCGCATATTGGACTCGACCTCCCATGTATACTCGGGTCCTTACAGGCATCCCATTTGACCTTAACAATTGGTATCTTTTTCTTGCAGAGCTTCTTAACCTGTCGATCCTCGATTTAAATTGGTTTCTCAATGAACCTCAGGTTTTCATCGATTTGCACATCATGATGTGGTATAGCTAGCGATTCATCAGCTACATTTCTTCAGATTACTGATGTGGAGTACATCATGAATTCCACTGAGCTCCTCGGGTAACGGAGCTTGTAATCTACTGACCCGACAAATTCGATTATCTCGAATGGTCCAATATACCTTAGGCTCAACTTGCCCTTCTTTCCGAAGCGCATCACACCTAGAGGTGTACAAAAAAACTGATTACGCAACTGAACTACCCATTCACTTGTGCCGCAACTTTAAACCCCTTGCTTTAATATTTTTGGAACCGGGTCTTTGATTTTAAAAATTACAAACGAGTTGGATTTAAACACCGATGACGAACCAAACTTTGGCGAAGCCACAAAAATTCGTTTTAACGAACAACTTTAAAAAATGTTTGATGTTTATGTAACAAAATATGGTCAAACTCGTCACACATTCACGATTCAATGAGAAATGCCGCTTTCGGCGAAGGTTCGTCAAGTATCGAGGATGAAGATTTGTATGTTTATAACAATTTGTTAGATGAGTCGAGTCAACTGCAACGTGGTAACGACTAGTGGTAGCGAACTCGGTCGGTATGGTGGGTCGCACTTTCTACAAACAATGACTTCACAAGAATTTAAAATTTTTGATTTGTTGGGTTGGTGGAAAGGAAAGGAAGATCAATTTCCGATCCTAGCCACAATGGCCCGAGATTTACTAACGGTCCAAGCTTCAACCGTAGCTTCGGAAAGTGCTTTTTCTATAAGTGGTAGGGTGATTTCTATACGGAGGACAAAGCTAACACCAAAGGCGGTTGAGATGTCGATTTGCTTGAAAGATTACTTGGATGCGGCGAAAAGATGTCAACACATACGCTCACTCGAGGGAGAATTAGATTACGAAGGCGAAGTGTACGAGGACAAGGTTGTAGCCGAACTAACAACCCAATGATCGAGGAAGAAGCCGAACTAGATGAATTCCTACGCAATAGTTTGAGTTCGGGTTCGGGCGAAGAAGATTAAACGAGGCTCATCAAGCTTGATACATTAATTAGTCCAACTAAAAAAAAATATTAGTGGACGTTCTTGCGGATTAATATTTTAACTTTATGTGTTTCGTTTGTAACGAACAACTTCGTATTTTCATTGTTATGTAAGCGTTTGTTCCAAAACTTAATCGTATTATTATATTTTAACCTTTATATATTGTAATTCTTATGATTTTAAACAAAAAAACAACATTTTGGCCTTAAAAAGGAGGGTAAACAGCAAAAACAATTTTAAACATTCTGCACAAGTTTCTGCAGAACCGGTTATTTTACTGGTTTTTTCCGACCGGTTAATAAACCGGTTTTTAAAACTGGTTATACAATCATTAAAAAAACCGGTTATTACAGAAACCGATTACTAACCGGTTGTAACCGGTTATAACCAGTTACAGTTTTCAAGTACAAAAACCGGTTTTTAACCAGAACCGGTTATTGAACAACCGGTTTTCAGAAGAAAAAAAAACCGGTTCGGTTTTTAACCGAAACCGGTTTTCCAAAAAACCCGTTTTGTACACCTCTAATCACACCTTTCCAGTGTGATACCTTCAACATTACTGTTGGTGCATATGTCTGTTGCCTACGTCATTATGTATTAAGTCTGAGTGAATAGGGCTTAGTCTGTTAGAAACGAGGCGTATTTAAGATAGATTTAGGCCAAGTTCGCTTGAGATGGAGTGTATGAAGTCAAGTTCGGCCGAACTTGACTAGGTCAAGTTCGCCCGAACTTCATCCCCTAACCAGCGAACTTCCACAACTATAAATAGGTACCTTGGTTATTTCATTTGTAACGTGGAGAGATTTTGGCATAGAGACGGCGAAGCTCTGTCGGATCCGGTTCTCGAATGTATTGAACTTTAGATCAATGAAAACAACATTTAAATGAGTAATTCTTGTTATTTGGTTAACTTGTCATTAGTTTCCGCCTAATTGGACAATAGATAACAAATTTAGGTTCCCGAGCTAATCGTGGACGTTCCTACAAGTGGTATCAGAGCTTGGATACCTAAATTTGCTGGAATCAAGACAAGAGATTTCTCTTATTCATCTCCATTCTATCATTTTCTTAACATTTTCACATATTTGATGATTTCATGGATAAAATCAGCTAAAAATTGAATATGTCATGTAAAATACATCATAGATAAACCCCTGAGAGTTTGGACATCAGATTCAATCGAATTGATATAAAAAAGTTGGAAAACCATGTTTTGGAAACAAGTTTCAGCCGAACTTAACATCAAGTTCGACCGAACTTGAGTAAAATTTCACTGATTTTAATCAAGTTCGACCGAACTTGATAGATTTTTCAAGAGTTTTGTGATAAGTTCGCTCGAACTTGAAGGAAATTCCAATATTTTGATCAAGTTCGACTGAAATTGATCAAATTTCATTGAATTTTTGCCACAAGTTCGCTCGAACTTGAGAATCTTCTTGATAGATCACATAAGTTCGACCGAACTTACTTGTTTTCTCTTGAAACCTTCACAAGTTCGTTGTAAACAATCTAGGATTGAAAATCTTCAGCTAAGTTCGACCGAACTTAACTATTTGTGATAAAAATTGAAAAGTTGTAATCTAAGCTCGACCGAACTTATTAAAAAAAAACTGAAAAAAAAACTGATTTTCACACAAGATCGACCGAACTTGTCTCATACTAATCAAGTTTCAAGTGTTTTTGATCGTATTCTCAGATAAGTCTTCAGATTGTCAAAATGGAAAATTTTCACAACGTGTTTATTTCACAAATGGCTTCTTCATCAAATGCTAATACTCTTGCGGCAAACCAGATGAATATCGACAACGAAATGGGTACTACGTCGAAACCGCCAAAGCTAATGAGTATGGATGAGTTTGAAGGGTGGAAGGAAAAGTTTGTGAATTGAATACAAGCGAATCAATTCAACAGCTGGGTTGCAGTTGAGGATGGTTACAAATGGCCAAAGGATGAGCGTGATCAAGATCTTCTGTTGAACAAGTTCTCATCGACTGACAAAGAAAATTATGTCGCCGAGAAGAAAATGATTAGCTTGATACAAAAATCAGTAAAAGAAGATATCTTGATTCTTTTGCAAGAATATGAAACGTCACAAGAATTATGGCACGCTCTTTGCGACAAATTCAAAAGAAGTGATGAAATGATTAAAAGCAAAAAGGCCTTGATCAAGAAAGAGTTCGAGATCTTCACGATGATTAAAGGTGAAACAATGAAGCAGATGATCGATAGATACTGTCACCTCATTGTCCAGATGCGGAGACATGATATCAAAAGATCTAATGAAGATCAAATCGAGAAGTTGGCTGATGCACTTCTAGAAGGAGAATGGACAACATATCTTATGGTTCTGAAGAATAATCCATCTTGGAGACATTTCAAGTTGTCATCTTTCGTCGACAAATTGGAAGGTCACGAAATGGAATTGATGAAGATTGCAGAATCAAAGAATGCTAATGTTGTTCAAGATGTCGGTGTTTATTACAAAGGAGGTGTTCAAGATACTCCGATTCAAAGTCTAAAAATTCAAACCACATTTAGTGCAAATACAAATTCTTCTCCAAATCAAAGTTCTCCATATGCTGGATATACTAGTGCTAGTTCAAGCTCGTCATTCCAAAATCAAACAAGCCAAGCCAGTTCTGATTCAAATGTTTTCCAGTGCAACATAGCAGTTGATTTGAAGAATGTATTTCCAGAAAAGGTGGCTAAACAGCACATAGCACTTCTCGCTACTGTTCTCGAATCCTATGAAAGCCTTCTTGCTGGAAAGATCGGTAATCCGGAAATGACTGCCGAGGATTACGATCAGGTGGACGAAGAAGAATTGGAACTGATGGATATAAAGTGGAGTCTGGCATCTATCATCAGAAGAGTTACCAAGTTTGTGGCACTCACTAGAAGGGATATTGGCAATTCAAGCAATAAGCTTGGATTCGACAAGTCAAAAGTCACATGCTTCATGTGTCGACAGAAGGGACACTTCAAACGAGAATGCAACAATCAAGAAGCAAGTGGAAATCAAAATCCTTTCGGCAACAACAATGAGTACTACAAAAAAAGCTCTTCAATATAAGCCGTATCCAAAGAGAACACAAGTCGAAGTTGAAGATAAATCTGCAAAGAAAACTGAACAAGCTCTTGTTGTTACTCATGAAGAAGATGGTTTTGACTGGAACCGATACATCGGAAAGAAGACTGGTGTTACTATAATAGCAGAGTTAGTGGATGAATCTGATATATCATATGTTGATGCTGCTTTGGAAAATGCCATTCTAGAAGGATATAGGCAGAGAGCTGAGGAAGAAGAGTTAGCTTACTTTGAGATGCAAAGGCAAGAAGCATTGAAATTAGAAAGCTAAGGTAAGTGTGTCTTAAAAGGAAGTTGTGAAAGTTGTGGAGGTTGAAAAACCTTGCACAAAGTGCGCAAGTCCTTCTGAACCATGTCTTGAAAAGGTCAAAGTCATAAGAGAATTAACTATACACAACGAAAACTTTCGTTACGATTACAGAACCATGAAATAAGCTTATGACAAAATATCAAGCAAATATAAAAATGTCGAAAAAGCTAATCGTGAACTCAGTGCTAATGTAAAGATCTTAAATGCCACAGTAATTGAAAAACAAAAAGCAATTAACATGTACATTAATACTATTGCTGAAACAAAGAGTGAGCTTCATGACATTAAGATAGAAACAGAAAGGGTAAGACAATTGCTGAAAAGTTACACCACAAACGCCTATGTCATTGATCACATTTTACCTACGATTAAGTCGGAGGAAAATGCTGATAAATCAAAGCGTAAAGAATACGAAAGTGTTCCTCCACCACTTCTTGCAAATTACTCATGCAAGAAAGATGATGAGATTGAAAAGACATTTAATCTTTTACTCTTATCAGAAATGAAAGATAAATTGCCTGAGAACATTGACGTAGACTTTACGAAATCAAATGATGACAATGAAGTGGTTGTAAAAAATGTGGTTAAAAATGTGTTAGGAAATGATTCTGATGAAGACAGCTCTGAAAGCGCCAAATCAAGTTCGAATAACTCGGAATCACAATTTGAAGATGACGATACATCATCTGTACATGATCTAAGTGATGATCCTAATGTTGTAATGTACAAGATTAAGGAATCTGATAGATTATACTTCGATAATAGTTTTCCGATTCGGAACGTGAAAGAGGACCAACTTGATAAATTTTTCAAACTTGTAGAAGTTTCATCAGATGATCTTGAGAAAAACGAGAAAAGATTTTACTCAAAACCCAAAAGGAATGCTAACAATTATCGAAAGTTTGGTGGTGATTTTCCTGAGAACATGACAGTAGGATTGGGTTTGGAGGAAAATGAAGAAGAGCGAAGAAGGAACCAGAAGTCGCCATTCCATGTATACAACGGTAAACACATGAAGTTTGTGTATGGGACAAATACAGTTCAAGAAGAAGGTATGATCGGTAAGAAATCGAATGATGAATTCAAAAAGGAGAAAGAACTTCGGGACAAGGCTAAGAACAAGTCCAAAAGTGGAGTGAAACCCACTAGTGGAAATGTTTCTGATAATCGGACTTGCTTTAAATGCAATATTGTTGGTCATATTGCTCGCAAGTATCTGAATCTAAAGCGTGTGTTTCCACGAAGAAAAACCGAATCAAAAGATGAAAAGCAAAACAACCAGAGATTGTGAAACCTGTCACAGAATCAAATAGAAACTATGAATATAAAGACGAAGTGAAACCTAAAATGAGTTCAAGGTTTGAAAATTCAATTTTTGAAAAAGGAGAAACTTCAAAATTATATGAAAACAAAGATTCTAGATTCTATATCAAGAAAGCGAGAAGCAAGCTACAATCTTGGGTTGCTAAGAAAAGGCTTTTATCATCTGAAAAACCAAAGTCTATTGCTGACAAAACTAAAAATGTCAAAACAAACGAGTCAGTAATTAAACAGACAAAGAAAGAAAAGGACAAAACGTTTTCAGAATCGACATCGGACGAAATGTTTGATGATGATTTTGAATATGATGATGAATTTGAAGATGTTTATCATGTTTATCATGTCAAACCCAAAACCAAAAAGGTTTGGGTTTCCTTATTCAAATAGTTGCTTTGTGTGCAGGAGTTTCAAAAGATCCGCGTTGTCAAAGTTAACTATGGATAACGGAGCTTCATGTTACTTAACTTATTCAGAAAGTCAAATTCTTAATCATTTTGAGAAAAGCAGAAGTTGAAAAGGAAAAATTGTCAAAATCAAGTTGTGCAAATCCACACCGTTGAACGAAACACTGATTTTATAACTATTTGATTCTTTCATATAAATGAGGATAATGGTTTGTTTGATAAACAGGTGCAGATGCAGATGTTGGGAAAAAGGATTAGACGACGGGTTCTCGGGATCCACATTGGTTTGTTATTCTTTTTAAAAAATAGTATTTCTTAAAACCTAAAATCCAAAAATATGATTTTGATTTTAGGGGGAGTAAGAAATTTTTAGAAAAAATCAAAAACATATGAAAAATTGAAAATTCAAAAACATTGGAAAAATTCAAAATGTACAAAAACATTGAAAAAGTCAAAAAGAATTTGGTTGTTAAAAAGGAAATGATAGTACATCAGTGGACTATCACAGTATGCTAAAGAATTGTAAAGTTTAAATGTGATAAACAAGTCTTACTGTAGATGTGTTGATAGACTTTACATGTTCAGTAAATTGTTTACGGGATATAAACTAAATTTTACAGCTACTTAAACTTGTGGATTAACACATCTTGGATATATGGACTTAGTACTCCGAAATTTCGATTGAAGGGTTGCCTGATTCTGAGATACGAGGTCTTTATAGATAATTGATATCTGGGGTATTACACAAGTTCTTCTGATTTTGCGGAAGCAATAGCCTAGAACTTCTATAATGCTTTTGCTATAAACCCAAATTAGCATGCAAAATTTGAAAAGAATCGAAAGATCTAATCATTTGCAATGCTTAAAAGATTCCTTAAGTGGAACACACCTTAAAGTAGAGCCTTCATCTCTTTGTCTGTACGGTAGTACTAACCTGAGCTCTCAAGATCTCGCATAACCCAAAGACAGATATCAATTACGCTATATTCACCTGTAAAATGAAATCTAGGGAATCTGGATTCGGGAGTATATTCAAGAAGTGGGAACCATAGTTAACTCAAGTTTAATAAATCATACCTAACATATCTTAGAACAGTTGAGAAACGTGATGAAGTTTAAGTGGACAAATATATCGACAATCTAGGTAAACAAGTTTAAAACTTAAAGTTTCAAAAGGTCAACGGTACTGGTGATATGTCTCAATCAACGGATATGATCCTTAGACATGAGTTCACAAAAATGTCTGTAAATATGTTTGTATATAGTTTACTTTCTTTAAATTGATTTACAGATAAAAATTAAAATATTTTCAGTGTGTTTTAGCATAAACTTTCTAAAAAATCAAAAAGATTTTGTTTCTTCATTAGTTTCAACGAGCCAATGATGTAGAACGGTTCTTCAAAGTCTGGTAAGGTGCTCTAAGGGTGAAAATCTTGATGACATCTGTGAAACACCAAAATGATCAAAAGTGTTAAAAAGTTCATTAAATTGAAACTTTAAAAATTGAAGAAAACATTAGCTCAATCACAACGGTTTCAAACCAAGATCATTAATTTGAACTTTGATTAATGAAATTGGTTAAACAAGGTCATTAACTTGGACTTGGTCAACCAAGTGGATTTCATAATTTGAAAATTTTTAGAGGACAAAGACTTAGATTTTAAAAATGTTCAAGGTTCATTAAATTGAACTTGAATATCTAAAAGTTTTTGAAAAGATTGAAGTGAAGATTAAAATTTGAAATGTTGATGGTACAAAATTTCAAAGTTTTGAATCTGAAATGTTTATTTAAATGTCTTAGAACTTTGAAACAGAAAGTAAAGTTTTAGGGAGAGCTGGATAAAACACTGTCCAAAGATTTCAGAAAGCTCAAAGCTAAGGGGAGTTTGAAGTCTAAGGATAAAAGCAAAGGGGAGTCTGAAGACTAAAGCTAAAAGCTAGGGGGAGCATGTTGATTAAAAGTTTTATCATGTCAAATCTCAAGAAAGAGAAAGAGGATATCAAGATGTTAAAGTTATTCAAGAACTAAAGAACGGAAGACTCAGAAGATTTTAAAAGTCAATGACTACGGCAACATCCAAGGGGGAGTCTGTTGGTGCATATGTCTGTTGCCTACGTCATTCTGTTGGTGCATATGTCTGTTGCCTACGTCATTATGTATTGAGTCTGAGTGAATATGGTTTATCTGTTAGAAACAAGGCGTATTTAAGATAGATTTAGGCCAAGTTCGCTTGAGATGGAGTGTATGAAGTCAAGTTGAGTGTATGAAGTCAAGTTCGGCTGAACTTGACTAGGTCAAGTTCGCCCGAACTTCATCCCCTAACCAGCAAACTTCCACAACTATAAATAGGTACCTAGTTATTTCATTTGTAACGTGGAGAGATTTTGGCCCAGATACGGCGAAGCTCTGTCGGATCCGGTTCTCGAATGTATTGAACTTTAGATCAATGAAAACAACATTTAAATGAGTAATTCTTGTTATTTGGTTAACTTGTCATTAGTTTCCACCTAATTGGACAATAGATAACAAATTTAGGTTCCCGTGCTAATCGTGGACGTTCCTACAATTACCTTGTCCCCTACTTGGAACTGAAGAGGTTTACGCCTTATCAGAGTAGCTCTTTTGTCTATCACGTGCAGCTTTGAGACGATCACGGATTTGCACAATCTTATCCATGGTCTCGAGGACTATTTCTGGTCCAGACAGTTGGGTATCCCCAACTTCTGCCCAACATACAGGCGTTCTGCACTTTCTCCCATACAAGGCTTCAAAAGAAGCGGCCTTGATGCTCCTATGATAACTATTATTGTAGGAGAATTCGATTAGGGGTAACTGGTCATCCCAACTTCCACCTAAATCGATTACACATGCACGAAGCATGTCTTCCAATGTTTGAATGGTACGCTCACTCTGTCCATCTGTCTGCGGATGGTAAGCCGTACTAAAATTTAATCTCGTCCACAATGATTGGGAAACTTTTCCAAAAGTGAGATGTATATCTTGTATCTCTATCGGATACAATGGATATTGGCACACCGTGTAATGATACAATCTCGTCCACATACAACTTAGCCAGCTTGTCGGAGCTATAGGTCTCCTTAATTGGCAAAAAGTGAGCTGACTTGGTTAATCTATCCACAATGACCCAAATCGTGTCATTGCCATGTTTGGTCTTGGGTAACGTGGTAATCAAATCCATGGTTACCATTTCCCATTTCCATACTGGAATTTCAAGTTGTTGTAGAAGTCCCGACGGTTTCTGATGTTCAGCTTTAATCTAAGAACACATCAAGCACTTTGCTACATAGGTGGCTATGGATTTCTTCATACCGATCCACCAATAACTTAATTTCAAATCTTGATACATTTTGTCACCTCTTGGGTGAACTGAATATTTAGAATTGTGCGCTTCCTGGAGGATTAGATCCCTAAGTCCTCCATAGATCGGAACCCAGATCCGACCATTAAATCTAAGGATTCCATTCTTTCCAGGTGTTATCTGCTCAACGGTTCTACCTAATATTTCATTCGGAATGTTAGTTTCCATCATGGCTTGTTTATGTGCATCGAGTAGTCTCTCTTTTAAACTACTTCTAAGTTCGATGCTTTTGGCGTTAATCCTCAAAGGCTTACCCCTTTCTTTGCGACTAAGCATATCAGCGACTACATTCGCTTTGCCGGGATGATAGCGGATTTCACAATCATAATCATTTAAAGTTTCCATCCAACGGCGCTGCCTCATATTTAAATCTTTCTGATTAAACAGGTGTTGAAGGCTTTTGTGATCAGTGTATATCACACACTTTGTTCCATAGAGATAATGTCACTAAAGCTTAAGTGCAAATACTACGGCACCCAGTTCTAGATCATGGGTGGTGTAATTCCTTTCATGCACTTTTAATTGACTTGATCCACAGGCAATGACCTTGCCTTTTTGCATAAGCACACATCCCATACCCGTGTGCGACGCATCACAATAAACAACAAAATCTTCTACACCCTCAGGTAATGTGAGCACTGGCGCATTGCTTAATTTGTGCTTCAGAATCTCAAATGATTCTTGTTTTTTCGGACCCCAGTCAAATTTAACATTCTTGCGGGTCAAAGCAGTCAAAGGAGTGGCTATACGAAAGAATTTCTTAATAAATCTTCTATAATAACCAGCCAATCCCAAGAAACTGCGAATTTCTGTTGGTGTCTTGGTGTTTCCCAATTCATAATAGCTTCAATCTTTGTGGGATCCACTTGGATACCACGCTCGCTAACCACATGTCCAAGAAATTGGACTTCGCGAAGCCAAAATTTGCATTTAGAAAATTTCGCATAAAGCTTTTCTTGCTGCAGTAATCCAAGAATACTCCTTAAATGTTTCTCGTGGTCGGAATGACTTGAAGAATAGATAAGTATGTCGTCTATAAAGACAATGACAAACTTATCTAAATATGGCTTGCAAACCCTGTTCATGAGATCCATGAAGGCTGCTGGTGCATTAGTGAGCCCGAAAGGCATCACTAAGAATTCGTAGTGACCATATCTTGTTCTGAAAGCAGTCTTTGGAACGTCTTCACTCCTGACTTTCAGTTGATGATATCCTGATCTTAAATCAATCTTGGAAAAATAACCAGCCCCTTGAAGTTAATCAAACAAGTCATTTATCTTGGGCAATGGATAACGATTCTTGATCGTTACCTTGTTCAATTCACGGTAGTCAATACACATCCGCATTGAACCGTCTTTCTTCTTGCTAAATAAGATAGGATCTCCCCACGGTGATGAACTAGGCTGTATAAATCCTTTCTCTAGAAGTTCATCCAGTTGTGTTCGTAATTATTTCATTTCAGTGGGTGCTAAACGGTACGGGGCTCTCGCTATAGGAGCTGCTCCAGGTAGGATGTCAATTCTAAATTCCACTTGCCTATCGGGGGTAATCCGGGTAGATCTTCAAGGAATACATCAGGATATTCAAAGACGACAGGAATGTCTTCCATCTTCGGTTTAGGCTCGTCAATTGTCACTTGTGCCATGTACATGACACAACCTTTCTTCAAACATCGTGATGCTTTAAGCAATGACGCTTTCTCGGGTAGCCCATAATTATGGTCTCCCGAGATAGTGAGCATCTCACCAGATGGTGTTTTGATTTCAGTAAGTTGAAATGATCATACCGGTTTACAGCAGGTTTCTGAAATTTCAGAAGTTTTCCGGCGAAAACAGATAATCCGGCAACGTCGTCTGGAAAAGATTCTGGGTGAGGGATTGATATTAGAATTTGTCCAATAATGGAATGAAACAGAAAAATCGAAGTAATTACCATGTAGATGAAAGTCTCGGTTTTCCGTCGACTTGCAGAGATTTTCCGGCGAGTGATATTTCTTGCGACAAAGATTCTGCAGAGGTTTAAGGTGAGTGGGGGTGATGTCAGTATGAGCTCCAAGATCTTATGTTTGGGTAAACAGACGAAATGGAATGAACTCGGTTTTTCGGCGAAAATTTCTGGTTAATTTTCAGAGAATTCCGGCGACTTCCGGCGAAGCTTTTCTGAGCGAAATGAAGAGTATAATTTTGATAAAGTCGCGCTCAACTGATGAATGATGTATAATTCAGATTGATTTACATTTTCGGTTTCAAATTCCAAAATCTTTCGGTTATGGTTTAGTGATTTGAATGAGGGACATTAACGTTTTTCAGTTATAACCGACGCTAGTTTAATTGTATCCGTTATGCCAAAATATAACGTCAATGATTGACGATTTCGTCGGGATTTCCGGCGAGAGTGACTGGGTTTGATTTCCAACTTTATTTTATGTATTATTTGTTTCAAATAATCAACAAGAAACACAAGTGGCGGAGCGGTTGAAGGGATGTGTGTTAAGGCTTTGCTGGCTCTCGGCTGACCCGGGTTCGAAACCCGGCAGCAGTATTTTATTTTTATTTCATTATTTTTAACAGATTTTCAATTATAAATTTTATATTCTAATGTACTTATTAATTATGTATCGTTTAAAATTAATTTGGGCATTAAATACGCAACGAAATTTTTAACTGGTTGTTCGGTTAATAAACGAAGCGGGTTTGGTAAATCCGGTTTTTGGCGGATGTTACAGTATCCCTACTTTTAGAAATTTCGTCCCGAAATTTAAGTAGTGGCATATTTGCCTAGAAAGGATGGTGTTTTAATTTGACAATTACATACTTAAAAGAGAGTAAGAGTTTAAATTTTGTTTGAGGCGGTAACGTTCCTTGTAAGGGTTGAATACCCTGCTACAGGAATCGCTTTTTGTTGCCTAAAGTGTATGAATACGGAACATGGATACACAGAGTTGATTGACTAAGTATGATGTTATGCATATGAGTTTGGGTACGTTTGAAAGATTAGGTTATATCCTAAAACATAACTTTTACTACTAAAACCTACATGGAACTTCTCATAACCGCCTGACAATGCCTCTGATCCTTTGGCAAGAACACTTATATATAGGAAGTACCAGCGGCGTATCCACCATATTCTTGTCAAATTTTCATTGGTTTTATCAGTAAGTTATGATTGGTTCTATGATGTGACTCCAGAACATAAATAAACATAACAACCAATATCTGAGTCCTAATTCTGATAGCATATATGTTTGATTGATGACACAATCCAATTCCTTTAAAGGATGAGATGATATGAATGCTACATCAGTGAGTATAACACAAACTTCAATCAAGACAATACCAAATCCTTCACGGAACTTCTCATAACCGCCTGATAATGCCTCTAATCCTTTGACAAGAATACTTATACATAGGAAGTACCAGCGGCGTATCCACCATATTCTTGTCAAATTTTCATTGGTTTTATCGGTAAGTTATGATTAGTCCTATGTGACTCTAAAACATACACAAACACAACAACCAAAGCTTGAGTCCTTGAATGATGACAATACCTCTCTCGTTTGTTATGATGGAGAGGTTAGTCTATGTAGAAAATGGAACACAATCCAATTTCTTTAAATGATGAGTTGATATGAATGTTAAATCAGTGAGTGTAAAACAAATTTCAACCAAAACATTACTAATTCCTACATGGAACTTCTCATAACTGCCTGATAATGCCTCTGATCCTTTGACAAGAATACTTATATATAGGAAGTACCAGCGGCGTATCCACCATATCCTCGTCAAATTCTCATTGGTTTTATCAGTAAGCTATGATTAGTCCTATGTGACTCTAAAACATAAATAAACACAACAAACAATGCCTGAGTTATAATCCTGATAGTATACATGTTTGAATGATGACCGTCCCTCTCTCGTTTGTTGTGATGGAGATGTTAGTCTATGTAGAAGTGAGACATAGCCCAACTTCTTTAAATAATGAGATTGAAATACGTTGAGATGTATGATGGTATGAATGTTGAATCAATGAGTATAAAACAAAACTGAAATAATAATTCGCATTAAGATCCTTGGATAAACTTCCAATTTAAAATTGAGACACATGAGAATTGAGATAACATAAAGAAAGCATAAAACTAAGCAGTGGGAGTTGAATCTTGATTGTTGGTGAAGGGGACTAGTTGAGTGTTTTCGTTTGGGCCGTCATTATCTTCAACCGGATTGGCGTTGATGTTGAAAACTCTTCCTCTTGCTGGTGGCCTAGTGGTTGGGTTTTCTTGATTTGCTTGGTTAACTGCGTTTGCTTGAGCTTGGGCGTTTATGATGTTAACCAATTGAGGGCACGTGTTTCTAAAATGGGTAGGGTCGCCACAATTGAAACAAGCTCGAACATATGGGAACATGGGGTGTTGAGGTTGTTGATATGTTTGGATCATGTTTTGAGTAGGGGGTGAGGTTTGGTTTTGAGAGGTGCGGCAAACTTTGCTCAAATGACCATAGCGTCCACAATTCGCACATAGTCGACAAAGTACGGTAGATGGATGGTGATAAAAACAGGTGTTACATCGAGGGTGGGGTCCAAGGTAAGGTTTCTTATTTGGGTAGGTTGAGTTGGGTGCTACTTGAGTGATTGGGATAGCTTGGAGGGGTACGGCTTGTAAGGCTGGTTGATTGCGTTGGGTGACAGCGAAAAGTTGCTCATCTCGTTTCCTCTTGGAAATGGGTTGAGAAGGGGATTCGGTTTGGGTGGAGTTTGAAATTTCAGTTGATGCTTTATCTTTCTTCTTCTCCTCCTTGAAGTCTTTGTTCCGGATTCGGTTCTCGGTGAGGTCTGTAGCTAACTCCATTGCTGCTTCCAAGGTTGCAGGTGTGGTACTTATTACAGAGTCTTGAATCTTTGAAGGAAGACCTTGAATGTAGTGCTCGATCAATCGGTAGTGGGGAGTGAACAAGTTGGGAACCATTTGATTTAACTCGAGGAATCTCTTGTTGTACGTGGTGTGGTCGCCTTCCTTTTGTTTCAACGAATAGAACTCATCCTCTAATTTCTTGATTTCGCTCCTTGGGCAAAACCGTCTTATCATGATTTCTTTCAACTCTTCCAAGTCAAAGTCATAGTATCTTCAACACCCCGTTTGGCCTTCTCTGTATTCCACCAAGTAAGTGCTATTCCAAATAAACGACCAGTAGCATATCGCACTTTGCGATCATCGGGGCAATCGCATGTTAGAAAATGTTTTCCATTTCTTCAAACCAATAGAGAAGAGCGGTGACACCTTCAGTCCCTTCGTATTTTGTAGGGTCGCAGGATTTGAAATGCTTGTAGGTGCATTTAGTGGTATTTGGGGAAGGGTTGATAACATTTTGAACTTCTTGATTGACGGGATTAGCGGTAAGGGCTTGTTGGACTTGAATTACAATGTTGGGTATTATGGCAACCATTTGTTGAGCGATTAGAGCAGCCATGCGCTCGCGGGCTTTTCTTGATCTCATCTTCCTACGAGCGAGGTTAGAAGACATCTACAAGGAATACATATCAAGAGTATGAGTTGGTAGCTTTTGGGATCATGTGTCGTATTTAGGAATGAACATTCATAAAATAAACATAGCAAAATAAATCTACTACATCCATAGGATGTCTTGGGCTTTGCTCGTAATTGGGCCTTGCATGCCGCCATACTTCACCTTCGTAATCACGTGGGCCCCCATGATTACCGGGTTTTTCATATGGTTCGCATGCGTTTGCCTGGTTACGTACACTAAAACCCGGAGAAAATCGAGAAATATGTAACGTATGATATTCGGAATGTGTCCAGGTGTGGACACAGTGACACCTCAAAGTGGGTTAGTTCGAACGACGTTTGGTGTGGCATGCTTTTGGCTAATAGGTCCTTCGTACTCTCATCGTTAGTCCCTAGGTAGGCAAACAGGTCCGTTATATGGGATTTATACGAATGCCAACCTAGACAGGACGTTCCGACTACCGGTACTTGTACCCTTACAGTTACTACATGCCCGTCGCAGAACTCACTTTGATGAGATTTGAAAAATGAAAAAATGCGACAAAATCTTGAATAACGGAAGTATGAAGATGATGTGAATATGTGAATATTGTAACATGTATGATGAATATGTATGTAAGTATGTATGTTTGACTGTAAGTATAATTCACTATGTATCACAAAATGTAATATTGGAAATGTTTGCATGCATTTGTGTATGTAATAAATATGAAACAAATAAATATCATAAGTTTGCATGTAACCACATAAACAATTAAAATCTAGTCAACTATAGTATAGGCTCTAAGGGTCTAATAACCTATCCTATATCCCTATAGTCAAAAGCTCTGATACCAATCTGTCACACCCCGACCCGCAGCGGAAAAGGTGATCGGGGCATGATTGGGTTATCATCAAAGCTCATGACATTTATTATAACGTTTCATATTTATTATTACAATTTAGAGGGAAACATACAATCATAATTACAACATGTTCTACATCTTTCTAGACTTCATTATTTTCTTCTAAGGCATTTCCTATGTTTTCCTTGCTTCATCTTGTTCACCTGTATCATGTGTAAAAATGGTTTTTGGGTCAACAAAAAGTTGGCGAGTGAACCTTGTTAGAAAACATTTATTATTTATTTCTTCTTGTATTTTATATGGAAAAATTGTGCACTATTCATATATGAACAAACGTAAATAAACATACAATAACAACAATTAGCATACAATAACAAACCATTAGCATACGATATCACACAACAACAAACAATAACATACATTAACAAACCAACAGCATACAATAACATATCAACTTGCATAAATATATAACATGAATGAAACTGTGTGATCAAGGCTCAATCAAACGGAGCTGATCGTATTGCATGTACTGAAAATGATAAATGTCTGTGCGATCAAGGCTCAATCAAACGGAGCCAATCGTATTGCATGTACTGAAAATGATAAATGTCTGTGCGATCAAGGCTCAATCAAACGGAACCGATCGTATGTTGGCACGCCAGGTTCACGCTCATAATGTAATGGGGAACATGCTCAACGCTCATAATGTAATGGGGAGCGGCGGCCTATGAAATTGCATGTACTGAAAATAATAAATTAAATCTAAACAATAACCACACAAACAGTTTATACAAGCTGAATACACATTTATTCATGATATGATATATGCACAATGATTTAAATATAATAAATAGTAAGACACATGATACACCCCAAAAACGTGATTTAAACGGGGAATTTGTAGAGATTCACTCACCTCGGGTGCGTTCGGTGAATGATGTTGAATGCGCACGAGTTTAGAGGATTGATCGGCGAGGAACAACTAACCTAATTAATAACGAAAAGTAAGGTAAATAAATGGATTTTATTAACAACTTTAATAGGATTTTTGGATATATTTTTGTGAGTTTAAGGCTATTTTCTAACTTTAAAAATGTTATTTTTAAGTATTTTTAATTGATTTTTAATTTAAATAAATAAATAAAATAATAAAAAAATGTTGATTTTTGACCGTTGACCGTTGACTTGTTGACCGGTTTTATTGTGTGTAAGTATGCGCCGGGCAGGACTCGAACCCGAGACCTCCCGTTCGCGTGCACGCAGCTCTACCAACTGAGCTACGTGTCTAACCCGAAATATTTCTGTTTTTAATTATATTTATATACTAATTAAATTAATCCGAAAATCACTTATTTTAAAAACGATTTAATGTATCGACTCGGTGCTCGCCACAGGTCTCGAACCCGGGACCTGTGGTTTAGTTTGGCACACAGTCCACCGCTGGACTGTGTGTCTAACTTGGTAAATATTCTGGTTATTATTATATTTTAACATCTTACTGAGTTAACCCGGTTCAGTTTAATAAAAAAAAGGGGCATTTTATTACAGCGAATGTGTGTGACCAGGATCGAACTCGAGACGTTATGCATATTGTTTGCACACAGTCCACCGCTGGACTGTGTGTCTAACCCGTTCAATATATCGATTTTAATTAATCTTATAACATACCCAACTTCATCTTCTTCGTTCAAAACACAGACATCGATCAACTGACTGTTATTTGTTAAATTAACTTAACGAACATTATGAGTCATCGTAATGTAAGGAACAGAAAAAGGTTTGAGGATTGATTGTACCGAACTGTTCGTCTTTCTTCAGAAGTCCGGCAAGATCGTCGGCTCTGTTTTGGTGAGCTTCGGCTGATAGGATTAGTCAACAATTTGGAGGGATTAGATGTGAAATGGAACCACTGGGTAACGATTATCAGTAAGTTGAAATGATCATACCGGTTTACAGCAGGTTTCTGAAATTTCAGAAGTTTTTCGGCGAAAACAGATAATCCGGCAACGTCGTCTGGAAAAGATTCTGGGTGAGAGATTGATATTAGAATTTGTCCAATAATAGAATGAAACAGAAAAATCGAAGTAATTACCGTGTAGATGAAAGTCTCGGTTTTCCGGCGACTTGCAGAGTTTTCCGGCGAGTGAAATTTCTTGCGACAAAGATTCTTCAGAGGTTTAAGGTGAGTGGGGGTGATGTCAGTATGAGCTCCAAGATCTTATGTTTGGGTAAACAGACGAAATGGAATGAACTCGGTTTTCTGGCGAAAATTTCCGGTTAATTTTCAGAGAATTCCGGCGACTTCTGGCGAAGCTTTTCTGAGCGAAATGAAGAGTATAATTTTGATAAAGTCGCGCTCAACTGATGAATGATGTATAATTCAGATTGATTTACATTTTCGGTTTCAAATTCCAAAATCTTTCGGTTATGGTTTAGTGATTTGAATGAGGGACATTAACGTTTTTCAGTTATAACCGACGCTAGTTTAATTGTATCCGTTACGCCAAAATATAACGTCAATGATTGACGATTTCGTCGGGATTTCCGGCGAGAGTGACTGGGTTTGATTTCCAACTTTATTTTATGTATAATTTGTTTCAAATAATCAACAAGAAACACAAGTGGCGGAGCGGTTGAAGGGATGTGTGTTAAGGCTTTGCTGGCTCTCGGCTGACCCAGGTTCGAAACCCGGCAGCAGTATTTTATTTATATTTCATTATTTTTAACAGATTTTCAATTATAAATTTTATATTCTAATGTACTTATTAATTATGTATCGTTTAAAATTAATTTGGGCATTAAATACGCAACGAAATTTTTAACTGGTTGTTCGGTTAATAAACGAAGCGGGTTTGGTAAATCCGGTTTTGGCGGATGTTACAACACTCTTGTAAGATCTCTCTGTATAATACAAAGCTTTTATCTTGTATACTTGTGTTCAAGTATTACAAGCCACTTCCTTGCGATCCAACATTCCCTTTAGCATCTTTCATAACTAAAAACGACACTAAGTCGGCAAGGCTTACTTAGATCGTGATCTAAGGCCGCACGCGAGTTGAATAAGTAACTCCGTGACAAGTGGTATCAGAGCAACGTTTCGATCCATCCAAGATGGCTGAAGATAAGACTCAACTTACAACCACGGCTACTGGAGAAGAGACCCGTGGGCGCCATGAAGCTCGCAAAGGTGGAAGAAAGATCCGAGACATGTCCAAGGACTTGGTCGCAAGCTTAAACAAACGTGTGGAAGACGTGGAGACATCGATGGCTGAATTCAAGTCATAAGTTGAAGAATTCAAGGCTGAAGTCGACATCTTCCAAACGAACACTAACGAGTCGTTGGAACAAGTAGGTGGCAATCTCGGCGAGTTGAGAGAAGACATCAAACTTGCAATGCAGGTCATGCAAGCTGAATTAAAAGAGATGTTTATGAAGGAGTTGGGGCAAGTACAAAGCAGTATAGAGCGCAAGTTTGCTGAAAAATTTAATGAGTTGCAAATGGAGCTAAACATTTGCAAACAAGTACTAGCAAACCGAGGCGACACCATTATTTCTTCAAAGTCCGAAGTCCCAAAGCCATCTCCATTTGTTGGAAAACGGGAGGCACGAGCCGTTGACGACTTCATTTGGGAGATTGAGCAGTACTTCGAAGCTATAGACATCGTTGACGATGGCAAGAAAATCAAGACGGTGACCTTATACTTGAAGGAAACCGCGGCTCTATGGTGGCGACGGAAGCACATGGAGATCGAAAAAGGTATGTGCACCATCAACACTTGGGCTGATTTTGTAAAAGAAATTAAGAAGCAGTTTTATCCGGAAAATGTCAAACACGATGCAGAGATTCGGCTACGAAACCTTAGGCAAAAGGGTAGCATCAAAGATTATATCAATGAATTCACTACCCTTGTGCTTGAGATTCCGGACTTGTCGCCTAAGGATGCTCTCATTTACTTTATCGATGGCTTGCAACAATGGGCCAAAACCGAACTTGAACGACGAAATGTTCAAGACTTATCATCGGCTATCTCCGTTGCTGAAAACTTGCACGACCGTAATGAAAATCATCCGACAAGATCAGCAACTACAGAGACTAGCAATGCGAAAGGTGGGGGAGCAAGACCCACTAATCAAAATCAATACCGGAAGAATGATGACCGGGCATTAACAATATATAACAAAGGAAAAGTCGTAAACAAAGGTTGTTTCCTTTGCGACGGGCCTCATGAAGCTCAAGACTGCCTAAAGAAATCTAGATTAACGGCCCTTATAAGGACCGACGATGATGAACCTCAGGAAACTGAAGAGGTTCGCCTGGGTGCAATGCAACTTCAAGTTTTAAACGCCATGACCATGATGGATGGAAAACCATTGGCGATGGCAAATCAAGCTAACCCGACAACAGTCGTGGGCAACACAAAGGGAAAAGGTCTTCGGTTTGTCAATCTAGAGATCAAAGGAGAAACCTTAGAAGCATTGGTCGATGCCGGTGCTAGTCACAACTTTATGACAACAAACGAGGCAAGGAGACTCGGCTTAAGAATCACAACTCAAGAAGGCTGGATTAAAGCCGCTAACGGAGATCCCATACCAATCGAAGGTGTTGTTTGGGGCGTGAAAGCCAAAATCAGGACATGGGCAGGCAAGTTACACTTCTCGATTGTTCCAATCGAAGACTACAATATTGTGCTCGGGATGGATTTCTTTCGAGAACAAAAGGCCATGCCAGCACCATTCATGAACACCCTCTACATCATCAAAGGTGATGAGGTACACACCGCACCCTTGAAGTCTAAGAACTGAGGCAAAATATTATCCGTGATACAACTCATGAAGACTCATGAGGCATTCGGGCATCGCAACGAGGACGTTGCGAATTTAGGTGGGGGAGGATGTCACGCCCCGCATAAATTCATCTCTAAAATTCAGCATTCTAGAACCTTCTGGGGCCATCTATACGCTTCAAGAGCCACCCGGAAGACTCCGGAACATCCCGTATTGTTCCAGCAACATGGAGACACCAAGAAGCACAAGGTATCAGCCAAGAAGGGCCTAGAATTTCCTGGAAATGGTTGGTTACATCACCTATAAAAATCTGCCAAAAACACTCTAGAAACTTAGAGAATATCATGATATTATGTAGCAAATATCTTAGATGTTTTGGGTTGATATTTTGTATGGAGTGTTCTAGATATAGAACACTCTAGATATGGACCAAGTAGTATAAATAGGGGTCATGGGTGCTCATTTGAGGCATCCCACATACTTGTAAACATCACACTCTTGTAAGCTCTCTTTGTATAATACAAAACTTTTATCTTGTATACTTGTGTTCAAGTATTACAAGCCACTTCCTTGCGATTCAACATTCCCTTTAGCATCTTTCATAACTAAAACCCAACGACACTAAGTCGGCAAGGCTTACTTAGATCGTGATCTAAGGCCGCACGCGAGTTGAATAAGTAACTTCGTGACAGTAACCTAATGTTGTTTTGTGTGTCTAAACAAACACACTAAAACATGTCATGTGCCAAAAGTGAAATTTAGTCATACTGTATGACTCATACGTATGTACATATTAAGCCTAAAATGATATTTATAACTTAATATGCCTTGATATAGGGAAATTGCAACTTTAAGTTTTTGGACGGTCAATTTGAGTTATGTTTATGTCAGGCAAATGGTCGAAGCAGGAAGACTTCAAAATAGGATATATGCAATTATTTTAAGTTTTAGTAACACTAAGGTAAAATAGTCATTATAAATATATTTTTTGATAAAATAAATCAAAATTGGTAAATTTGTAATTTTATTAGCTAAGAAAGGGAATATTTACGATTTTAATTTTAGATTGGGTAAATATGCAATTAAGAAGTTTTATAAGGGGAAATATGCAATTGCCCCTAAGTTCAACTAACCGATTAACACATATAGAGTTAGTCATACACATGCACATTTGGCCTAGAATGACTTGTTATTGCCTAAAGGTAAGCTAAAGTAATACGTTACAAGCTTTAGGGCATAATGTGCATGGACATAATATTCTGAAACTACCAAAGTATCAACAATTTGTAGGATTACACACATAAACAAGTATAACATCATAAATCATGTAATGATTTGTCTTTCTTATTTATCAACAATCAGCCAATAAAATAATAAGCATCTATGCTTATTCCGCAAACAAAGACAATACATATAAATCAATTATCACAAACCAAACATGAAAATAGTTTATCGGCAAAGGTCTTCGAGGTTTTTCGACCAGACGATACTTCTCCATCACAAACAATGTACGACTCGTCTTTTCCTTCGTTTTTCGCCTTCTCGCAGTCATCACAAAACTTCTTAAATGCAACTTGGCAGTATTCGGCGGCTTCATTAACCTTCATGTTTTCGACTAGCTTGTCGGGATAATCACTCTCTTTATAGGTCCCCTTTTAAAACTGCACCTAATTGCACCAGTTCCTCTTGAAAATCTGTTATGTTTGCCTCCTCGTTTGCATCGGAATCTCTCATTTTCTCCGCCTCAGGTAATGCAACTGTTTGGATAGACATACAATTATAAATATAGGATATAATCTTGAGTTCTTGGCCAATGAACGTTGATATATATCTAATTAAACTGATATCGCATACTAGTACTAATTAGAGACCTCATGTCTAGGGGTGCAAACGAGCCGAGCCCGAGCTTGACCAGGCCTCGAGCTCGAGCTCGATTAACTTATGAGAGCTCGGCTCGATTCGAGCTTTGTTTTCAAAGCTCGAGCTCGGCTCGTTTGTATTTTATCAAGCTCGAGCCCCGGCTCGGGCTCGGCTCGTTTATTATCTATTAATTAGTATATTAAATAAAAATAATATAAATAATAGAATTTTTAGGCTCGCGAGCTCGATAAGTAAAGCTCGGGCACGGGTTCGTTTACTAAGTAAGCTTATTTTTAAGTTCGAGGTCGGCTTTAAATAAGCTCGGCTCGACTCGGCTTGTTTACATTAAAGCTCGATAAGGCTCAACGAGCCTAACGAGCTTCACATATGAGGCTCGAGCTCGGGCTCGATAAACAAACGAGCTTTGTTTTGAGGCTCAAGCTCGGCTCGGGCTCGATAAGGCTCGGCACGTTTCGAGCTTTTTCTCGAGCCGATCTCGAGTAGCTCGTGAGCCGCTCGGCTCGTTTGCACCATGTCACATTTAATTTAACTATATTATTGTTTTTCCTTTTGTTTTGTTTCTTTATGTTTTAGTTTAACTTTTTATTTTATTATTTAACTAACATTTTTTAAATAATTTTCCAATTGGTTTTTCCCTTTTGAAATGTTTTTTTTTTCTCTTTTATTGTCTAACTAAAATTTAATTAAGAAAATAACAATGTCCCAAATAGGTGTTGGGCATATTACAACTATAATTTTAATAGATTTTCTCTTTCGTTTGCTACACTGAGTGCACTGAAATTGATCGAGTTTCCGTCCGTCGTAGCTCACGGGATTAACAATAGGCAGGGCAGATTAAGTGTCGAGTGGGCGACCGCTCTAGGCCCAAAATCAAAATAGGGCCCAAAAAAATTTTAAAATATACATATATATATATATATATATATATATATATTAAAAGAATCTATATGTTTTTAAAGAAAAAAAACTTAAAGAGTCTAGATTTATGAACCAAAAAACGTTAACGCCCAACTGTTTAGAAGCTCAACTGTTTTTGTCAATCAAATTCAGAAGCCAACTGTTTTAGTGTGTGACGGATTATTGACTTGGCCCAAATCAATAAACAAATATAATGGAATAATGAATAGGGCCCAATTATTTTTATCTCGCACTTTGTGATTTTCGCAGACGGCCTGACAATAGTTAACACAATATCTGATCAACTAGATGGAATCAGTGATTATCATACGTGGACAGTCTGTCCTAGGAGTGGTTCTAGTGAGAACCCCTTCGAATGTGCCTGCCCACTCGTCTCGTTTTGTCAAAAACTCTTTAAGGTTGAAAATCTTTTTTACAGTCGCGGGAATAGAAGAATGCTCGTATTGAGATGTCGGGAACGGTCCAGATGGCTCGTGTGTACTAAACACAATTCAAATGTTAGGATCATATCACTTAATTATAGTAATAATTTCTACGATAAATCCTAACTAATATATTCTCTGTAATATACATACCAGTTCCTGGTTCAATCCAAGGAGAGATCAAGACAGCCGGAACCCTAACTCCGAGTCTATCGAACTGAAAGTGATATGGTTCGGGTCCAACGATGCCATCGGGACTTGGGACCCAACGGTAGGGGTGGGGACATGATCATAGAAACCACCATGTTCATCGTATATGACGACAAACAAGATTTCATTCCATTGTGGACTTGATCTCATTGCTTCATATACTTCTTTTACAAACTTTTGGCCTTCGGAAACGTCGTGAGAAGGGTGGTCATCGTTTCCAGATAGGATTTTGAGATCAAAATACCTTTGTTCAACAACAACGTAGTTTGTTTGCTTTCCTTCATTGCGATGTCGTTTGAAGTCCAGATCAAACTGATGAAACTTGTTTATGTTATTCAGTTTTCTTAGATTTCTGTCCGATAATCAAGCAAAGGTAATCAAAAGATATTTCCAATATAGGTTTTGTTTAAAAAAAACGCGGCTCGTGACTCGCTTCAAAAATGCTCAACAAAAACCTCACTCAAAAGCGGCTCGGTTTGTAGATGAGTTGAGCCTGAGCCAAAGTAAGTTCAACTGATAGCTGGCTTGTTGACTCGTTTGTTTAGCTCGAATATGCTTAACCTTAAACTTTTATATGTATACAAACTAGAAGTTACACCCGCGCTTCGCGGCGGGATAACGTTTTTTTTAAGTTGCGCGTTACGGCTGGTTGTTTATAAAATTTAAACGTAGAAAAAACCACTTAACAACTATATATTTGAAAAACACAAAAAATGTATGTCGTAAAAGTGTATGCATAGAATACCTAAACTTTTATATGTATACAAATTATAACCAAAAGTAAAACATATTTTTTAACCATAGTTTTTAGTCATAATATAGTCATTTTTAGTGAAAAAAATAACTCTATCGATTTATATAATTCAATATTATTGAAAAATAAATATAAAAAAAATCTAACTATATAGTAGCAAAGAAAATAAAAGTAATAATCCTATTTTTATTTTCTTTGAATCTAGCGTTTTTTCTAATTAAAAAGAAAAATAAAACGAGTCGGCTCGACGAGACACGAGCTGAGTCGAGCTTTTGACAAGCCGGCGCCGAGCCCAACATTTGAGCTGAAAAGAAAAACGAGTAGTATTGGCTTGACTCGGTTTTAAATAAGCCGAGCTCGATACCATTCTGGTTCGGCTAGCTCGTTTACAACCCTAGTTTTTATTAAGAGGAAGAAATTTTGCTAATTAATGTTACCCTAGTTTTTATTAAGAGGAAGAAATTTTGCTAATTAATGTTATGAAAATTGTTTGAAAATGTTAATAACTAGAAAATCCAGGTCAATGGATCAACAAGTTGATATGTTGCTAAAAGTATACGAATTGTTTACAGCTTACCAAGAATCTTTGACGAGAAAATATTCAATTATTATTTTAAGATTTATAGTAATCATATGTACCATATTAATAGTTTATGATATTAATGAAAATAAAAAATAAACATGTTTGAAAATGTTAATAAGTAGAAAATCCAGGTCAATGGATCAACAGCTGATATTACTAAAGGGCTACGAGATGTTTACAGCTTACCAAGAATCTTTGACAAAAAAATATTCTATTATTATTTTAAAATTTATAGTAATCATACGTACCATATTAATTAATTGTGAAATTAAAAATAAACAAAGTATATAGATGGATAACCTCTATGGATACTCAACCCATTTTAATATCCAACTCCTTCCCTTGCCTATTCAATTTGTAATTTCTTGTAATGTTAGTCCTTCTTTCTAAAAATGAGTTCTATAGTAGCGACGTGGGAATACAAAACCTTTAAAACCAGGTGTTAAAAACGGTCGCAAATGGGTCGTTTAGTAATGTTTGATGTCATTACTAGTTTCAGTGGCGGATCTAAAAGAAAATTTTAGAGGTATCTTAAAACAGAATTGGACCAAGGGGTGTCCTAGTATTTGCTCAAGTGGTATACGGTACATAAAACGAAGAAGATAAAACTTTAGCACTAATTTTGCACTCAGCCGCGAAGAGTCATATACCTATAGAAAAGTGTTGTTGGAGGATACTGATAATAAATACCAAAAGAAAAGCCACTTTCTTCCAATGACTCAAATATGGTCTTTTGAGGGAACCCTTTAATCAACTTCAACGTATCATTTACTCATGAGACCATTTGAAGTGGCCGAATGAACATATAACCTATTGGGTTGTGTGGAAGCAGGTACCGAAGCGAACCACCGGTCACAAACCGCAAACTCCTTAACCAAATCTCTATAAACTGGAACATCATCTGGCTTAAAACCCGACATTACAATCTTCCCTAGACCATCCTCCACGCTTTCGGCTTGTTCCACAAATCCCTCCTGGTTGGGACCATTGTCGAAGTGATGATTCTTCGGTCCATGGCACACCGAACACTTGCTGTAAATGGCTTGGAATGAGTGGCCTGGGTTGGGCTGGATGTAGCCCGATTCGTTGCTTTGGAAGAGGCGGCCCGATTCGGGATTGGTTGTGGATATCGGGTTGGATTCTTTTCCTGTGACACCATCGATTTCATGGTTGAGAGATTTCATCCATCCTGTCATATGATCAAATGATCGGTTTTCTTGAACTAAGATTACTATAGTTTTAATGGGATTGTTGTTAATAGCTTCATTTTCCATTTTTTGCTTGTTGGAATTGCAAGAGTGAAGAATAATGTTTCAAATAGTTGTTATGAACCCTTTCGGCATTAAATAGAAGTTTACTTTTGTATAATTAAATTGAAATTTACTATGGCTTTTTTTATTCTGTTAACAACTAGCTAATTGGAATATTAGGATATTCTTTAAACGTTTACAAATTATTTAATGAATGATTATTTAGTAGGTTATATGACTGTTGAAGCAATTTGAATCGATTTGTTAATTTATATGTTACTAGAAGCAATAACATACAATTATGTGAATTCGTGTAGTAATCTAGTCAACTACTTCAAGCTAAACACAACCAATCAACTTTAAAAGACTTTTCTACGTACAACATAACTAGTTTAAATCTCGTGTATTATACGTGTTGAATAAATATATAATATTATAGTAATAAAAATGTTATGTTATCTTAAAGAAAAACCCATGTATTGCATAGGTTAAATAAGTCGTGCATTACACGGTTTTAATAAAATATAAAGTAATTTGTTTAAACAAATAGTTATCAAGATATGTATCTAAGTTAGTTTTTAAAACTTTTGTTTCTTAAACTAAGTATTATTATTTTTATACAACTGATAAGTGTTACTACAATTAAAGTATACTTAATTTTTCAAATATTATTTTAGCATGGTTAAGATAATTTAAATTACATTTATATATATAAATATATCAATCATCATCATCATCAGCATCATACACAGTAAATCTCATCAATAGCAAAATAAGGTAGGGTCTAAGGAGGGTAGATTAGACAGTCTTACCTCTACACCGTAGGAATAGAGAGGTTGCTTTTAGTGAGATCCCCGACTCGATTGTAGATTTGTATCAAGCTTTGAACCTAAGACACATAAAAACCATGGTTGCAAAAGTCGCTAGGCGCTTCCTATTCGGTCGATCAGGAAGTTGAGAGCACTCGGTCTAGGCGGAGAGTACTCGGACATGTTAAATTATAAGAAAATTACTTTTTAGAGATTAAATATATGTCAAATAATATAAATTTAATAATATTTATAACAAAATATGTGAAAATGATATCCATTCTTTAATATGTAGGTATAGAAATTATATTTTATTATTATTAAGTCAAAGTAGGCCCGAGTTGACCAACTACATCCGATTCTGGCCGAGTTTGACCGCGTTTGACCGACTCCGAGTAGTTAGGCGGAGTCGAAGAAAGTCGTCTCGGTAGCCTACCTTATAGCGACTACTCGAAGAGTACTCGGCCTTGAAACCTTATTTTATAACCATGCATAACACTCAATCAATAGACACAGAGAAACAAATCTGATTATTAGCAGCCAAACAAAAAAGTCCGTACTATTAATAGTCGCCTTCAATCGTTGGATGAAAAATATCTCATTTGTATCAACTTGCATTCTTATTCTACATGAATTATTGAATGATATTTTATATACATATGACAAATCTCACATTATAATCAAACATTTTTTATTCAAAATTAATACAGCATGTTAAATATAGATGCACTTATAATAGAGAGAAGTACAGGAATCACATACCACATTAATTTCTAAGTAACGTATTACTAATTTAATAAAAAAACATATGAGATATAATATACACCGATTAGGTATCAACATATGTGTTATATTTTTAAAACGAAGGTATAATATTGTATATTATTGATATAAATATATCAATACATATAAAAAAAACTAGAGATAAAACATTTTTTAAATACAATTTAGGGTGGCAAGGGCATTCGGGTGGAGTGGAATCATTGGATAGCGGGTACATCGCCATCGGTAATTGGGGTACCCATAGAGGGTAGTGGTTTGAGCTTGTCAATTGCCGCATATGCGTATAGGAGAGAGGTAATGATGGTTTGGTATATACCGATGGATGAGTTGGCTAACATATGAAAACAATAAAGTTGCTAATATGTATGTATTCTTATATATGAAAAGATAAAGTTGTTAAGATGTATGTATTCATATAAATGACGTTATATTAAATATAAATGGAAACAATATTAATGGTTTGTATATACCGATGGATGAGTTGACTTATTTTGATTCCATCGGTGAAATGATTTTAATATATCAAATAAAACAAGAAAATAAAATATTCAATTACGTCATAAACTAGCTTAAATTACACTAATTCATAATTTTATAAAAACTCCAAAAATTCGTAATATACGTAGTTTATTTTCATACGATACCTTGTTTAATAAGGTTCTTTTTTTACAATCTTAGCACTACATTAAGGAAACTCCAAAATTCGTAATATACGTAGTTTATTTTCATACGATACCTTGTTTAATAAGCTTCTTTTTTTATAATCTTAGCATTATATTAAGAAAATTCTTAAAATACGAATATTTTATTCATTTTTTATACTTAGCATTACATTAAGAAAATTCTTAAAAAATAATATTTTCTTATTTTTTATACAGTTATACCAGTATCTTAAAATATTAATATTTTCTTATTTTTAATACATACCAGTATAACAACTTTTCATTTTTGTCTTGTAGTATTGAGACTTGAGAGGGTTTTTCAAAGAGTAAATTACACAAAACATCCTTTATGTTTCCTCAAACTTACAGGTTCCAGCCTTAATGTTTAAAAGTTGCTAAAAACAACCTTTTAGTTTATTTTTGTTGCGGGTTCAATCCTTTACAGCTAACCACGATTATTTTCTTCATTAAGTTCCCTCACATGCATAACATGTGAGGGTATATTCGTCATTTTGTTTATCTTCCACCCACTTCAATTATAAAAAAAGAATATTTAAGTTTTAACCTAGTTTAAACAAAGTTTGGTAAAACGTACGCGACTACAGAGGAGCACGATTACCGTTTGATAGTGTTTAAGTCTAACTTGCGGCGTCCTAAGCGTCACCAGTTGCTGGATCCGACTACTGAACACGGCGTTACGAAGTTCTCTAATTTGACGGCATCGGAGTTCCGTGAGAGGTATCTAGGGTTGAAGGTCGTTTGTCGTTTCCGTCTGATGCGAATAAGGCGCCGATTCTTCCAACTGATGATAATCCTGAAGAGTTTAATTGGCATGATCAAAATCTATGTTAATCTTTACAGCTTAGTGGGCTAGCTTAACAAGATTCCTATCTTAATTCTGGGTTCGCCGGAATCCGGCGAAGTCGCCGGAGAAGAAGACCGGAAAAGAGGGTGTTTGGTTTTTAAAAGTTTGGTTTTATTGCACATTAGTCCCTGCGGTTAGAATTTTTTTAAAATAGGTTAAACCTTAAATATTTTTTTTCTTATAATTGACGTGGGTGGAAGATCAACCAAAATGACGAATATACTCTCACATGTTATGCATGTGAGGGAACTTAACTGAAGAAAATAACGTGGTTAGCTGTAAAGGATTGAACTCGCAACAAAAATAAACTTAAAGGCTGTTTTTAGCAACTTTTAAACATGAAGGCTGGAACCTGCAAGTTTGAGGAAACATAAAGGATGTTTTGTGCAATTTACTCTTTTTCAAATGTCACGAACCGGATGGTCAAACTAAACCAATACTAGACAGGCATTTTATTGGGCTGCTAATCATGGGCAAATGGAAGCTAAGGATCCAAAAGTTTTTCGTATTGATATTAGTCAGGAAATGAAATATGACAATTAGTCTTAGTTTGAATTTTGATGTAATATAAACGTTCAAATGTTTTAGAAAAATTGATTATAAACAAAATAATAATTATAATAAGTCTCTTAAGTTTGAAAAATGAGTAAAATTTACCAATCAACCCTAATTTAACGTTAAAATTTAACTGGGTCAAACGTCAAGTCTAAAAGATGTACATATCATGTAAGGTTTTGTAGAGATAAATTGTATCCTGTCAATTTTAAAGACAACTGATTTTGAAATTTGGTATAATATAAAAGTGATATAAATATATTATGATATGACTATCCACATGCCTAACTCCCATTGGCATTTAAATTGTATTGAATTATAGCCCTATAAATAGTGGCTTTTGTATTTGATATATACATGAATAAGAATGAGTTCTTCTATTCCCTTTCTCTCTTACTTTCTATAATCCTTGTTCTTTATGTTTATATTGTTATACTTGGTTGCTAGTAGGCCGTTGTTTTACAACACGTTATCAGCACGAAAACACTAGAACCAAAATCCTAATCCCTACATTCGTCGAATGGATAGACCAATGTGTATGAACTAATCAAGATAAGAGACGGTGGACCGAGGCAAGTTTTTCACGGGTTTTGGAGTCTTTGGAATCTACCGGAATCCATCATGGCCTTAGTTGTGACAAAGTAAACGATTGCGATTTTATCAGGTAATTTTGAAGACCCCTTTTTTAATAATTTTATTATATCTTCTACTCGAATATATTTATTACGAAGTTTCTGATTTGCATAATGATTGAATATATGGGTCTTCTTTAGTGGTTTATTTTATACAACCAATTTATTCTTTTAATTTTAGATAAAAATAATTATTTAGTTATTTGGCTATGGTAGTTTGATTTATAGAAGATGAACTTAATGTTATAATATTAATTTATATATTGTATATTCCTAATTACTAGTCGCCTGCAAATTAATTTGTTCTCATCTTGTTTTCTTGGTTTTGTTTAATTGGTTTGTCATTATGATGTACATCAGAATAAATTATTATGATGCAATATGTGGTCTTTATCATTATTATTCCATGTTCACTAAATTAATTTATTGCCTGAAAGAAATGATTTATAATTCTACCTGGCTAAGTTTGAAAGCGTAACTAATTCATCTTAACAAAACAGAGAAAAAAAAATTATGCTACCACTAAACGTCTTGTGTATTGAATCACAAATCGTATTTGTATGTTTTTGGGGTGATGTCCGGTAACTGACGGCTAGGTTGGTGATTGGAACAAATATGATATTTCTAGTGTGAATCAAGATTTATTATTATACGCATGATAATAGTGGAAACACATAAAAATATTCATATTAAGTTAAATTGGTTAATTATGACGCAAAATTGTGTGTTGAAGAATGGTGTTTTTATTTCTAAGTTATAGTTATCTTAATTCTACAATATTGTTATTGCATATATAATCAAGATCGTATTTTTATTCTTTTAAGAAATTACAAATATTGTTATGGTGTACATAGTCATTTGGTATATCATGAACACATTGTGCTTATTAAATAGAGCATCCAGTGTACAAGAGTTGCTTTAGTTTCATAGGATTATTATGCTATTAAAATGTGATTTAACTAAATATATTTTCATGTACATTTAATTCTAAGAATGTGCAATAAATGTATTTTTTTATATATTATACATATTATTGGTGTTCTTAAATCATATTCTCTAGATATACTATATGACAAGTCTATGTTTATAGTATTCTTATATGCTATATAATATAAGAACTTTGGTGCCTTAAATGACATTACGTGACAGGTTATTATATAAATTTTACTTTAGTTGATGACAATTATTGTATAATACATGTGCTTTATCGTTGAACTTCAATAAAATGTATGGATAGTATAAAAATGTATATGCTATGATATATGTGAATGCCATCATATATGTCCTTGTATTTGAACTTCACTAAAAATAGTATATGGATTGTATGAAATTTGAATGTTTCTGTGACAAATATATATTACCATACAATTTAACATTGACACCCTTGTGATACAGTATTGCAATATTTGTATTAAAAAGGGCTTAGTCATAATTAAAAAGGGTCATGTGTTATTGAAAAACATGGGACTTGATGGATATGTATTATTATATTTCATGTGACAATACGATACACTTTTGATTAGTTATATCATGATAGGTTATCAGAATTATATATGTTTGGTTATAAACCATTAATAGTGATACTATTGAATAAAGGAAATAGAAGACCATGGTCAATTGGTTATTATCACTCGTATATGAAAGTGTATAAATATCCTTAGATACGACATCCGAAGTCTCATATTCCCTTAATCTCATTATCAAGTAATAAATGCCTAACATGTTAGATTGATAAATCTTATACGACTTAGACATTTAATTACTTCTCTATTAGTGTTATGAAAATTGCAAAGAGAATATTATTTACAAGAGAAAGCCAGATAAAACAATTTCGTTTGTCACACCTCAAATATGCTCTTGATGTAGCAATATTGTTAGAAGAATATGAAAGGTTTGAAGTTACTTTATATTCACATTCTGATAAAATAATGAAAATTGTGAATCCTGTTTGGTTTTATTGCATTCCTTGAGGTGAATATGACTATATGTCGATCATTGTGAGCATGAACTTAATTGGGAAATTAATGATGGTCATATTAATAATGAGATCGACCATTTGAATTGCAACGGTAATTATGTTAATAATGAGATTGACTTGGCAAATAAGGGAGTAATAATTGATATGTGGAAATAATGATGGTATATACATGATAGTTATTCTATTGTATTTTACGTCTTGTACTAGCATAAGTGCAAGAAATACATAAACGATCATAAACCAAAAGTTTATGAATCATTTGATTAGTTGGCATGAGCGGTTAGACCACATTGTGTATTGATGATGTGAAATTTATTGAAGAACCATAAGATTCTTCTTAACAATTAAAATGTCATATTTGCTTTTAAGGGTAAATATCAACCAAAGTAGGGTATGAATCCCTAAATAGTCTAGAATGAATAAAGGATATATCTATCCCACACATGAATACCATTTAGTGTTTTAAATCGATGCATCGTCTAAATGGTTATCAAATCCACAACTTGAAGTTTGTGTGACTTATGGCTTAGCTAATGGAATAGCAAGCGCACTATTCCAGATTACATATATTTATTTCCCGAGTTATTAATGATCTATTGGAATAAGTATTGCGCTTATTGTATATGTTTACACACGACGTGCTTTGTTGTGACGATCACTAAACATTTGCAATTGATTACAAAGACAATGATCGTAAGAGCAATATTCATATTTGAATTTGGCTACATGTGATTTTACATGTACAACGTTATTTCACATCAAGCCAACAAGTTATAAGACTTCCTCCCCATGACAGTTGGTTTTTGGTCAGGAACCAGATATATTCCCATCTAATGTTTTTGGGTTGTGCGATATATACTTTTAATGATCCGCCACAACACACATAGATGGGACCTTAAAGGAGATAAGGAAATACATGTTGGGTATGAACAACTATCTATGGTTAAAAACAGTAAACCATTAAAGATGGGTTTTATTTACGACTCAAATTGATATCCATTTTAATAGATCAACATTCCCACATGAGGGGGAGATTAAAGGCAGTTGGAGAAAGAATTGACACGCATGAGTTATCATTGATCCTCAAATTAAATAATGTGAACCAAAAGTTTAAGGGATAATTCATCCACAAAGATTAACAAATCATTTACCAGACATATTCACTGACCCAAATATTGTGACTAGCTAAGTCACATATACCAACTGCTAATGCTCCAATTAAGATTATTGTCTTAGAAGAACAACCATGTATTGGTAATGAGTCTATGCCTCTATGGTACACCTGAAGCGTGGTAGACTAGTCGATTCCAAGATTAAAATTCCTTGAATATTGGAGCAGATAATGAAGATGGTCAAGTCGAGGTTATAATAAGAGGGTCTCCTAAAGAGACATTAGACATGATGGTTCCAAGGTACCTGAAAATAAAGAGATCTCATTGAGTTGTATCATGTCTAAAAATTATATGGAATCAGACTACAATCCACGTCGTTATACTTTGTATATAATATAGTGCTTGTAATGATGAAATGATGAGGATCAAGATTTAAGATCTACCTATGAATGAATACAAAGAAACAATTTGCCAAAACGAAACTATGCAGATGAGGCAGAGTTAAATTCTCTATTGAAATGGAAAGTTTCGGACCAGTAGTCCATACAACGAAGGTTGTAAAATATATTAGAAACAAACAGGTCTTTTATGCAAATCAATAAATGAAAAGAAAAATTGTATAAGGCAAAATTGGTGGCACAAGGATTTCGCAAAAACCTAAAATTGATTATGAGGAGTCGTATTCTCCGGTGATGGATACAATAGCTTTCCAATATTTAATTAGTCTGGTAATAATATTAAAGAGAGAATTGAAATGCGATATTTATTATTTGATACTGATAGTTTACATGAAAGTCCCTGAAGGATTTAAATTATCAAATCATGTAAAGTAAGTTCTCGAGAACGATATAAATGATGTACATAAATTTGGATCCAAATACATTATACTTGTTGTATATGTTCATGAATTGAATATAATGAACTCATGGTGAGTTTTCAGAAGCAGTTTAGTGCTTAGAAGCAAACATCATGAGGATGTAATTCCTATGCAGCAGTAAGCATATGGTGATTATAATATTGCAATAAAGTATGTACAAGATGGTAGAATACGAAATAAAAACGAAACAACTATTAACAAGTTCTTTGAATATGACATGGAAAATTATAAGCCAAATGATGAAGTTTATTAGACAAAACTCTTAAGAGTGCGTTCATGTATATGATTAGTCAACATGGAAGGAATTCCATGATGGATTGTAAAGGCGTGAGGCATTAAAAGTAAAGGCTCGAGAAATATATTATTTGAAGTTAACAAGTAATATATATGGACAAAAATAGTCGAGTTAAACATGGTATAATTAACTTGGTGGTAATCTCCGGAGAAAATATATATGAATATGATGTACTTGGTCATGCGTTTTATTAAGTCAACAATATTGTATTTAGAAATATTGTAAGATATGTTGATGATAGTATTATATCTCCAGAAGAGATGGCATGCAGATCGAGCATTTGTATAATAAATATTTTATATATCAAGCAAAAGATGTTTGGGCATTTTAATATGTCAAAGTCCATCTCTAAGAACATAACATTGGATATATTAAATCATTTGGTACAAAACAAATAATCGTTATCTTATTCTAAATGGATATTATTAGTCCAGAAATACCATAGTTAATTGCAGTTGATGCAATATTTCTTGGTAGTTATACACTACGAGATATATTATTAATTTATTTAAATTTATCAATAAGATATAGTTTGTTTTCAGTGATGAGAGATTTAAATGAGTTAAAAACAAATATTTCGATACCCTCAAGGTATGAAAGATTGAGTTTGTACTTTACTAACCCATAAAAAAAGGTTTGGCTAGTCTTTTTGATGCAGGGAATCTAAGACAACATCGGTGGTGGGTCTTTTGGTTACACAAGAAGTCTGACATTAAGATCATACACAATCATTGCTTAGTTTAAAGAATAACACATCAGAGATCAAGCGGCAATTCACTGGTCACAAAAGTTTTGAGCAACGTTTACAAAAAGATCGACATTGTCACCTATTAAAATGAGGGAGAGTATCAAGAGAAGAAAATACGTGTTGCACTCTTTTTCCCTTAGCTATGGTTTTATCCCACTGGGTTTTCCTAGCAAGTTTTTAATGAGGCAGCATCACTAAGCGTATTAATTAATAATATACTATTTTCTTATATCACGTGGATAGTCAGGGGGTGTTATAAATATATTATGATATGACTATCCACATGCTAACTCCCATTGGCATTTAAATTGTATTGAATTATAGCCCTATAAATAGTGGCTTTTATATTTGATACATACAAGAATAAGAATGAGTTCTCCTATTCCCTTTCTCTCTTACTTTCTATAATCCTTGTTCTTTATGTTTATATCGTTATACTTGGTTGCTAGTAGGCCGTTGTTTTACAACAAAAAGACAATTTTTTAATTTATCTAATACTTATCATTTTTCATTTTCTAATCAAATTTGTGTACACTGAACATGAGCCATCGACACATTTACAAGAGGGTCCAGTGACCCTCCGACCAGTAGAATTTTCTCTTAAGAAGGTATATTGGACGACATAGGTTTTTGGTATTTAACCACTAAAAATGAATGGTGGAAACAGAAAAGTGAATGAGCGTAAGAAAGGAAGAAAGTATCTGCCATGTCTTCTTGCCGGATTAGATTTTTATTAGAGTCGTTGGCAAGAGCTTTGTTGTGCATGTTAGCTATGTGAAATAGAGAAGAAGATGTGTGGTGGAATGCTTTTAGGTTAGTTTTTTTAACCTTTTAAACTGAGCCATTTATATTTATACTATATTATAATGTATGAGGGAGGGATATGTTAAAATATCTAAAAAATAAGAACTTTTCCCTTTTAATTTATAAATAAACCTCTAAAATAAAGGTAAATTGGTCTTATAAACAGTAATCATATTTTAGCCTCCTCTCCCCCCCCCCCCCCCAAATCTTATTACACTTAAATCCTTAAAATTTAACATGATTATTGGTAAAAAGTTACATTTTTCTCTCCACAACAAACTTATAATTATTTTACATATTCTTGTTATATCTTATAAACTATAATGTTTTAAAAAAATCTAAAAGTATCGTGACGACCTACTCATCTTATCGAAGTTTCGATAGTTATCTTGACCAATATTGACGTGTGGATTAAAAAGTACAACTAGATGATGCCTTAATGTATAAGCGATTAAAGTACAACGTACTTAGTCATTATCCTAGAATGTTTAATAGCTATAGAATGTCAGATTTACTACCGTCAATTTAATCATCTCATCTAGATTACACTTTAACCCCTCATCTTTAACAAAATTATAATAATTAGTTAGTAGTTACACTTTATCCTCTTATAGAAAACTAACTCCCCCACGATTTTTAAACGGTCATAACTTTTGGTACGTTAATATATATATTTTTTAAATTACATCATATAACTGAGTATTTTATTCTCTTTAATTTGAAGATAGTATTGCTATGGTTTTTTAATCAAAAATTTTGATATGTTACGTGATTAACAGTGTCTCAGTAATAATTGAATCGTTTACCTAACCAAACCGAACTCAACCAAAAATTGAAACCAAAACCCGAATTAACCAAATATGGTTATCGATTTTTTGTACCCTCATTTAACAAAAATTAACTGAATTGAATCATTTGTATTTGCATATATTTCTACCTTTTAAACCTTCGTTCATGTATTTCATATTTATACCCTCATTTTATACATTTATACCGATATTTCATGTACCTATACATCCATTTCATGTATTTATATCTGAATTTCATGTATTTCAAATCAAAAGTTTTAGCACAAGTTTGGTTTTGGCTATTAACCTGAAATTAAGTGAATCAAACAAAAAACAGTCAATCTAACTGAATAACCAAACTGATTATCTGAAAACAGATTGGTAATAAAACAGACTAATCGATTACCTCGATTTCGGTTGATGATAATAATCTAACCAACCGAACAATGCACACCGTTGCAATGTCTGTATTTCCGCCGCATCGCGCGCACCTATCGGTTATTAACCAAAATCGTTTATCAGTGAGCAAATAACTAAATCGTTAACCTAAACCAAACCAAAAACAGATGAAACCGAATCAAAATCAACAAAAAAACTGAATTAACTGAAATTGAAAACCGAATTAACCAAAAACCGGTTATTATTTTTTTCTACTCTGGTTTAACCAAAATTAGCTTAACCGAACCGAATCATTCATATTTTCATATGTTTCTAACTTTTATACCTCCAGTTCATATATTTTATATTTTATATCTCCATTTCATATATTTATCTTTATTTCATGTATTTATACCTCAATTTTATATATTTCTTAAGCAAAAATTTTAGCCCAAGTTCGGTTTTTGCTATTAACTGAAATTAAATGAACCAAACCAAAAATTGTCAATCAAACCGATAAACCAAAGTGATTAACCAAAAACCAGTTGGTTAATAAAACAAACTAACCGATGACTCTGGTTTCGGCTTCGGTGAGGATAATAGCCGAGCCGACCGAATCATACACAACACAATGAAATCGATTACCTGATTACTTCACTTTTGATGTATATCTATCACACGGATGCTACAACAAGCATTATATCAAAAGAAAACTACTAAAACGAGTATTACAATGCGATGTGTCGCTCCCGCCGTATCGCACGAGCATCCTGCTAGTTACAGGAATAACATAAATAAATAAAAGACCTTAAAGGATTAGGTGAAGTGACACTAAAAAATCCTAAAGGATTATATTAATGTAAAAGTTGTAGAGTTTAGGATAGAACTCAAGAGGAACATCATTTGATAATCCAAATCTTCAATTCTTACAATGGCCAAGAATTCCAAGTAAGATTTTTCTTTTTAATTTGTTTTGTTTACCTGAGTTAGAGTTAGAGTTATAGTCATCATTCATGTGCCAATAACTTGTGAATTAAACAAAGTTAATTAACAAGCAAGGTTGAATACTTAGCTGATTGAGGTTGTTAAGCATAACTTTGAAAATAACCTTATTAATTTAAGAAACAAGTTAAGCATAACTTGATAATATGATTTAAATTTCAAAAAAAAAAAAAAAAACTTTGGTTATTAACTTATTACTTATTATATAGGGTTAAAACTAGTAGTCAAAATAATGATTAAAAAATCATGGTTATAATTTATTACAGTATATATGGTTAAATAAATTTTGAACTTGTCAGTGGGACTTCAAAGGAAACATTTAAGCCCCCTTATTTACACACCTCCTATATCATATTTTCACACCCCCTATAGTATACGGCTCTATAATATTATACGGGCCGTATAGAATGTTTTTGAAAAAAGAGATGCATAGGGAATCTTTTTTTGTTTACAGTATACGGGGCGTATACAGTTATACGGCCCGTATAATATGTATACGATCAATAAAACGTATACTGCCGGATGGATTTTATTTTGAGAGTTTTCACCAAAGTGACAGGTTTTAACACATGTATACGGCCGTATATAAATGTTTTTTTGTTTTTTTATAGGAGAGTTCATAAAGTATGATTGTTGATGTTCATTGTAGGCCTTTTTTGTATCCGGAGCTTGTTGGGTTGTTTCGGCTAGGGTTTAGAATTAAACGGAAGCTATACTCTCTTAACTCTCCTTATAATAAAACTTTAAGCATTCTGAACTCTAGTCGCAAACAAATCAACAAACTCCGGAAGCAAAAAAAACATCAGCAGTCATACTCTCTGATGTCTCACATCCTCATTTACATAAGGTAATCAAATCTTACAAACACCATCTTTTAGTAGTTATTTGGAATGTTTCGAATCATCATAGAAGATGTGTCCGGGATCTTCTGCTAATTATTCAGAATGTTTCGAATCATCATAGAAGACGTGTCGGGTTCTTCTGCTAGTTATACAGGAATGTTTCGAATCATCATAAAGACATGTCGGGTCCTTCTGCACGTTATAGACGCGAAATTTTAAAACCCGATTTTTATTTTTCACGTACATGCGTTAATTTCCACAAACAACCCAGATATGCTTTAGATCAATCATATCAATATATCGTTACACATGTACATGACAAATAAAATTCAGATCCTGGAAGCAGACGTGTAGTTCCTTATATAGAAAAGTTTATTCAAATCTATTAGAATGACCCTTGTTTTCTATGATTGTTCACCATACGTGTAGTTATTCGGAATGTTTCGAATCATTATAAGAGTTCCAGCCCGTCGTTTCTTAAAGGTTTGGCGTGTAAACCCACATCTGCTTCCTGAATCTGAATAGAAAACCCACATCTGCTTCCTGAAGCTGAATAGAAAGTCCCCTTGGTGGTTTTTGTACCCATGAATAGAAAACCCCCTTGTTTTTTCATGTACATGCGTTTAATTCCCAACATCATTAGGTGGTATTTGCTCGGAACACATACCGACTGCATCTGTTTTTCTTACAATTTGTCAAGAACACGTTGTGATGATGTAGCAAGGTCATGGATGCATCAGCAATCATACTCTCTGAACTCTCACAACCCACCGTCTGTGATGATTCGAAACATTTAGTAAGACGTGTCGGGTTCTTCTGCTTTCCTGAATTTAAGTTCATTAAGAAGTAATGAATGCTGATTAATTGCAAGACTGTTTGATCAAAGACAACTTAAGAACCAGATCTACATATGCCACATGATAAAAGCGCTTCTTTATCATACTCATTGTTCGTTTATTTGATGTTTTGACAATTTGTAATCGTTTTTTTACCATGTTTGTTGAGTCGGACTTTCCATGGTCTACCTCCATCATCTCAAAGAATCATTTATTGGATTGATTTCCGGTAAATCTGAATCTGAAAGTTAACTTTGACATATTAACGTCAACAGTTTTTTACTTGAGAACTTCAAAATTCATTCGAACATCTAAAGAAGTGCTTTTATCATGTGTTGTCACACCCCAACCGATGGCGGAAACATCGAGGCGGAACGAAATAGATTGCTCATTGCTCACAACACTAACGGTGACAATAATTAATTAAACCGAATTTCATTTCATAGGTAAATTGTCAGTACAATACATGGAAATTTCAAATAACAACAATAATAAAGACAAAATTGGATACAACATTTATAAACCTCAAACATCTATGTGTGTATCTAGCATCAACGCTACTTTCGATTTCATAGCATCATCCTTCTCAACCTGTAACATGTTTAAAATAAAGTTCAATGCAAAAGCAAAGGCAAGTACACAAGTTTAAGCATAAGCATACGTATAAGGTTTAAAACGAATCCACATGGCAACCAAGTTTATTACAAGAGCATTATACATGGCATGCAATATTTCTAGTCAATCCTCTTGCTTATGCGAAATAAAGATAATTTAACATGACCACTAGATTCACGATTGGGCGGTGCGTTACTCCTATAGCGCTATACATGTCAAATGGAGGCTTAAGATAAGCTAGTGACTATGGTATTACATAAGAATGGTCCAAGATATAAGCAACAAGTAGTGTATCAAAGCGTTCATGTATATTGGATTGTTTCGTGCATTGCATAAAGTTTAAATTTAGTGATTTTGTATAAGGTAAACATGTTACACCCCAAAGTGATATAAACGAGAAGTGGGTCGAGTGTACTCACGGTTTTGCAAGCTTTCCGACTTGTTAGTTCCGTGAAGAGTTGTTTGGTTGCGGGATGATCACCGAGTTATCCTACAAGAGGAAAACGTGGGTTTGAGTATTTGGATGATGATGGGAGATTTGGGATTTGGACTAAAGTATAACAAAGTATGTACACGAAAATATTCACTAAGGTCTAGCACTTGTTTTGACACTATGGGAACCCATTAGGGTTTATGTGATTTCATACCTATTCGAATCATAACGAGGAACTAAACACTTTTAGTGACTAAACTTAGTAACTTGACACATGATTATATAGTCATTATCAAGGTTTCGGTTTTAAGTATATATTATATAGATTATAATAGTTATATGTATATCATAAGTCCACAAGGATATCATAGAAGTCATGTATATAACATCCGCCAAAAACCGGATTTACCAAACCCGCTTCGTTTATTTACCGAACAACCAGTTAAAAATTTCGTTGCGTATTTAATGCCCAAATTAATTTTAAACGATACATAATTAATAAGTATATTAGAATATAAAATTTATTTTTGAAAATGTACTAAAAATAGTGAATTAAAAATAATATGCTGAAGCCGGGACTCGAACCCGGGTCAGCCGAGAGTCAACACAACCTTAACTCACACGCGCTCAACCGCTCGCCACTTGTGTTGTCTGTTAACATATTGAAACAATTATACATAAACCAATCTGGAAATCAAAACCCAGTTACTCAACGCGCCCAAATCCGTTCACGCCGGAGAGTCCCGACAATTTCGTCAAAATTGGCCGTTTCTTTTTTGTCATAACGTATGCATTAACACTAAGATCGGTTATAACCGAAGAAATCCATCAATTTCATTCATTTCAATTCAAAACCGAAAAATACAATTCAAATCCGGGAGTTATACTTTCTTCATTCAGTGAGCTCGCGAATTCTATCAAACACACTCATCTTTTCGCTCAGAAAACTTCGCCGGAATTCTCTGAAAAATTACCGGAAATTTTCGCCGGAAAACCGAGTTCAACCCATCTTTTCTTCTTACCCAAAAATAAGATCATAGGACTCATACTGACATCACTCCCACTCACTTAAACCTTTGAAAAATCTCTGTCGCAAGAAATTTCACTCGCCGAAATTCTCTGCAAGTCGCCGGAAAACCGGGACTTTCATCTACACGGTAATTACCTCGATGTTTCTGTTTCATTCCATTATAAGACGAATTCTAACACCATTTCATCGCTCAGAATCAACCCCATACGACATTGGCGGATTTTTCTGTTTTCGCCGGAAAATTTCTGAAAGTTTCAGAATCACGCTGATAACCGGTATGATCATGTAATCTACTGATAATCATTACTCATTAGTTCAATTTCACATCTAATCCCTCCCAACTGCTAATTGACTCTAACAGCCGAAGGTCACCTGAACAGAGCCGACGAGGTTCGCCGGATTTTCTGAAGAAGACGATCTGTTCGGTATTTTCTTTCCCCAAACTCTTCGGTTCAGTACTTTTCAATTATTCATCTTGTTCATTAACTGAATTAATCAAGTAACAATTAGATAACCGTTGTCTGAGTTTTGAACGAAGAAGACGAAGTAGTTATGTTATAAGATTATTTAAAATCGGTATTATAAACGGGTTAGACACACAGTCCAGCGGTGGACTGTGTGCAAATAAACACATACACGTCGTGAGTTCGATTCCTGTCCCAACCTCATTCGCTGTAATAAAATGCTTTTTTTTTTAAACTGAACCGGGTTAACTCCGTTAGATGTTAAGTATAATAAAAATCTGTATTTAAACCAAGTTAGACACACAGTCCAGCGGTGGACTGTGTGTAACATTAAGTCACAGGTCCCGGGTTCGAGACCTGTTGACGACACCGGTCCGATACATTTAAAACCCTTTTTAAAAATAAATAATTTTCGGATTAATTGAATTAGTGTATAAATATAATTAAAAACAGAAATATTTCGTGTTAGACACGTAGCTCAGTTGGTAGAGCTGCGTGCACGCGAACGGGAGGTCTCGGGTTCGAGCCTCACCCGGCGCATACACTTACACAATAAAACCGGTCAACAAGTCAATAGTCAACGGTCAACAAGTCAACGGTCAAAAAGTCAACATTTTATTATTATTTTTATTTATTTATTTTATTTAAAAATCAATTAAAAATACTTAAAAATAACATTTTTAAAGTTAGAAAATAGCCTAAAACTCACACAAATATATCCAAAAATCCTAGTAAAGTTGTTAATAAAGTCCATTTATTTACCTTACTTTTCTTTATTAATTAGGTTAGTTATTCCTCGACGATCAATCCTCTAAACTCGTGCGCATTCATCATCATTCACCGAACGCACCCACTGTGAGTGAATCTCTACAAATTCCCCGTTTAAATCACGTTTTTGGGGTGTATCATATGTCTTACTATTATTATATTTAAATCATTGTGCATACATCATATCATGTATAAATGTGTATCCAGCCTGTGTAAACTGTTTGTGTGACTATTGTTTAGATTTAATTTATTATTTTCAGTATATGCAATTTCATAGGCCGCCGCTCCCCATTACATTATGAGCGTTGAGCATGTTCTCCATTACATTATGAGCGTGAACCTGGCGTGCCAACATACGATCGGCTCCGTTTGATTGAGCCTTGATCGCACGGACAATTATCATTTTCAGTACATGCAATACGATCGGCTCCGTTTGATTGAGCCTTGATCATACAGACATTTATCATTTTCAGTACATGCAATACGATCGGCTCCGCTTGATTGAGCCTTGATCGCACAGTTTTATTCATGTTATATATTTATGCAAGTTGATATGTTATTGTATGATGTTGGTTTGTTAATGTATGTTATTGTTTGTTGTGGTTTGTTATTGTATGCTAATTGTTTTTAATGTATGTTATTGTTTGTTGTGGTTTGTTATTGTATGCTAATTGTTGTTAATGTATGTTATTGTTTGTTGTGGTTTGTTATTGTATGCTAATTGATGTTATTGTATGTTTATTTACATTTGTTCATATATGAATATTGCACGATTTTTCCATATTAAATACAACCAGAAATAAATAATAAATGTTTTCTAACAAGGTTCACTCGCCAACTTTTTGTTGATCCAAAAACCATTTTTACATATGATACAGGTGAACAGGATGAAGCATGGAAAACATAGGAAATTGCCTTAGAAGAAAAATAATGAAGTTTAGAAGGATGAATAGAACATGTTGTATTTGTTTGATATGATTGTATGATCTCTTTTAAATTGAAATAATAAATATGAAACCTTATAATAAATGTCATGAGCTTTTGATGAAAACCCAATTATGCCCCGGTCACCTTTTCCGCTGCGGGTCGGGGTGTGACGAATTGGTATCAGAGCTTTTGACTATAGGGATATAGGATAGGTTATTAGACCCTTAGAGTCTATACTATAGTTGACTAGATTTTAATTGTTTATGTGGTTACATGCAAACTTATGATATTTATTTGTTTCATATTTATTACATACACAAATGCATGCAAACATTTCCAATATTACATTTTGTGATACATAGTGAATTATACTTACAGTCAAACATACATACTTACATACATATTCATCATACATGTTACAATTTTTCACATATTCAAATCATCTTCATACTTCCGTTATTCAAGATTTTGTCGCATTTTTCATTTTTCAAATCTCATCAAAGTGAGTTCTGCGACGGGCATGTAGTAACTGTAAGGGTACAAGTACCGGTAGTCGGAACGTCCTGTCTAGGTTGGCATTCGTATAAATCCAATATAACGGACCAGTTTGCCTACCTGGGGACTAACGATGAGAGTACGAAGGACCTATTAGGCCAAAGCATGCCACACCAAACGTCGTTCGAACTAACCCCACTTTGAGGTGTCACTGTGTCCACACCTGGACACATTCCGAATATCATACGTTACATATTTCTCGATTTTCTCCGGGTTTTAGTGTACGTAACCAGGCAAACACATGCGAACCATATGAAAAACCCGGTAATCATGGGGGCCCACATGATTACGAAGGTGAAGTATGGCGGCATGCAAGGCCCAATTACGAGCAAAGCCCAAGACATCATATGGATGTAGTAGATTTATTTTGCTATGTTTATTTTATGAATGTTCATTCCTAAATACGACACATGATCCCAAAAGCATCCAACTCATACTCTTGATATGTATTCCTTGTAGATGTCTTCTAGCCTCGCTCGTAGGAAGATGAGAGCAGGAAAGCCCGCGAGCGCATGGCTGCCCTAATCGCTCAACAAATGGCTGCCGTAATACCCAACATTGTAATTCAAGTCAAACAAGCCCTTACCGCTAATCCTGTCAACCAAGAGGATCAAAATGTTATCAACCCTTCCCCAAATACCACTAAATGCACTTACAAACATTTCAAATCCTGCGACCCTACAAAATACGAAGGGACTGAAGGTGTCACCGCTCTTCTCTATTGGTTTGAAGAAATGGAAAACATTTTTCTAACTTGCGATTGCCCCGATGATCGCAAAGTGCGATATGCTACTGGTCGTTTATTTGGAATAGCACTTACTTGGTGGAATACAGAGAAGGCCAAACGGGGTGTTGAAGATACTATGACTTTGACTTGGGAAGAGTTGAAAGAAATCATGATAAGATGGTTTTGCCCAAGGAGCGAAATAAAGAAATTAGAGGATGAGTTCAATTCGTTGAAACAAAAGGAATGCGACCACACCACGTACAACAAGAGATTCCTCGAGTTAAGTCAAATGGTTCCCAACTTGTTCACTCCCCACTACCGTTTGATCGAGCACTACATTCAAGGTCTTCCTTCAAAGATTCAAGACTCTGTAATAAGTACCACACCTGCAACTTTGGAAGCAGCAATGGAGATAGCTACAGAGCTCACCGAGAACCGAATCCGGAACAAAGACTTCAAGGAGGAGAAGAAAAAGGATAAAGCATCACCTGAAATTTCAAACTCCACCCAAACCGAATCCCCTTCTCAACCCATTTTCAAGAGGAAACGAGATGAGCAACTTTTCGCTGTCACCCAACGCAATCAACCAGTCTTACAAGCCGCACCCCTCCAAGCTATCCCAATCACTCAAGTAGCACCCAACTCAACCTACCCAAATAAGAAACCTTACCTTGGACCTCACCCTCGATGTAACACCTGTTTTTATCACCATCCATCTACCTTATTTTGTCGACTATGTGTGAATTGTGGACGCTATGGTCATATGAGCAAGGTTTGCCGCACCCCTCAAAACCAAACCTCACCCCTACTCAAAACATGATCCAAATATATCAACAACCCCAATACCCCATGTTCCCATATGTTCAAGCTTGTTTCAATTGTGGCGACCCTACTCACTTTAGAAACACGTGCCCTCAATTGGTTAACATCATAAGCGCCCAAGCTCAAGCAAACCCAGTTAACCAAGCAAATCAAGAAAACCCAACCACTAGGCCACCAGCAAGAGGAAGAGTTTTCAACATCAATGCCAATCCTGTTGAAGATAATGACGGCCCAAACGAAAACACTCAACTAGTCCCCTTCACCAACAATGAAGATTCTACTCCAACCGCTTAGTTTTATGTTTTTTTTATGTGATCTCAATTCTCACGTGTCTTAATTTTAAATTGGAAATTTATCCAAGGATTTTAATGCAAATTATTATTTCAGTTTTGTTTTATACTCATTGATTCAACATTCATACCATCATACATCTCAACGTATTTCAATCTCATTATTTAAAGAAGTTGGGCTGTGTCTCACTTCTACATAGACTAACCTCTCCATCATAACAAACGAGAGAGGGACTGTCATCATTCAAACATATGTACTATCAGAATTATGACTCAGGCATTGTTTGTTGTGTTTATTTATGATTTAGAGTCACATAGGACTAATCATAACTTACTGATAAGACCAATGAAAATTTGACGAGAATATGGTGGATACGCCGCTGGTACTTCCTATATATAAGTATTCTTGTCAAAGGATCAGAGGCATTATCAGGCGGTTATGAGAAGTTCCATGTAGGATTTAGTAATGTTTTGGTTGAAATTTGTTTTACACTCACTAATTTAACATTCATATCAACTCGTCATTTAAAGAAATTGGATTGTGTTCCATTTTCTACATAGACTAACCTCTCCATCATAACAAACGAGAGAGGTATTGTCATCATTATGTTTTAGAGTCACATAGGACTAATCATAACTTACTGATAAAACCAATGAAAATTTGACGAGAAATGGTGGATACGCCGCTGGTACTTCCTATATATAAGTATTCTTGTCAAAGGATCAGAGGCATTATCATGCGGTTATGAGAAGTTCCATGTAGGATTCGGAATTGTCTTGATTGAAGTTTGTGTTATACTCACTGATTTAGCATTCATATCATCTCATCATTAAAAGGAATTGGATTGTGTCATCAATCAAACATGTATGCTATCAGAATTAGGACTCAGATATTGTTTGTTGTGTTTATTTATGTTCTAGGGTCACATCATAGAACCAATCATAATTTACTGATAAAACCAATGAAAATTTGACAAGAATATGGTGGATACGCCGCTGGTACTTCCTATATATAAGTATTCTTGCCAAAGGATCAGAGGCATTGTCAGGCGGTTATGAGAAGTTCCATGTAGGTTTTAGTAGTAAAAGTTATGTTTTAGGATATAATCTAATCTTTCAAACGTACCCAAACTCATATGCATAACATCATACTTAGTCAATCAACTCTGTGTATCCATGTTCCGTATTCATACACTTTAGGCAACAAAAAGCGATTCCTGTAGCAGGGTATTCAACCCTTACAAGGAACGTTACCGCCTCAAACAAAAATTTAAACTCTTACTCTCTTCTAAGTATGTAATTGTCAAATTAAACACCATCCTTTCTAGACAAATATGCGACTACTTAAATTTCGGGACGAAATTTCTAAAAATAGGGGATACTGTAACATCCGCCAAAAACCGGATTTACCAAACCCGCTTCGTTTATTTACCGAACAACCAGTTAAAAATTTCGTTGCGTATTTAATGCCCAAATTAATTTTAAACGATACATAATTAATAAGTATATTAGAATATAAAATTTATTTTTGAAAATGTACTAAAAAGAGTGAATTAAAAATAATATGCTGAAGCCGGGACTCGAACCCGGGTCAGCCGAGAGTCAACACAACCTTAACTCACACGCGCTCAACCGCTCCGCCACTTGTGTTATTTGTTAACATATTGAAACAATTAATACATAAACCAATCTGGAAATCAAAACCCAGTTACTCAACGCGCCCAAATCCGTTCACGCCGGAGATCCCAACAATTTCGTCAAAATTGGCCGTTTCTTTTTTGTCATAACGTATGCATTAACACTAAGATCGGTTATAACCGAAGAAATCCATCAATTTCATTCATTTCAATTCAAAACCGAAAAATACAATTCAAATCCGGGAGTTTATACTTTCTTCATTCAGTGAGCTCGCGAATTCTATCAAACACACTCATCTTTTCGCTCAGAAAACTTCGCCGGAATTCTCTGAAAAATTACCGGAAATTTTCGCCGGAAAACCGAGTTCAACCCATCTTTTCTTCTTACCCAAAAATAAGATCATAGGACTCATACTGACATCACTCCCACTCACCTTAAACCTTTGAAGAATCTCTGTCGCAAGAAATTTCACTCGCCGGAATTCTCTGCAAGTCGTCGGAAAACCGGGACTTTCATCTACACGGTAATTACCTCGATGTTTCTGTTTCATTCCATTATAAGACGAATTCTAACACCATTTCATCGCTCAGAATCAACCCCAGACAACATTGCCGGATTTTTCTGTTTTCGCCGGAAAATTTCTGAAAGTTTCAGAATCACGCTGATAACCGGTATGATCATGTAATCTACTGATAATCATTACTCATTAGTTCAATTTCACATCTGATCCCTCCCAACTGCTAATTGACTCTAACAGCCGAAGGTCACCTGAACAGAGCCGACGAGCTTCGCCGGATTTTCTGAAGAAGGCGATCTGTTCGGTATTTTCTTTCCCCAAACTCTTCGGTTCAATACTTTTCAATTGTTCATCTTGTTCATTAACTGAATTAATCAAGTAACAGTTAGATAACCTTTGTCTGAGTTTTGAACAAAGAAGACGAAGTAGTTATGTTATAAGATTATTTAAAATCGGTATTATAAACGGTTAGACACACAGTCCAGCGGTGGACTGTGTGCAAATAAACACATACACGTCGTGAGTTCGATTCCTGTCCCAACCTCATTCGCTGTAATAAAATGCTTTTTTTTTTTAAACTTAACCGGGTTAACTCCGCTAGATGTTAAGTATAATAAAAATCTGTATTTAAACCAAGTTAGACACACAGTCCAGCGGTGGACTGTGTGTAACATTAAGTCACAGGTCCCGGGTTCGAGACCTGTTGACGATACCGGTCCGATACATTTAAAACCCTTTTTAAAAATAAATAATTTTCAGATTAATTGAATTAGTGTATAAATATAATTAAAAACAGAAATATTTCGGGTTAGACACGTAGCTCAGTTGGTAGAGCTGCGTGCACGCGAACGGGAGGTCTCGGGTTCGAGCCTCACCCGACGCATACACTTACACAATAAAACCGGTCAACAAGTCAACGGTCAACGGTCAACAAGTCAACGGTCAAAAAGTCAACATTTTTTTATTATTTTTATTTATTTATTTTATTTAAAAATCAATTAAAAATACTTAAAATAACATTTTTAAAGTTAGAAAATAGCCTAAAACTCACAAAAATATATCCAAAAATCCTAGTAAAGTTGTTAATAAAGTCCATTTATTTACCTTACTTTTCTTTATTAATTAGGTTAGTTATTCCTCGACGATCAATCCTCTAAACTCGTGCACATTCATCATCATTCACCGAACGCACCCACTGTGAGTGAATCTCTACAAATTCCCCGTTTAAATAACGTTTTTAGGGTGTATCATGTGTCTTACTATTTATTATATTTAAATCATTGTGCATACGTCATATCATGAATAAATGTGTATCCAGCCTGTGTAAACTGTTTGTGTGACTATTGTTTAGATTTAATTTATTATTTTCAGTACATGCAATTTCATAGGCCGCCGCTCCCCATTACATTATGAGCGTTGAGCATGTTCACCATTACATTATGAGCGTGAACCTGGCGTGCCAACATACGATCGGCTCCGTTTGATTGAGCCTTGATCGCACGGACAATTATCATTTTCAGTACATGCAATACGATCGGCTCCGTTTGATTGAGCCTTGATCGTACAGACATTTATCATTTTCAGTACATGCAATACGATCGGCTCCGTTTGATTGAGCCTTGATCGCACAGTTTTATTCTTGTTATATATTTATGCAAGTTGATATGTTATTGTATGCTGTTGGTTTGTTAATGTATGTTATTGTTTGTTGTGGTTTGTTATTGTATGCTAATTGTTTTTAATGTATGTTATTGTTTGTTGTGGTTTGTTATGTTATTGTATGCTAATTGTTGTTAATGTATGTTATTGTTTGTTGTGGTTTATTATTGTATGCTAATTGATGTTATTGTATGTTTATTTACATTTGTTCATATATGCATATTGCACGATTTTTCCATATTAAATACAACCAGAAATAAATAATAAATGTTTTCTAACAAGGTTCACTCGCCAACTTTTTGTTGATCCAAAAACCATTTTTACATATGATACAGGTGAACAGGATGAAGCATGGAAAACATAGGAAATTGCCTTAGAAGAAAAATAATGAAGTTTAGAAGGATGAATAGAACATGTTGTATTTGTTTGATATGATTGTATGATCTCTTTTAAATTGAAATAATAAATATGAAACCTTATAATAAATGTCATGAGCTTTTGATGAAAACCCAATCATGCCCCGGTCACCTTTTCCGCTGCGAGTCGGGGTTTGACAATGTAGGAGGTAGGTGGTATAACCATCCATTTAGGAGCCTCATGAGAGTTCACCACTACACAAGTTGTCATAGACAACAAGGAGGGTCAAGAACAAGAGCAATAGTAACAAAGGAAATGGAATACATGTTATAACTATACTAAGTAGCCAAGTAAGATACAACCCGGTGAGCCGGCGTCGACACACGTCGAAGGCTAGACGGGGTAGTGTTACTTTCAACTAGCAAGCCACTTAGGATGGATGAGAAAAACATTAAGTGTTGTGTGGACTTGGATGTAGGATAGCCCAAGCCAACCTTGTAGTCACACTAGCTTCAAGTTCATGACTTGGCAACACTTTTGAGCTTAAAGCTCATGTAAAACAGAAAGTTTAGGGTGTTAAAACAACCGTTATTACATGTAAACAAGCTTGGTTAGGCTTTACTAATCATAACCTTGATTAGAAGAACAAGAACACAAGTTTGGTTGAGCTATAACATAAGTTTTAGGAAGATTTATTCAAAACAGAAAGTTTGGAGCCCTTTAGGTGAACTTCCAGGTCTGGATTCTCCAAGGAGAATCCGTGGAATCGAACCCAAGGTTTATCCAAGTAAGTAGGAAGAAGAATCAAGCAAAACAAGTAAGAAATGAGCAAGTTATGCTCACTTTTGTGAAGGTTGATGAATCTGCCCAAGTGTTTGATTTCCAGCAGATTGAAGGTGTTTGAGAGAAGATTGGAGAGTGTTTAAAGTGGAAAAATGTGTGGAGAATGTGTGGTATTTATAGGGAAGAGTTTAGGGTTAATTGGGGGTGCTTAATGGAGGTTTAAGGTGATTGGAGGTAGGGGTGTTCAAAACTATCCGTATCCGAAATATCCGATATCCGAATCCGAAAAATCCGATCCGAAAATCCGATCCGAAATTCGGATATCCGAATTTTTCGGATTTGGATTCGGATAGTGATTTTCAAAATTTTCGGATATTTCGGATATCCGAAATATCCGAAAATCTAATTTTTATTTTTCTCGGATATCCGAATATCCGAAGTATCCGAAAATATCTGAAAAGTATCCAAAAATATCCGAAAAGTATCCGAAAATTATCCGAAATATCCGAAAAATATCCTAAACTAATATTCGGATATCCGAAATATCCGGTTACGAATATGAAAAAAATAATAAAAAAATAAAAATTAAATAATAAGTTGGATTTTCAGATATCCGATTCACTATCCGAATCCGTATCCGAAATTTCGGATATCCGAATTTCATACGGATTCGGATAGTGAAATCTAGTATCCGAAAATTTCGGATATCCGAATTTTCGGATATCCGGTTTTGAACACCCCTAATTGGAGGTGAGATAGATGTGTGGATCCATGCACATTTCGCGGCTGGTGTGTTTTCTGCCCGCCCAGATCCTCATGCAGACCGTATGGAGGATCCCATGCGGTCCGTAAGGGCCGGGTCAAAAACACAATATTTTAGTTTTGTTGTTTTATTGATTGGGCCTTGTATGGATGTTATATAAAACGTGTTTTTGGGCCATATTAAGGCTTTTAAACATATACAACATGTCCTAAGGCTCACATAAGTATAAAATGAATATGATTAAGTATAAGAGTTACGTTTACGTTTCGTATGAAGTATGAATGTCACGTATTTGCAAGTTTATCAGGTTTCTAAGTATCAAGCATGAACGTATGAATAAGTATAAGTATAAATGATTATGAATAAGTACAACATGAATAGGAATAAAAATACAAGTTTTCATTATGATTCAAGTCTCAGATTACAACGAAAAACAAATACAAGATTACAAAGGTTTTGAAAAATAGAAGTACTACACGAGCTTTCTAAATATGGAAAGTATGAAAAAGTCGGGCGTTACATGTGTCATATGACTGTAATAAACCGGAAGCTATCATCGGCATCCTGAATCTGAATCTGAAAGTTAACTTTGACATATTAACGCCAATAAATGATTCTTCGAGACAGTATGTTTTGAGTAATGAGGGTTTTCATTCTTTGAAAGTTTAAATCAAACTTGTACGCATTACCTTCCATTAGTCCCATGCATTTAATTCACATCATTACTAAGAGAAAAAACCCCCTTGGTGGTTTCTGTACCCATGCATTTAATTCACATCATTACAAGGAGTGGATGCCCATATGCTAACACAAACAACCTACCATAATGCTTCTCTCAAAAATATTTGTTTCTTTCCTTTTCATGAGGCAAAATCGGTTTCGACATCAAGCATTCTTCCAACATGTTCGAAACATTCAGAATAACTACCAGAAGAACCCGACACGTCTGCTAGTTAAACGGTTTTACCACATGAAAAGGAATCTCAAAAGTGAGCATGGTTTATCACCCTGCGTGAGCATCGGAAGCCCCACAAACAGTCTTGCATAGTTAATCTTAAATTGCTACAAACTTCATTTTCCTTCAATTTCCAGAACATTCTCCCTAACAAGTTGTCTTTGATCAAGATTACTACTTTTGTATAAATCAATCACATCTTACTAAATCTGAATCTAAAATTTGTGGGTTTTTCGCTTTGTTGATCGGTGATTTGTGGGTTTTTTTTTGTTGTTGTTAAACCCTTGTTTCTTCATCTTCAAGAACAATGATGAACTAACGTGGTCGCATTCTGATCCCTAGCTGCAAACAACCCAACAAACTTCGGATACTAAAAAACATCACCAATCATACTCTCAGAATTTTCACTATTTTCTTTCCACCGACTGCTTCCTTATACAGTCTCATGATCCTTGTCTCATGACAATTAGTTCTTGGAAGCCATTACATCAATCGAATCCAACTATTAGAACGATCCTTGTTTTGTCACATACATGCGTTTAATTCCCAAACATCATTACAAATTGTCAAAAGATGAAATAAACGAACAATGGGTATTACAGGTGGGTTGTTAGAGTTCGGAAAGTATGAAACAGACGAACAATCTCCTTCCTGAATCTGAATCTGAAAGTTGAGTTAGACATACCGAAGTCAGCAATCTTTTTACTTTGAAACAAATCCCATTTTTTTTCTTTTTCTATACCCATCCCCGCGTTCATAGCTTAAACAAGTACCAAATCGAAACCCTAATTTTTGAATATTAATTCAAAAAACATAATATGAGTTATACGGATCGTATATAGTTATACGGCCCGTATAAAAGTGTCGTATACATTGTGTACAACCAAGTAACTAAATTTCACATGGTGTATACGGGCCGTATAACGTTTTACGGCCCGTATAGAGTATATTAAACTGACAACAGCTGTGCCAGCAGACTTTGTCGTTTATTTAATTTTATACGGGTTGTATAACGTTATACTGCCCGTATACACCATATGAAAATAAATTTTTACCAATATTATTATCAGGACCCAACATTTAATAGTTGGGTTATAGTTATATTATGACCAAATTTTTAAAATGGTCGGTTCCGACACCAACATGAGCATAGCTACTTTAACCTGAAAATATTATTTTATTTTTGTATGTTAATATTTTAAAATATGTAAATTTAAAAAGGACACAAATAATAATTGTATTTAAACTATATAAAAGCTGATGTTATTTCTTTTTTTATTATTTTATATAATAATCAACCAACCTAACATAAAACATATATTCTTTGAAGAAACTATAAGAAAAAAGTACCAACTAACAAACCCTCTAGCTCAACTCAGACGCAATCCATTTAGCCAAACGTCTCTGAGGGTTCAACTTGAAGATGAGCCCAAACCTGATTAGACTTAACTAAAACCTGGGAATTTTATTTTAAGTTCATATTGTGTTACATATTTACATCTCTTAACCATACGTCTTCAACTCAATGATTATATATTTATTTCAACACCATAAATTAGTAACTTATATATGTATATAGAGGTTGCACTTTATGTTTGGGGAGTTTTTTAAAAACATTTGATCTTTTTACTTTTAGTCCTTAAATATGTGATAAATTACTTGTAAAACAAAGTATTTGAATTTTTTACTTTTAACCCAAAAAATTTTACCTTTTACAGTTTAACCTTACAACATTTTTACTTTCAACTTTAGTCCCCGATACTTTCCATCTTTCGCATGTTTTTCGTTTTACGCTTCGTTTTAAGTTTTGTCAGTTAACACGGCGGAAATTGCGTGTGTGGTTCAACGTGTTTTACGTTTTGTTCTAAGTTTTGTGAGTTAACACGACACAACGTGCGTGTGTGGTTCAACGTTTTTACGTCGTCTATTTTTTTCGTTTGAAAAGTTCTTCATACCATGCGGGTCCTAGATCGACTTAGTTATTTTTCCTATGTTTTGCGTTTCGGTCTAATTGCTCCGTATTAACATGTCGCAAATTCAGTGTTAGTGGTCGCTCGTAGTGGTGTGACATTGATAAATTTTTGGTATAGTTTTACGCCCCCGCCGCTCAACGCGAGATGCTTAATGCTAGTTATTCTTAATTGATAACTATACTAAAATTGCTTTAAAACGTTAGTGAGTAGATACCCAGATCATTGGATCAACAAGTTGACGTGTAACTTAAAAGTATAGCCCATGGCATTATAGCCTAGTGACATCTTCGTGATTGGATAAGACTTAAGGACTATTAGTCCTGGGTTCGATTCCAACAAAATGGGGTTTTCCCAGATTTATTAGGTTTTCTTCTAAATTGGTTTATAGATGTTATTGTCTGGTGAAGATGGATATAACCAGCTGGGTCTGCTGGTGACACGATAAAACTCAAGTGTCCGTCAGTGATCCAAATTTATCGTTCAAGAAAAAAAACTTAAAAGTATACAAAATTTTTACACCACCAAAGAACTTTTAATATAGGAATAATGGATTCTAATAATTTAAACTATTAGTTTGTCCGACAACGGTCCAACTTCAAAAATAACCCATGGTGGTCCCACATTTTCACATATTGTAAACTAATGGACTTTTTACTAAAGAACCTTAATTTCTTTTTGTCCCGTTATCCTTTTCGGTTTAGTAAAGGTCCATTGGTTTACAACATATGAAAAGGTGAGACACCACTGGTTATTTTTAAGTTAAGACTGTTGCCTGCTAACGGCTAATAGTTAGAATTATTAAAATCCATTATTCCTTTAATAAAAAATTATCTCATCATTATTTTTAGCAACCTTATTTATGATAACAAATTCTTGTTTAGAATATCAACTCCAGCCGGAAATTACATCAAGATAGAAGATAAACAGGCAACAAGCTGTGTCGCTACCCGTTTTGAATAGCAAAACTAAGTTTTTTAAAAACTACATCCATAGATGGCAGAGTCATAATATTACTATGCATGACTCTTTAAACTCTATATAACCCATTTTAATACATTCCCCAGCTCCAACACTTTGCATATAAAGGGTATGTTTGGCAAGGAGTTTTTAGGAGCTTCTAGTTTTAAACTTTTAAGAAAAAACTCTTAATCAATAAAAAGCCTTGTTTGGTTGAAGGAGCTTGAAGCTTTTAGGTTAGAAGCTTGAAGGAGCTACAAACCTTTAGGGAAAATGACCATTTTAACCTCTAAAGATAATAAAATTTTAATGTACCAATTTTTTAATGTTCATTTTGGTCATTTTATACATTTTATTAAAAGTTCCTGCTACTCAGCCAAACATGTAAACATTCTAAAAAGCTACAGCTACCTGCTACCAGCTATAACTACCAAGTCTCCAGCCACCATCCATCAGCTACTTTTGCCAAACATACCCAAAATACATTAATTTCTTGTATTGTTAGCCATCAAACTTGTCACTTTCCTTACTTTAGATGCGAAAGTGCGAAACTGATTAATGATAGCTTGCTCATAAAAGTTATATGATACTTATGTTTTTTTATTAGCTAGATTATAGTAAAAGTTCCTTATAATAATTTATTTATCATAAATTTATACGGAGTTTTTAGGTATAAACGTTTTTTTATTATTAAATTTATATGGAGTTTTTAGGTATAAACATTTTTTTTTATTTATTCATTTCAAGTAGTAAGGTAAATTTTTAAAGTTGTGGGTTCAGGGTTCTACAGATTGGAGATCACATGTACTTTAGTGATGCAACAATAGTTTATTGTGCTATAGTGATGCAACAATAGTTTATTGTGCTATAAACAAACTCCAAGTCATGAAATTAGAATCTGGATTCCAAAAGATATCACTAATATACAAAATTGCTGGCGGAAGTGCTTAATCATCAAACCGGTAGTTTCCTTTTGTTCTACTTGGGGTTGTCTATCGGTGCAAACATGAATCACATCAAAAACTGGAAAGCGGTGTTGACATCATTAAATCAAGACCATCATCATGGAAAGCTAAGTCATTGTCGTTTGGGATCGTATCACACTAATCAAATCAGTGTCGGGCAGCCTTCCAACCAACTTCTTTTCTTTATTTAAAGTCTCATTACATGTTATAGCAACATTGGAAAGATTGAGGAAAAGTTTCTTATGGGTTGGAACTATCTCAAACTCAAAAATTCATTGGATTGCGAGGGACCAAATTGTAGTCGCACCAAAAAAAATGGTGGGTTGGGCATGGTTCGTTGAGGGCAGCTAGCCTAGCTCTTTTATCGAGATGATAATTTGAGATCAAAACTTGAATGGAACATGTGGACATGTGGTTGCCTATCAAGATCTATTTCTTTGGGTGGCGAGCTAATTGTAGTAGACTTCCCATGTTGGTCGCATTGGAAAGGTAGGGGTGAACATGGGTTGAATGCTGCACAATTGGCTTAGTTTTTGAGAATTGACCACTTGCTGATATCATTTAAAAGATTTGAGTATTTGTCTATGGCTGAGCCAACGTATTGTCACACCCCAACCGATGACGGAATCATCGGGGCGCAGCACTAAGCAAACAGCTTACTCAAGAATTTCCACAACGACTATTAATGCGACAATATTTAATAATATCCAATTTCCCATACAATTGAACTAAACATTCACATCAAGTCATATGGATTACATCATTCTCAAACAAAATCAGTTCGACAACTAGATTATTTAAATGAGTTTCTAAGACAAACCCCTAATCCATTTGCAGCGTAGACAAATCCTCAACCTGTTACATACTTAAAATACAAGTAAATACAATTAAGTAAAGGTGAGCATACAGGTTTAGTAGCATAATAATAGCGATAAATCGTTGACGCATAACCAGCGTACATACGTAGAGATAGTGAATCTAAGTAAGCTAACAATAATGATACATGCTAACCAACACGACTGCGCTGTGAGTATGCACGATACGTGTTCACAATAGCGAACACGCACGTAAAGTAAATTTGCGAGCCTTAACAACCCCTGAACCAATCAGGTGTTGAGTCCAAACTATAGTACTATCGTTTCTAAGGGTGGTCTACAAGTCCTCATTATTCACACATAGCAAACAAACATTCAGCAATTCACGTATAACAGCGAGAGCGGTTAGCGATTAAAAGAGTTTAGCGTTGTGTGTATAGTGTTTTTGATATAGCGACGTATGTAACACCCAAAAGTGCGTTAAAGCGAAAAAGGGTTCAAGTATACTCGCTGTTAGTGTTTGATAAACAAACACGAAGCGGTTTGGATTGAAGGGAGGCCAGTTCAGCCTGTAAACGCGAACAGAAGTGCATCAGTCTTCCGAACTGCTGAAACGGTCGAAACGCGAACTTGCACTCGTTTAGTGTAGATCTAGGTGAAAAGAAGAAGTTTTATAGAAAAAGATGAAGATTTTCATAAACAAAAGAGATTTGATGAAAACGAAGGTAATCTTTGTGCAAAATCGTTGTAAAAACCTTGTTTTTTGCATAAAAACGGGTTGATTCTTACTTGGAAATCAAAGGTTTTCGGTTTTGGGAGCATTCGGGTGAACTTGCAGCAAGGAGAGCACGAATGGAGGTGCTGGGTATTTATAGGTGAGGAGAAAATAAGCTTGTAGAGACCAAGTTCGGGCGAACTTGGCCAGTTTGCTTGAACTTTGTGCGAAGTTGGGATGCCCAACTTCGGCCAAACTTGGCCTATTGGCAAGTTTTGTTCGTTATTTTCGCGTTAGGTGTTTGTTTGGCGATTCGGTTCGTATTAGGTAGTTGTATTAAGCGTTTTAGCGAAGCGTAAGCGTTACGTTGATAAAATAAATGCGATTTAGCGATTCGTACGAGTGAGAGCGTTGCGATAGCGAGTATAACCATAAAACATAAGCACACATAACACATAAATAACATAATGTAACATAATTATCCGCGATTTGAGTTTGCGTTGAGAGTTGCGAGTATTAAGCGATTTAAATGCGATAAATAAGCGATGTAATATGCGTTTTACAATAATCCAAACCATTATAATAAATCTTAGAGTACAAAATGAGACATAAACTGAAATAACGGTAATAACAGGGATTCAGATAACAACCGAAAGATCGGGTTGTTACACGTATCACATAAAGTATTATGATCACCCATTAGGGATTGATCGTCCTCAACGAGTTTCCACGTCGTTCCAACCACAAGTGTCATTCACCTATGTTGTACCATGTTCATAAGGTTATGGTGGTCATCGGAAATTAAGGGTGACAAAAAGACAATTTGTTTATATTTATCTATTCACTCAATGAATTGTTTTAACTTGTGGAATTCATCGGACGTTATGGCGGATTTTAATCGATATTGGTTCAGTTTAGTTTGTTATGGTACATGTACAATACCGGCATTCGCTATAGCAACTGAAAGAGAAAACCTAAAAAATAAAGTCGTGATATGCCCAAAATGATATTGACACATATTAAATCAATCAAAAACCATAAAATGAATACCGGTCCCGGTTCCAATAAAAAAATACCGGTACCGATGTTGTTCAACCAGAATCGGCTTCGTTCGTCACAGCTCGATACGATGTAGACACTCGTTATAGCTTACAATACCAAAAAGACACTCTATTTTGAATGGAATTTATTTTAAACGAAATTTAAGCTGGAACATTAAGAAAAAAAGTTAACACGATAGCTTATCAAGTTTCTTTCTGAGTTAACAAACACAAACTAACCGGGTTAAACGTATATTATATAGAATATAAGGGGTGAAACTGGAACTTTGAAAAATAATAAATAATCAACGCTTTTACTATTAATTAAACTTCACTCCATTTAAGTATCTAATCTAATTATAATAAATGAGTCAAACTAATGCCACATGGTATTTTCTCTATCAATTTAGTAATATATCTAATAATTTTACATTTCTAAACATATAATAACAAATGAATACAAATATCTAATATCTAATTCTAATAAAGAGTAAACTGTCATTTTGATCCTTAAGGTTTGGTCAGTTTTGCCACTTTAGTCCAAATCTCAAAGTTTTGTATCTGAGTCCCTGTGATTTCATTTTTTTGCCATTTTAGTCCAAAAGTGAAATCAGACCACATTCCCCTAATTAAACCCTTAAGTTTTATCCTTTTCTTCAGGGGCAAAATGATCATTATTATGAGTTTATTATAGCAAAATGGTCAATATTTCTCTCTCCTCCTCTCTCTCTCTCTAACCTACAAAAATCATCATCACCACCTGGTTAACACCACCATCCAATTACCACCACCACCAATCTCAAATAAATAAACCAAATTAATAACTTTTCACCATCCCAATACTTAATATCAAACCAATTTCATATCAAGTTACAAATTCAACAAAAACCATACCTAATAAAAAAACAAAAAAAATAACCCAAAATTTCATATCAAGATTAGGAAATTGGTACCAATGGAGGTGGCGGCTAGTGTAGATGGTGATGCTAGTATTTTCATACCCTACCATCATGTCCCTGAGGTAATTTTTACATCATGTTTCTCTTGTACGCATGTGCTTTAACATCTGAGTGGTATAATGTTTGGAAATGGTTGATTAATTCCTTTATGCAAAGACCAAGAGCATCAGCTATGGTTCTCTCCCATTGTGAAAACTATATCAGTGAACTCTTATTCTCCAAGTGTCATGAACACAGACCAAGCATTCAAAGTTAAAATCAAATAGTTCCAACATTCCAACCACCACCCTCCAATGTTCTCAACATCACCGCCACCCATATATATACATGCAGAACCGCTTTCGAATAACCAGAAATAACTGAGATATTTCCGGAAATAGCTAGGATCAGAGACTCACTGTTATTACTTGTCGGAAATACCTGGAAACACTAGAAAACCTAACATAAGATCTCGAAACCCTTACTGTTACTAGCCGGAAATAGCTGAGTTCAGAAAATTGTTTGGGGAATTTGGGAATTTTTGGTTGTTTACTTGATTTTGGGATTTTTTGGTTGTTGATTTCGGGATTTTTGGTTCTTGGGTTGGGGATTCTTTTTGTTGATTTTTTGTTGTTGGCCTGTAGATGATGAAGGGCAGTGACGGTGGCAGGTGATGTTAGAGAGGAGAGATAGTGTAGGTTAGAGAGTGGTAGTGGTGGTGCTCTGTAGCTTAGAGAGATAAAGAGGGTGTAGGTTAAGAGAGAGGGGGAGAGAGAGGGGGAGGGGAGAGAGAGAAATACAGTTTTATTTTTTAATAATAAACTCAATAATGACCATTTTGCCTTGAGGAAAGGGACAAAACTTAAAGGTTTAATTAGGGGAATCTAGTCTTATTTCACTTTTGGACTAAAATGGCAACAAAAATGAAACCACAGGGACCCAGATACAAAAACTTCAAGATTTGGACTAAAGTGGCAAAACTGGCCAAACCTCAGAGACCAAAATGACAGTTTACTCTTCTAATAAAAGATTCCAAATAATACCACATGACATTCTCTCATTTAGGAGAAAATTCCATGTGGCATTGGATAGACTCATTTCTTATAATTACACGACATGTGGCGTTAGAAAGACTTTTTTTATTATAATTAGATTATTAATTCATTAATATCTAATTCTAATTTATGATTAAATATTATATAAATTATCTATGATTTTAATGTTTCTTAAAATGAATAAGCATATGGTTTGATTTACTTTATCTGTTTTGCGTAAATCAAGTATACATATAATTAAATGATATATTTACCTTTGAAAAAAAATAATTGTTATTAACTAACAAACATGGTGTTACGTTATTAAAAATACCTTAGAAAAATTAATTGTTATTATCTAAGAAACATGGTGTTACGTTATTAAAAATGTTATTTTTTTAATTATATGCATTAATATTTCACATCAACACCACAAAAATATGTAAAATAATAACACTCGGATTTGTGTTTATATAATAAAAATAGGAGAAAAGTGCCCGGATAGTCCCTGTGGTTTGCTTCGATTTCACCTTTAGCCCCTACATTTTCAAAATTACAGCTATAGTCCCCAACTTTGGCAAATTCGTTCTCGGATGGTCCCTGGCATGGATGGAGGTTAATTTTCTCAGTTAAGTGGATGTGAAGTTACCTTTATACCCTTACTATTAAGAAAACATAAACAATTAATTAATTATACTATTAAAAAAGTGGGGCCTACTAATGTACACAAAATACAACATATAAATTAAATCAAATGAGACATAAAACGAACCCTTTTTAGTACTAAAGTTGGAGAAAGCATGTTTCTTTGTTCCTTTTGTATTTTCAGGATAAAAATAGCTCAAACGAACAAAAGAAGCAAATAAGCAGCTAAAACCAACATTGTCACACCCCGACCCGCAGCGGAAATAAGAGTCGGGGCATAATTGGGTTATCACCAAAGCACATGACATTTACTATTATGTTCCATTATTAAATGAAGTCAAAGTTACATTTCTCAAACGTTCAAACATGTTCATTCATTACAAAGGAAATTAACCAAACATAATATTCCAAATACTAAATCGTTTTATTTCTTCTAATCCAGATCCTACGTGTTCCTAGCTGCTGCTGGTTCACCTGTATCATGTGTAAAATGGGAGGTTTTTGGGTCAACATAAGTTGGCGAGTGAACCTTATAGATAAACATTTAATAATGAATTTCTGATTAGTTTATCAATAAAATATTGTGCATAATCATATAAGAGCATATGTATGAAATCAAGCAATGGCAACATCAGTTACAATTATAACATACATTAACAATCGATAGCATACATGAACATACCAACATCATATGATAATTAACATAAATGAACTGTGAGATCGAGGCTCAATCAAACGGAGCCGATCGTATTGCATGAACTAAAAATGTAAATTGAACTGTGTGCTCAAGGCTCAATCAAACGGAGCCGAGCGTATTGCATGTATTGAAATGTAAATAAAATGACCGATCAAGGCTCAATCAAACGGAGCCGATCGTGCGGGCACGCCCTGATCAACCGCATAATAAAATGGGGATCAAACTCAACCTCAAGGGATGGGGAGCTGCGGCCTCAGCAATTGCATGTACTGAAATAATAATTTGCAAACAATAATAACTACTTATCAGCAACAACTAACACACATGTCATGATATGATATATGCACAATAACTTAGTTATAATAAGTAAGTGAACAAGACACATGATACACCCCAAAAATGTGATTAAAACGGGGAATTTGAAGGGTTCACTCACATTGGGTGCGTTGGATTTGAGTTGGTGAGATGCGCACGATTTAGACGGAGCGAGTCAACGAGGAATCACTGACCTAAATTATGAAGGAAAAAATATATTAAATGGATGGATTTTATTAAAGATTTTAATGGGATTTTTAGATATATTTTTTTTGTGAGTTTATGGCTATTTTCTATCCTTAGAAATGTTATTTTTAAGTATTTTTAATTGGTTTTTAATTTAAATTAAACAAATAAATATTTAAAAAAAAATAATATTTTTTTACTGTTTGACCGTTGACCGTTGACCGTTGACCGGTTCGGTCAGCGGTAATACTTGCGCCGAGCGGGATTCGAACCGGTGACCTTCCGTTCACGCGCACGTAGCTCTACCAACTGAGCTACGTGACTAACCCGTTAGGATTCCAGTTTTAATTATATTTATGCACTTATTTACCGAAAATTCCTTTATTTTACAAAACGTTTTAATCTCATGGAACCGGTGTTTGTGACGGGATTCGATCGCGTGACGTGCAGTTTGTTTTGCACACAGTCCACCGCTGGACTGTGTGTCTAACCCGGTTATATTCTTGAATTATATTATACTTAACAACTACTCGATCTAACCCGGTTAGTTTTATGAATAAAAAGGAATGTTATTACGCAGTGTGTGTGTAGTAAGGATCGAACTCGGGACTCGTATATAAACTTTGCACACAGTCCACCGCTGGACTGTGTGTCTAACCCGTTAACTATCCGAATTTTAATTACTCTTAACCTTTTCTTTTTAGGTTCGTCTTCTTCACTATAATTACCGGTTTTTACTCAGACCACTGGTTCAGGGTTCTACTACTTAAATAACATGATTACTAGTTTGAATGAACAAACCGAACAGTTTGGGGAAAAGAAATACCGGACAAGTCGTCTTCTTCAGAAAGTCCGGCGAGAACAGGTAACTCTGTTTTTGAACCTCCGGCTGAGAGAGTCTAACAACAGAATTAAAGAGTTAGATTTGAAATTGAACCAGAGTACATGGATTATTAGCACGATTGAATGTGTTTACCGTTAACTAGCGTGTTTCCGGCAAATTCCAGAGTTTCTCCGGCGAACCCAGAAAATCCAGCAAGTCTTCTGTGACTGGTTTTGAGTGACGGTTTAATGTTAGTAGTGTCCTAACAATAGATTGAAACAGCAAGAGAGGAAAATCTTACTGGTTTGAGTTGAACACGGTTTTCCGGCGAGATTTGCAGAGAATTCCGGCGACAGTTTTCTTGTGCTCAAAGGACTTGGAAACGCGACGAAAAGGGATTGGAGTGTATTTGAGACGGTTCTGAATCGTATAAATGATTGGAATCTGAATTATTTGGAGCTTGAATGACTTTCGGTTTCAAAAACCCAAACTTGAAGTTCATTCAATCTGAACTTTAATTAGAAACCGATATTCATCGGTTATAAGTTAACTATGCGAACAAAAACTGATTTGGCGATTCGGCTACCGATTTCCGTTATTCAGATATCATAAACCGTTAAGTCGTGTATGCGTATAAAATTCAATTGCTTTCATAATGCTAACAGAAAACAATTGGTGGCGGAGTGGTTTGGAGACGGAGAGATAAGTCATTGGAGGCAGTTGACCCGGGTTCGAGTCCGGTCATCTCCAAATATTTTTTATTTATTTTATTTTAACTTTTTATCAAATATAATTTTTATAGTTTAATTTATATATTAATTATGTAACGTTTAAACTCGAAATACTCATAAATATTTAATGTAATTTCATATCTTGGTATTTGATTACAAAACGGAGCGGGTTTTGGAGACCCGATTTATACAAATGTTACAAACATAAATACAGAAAGAAGGAATAACGAGCCATGCCCGACCCCTCAGCAACACCCCAAAAAGACAAAAGATCAGATCACAGAAGATGAGCACGGGCCGTGTCCACCGAGCACGGGGCGTGGTCAAGCCTTGCATTACAAGACAAAACATTCAGAAGCTTCCACTCCCACCACGGGCCGTGTCCAGAGTAACACAGGTCGTGGTCAACTATAAGATTTGCAGAATCTGGATAGTACAGCGAACAGTTGACCACGGGGCCGTGCCCAGAGGCCACAGGTCGTGTGGGGCCCTCTGCTGACAAATGCAATTAATGAAGAAAGAGAAGGATGTTGGACACGGGGCCGTGGCCGGGCTTCTGTTTAGGCTATAAATAGGGGTGCTTGGTTAGCCACAAAAGCATCCCTTGGCAAACCACTTCTCTCTCACTTTGCCACCACTCCACCACCACTATAACACCAACACCCATCACCATCATCCATCTTTAGAGTGTGTAGTAGTCTCGGGATCCAAGATAGATTGTAAGGGTTCTTGTCAAACAAAGGTCATGCTTGGCTAAATTCCTTACATCACTTGATGAAGACTAATCTTTTATGTATTACTTTTAGTTTTTAATCTTTCGGCACTTTTTATTTGGGTTTGTATTAATGACTTTAATAACTAGCTTCTTATGTTGAAAGTGAATTTCTTAACCATTTCTTCATGATGTCATTGATTTGCTCATTCGTGTCTTTACGGTCTATATAAAGCGCGTTAACTACTTGGAAGGGGTTAGAAGGGTGGTTTGGTAAAGTTCTTGTCTCGTTCAGTGTATAGATCCTACGAGGACTTGGTTCAAACCTATTAGGGCCTCTTCAATGCTCAACGGGTATTAGATGGCGGGGGCGCGAATGGCTTGACCCCCTCATATGTAAACTACTATTAATATTTTAAACCGGCTACTTGGGATTGTATCCCTGCTGACTCAAACCACTTAGCCGAGGGTAACGTCACCTTCAAAAGAGGAGCCTACCACTTTTTGCATTAATAACTTACTTAATTATCTTCCAATATTCCGACCTTTTGGGATTGTATCCCTGCTGACTCAAACCACTGGGTTGAGGGTAACGTCACCTTCAAAAGAGGGGCCTACTACTATAACTAAGATAATCTCTTAAAAAGTCTGAAAGTGCGAAAACTATCAAAGGATACATAAAGGAGAAGTTGGATCCAAGTGATTCTATCTTGTCTATTTGTATTTCATTTTATTTTCTTTAACTTTTTTTTATCTTTATGTTTTTAAAACTTTTATCAAAAATTTAGATTGATTAGATGTTGACGATAAATCGGTATTAAAAGCTCTTGTGTCCTTGGACGATCTCGGTATCTTACCAACGCTATACTACGCTCACGATGGGTGCACTTACCAAGTGTGTGTTTAGTGTTAGTAGGATATCGTGTTTATAAATTTAAAACTTGACTATGCGTAAAATAGACTAAAAATAACAATAAAAATATAGTACGCTAAGCACACACCACCTACCTTTTCTACCCTACCCCTGTTTTTGTGGAATATAACAGAGGATACATAATTTGGAAACCAGAATTGTTGTTAAGGAATCCTATCGGTTTAGAATTCATCGCCCAAACATACGATCAAAGGAGGATCGTTTATATATATATAACCAGGACCGTTACAGAGGATTGAAATCGGAGATCATCGTTTTTCGGCGAAAAATTCCGGCAAACCAGAAACAAAATCAGTGAATTTAGAATCACGAATTAACGGTTTATAATTATCATACCTTTACTCATTTACAGAATCGAATACATAAGGATTATAATTCGAAATCAAAACTCGAAATCAAAATCGTGTTATTACATATTCCGATTCTCTCTGCTTTTTGTCACTGTTCACCGCTCAATTTCTCAAATTGTTTACTCACTGGTATGTTTTAAGTCTATTTTAGTGCGAATCTGTTTGTGTGTTTATGATGTAATCATGTTGTGGCAGTGGTGATGGTGGTGGTTGAGTGGTGATGGCGGTACTGGAGGTGGTTTGTGGTGGTGTTTTTTTAAAGGAGAGAGAGAGTAGAGAGAGACGTGATGTGTCTGGAAGGAGAGAGAGTAGAGAGAGACAGTAGAGGGTGGCAGATTGTATGGTTTACAACGGTGGTGGGTGAGGGTGGGGATGCAGTGGTGGCGGCGGTGGTTTATGGTGGTGAAGTTTTTATGCAGGGTTAGGGTTAGAGTGATGAAGAAGAGAGTGGTGGGCCCTCTTAATTATATTTCTTTTTATGTTGTTGTTTCTTTATGGTAAGGGCAATTTAGTCAATTCACAACCACTTAACTAAGAAAACTAACTGATGTTAAGCCTAGGGACTATCCGAGAACGAATTTATCAAAGTTGGGGACTATAGCTGTAATTTTGAAAATGTAGGGATTAAAGGTAAAATCGAAGCAAACCACAGGGACTATCCGTGCACTTTTCTCTTAAAAATAGTGAAGTGAAGTGATTATTTCAACTAACTGGGTGAATTTATTTATTAAATCTATTAACTCAAACAAAATTTAATTAAGGGATATTGGATTTTAATAATCCTAACTTTCACCAATTGGCCGGCATTAATCCCAACTTCAAAAATTCCCTCTGATAATCCCAACTTGTAAGAATTTGGCCCTATCGATCCTTTTCTAACTGGGTTAGTTCTTTTGTTGACGTGGCAGCTTACGTGGTACAAACCTAGTTATTTGATGATGTAGCACAAACTTAGTGTTTGGATTCTAATAATCCCAACTTTCACCACCATCAACAACTACCACCACCACCATCAGCCGCCACCAGCATCAGCCGCTGCCGCCACCACCACCACCCGCCACCATCACCACCACCATTAACTGCCACCACCATCAGCGCCACCACCAAAAACTAGGTGGGTGGAAGCTGGTGGTGGTGGATGGCGACTGATGATAGTGGGTGGCGGCTGATGGTGGTGGCTGTGGTGGTGGTGGTGGCGGCTGATGGTGGTGGTGCTGGTGTGGTGGTGGTGGCGGCTGATGGTGGTGGTGGCGGATGATGGTGGTGGCTGGCGGTGGTGGTGGCGGCGGCTGGCGGTGGTGGGGCAGCGGCTGTGGGGGTGGTGGTGGCGGGTGGGGTGGCGGTGGCGGGGTGGGCGGACGGCGGCTGATGGTGGTGGTGGTGGTGGTGGTAGTTGTTGATGGTGGTGAAAGTTGAGATTATTAGAATCCAAAAACTAAGTTTGTGCCACATAACCAGCCCCATCATCAAATAACTAGGTTTGTGCCACGTAAGCTGTCACGTCAACAAAAAACTAACCCAATTAGAAAAAAATCGATGGGGGGCAAATTTTTACAAGTTGGGATTGTCAAAGAGACTTTTTGAAGTTGGGATTAATGCCGGCCAATTGGTGAAAGTTGGGACTATTAAAATCCAATATCCCTTTAATTAGTAGATAATAATATTATTAATGAAATGAAAAAGGAATGTTGTATGCAATTAACTGAAATCTTTTATTATAATTATATATACCCACCACAATCCATCTTCATCGCCACCAACGCCATCTCAATTAAGATTTAAAGAAACCTTTATGTGTTCATTAGTTTTTTCTACTTCGCCTCATTCCTCAAGATAAGATTGAGATTTAAGAATTTACTTCACATTCTTTACGTATATAAATTTAATTATTATATAAATAGATATATTTTATGTATAACTAATTATTATTACTAAAGTAACAAATAAATATAAAGTATTTGCTTAAATGCGTCATTTATAGCGAGTAATGTTATATTCTCTTTAACTTGGTATGGATAGTTCATGTTATGGTAATATGTATTTATATCAAATTTTTGTTTAACATGTGCAATATCAAGAAAAATTCAAATTTTGTAATTATTCTATTCTTTGAATACAATCAATCTTATCATTCAACTCGTATAACACACGGGACTAGAAACTAGATATACATTATATAGTGTAATTATAATGCAACTAACAATCCTCACTTCCACGAATTTTCGACACCATCATTTTTTTTTCATATAGTCTCAAAGTGTTTTTAAGACATTAATTACTCAATTGGATTTAACATCTTCAAATGGTATTTTTATTATTCAAATGTTGTGTGTTAAATAATATTTCTCATCCCAGAAGAATGATATATAAAAACTCAAAACTGTTGGATTTAAAATCTGACAACAAGAGAACAATGGTGTTGCGGAGTGATGAGAGTTGTTTACTGACATCGATGGTGGTTTTGGGATTCAAAATAAGAAAACAGATGTCTATGTGTTATGGGCGTGAAAGTGGACGGGGAAATTCTCCACGTACAATAAGCAGGGGGCAAACACCATTACACCCCTTTGATGACAAGGTTGTTGCCCCTTTTGGGTTGGTCTAGACCACGGCCGCTGCCAAAACCCACCTCCCTCTCATTTTGATGGAGCCCATCACCGTTATATTATTTATTTTTTTATTTAATTCATTCATCATATTTCACATTATTATAATACTCTTTAGTGAAAGATGAAAGGTGAAACCACTCATGTCTTTATGACACTGACTAACAATTTTTTTTGAGTAAATTGCACAAAACATCCTTTATGTTTTCTTAAATTTGCAGGTTCCAGCCTTAATGTTTAAAACTTGCCAAAAACAACCTTTACGTTTATTTTTGTTGCCGGTTCAGTCCTTTCTGACTAACCAAGTTAATTATCCTAGTTTAATTCCCTCACATGGCATGTGAGGGTATATTTTTCTCTACTCACACACAAACACACACAGACCATTCATCTCTCTCTGCCTTCATCTACCACCACCACCACCTCATCTACCATCGTCCACCTGCCACCACCAAAACCAACAACCACCGTCAAGCACCACCGCCCCCTGTCTCCTGCCGCGAAGCCAAGCACCACCGCAAACCCACCACCGCACCACCTCCGTCATAGCACCACCGCCATCACACCACCTCCTCTGCCACCACCTCCACCTCCGACACCACCTCCTCTGCCACCACCTCCACCTCCGACAAAACCCCCAAAACCCCCAAATAACACATTAAACAACGGTCACCACAAACTCAAAAACACAAAATTCACACACACACACACAAAGATTAACCAACAGTCAACACATGTATACATACGCTAGGGTTTTCGAAGGAAATTGTGATGATGAATCGACGAATGACTTGTACAGTGAGCAATCGAAATTAGGGTTTATATAATGTGAGAATCATGGTGATTGTTGCAGATGAAGATGATTGTGGTTGTGATGGATTTTTGAAGGTTTGAATTTCAGAAATTCGGGAAGAAGATGATCGACCTCCTCTGCCACCACCTCCACCTCCGACACCACCTCCTCTGCCACCACCTCCACCTCCGACAAAACCCCCAAAACCCCCAAATAACTCCGCCACCATCATCTTCAACTGCCACCACCACCACCGCCACCTGATACATCACCACCGTAGAGAGAGAGAGAAAGAAGAGAGAGAGAGAAAGAAGAGAGAGATCGTAGAGAGAGAAAGAAGAGAGAGAGAGATCGGTGAGAGAGAGAGAGACCGTAGAGAGAGAGAGAGGAGGCGGCAGGAGACGACGGCGGTGGTGGGTTTTGATGGCGGTGGTGTGATGGCGGTGGTGCTATGGCGGAGGTGGTGCGGTGGTGGGTTTGCAGTGGTGCTTGGCTTCGCGGCAGGAGACAGGGGCGGTGGTGCTTGACGGTGGTTGTTGGTTGTGGTGGTGGTAGGTGGACGGTGGTAGATGAGGTGGTGGCGGTGTGTGGTGGTGGTAGATGAAGGCAGAGAGATGAATGGTCTATGTATGTTTGTGTGTGAGTAGAGAATAGAAGGGTTTTTGTAGAAAAAACAAACAAACCTAAAATGACAAATATACCCTCACATGTTAGGCATGTGAGGGAATTAAACTAGGATAATTAACTTGGTTAGTCAGAAAGGACTGAACCGGCAACAAAAATAAACTTAAATGTTGTTTTTGACAAGTTTTAAACATTAAGGCTGGAACCTATAAGTTTGAGGAAACATAAAGGATGTTTTGTGCAATTTACTCTTTTTTTTTTCACCTGTTGTCTTACCAATACACAAAGACTGAAGCGTAATTGGGTTAATAGGTTGGCTTGTATATTTCATGGGCTTGTTTTTATTTTACACTATAGTTTTAAATAGGGGAAAGTTCTAGGTAATACAGTTTTTCTTTACGAGAAAAATCATCCAATTTTTATCTAAATATAGGTAAAATGGTTGAAATGCAATATTTATTCATGGCTCTTAAAATTTTAAAAAGATATGAATAAATTTCGTTTACTTATAGAACCTACACATAACCTATACATGTGAAAGTCATGTAAACTTACACATTGAAAAATAACAAACATATTCGATCAATGGTTTTTTATGTATATAACATAAGTATATAGTATATAGGTATTTGTATGTAAAAAATGCTAAAGTTTAAAAACATAAACCATTGATAAGAAAATTAATCGATAAAGGGTTAATAACTATATTCGAATGAACGGATAGGTTTGTTTTATATTGGGCATACACTACGAGTAAGCCTGTGAGTTTATGTTGGCTCATGTGGGAAAATTGGACTGTACATTGCAAAATTGGGCTCACTTCATCATAAATCAAATAATGAGATCGGCAAAATTGGGCTCACTTCATCATAAATCAAATAATGAGATCGAAACGTTTAGGCATTTAATCCAAGCAAAATGTTAATAGATACGGCAAGTTCGAGAAAGAGTGTTAAGAAAGATTATAAAATTAGTTTGCTCAGTTGCACTAATTAGATGGTTATTTAGTTGATTGTATTTTTTCTTGTATCAACTAGTATAAGGAAGTGAACCATTTCTATTAGCATCTCTAACTTACAATTAAAAAAATCCTCTCTCTTCTTCCCTTGTCTAGATTAATGTTACTAGTTTTAGCTTAGATTAACATTAAACAAAGTTCAAACAACCAAGATATTTTGTACTTATGCTATGCGTTATACTCTTTCCTCTAATCCACGATCCCTAATTGTCATCTTAGCGCCACATCACTATCTCCTCTCATCCCTTACCTCCAACACTCAACATGTTATACGGTTATACCCATCCCTCATTCCTCGCCCCTTTTTTCAGTATTTCTTAAAATTGAATAAAGAGGAAGAAAGAAGAGAGAGATAGAGAGATTGCGAGGAATCCTGGAGTATGCCAGGAGAACCATGGAAAATGCAAGGATCAAAAGAGGCGGTGTATTTATCTTTTTTGTTTGTTCATCGAAACTAGCTATCAAGTAGCTTATTTTACTTAATTTACGCTTAAATAGGCAACACGTATTATATTTCAGAAGGTATTGAATTATTAAAAGGTGCATAAGGATGAAGAACCTAAGGGCTTTTAGTCAAGCGGTACCAAGTAGAGATGTACAAAAAACCAATTTGGCGTAATTGTAACACCCCAAAAACGGGTCTGGTAGTAAAACTGAAATAACTAATGACGAGCGGGTAATATATCAATTGTGGTAAAAGTTAACCCGATAAACATTAGGAATTAATTAAATGAACCTAATGTTAAATAAAAATGAATAAACGTTTTATAAAAGTAAAAGTTTATGATTGGCCCGGGTTATCGGGACATAATTTAAGTCGGGTAATGGCATCCCCGAACTTAGTAAACTGAAATATCGCATTCACTCGGGAATTGACATGAAGGGTGTAAGTAGGAATATAAACCTAGTTAACAATACATGCCTAAGTAATAAAACAATGAATGGTGGCCCTTGTATAATAAAAACCATACATGAGGGCCAAAGTTCTAAAAAGGGAAACATATGTTTTATAAAAAAAATACAACACACACTTAGTGTGTGTGTGGGTCGAGCATCAGGAGAATAAGCAAGGGCCAAACCCTCGTTGATCCACTTCTGTCAAACTGAAGACTAATTCCTTCAGGAAATGCTTGCATGATGATGAAATTGTGATCATCTAAGCTTGGAGATCATGAGGTATGTTGTAAATTATGTTTTGCTAAAAAATCAGTTACATTGAGTGAGTCCTAGTTTTTGGCAAAACAAGGAGTTAACATTTAGATAAAACATTTAGTAAATTCTCATTAAAAACACATTGTAACATTAAATAGGCACATCATTATCAGTCTTAAGTAAACATTAGTTATGAAGCGATCTTTACCATTAAATTTCTGATTATATGTTAGACAGACTTACAGAGGTGTAAAACTCCATGCTTATTACGTCGCCGCACTCACAAGACCATCAAATAAGGCTAGCACTAACTTTTAATCGTCAATCACTCAACATCAATCGTCATCCATTTAAAGTCAGTCATTAATCATTAACCTTACATAATAAATCAACCAATATTAAACATGTAGGATCAATTAATCAATAATCACGTAATAGCAATCAAGTACTTCCATAGTTGACATCATTTAAGGTAGCATCTATATCGTCCCAAAATAGTAAAAATAGGGCATCTAAAACTCATCTATGAGCTAACTTCTTTTACCGTTAAACTTACGATCTGACTCTCGGGCTCTCAATCAACTGGTCAAAGATTCATATATAATTCATCAACATTGTTTCCTAAATACAAAACACAAAGTAAGACTTTGCGCAGTTGGATAATGCTACATGTAATGTGGCATTGTGCTTGGGCAGCATTATGCCTTCCTATGGAATACTTCGAGCTAACTACCTTGTGCTACGATCGGCGTCACGCGTGGCTTATTTTGCACTATACACTATGCGTGCAATGTCTACTCTGCGAGCCATCATGCGAAGCACAAAGTGGCACACTACACATTCATCAACAAGAAGCGTAAAGTGGCGCACGATTATGCCTGCTAAAAATCCTAGTCACGTAAAGTGTCAGCTGATTTCAAATCTATACTTGTTCGCATCAAGATCCTACCATTTCATTGGAAACAAACTATAATCGATTCATACCATCATTTCATGCATCAAACACTATAACATAAACCTTTTACATGAATCTAACAATGTTCATGAAACCCTTGTTCTAAAGTGAACTTCGGTCGAAAACCCTTCCGAAGTAGCTTTCTTTTCACTTTAGATTTGTCAATGATGATCCATCATCAACCGAATGTTCCTTTTCGATCCCCTTCAAGATTCGGCTTCAAAATCATCATGTTTCTCACTTTCTATCTCTAGTTTGCCACCCCAAGGTTTTAGAAAGATGATGAATGAATGGGGGAGGTTGGTTAGTTTCTTGCTAATGAGTGTTCTTGTTAAATTACCATAATGCTCTAGTGGCCTTTCCAACCCTTTTTCATCATGGGCCCTTTTTATAAACATACATTTCTAACTTCGGCTTTCAATTCATAAATAGTTTTAAAGCTGACGTCATCATTCCCAATTAGTAAAAAATTGGGGTGTTAAGGGTGGGTTGGGATTTTCAGCCCATAAATCGATTATAAATCGAACCGGTGTCCACAAAAAACGGTTTGAGCCCATAATGAAAACAATGAATCCGATTCATGAACCGAACTGGTTTGCCTAAAAACCTAGTTGTACACCCTAGTACCAAGGTGTTGGATGACGGTTCAATTCCCGTGGTGAAAAGATAGGTGTAGTTTAATAGAAGAATTAAAAGTTTGTGAGTTGTCATTCTAGAAAAAAAAACTTATAGATTAGCATGATGATAAATCTTTGACAATTAATACTAAAATATAAGTTGTTTTTAAGGATAAATGTAACTTTTTTATTTTAGTAAATTACAATTGACGTCCTTGTCGTTTACACCATATCTCACATACACGCCCTATTTTCAAATTTCGACCATTCTAGTCCCTGTGGTTATCATTTGCAATCAACAACATCCCTCTCCCTAAGTATCGTTGGTTGACCTCCAAATAAATAATGTTGACGGGTGCAAAGTTGTCATTTCACCTAAACTACCACCTGTAAACCATATCAATCCTCAATCTTGTTTTATAAGCATCAGTTCAATCCCTTTACCCCACATGAACTTCTCCGATCAACCCCAAGTCTCCAAATTTCTACTCGATCAAGGAAAAGATGTTCACATATGTTGTGATTATGCGATCCGAACAAGTAACAAATACGACATTCCCTTAATTTCACTGAACAACCTAGTAAATAGTTAAGACAGTTGAATGACGTTGAGGAGCTATGAAATTGCAGTTGGATTCAGGATCCAATCTTCAAACCGACGTATAAGGATCCAAAGGTGTGTGGTTGGTGGGGGTGTCGGCAGTGCTAGTGTTGAGGTGGTGGTTAATAGGTGTCGTGTGAGAATCAGAATCAAGATTGTTCGCTTTGGAAGTGTTGGTGTTGTTTAAGGTGATCAAAATCCCATATTTATAATGCATATTTACAAACTAACTTTAAGGGTGATAATGGTTTTTTTGTCTTATCGTTATTTGGGTTTTAGTTGTTAATGATCAAGGTCAACCCATTTTGCAATCATCTATTTATTATGTAAGTTTTGAATGTTTTAACTAGTAACTAAATGTTTCTACTGTTATTGTTTCTTGTTTGATACTATTATTGTTGTGGACATTGTTAGTTTAGGTACTGTTCTTGCTAGTTCATGTTGGTAGAATGACTTTGATATGGGCATGTTATTGCTTCTTGTTTGATACTTTCAATGTTGGTAGTATGACTTTGATGCTGGTTCATATTGTTGGTTTATTGTAGACTGTGAACAGATGTAGGTGTTGATGGTACAGGACATCATACATTCAAGGATTTAGGCTTCGATATGCATAATAGGGATCATAGGATTTTGATCAGGTTTTATGATACATCATGCATATATAGTCAAGGCTGTGATAATCAACCCTGTAACTTGATCAGGGTACAATAGGATTTAGGCTTGGTATGCACAATAGGATTTATTGATAAGGGATTTTACATATTTCCCCTTCCTAAGAAGCCTTATTACATATTTCTCAAATCTCTAAATTTAATTACATATTTCACCTTCCTAAACCCTATATATTACATATTTATCCGTTTCATGAAAAATACTCTTATAGAATTAGTATTTACCGTTAATGAGTTTATAAAATGACTAATTAAATATTTTCCATTTAATAAAATTAATTACATATTTTTCGAATTTGTCTATTTTTTAATCAATTACATAACCAGTTTCATTGTTCTATCATTTTTTAATTCCATTAATTTTTGAATCAGTCACATTTTCATTGTTAGTTCTGAAGAGACTTTTATTGAATGAATGATCAATGTAAGGTAATACGTATATGTCTATATACACACCTGTTGGATTTTGACTAACAAAATAACTCATCATTAGAATGTCAACGGTAGTGGTAATACAGTTATCAATATTAATACATAGCAGCAACAGAAATATACATTAACATTTAACGAAATTACCTTAGCATAAGTAAAAATTCTGAAATTTAGTCTATGTATTTTACTCTATGAATGAGTTACAACTACTTTAGCAATCACACGTACAAGAACAACACAGCAGAATGAACAAAATTAATTAAAGTGAATCAAAATTAGAATATTAGATAAAGCTAGAATGATGACTGAACATAGGGCGACTCATTCATCCTCAAGCAACAAGACTCACTTTGTGAGGTTTGTTAGGGTAAAATAGTAATTCTATAAGAGTATTTTTAATGAAATGTGAAGAAACACCTAGACCGAGACTGGTCGGAATCAGTCTAGATCTGAGGACATGGTTTCCGTATAAGAAGGTTAATCTCTAGTTCGCTTCGTCGAGAGAACTTCAACACAGATCACTGCAAAACAGAAACTTCATAGCCTCGTCACGGGGATAATGAGAGTTCTCTCCGTGACCACCCCGGCGTGAGAATAAGTACAGATGATCGGAGAAGATGAAGTATAAGTGTCAGTAGTGAAAAGTGAATGAATAGCTTGTACCTCAAGCCTTCTATTTATAGCCGGTAATTTGGGCGCCAAGAGTTAACGGAGAGATCACGGAATCTTCTGCCACCGTTTATAGTTATCTTTTCATCCATGCACACGGATTAGGAAATGATCAACCGTTGGGGATGAGCCACGTGGAAAGTGATCTTCTTTGGACCTTCATGGGGATCATGCTTGTATCATGTATAAGATGAACGTCTCAGATGATGCCACGTCACATTCGATTACAACCGAATGAAGTTGCACGATTGCCATTTAATGCTTCTTGAAGACCCACAGCTGTGGAGCCCTGAACTGTTGCCACGTATGCAGTTGGTTATAACAGAAAAGATTCCCTTAACTTAGCTTTGTATTATCTACACGCGAAGACGTCTGTGTATGAGACTTAGGAGTTTTAACAGCTCCTCCTAGCTCCAGCTTAACATACCCTTGCACGGTTTTAGCGCAAGATGTTTCAATGAAATTAGGATGCTTTGCTTACTTTATTCGCGCGTGATTAATAAGAGTTGTGACTCCCGCCGTTGCCTTACCATTGCGCGAGGTGCGCAAGGTCTTATTAAGTGATCTGGTACATTCTGATGGTATGGTCTCTTGCGCCTGCGAAGGGTTTCTGGGACATACCCCTTCAAAATGGATAAATACGCAATACATAGGGTTTAGGAAGGTGAAATATGTAATTAAATTTAAGGATTTGGGAAATATGTAATAATGTTGCTTTAGGAAGGGAAAATACGTAATTAAATTTAAGTGGTTGGGAAAATATGTAATAAGGCTTCTTAAGACGGAGAAATACGTAAAAATCCCTACTGATAACTTGAACAGGGATCATAGAGTTTGGTATGCACAATAAGAGTTACTGATAACTTGAACATGGATCATAGAGTTTAGTATGCATAACTTGAACTGTTTGACGAGATCCACTAGAAACCTGTGATAATGAAGCCAGCTGAAGTTCTAAAAGTAAAAATCAATAGAAGTTGTGAAGGTCAAACCCAATTCAAGTTCTAAAAGTCAAACCTAGTTCAAGTTCTAAAGACCCAACCTAGTTCAAGTAGCAACGGTCAAGACCCAGTTCAAGTTATAAATTGCATTTCAATTCTGGTTACATGTCTTAATTTGTCGTTCTTGTTGTTAGTAACATCGTTTTGGTGGTTAACTAATTGGTTTTGGTGGTTAGTTACTATAACCGCAGGGATTGACATGTAAATTAATTTAGGGGTATTTTAGTATTTTTTACACATCCAATTAAGAAGATGGATTTTATTAATTGCAATTGACAACCACATAGACTTAAATATAAGATCTAATGTAAATCACAGAGACAAAATTCTACTATACTTTTCTATTTTTATATAGATAGACTACCGTAAATAATATTAAAAAAAGAAATGATATCATTCACAATTTAAATATTAAGAATACCCAAAAAGAATCTAATTTGGGATCACCAAGTTATTAATTGTAAAAGTTAAATTGACATGATAAGCATCATATAAATATCAAAAATTCAATGTATTATATTATATTATATTATTATATACAGACAAAACATGATCATTGTTTGTGAAAGTATATGAAAAAATTATAAAATGATAGAAAAAGATATCAAAACCAAAAGTTGTCATTTGTCTATATCTGTAAACACATGGCAATGAGAATTTCTGAGCAACTGGAAAAATATTATATATTATATAATACATTTATAAACTTTTGTGAACAATGATTGGAATGATTGGACTTCTTTTGTATTTTGTATACTTTTACAATTTTACCTTTCGATTATAACATTAACATTTACAATAACTTAACTTTTTAAAGACTCTGTAATTGAATTTTACGTGTTACTTACGGTGCAGTAATTTCAGTGCCCTCCTTTCGATGCAATAGTATCGGTGGTCAACTTTCGGTGATATCAATAAATCGATAAACATATCTATATACAATCAATATCATATATTGTAGACTTTCAATAGCATACAATAACGAATTCATTCAATTCAAATAATTATAAACATTTTTAATAGTGATTTGACTTTTTTGGTCTTTTGTATATTTTCACAGTTTTACCCCTCAAATTTCAGCAAGGACTGTTACAACCACTTAACTTTCTAAAAACTTTGTAATCGAGTTTTACGTGTTACTTTATGGTGCAGTAGTTTCAGTGCCCACCTTTCGGTGCAATAGTATCGGTGGTCACCTTTCGGTGATTTCACTAAATCGATAAACATATCTATATACAATCAATATCATACACTGTAGCAATTTCAATAGCACATAATAACGAATTGAAAGACCTGACTACGAGGTGGTAAGGAGATCCAAATCCGTACACATAAGTTGTTTAGAGTCCATACCTTAAAATGCGTCGATCAACATGACAAGAATCTATAACAGCCAACTCAGAATTCATGACAACCTTAGATAGTGAAAAGAAATTCAATAGGAACTGTGGTAATCCTAGAGCCACACTTGGCGGTGGTTCGAAATCATGATTGACGAGGGTTGTTTACTAATGGTGTCTTTAGCAACCTGAACAACGCAGGACGAGGTGTTGCGATGATGGTCACTACAAGATGAAACAACTTAGCTAGGCGGAACAAAGGTGGTTGGGGTATGGAGGTGTCGGTTTGTTGGTGCGCCATGAACAACAAAGAACAAAGAGACATTTAAGAGTTTTGTGAGCTTTCCATTCCAAGGTCAAGTTCGGTTTTTTTAATCGAATGGAGGAGCATCAGTTTAATGGGTCATGATTATGGTTTTTGTTACATCTATTGTTATCTAATCACATATTTATTTTCCCGTAATTAGAAAAGGTATTAATTTTTGTCATTTTACAAAACCGTGTTAGAATCCAAATATAACATGAACTTAAAAACATCATACTCAAATATACAATTTTTCCAAGGTTAACCCACATTTATGATTAGTGCCAAATAGGGACTATTTGTGTAATAACTTTTGAAGGTTCATTAACATTAACATTGTTAATGTAATTTATCTTTATTCAGATTTTAGATACATCAATTTCACATTTTCACTCTTCCCTTCACATTAACTCATCGAGCCTGCTTTTAATAAACATATCAAAGTTGTCATGTAAATGTTATAATGAATACAACATTTGATATTCTGTAATTTACTACCGGTCTTTTTATATATATCACTTGGTTTCTCTCCTTAAGGTCCCAAGTTCAATTACCACTAGCATCACTTTGAAAGACATTGGCGGTGACAATGAAGTTTAGAACTATGCCTCTTTGGAGGTCGCCAGTTCGGAACCGAGCCGAACCGGGTTTTACTGCAGTGGGCCTTCGGGCGGACGAGTTATCCCCGGAACTGGTGGCTTGGTGGCTCGGGTATGTATCCAACTTTGACCGTTATGGAGGAGGGGATTCATTTGCTCGATTGAGGGCATCCCAGGATGATTATCTGGTGATTTAGTTGGTCGTTCAAAAAAAAAAGTATTGTATATACTCAAAAAGAAAATAACAATATTGTATTGTTTAAGTCTAGCTTGGCTTGAGGTTTCAACGAGCCGAAATCAAATGGTTTTGCGAACGGTTTGACTTGTTTGGTCTAGTTTTACAGTGTAAATTTAAATGGAAATAGTGTCGTTTGTGTATCTTGTATTCCATGTAATGTGACTTAGTTGCACATAATTTGTTGTTTTTTATAAAACTTATCAAGAAAATATAATTTACTTGAGAGTTAACTGTCATTTTCGTTCCTTGTGGTTTGTTCACTTTTGTTATTTCATTCTAATTTTCAAAAATGTATCAGTTTCTTCCCTGACATAATGAAAACATACCACTTCAGTCTAAAAATTAAAACCCATTTAAAAGTCAGAAAAGTTTAATGAAAGGTATTATTGTCAATTCATACTATCTTTTATTTCCAATTATGTTATGCCTGACAAATGAAAAGAAAACAATACCTTATTAAATCTGTCTTACTTAACTAGGTTTTAATATTTAGACTGAAGTGGCATGTTTCAGTATGTTAGTGAGAAAGCTGGTGCATTTATGAAAATTAGACTGAATGACAAAAGTGAACAAAACACAGAAACGAAAAATGACATTCAACTCTTTACTCGAGGTTACGTTACATGATTTCTTTTTAATCAAACACCGTAAGGCTTAGGTTTTATAAAACTGTGTATGCTATGAAAAGAAACCCCCACTCACTGATTTAAGTATTAAGACAACACGTGCAGTGGGCATAGTAAGGTTCGGGCACGTGTATAACCTAGACACTCACGTGATATGCTCGCATCGCATTCGACGTCGCTTCCGCTTATTTTGTCCAGCCAAGGTTCAAGGTTCAAAGTAATTAAATACCTTATCTTCTATTGAATAATTTAGGAAAAGTACAATTCTACCCCTAAGCAAGTCCATACATAGTTAATTTTATTAACAATTTATTAAGATTAACCAAAACAATTGTTTTAACGAAGTGTCTTCTGCAATAGAAAATGTTGATAAAAGAGAGTGAAAATTGAAGGTTGAACATCTCTTTTAATCCATGTCGAATTTCTTTTAATCCATCTCGTCTTGAGATTTATTTTTAAAACATTTTTTAAGAGTAAATTGTTATTTTCGTCCCTGAGGTTTGGGCATATTTGACATTTTCGTCCAAAATAACACTTTGGTACCATTTTGCCCCCACGTTTGTAACTTTTCGTCATTTTCGTCCAAATGCCTAACCTAGTTACTTTATAACGTTAGATAGTGTCACAACCCCCGACCCCACCCCAGGAGCGGGAGCCGTGAACCAGTCAAGTGGTACCGGTGTTTATTAATTTGGCAGCGGAATTTAAACATCAGGATCGTAGTTAGGAAATATATTTCAGAGTTTAAACACCAGATATTATTGATAAACTAAAGGGATAAAACCCTTATTTTATTCATAACAAAGTTGTAGGGGTAAACCCTAATTTCTTAAAACATAAACTTTTATGTAGGTAACTTTTATAGCCATTTTCTTTAAGCCTTCAGTGCTCCATAGCTGGCTTCTTCTAGCTTCACATTAAGTTACCTGAAACGCGTTTTAAAAACATTTTTATCAGCAAGAAATACTGGCGAGTACATTCCATTTTACACAATGACACAATATTATACTTCACAGTATTAAGAGCGATTATAATGTTTACTTCTACCCAAGTACTCATTCAGTATTTGTCATCTTGATTGTGGTCATATTACTATTGGCTAACTCGTTATCAAATAGCAACTCTATATTCAGTAGTGTATACAAAACCCCACATACCGGTAGTATTGGTAGAATACAAAGACTCAATCACTGTTAAGTATAATTAAAACATTTGAGGTTTTGTAAAACAATTCAGTAGAAAAAAGAGAATGACTCACAAACTGTGAGAAAAAAGAGAAATGACTCACATTGGTATCTTTGGTAACCCTACTGGTTTTCTGGCAACTGTTCCTGATTGTTATCTATTAAAAACACAGAATGCACGCATGTTACTAAAATAACCCAAGTCACATTAATCCATACATCACGGGACAGAACTCCAACGGCTTAGTCTGACAGAGCCTTGACATACACGTTGGGTCCTATGTCAACCGGGTAGGATAAGTCACTTTTAGCCATACATCACGGGATAGAACTCCAACTGCATAGTCTGACGGAGCCTCGACATACACCGTTGGGTCCTATGTATTTTTATTCTGAATTTAAATTTCTGAAGCATTTTTCTTATAAAGGTCTTGGACTGCCCCTTGGACCCTGCTAGGGGCTGCTGCCCCCGAACCCCCGCCAAGATGGCGTGTGAGATTATTTGGTTGTTGTTACATCCTCCTTACCTTATTTGAATATCGTCCTCGAGATTACTGGAATAGATGTGGATGCTTGCGCTTCATTTCTGATTCTAACTCCCAGTTGTATTATGGTCCTCTTTTTATTCCCATTTCACTTTAACCAGAATTAATCTCTTTCGCTTCAGATTCTTGATTTTTTTGTCCTCAATCTGAATGGGCTTTTCTACAAACTTGAGTTTCTCATTTACCTCTATATCTTGAAGAGGTATTACCAATGATTCATCTGCTAAGCATTTCTTGAGATTATAGACATGAAACACGTTACGTATTTCGGCCATTTCCTCTGGCAAGTGGAGTTGATATTGTAACATCCGTCAAAAACGGATTTTACCAAACCCGCTCCGTTTATTAACCGAACAGTCAGTTAAAAATTTCGTTGCGAATTAAATGCCTAAAATAATTTTAAACGATACATAATCAATTATTATATGGGAATATATAATTAGTTTTTGAAAAACTGTTAAAAATATGAAAATAAAAATGTTTTGTTCCTGCCGGGTTTCGAACCCGGGTCAGTCACGGTTCAACAACAGACTTAACACTCAACACTTAAACCACTGCGCCACTGATGTTCTTTGTTAAATGTTGGGAGCATTTAATTGATAACTTGTCTTTCCGAATTCAAAACCGGCGCCCAAAGTTGCAGTCGTCGGAAATCCCGGCAATCTCGCGAAACTTAACAATTCTTTCCGTTATAACGTAAACTTTAACTACACATCGGTTATAACCGACGTCTGAGTCCGCGACACAAATTATAACCGCCGGAGTTTTTCTAACCGACGAATCAAGTCGAAAATCGGACCAAATTCATCGACGATTTGCCTTATAAATACCCCCTCGAACCTCTGCAAACATTTTCGCTCAAAACCGCACCCTTTCTCGGCGAAAACTCACTCGCCGGAATTCTTCTGCTCATCGCCGGAAAACCGAGTCCTTAACTTCTAAGCCTTACTAAACCCTCTGAACCTATACCGAAGTCACCCACATACTTTGTAAGCTTTCTGAAGACTCTCTGCTGCAAGACACTCGTCGCCGGAAGTGATTGCTGTCGCCGGAGTTTACGCCGGAGAAACAGAGGAATCCAGTCGGTATACCTCACGCCTAATTTCTTCATTCTTTTTATTTAATATCACTTGTATTTAATCATCAGACACTAAAGAAACCGATTAAAACTTTGAACCAGTCGGATTTCCGATGCTGGTTAAAATTGACGAAGAAGATGAAGTGCGGTAAACATATAAGTATAATTAAAATCAAGTTATTACTCGGGTTAGACACACAGTCCAGCGGTGGACTGTGTGCACATTAAACACACAAAGGTCTCGAGTTCGAATCTTGTTCCACACACGCTGCCTTAATAAAAATGCCTCTTTTTTGTTAACCGAACCGGAAGCACCACTGTTATATGTTAAGTATATTAATAATCGGAATAATAACCAAGTTAGACACACAGTCCAGTGGTGGACTGTGTGTATGTTTAATCAAAGCGCACGAGTTCGAGTCCGGTCTACTACATCGACCCGGACAATTATTCAAACTTTTTAATATGGCATAAATGAAAATGATTAGTTTGTATTTAAGAATAATAAAAATAAGTTTAGTTAACAAGTTGGACACACAGTCCAGCGGTGGACTGTGTGTTTACATAAGCCACAGGTCCCGGGTTCGAGACCTGTGGAGCGCACCGATTCTTTGATTTAAAATCGTTTTTAAAAATAAAGGATTTTCTGTTTAACCTAATTAATATATAAATGTAATTAAAAACAGAAATATTTCGGGTTAGACACGTAGCTCAGTTGGTAGAGCTGCGTGCACGCGTACGGGAGGTCTCGGGTTCGAGCCTCACTCAGCGCACAATTATACAAGCGAACCGGTCAAAGTCAAAGTCAAAGTCAACGGTCAACTGTAGCAAAAAAATCAATTTTTTTTATTATTTTTATTTATTTATTTTAATTAAAAATCAATTAAAAATATTTAAAAATAACATTTTTAAGGTTAGAAAATAGCCTCAAACTCAAAAAATACACCCAACAATCCTACTAAAATGGATTAATAAAATCCGTTTACTTACGAACCATAATGCTATTTATCTAGGTTAATTTCACTCGTGGTTAAAACCACTCCGCGTGCATTCAACATCATCAACCAAACGCACCCACTGTGAGTGAATCTTACAACTCCCCTTTTTAATTACACGTTTTGGGGTGTGTCATGTGTCTCAAATAATTAACTCGTTTATTTAAATTTGTGCCATACCATATCGTGACCTAAACTTAGATTGTTTATATTGTTGTGATTACTTATTTCATTTTGTCAAATCATATGAAATTCATTCATTAAGCCCATCAGTTCCTCGTGGGAGACGAGTTGAACAACGCGTGCCTCAAAACCAATCCATTATGTTCATGTGTGTATCTTGAGTTTATATTGTTTATAGTTATGTCTTTCATATTATCATGTTTATGCAATTCATTCATTAGGCCCATAAGTTCCTCGTGAGAGACGAGTAGAGCAACGCGTGCCTCTAAACGTTCCATTATTGTTCATGTGTGCTTTATTTAACGTCTAATGATTGTTGAATAAGTTTACATCTATTTTTACTCATGTGTGGTTGTGCACTCATTTCATAATCAATTAAATAAACTTGTTCAAATGTTTTCCATAGGATTCACTCGCCAACTTTTTGTTGATCCAAAAACCTTTTACACATGATACAGGTGAACAGGTTGAAGCAAGGAAAACATAGGAAATGCCTTAGAAGAGAACAAAAAAGCTTAGATTGATAGTTAGAACATGTTGTAATATTTATTGTAAATTTCCATTAAATTGTATTAATGAATATGAAACGTATAATAAATGTCATGAGCTTTGATGATAACCCAATCATGCCCCGATCACATTTTTCGCTGCGGGTCGGGGTGTGACAGATTGGTATCAGAGCCATGACTATAGGGATATAGGATAGGTTATTAGACCCTTAGAGCCTATACTATAGTCTGCCTAAATTTTAATTGATTAGGTGGTTACATACAAACTTGTGATATTTATCTGTTTCATATTTGTTTTTATTTACAGTCAAACATACATGCTTATATACATATTCATTATACATATATCAATGTTCATATATTCAATTCATTTTCATACTTTCATTATTCAAAGATTTTGTTGCAATTTTCAAATCTCATCAAAGTAAGTTCTGCGACGGGCATGTAGTAACTGGAAGGGTACAAGTACCGGTAGTCGGAACGTCCTGTCTAGGTTGGCATTCGTATAAATCCAATATAACGGACCAGTTTGCCTACCTGGGGACCAACGATGAGAGTACGAAGGACCTATTAGGCCAAAGCATGCCACACCAAACGTCGTTTGAACTAATCCCACTTTGAGGTGTCACCGTGTCTACACCTGGACACATTCCGGATATCACACGTTGTATACATATTTCTCGATTTTCTCCGGGTTTTAGTGTACGCAACCTGGCAAGCCCGTGCGAACCATATGAAGAACCGGTATTCATGGGGCCCACATGATTACAAAGGTGAAGTATGGCGGCATGTAGGGCCTAATGGCGAGCAAAGCCCAAGACATCCTATGGATGTAGTAGATTTATTTTTCTATAATTATTTTATGAATGTTCATTCCTAATGCGACCCATGATCCCAAAAGCATCCAACTCATACTTTTGACATGTATTCCTTGTAGATGTCTTCTAACCACGCCCGTAGGAAGAAGAGAGCAGGAAAAGCCCGCGAACGCATGGCTGCCCTAATCGCCCAACAAATGGCTGCCGTAATACCCAACATTGTAATCCAAGTACAACAAGCACTCACCGATAATCCTGTCAATCAAGCAAACCAAAACGTTATCAACTCTCCCCCAAATACCACTAAATGCACCTACAAGCATTTCAAATCATGCGACCCTCCGAAATACAAAGGGACTGAAGGTGTCACCGCTCTCCTCCATTGGTTTGAAGAAATGGAGAACACCTTTCTAAATTGGATTGCCCCGATGATCGCAAAGTGCGATATGCTACCAGTCGATTATTTGGGATAGCACTTACTTGGTGGAATACAGAGAAAGCCAAACGAGGCGTCGACGATGCTATGACTTTAACTTGGAACGAATTGAAGGAAATCATGATCAGACGATTTTGCCCAAGGAGCGAAATCAAGAAATTAGAAGATGAATTTTATTCGTTGAAGCAAAAGGAAGGAGACCACACCACCTACAACAAAAGATTCCTCGAGTTACATCAAATGGTTCCCAACATGTTCACTCCCCTTTACCGTTTGATCGAGCACTACATTCGTGGTCTTCCGTCAAAGATTCAAGACCCTGTAATAAGTACCACGCCTGCAACCTTGGAAGCGGCAATGGAGTTAGCAACAGAGCTCACAGAGAATCGAATCCGAAACAAAGACTTCAAGGAGGAGAAGAAGAAGGATAAAGAATCGACTGAAACCTCCGACTCCACCAAACCGAATCCCCTTCTCAACCCACTTCTAAGAGAAAAAGAGACGGGCAACTTTTCGCTGCTATCCAACGAATCAACCAATTTCACACGCCATACCCATCCGAGCTATCCCAATCACCCAAGTGGCACCCAACTCAACCTACCCAAATAAGAAACCATATCTTGGACCTCACCCTCAATGCAACAACTGTTTTTATCACCATCCCCTTACCTTACCTTGTCGACTATGTGCAACTTGTGGACGCTATGGTCATTTGAGCAAGGTTTGTCGCACCTTTCGAAACCAAACCTTTTTCCCTACTCAAAGCATGGCCCAAACCTATCAACAACCCCATTACCCCGTGTTCCCATATGTTCGAGCTTGTTTCAATTGTGGCGACCCTACCCACTTTAGAAACACATGCCCTCAATTGGTTAACGTCATCAACACTCAAGCCCAATCAAACCCAGTTAACCAAGTAAACCAAGAAAACCCAACCGCTAGGCCACCAGCAAGAGGAGAGTCTTCAACATCAATGCCAATCCGGTCGAAGATAATGACGGCCCAAGCGAAGATACTCAACTAGTCCTCTTCACCGAAGATCCAGATTCAACTCCTATGGTTTAGTTTTATGTTTTTTTTTCTTTATCACATAGAACCAAACATAACTTAAGGATAAAGCCAATGAAACTTTGACGAGAATACGGTGGATACGCCGCTGGTACTTCCTATATATAAGTATTCTTGTCAAAGGATCAGAAGCATTATCTGGCGGTTATGAGAGGTTCCATGTGTAGACTGTTAGAGTAATTATTGTTTATTATTTTCAGTATATGCAATTGCCGAGGCCGCCGCTACCCCATTTATGAGTGTTGAGCCTGTTCCCCATTTTATTATGCGGTTGAACCTGGCGTGCCCGCATACGATCGGCTCCGTTTGATTGAGCCTTGATCGCACAGACATTTTCATTATCAGTATCTTGTGGTTGTTGTGTTTGTTGTAGAGTCGCGTGGAACTAATCATAACTTGCGGATAAAGTCAATGAGAATTTGACAAGAATATGGTGGATACGCCGCTGGTACTTCCTATATATAAGTATTCTTGTCAAAGGATCAGAGGCATTATCAGGCGGTTATGAGAGGTTCCATGCATAGGCTGTTTGTGTGATTGTTGTTTAGATTAAGTTATTCATTTTCAGTACATGCAATAGCTCGGCTCCGTTTGATTGAGCCTTGAGCGCACAGACATTTTCATTTTCAGTACATACAATACGATCGGCTCCATTTGATTGAGCCTTGATCGCACAGACATTTACATTATCAGTATCTTGTGGTTGTTGTGTTTGTTGTAGAGTCGCATATAACTAATCATAACTTGCGGATAAAGTCAATGAGAAATTGACAAGAATATGGTGGATACGCCGCTGGTACTTCCTATATATAAGTATTCTTGTCAAATGATCGGAGGCATTATCAGGCGGTTATGAGAGGTTCCATGCATAGGCTGTTTGTGTGATTGTTGTTTAGATTAAGTTATTCATTTTCAGTACATGCAATACGCTCGGCTTCCGTTTGATTGAGCCTTGAGCGCACAGACAATTTCATTTTCAGTACATGCAATACGATCGGCTCCGTTTGATTGAGCCTTGATCGCACAGACATTTTTCATTTCAGTATTTTATGTTTGTTGTATTGGTTGTAGAGTTATATAGGACTAATCATAATTCACTGATAAAACCAATGAAAATTTGACAAGAATATGGTGGATACGCCGCTGGTACTTCCTATATATAAGTATTCTTGTCAAAGGATCAGAGGCATTGTTAGATGGTTATGAGAAGTTCTATGTAGGATTTAGTAGTTCCTTGGTAACTAATCATAACTTATGGATAAAACCAATGAAAATTTGGCAAGAATATGGTGGATACGCCGCTGGTACTTCCTATATATAAGTATTCTTGCCAAAGGATCAGAGGCATTATCAGGCGGTTATGAGAAGTTCCATATAGGATTTAGTATTGCCTTGGTTGAATTTTGTGTTACGTTTATATCATCTTGCTATTTAAAGAGATTTGATTGTGTTCCATTTCTACATAAACTAACCTCTCCATCATAACAAACGAGAGAGGAACTGTCACCATCCAAACATATATGCTATCAGAATGTGGATTCAAATATTAGCTGTTGTGTTTATTTATGTTCAAATATTAGCTGATGTGTTTTATTTATGTTCCATGTAGGTTATAGTATTAGAAGTTTTGCCTTAGGATATAACCATACCCTTCCAAACATATCCAAACTCTTATGCATGATATCATAGTAGCGAAACAATTCTGCTTATCAATACTTTTACAGTAGGCAACAAAAAGCGATTCCTGTAATAGGGTACTTAACCCTTACAAGGGACGCTACCGCCTCAAACAAAAAAAATTAAAAACTCTTACTTTTTCTAAGTATGTAACTGTCAAAACTAAACACCATCATTCTTTTAGTCAAATATATCACTATTTAAATTTCGGGACGAAATTTCTAAAAAGCAGGGGATACTGTAACATCCGTCAAAAACGGATTTTACCAAACCCGCTCTGTTTATTAACCGAACAGTCAGTTAAAAATTTCGTTGCGAATTAAATGCCTAAAATAATTTTAAACGATACATAATCAATTATTACATGGGAATATATAATTAGTTTTTGAAAAACTGTTAAAAATATGAAAATAAAAATGTTTTGTTCCTGCCGGGTTTCGAACCCGGGTCAGTCACGGTTCAACAACAGACTTAACACTCAACACTTAAACCACTGCGCCACTGATGTTCTTTGTTAAATGTTGGGAGCATTTAATTGATAACGTGTCTTTCCGAATTCAAAACCGGCGCCCAAAGTTGCAGTCGTCGAAAATCCCGGCAATCTCGGAAACTTAACGATTCTTTCCGTTATAACGTAAACTTTAACTACACATCGGTTATAACCGACGTCTGAGTCCGCGACACAAATTATAACCGCCGGAGTTTTTCTAACCGACGAATCAAGTCGAAAATCGGACCAAATTCATCGACGATTTGCTTTATAAATACCCCCTCGAACCTCTGCAAACATTTTCGCTCAAAACCGCACCCTTTCTCGGCGAAAACTCACTCGCCGGAATTCTTCTGCTCATCGCCGGAAAACCGAGTCCTTAACTTCTAAGCCTTACTAAACCCTCTGAACCTATACCGAAGTCACCCACATACTTTGTAAGCTTTCTGAAGACTCTCTGCTGCAAGACACTCGTCGCCGGAAGTGATTGCTGTCGCCGGAGTTACGCCGGAGAAACAGAGGAATCCAGTCGGTATACCTCACGCCTAATTTCTTCATTCTTTTTATTTAATATCACTTGTATTTAATCATCAGACACTAAAGAAACCGATTAAAACTTTGAACCAGTCGGATTTCCGATGCTGGTTAAAACTGACGAAGAAGATGAAGTGCGGTAAACATATAAGTATAATTAAAATCAAGTTATTACTCGGGTTAGACACACAGTCCAGCGGTGGACTGTGTGCACATTAAACACACAAAGGTCTCGAGTTCGAATCTTGTTCCACACACGCTGCCTTAATAAAAATGCCTCTTTTTTTGTTAACCGAACCGGAAGCACCACTGTTATATGTTAAGTATATTAATAATCGGAATAATAACAAGTTAGACACACAGTCCAGTGGTGGACTGTGTGTATGTTTAATCAAAGCGCACGAGTTCGAGTCCGGTCTACTACATCGACCCGGACAATTATTCAAACTTTTTAATATGGCATAAATGAAAATGATTAGTTTGTATTTAAGAATAATAAAAATAAGTTTAGTTAACAAGTTGGACACACAGTCCAGCGGTGGACTGTGTGTTTGCATAAGCCACAGGTCCCGGGTTCGAGACCTGTGGAGCGCACCGATTCTTTGATTTAAAATCGTTTTTAAAAATAAAGGATTTTCTTTTAACCTAATTAATATATAAATGTAATTAAAAACAGAAATATTTCGGGTTAGACACTAGCTCAGTTGGTAGAGCTGCGTGCACGCGTACGGGAGGTCTCGGGTTCGAGCCTCACTCAGCGCACAATTAAACAAGCGAACCGGTCACAAAGTCAAAGTCAACGGTCAACGGTAGCAAAATAAATCAATTTTTTTATTATTTTTATTTATTTATTTTAATTAAAAATCAATTAAAAATATTTAAAAATAACATTTTTAAGGTTAGAAAATAGCCTCAAACTCACAAAAATACACCCAATAATCCTACTAAAATGGATTAATAAAATCCGTTTACTTACCGAACCATAATGCTATTTATCTAGGTTAATTTCACCCATGGTTAAAACCACTTCGCGTGCATTCAACATCATCAACCAAACGCACCCACTGTCAGTGAATCTTACAACTCCCCTTTTTAATTACACGTTTTGGGGTGTGTCATGTGTCTCAAATAATTAACTCGTTTATTTAAATTTGTGCCATACCATATCGTGACCTAAACTTAGATTGTTTATATTGTTGTGATTACTTATTTCATTTTGTCAAATCATATGAAATTCATTCATTAAGCCCATCAGTTCCTCGTGGGAGACGAGTTGAACAATGCGTGCCTCAAAACCAATCCATTATTGTTCATGTGTGTATCATTGAGTTTATATTGTTTATAGTTATGTCTTTCATATTATCATGTTTATGCAATTCATTCATTAGGCCCATCAGTTCCTCGTGAGAGACGAGTAGAGCAACGCGTGCCTCTAAACGTTCCATTATTGTTCATGTGTGCTTTATTTAACGTCTAATGATTGTTGAATAAGTTTACATCTATTTTTACTCATGTGTGGTTGTGCACTCATTTCATAATCAATTAAATAAACTTGTTCAAATGTTTTCCATAGGATTCACTCGCCAACTTTTTGTTGATCCAAAAACCCTTTTACACATGATACAGGTGAACAGGTTGAAGCAAGGAAAACATAGGAAATGCCTTAGAAGAGAACAAAGAAGCTTAGATTGATAGTTAGAACATGTTGTAATATTTATTGTAAATTTCCATTAAATTGTATTAATGAATATGAAACGTATAATAAATGTCATGAGCTTTGATGATAACCCAATCATGCCCGATCACCTTTTCCGCTGCGGGTCGGGGTGTGACAGATATGCTACTGGTCCAATCCTTCTGGTAATTTTAAAAGGTCCAACATACCTTGAGTTTAGCTTTTCTCTTTTACCGAACCTGACAATTCCTTTCCATGGAGAAACCTTTAATAATACCCTATCTCCAACCTGAAATTCCAAGGGTTTACGTCTGTTATCAGCATAACTCTTTTGACGATCCCGCGCTGCTTTTAGTCTTTCCTTGATTTGAATAACTTTGTCGGTTGTTTCTTGCACGATTTCCGGACCTGATAGTTGTGATTCTCCTACTTCTGCCCAGCATACTGGTGTTCGGCATTTCCGTCCATAGAGTGCTTCGAAAGGTGCAACATTGATGCTGGTATGATAGCTGTTATTGTAGGAAAATTCTATCAAAGGTAAGTGTTCATCCAATTTCCTCCAAAATCAATCACACAAGCTCTGAGCATATCTTCCATTGTTTGGATTGTCCTTTCACTCTAACCATCAGTTTGAGGATGATATGTTGTACTTAGATTTAACTTAGTTCCCATGGCCTTCTGGAAACTGGTCCAAAAATGAGAAGTAAAACGGATGTCTCTATCAGACACGATCGACAAAGGAATTCCATGTAATGAAACTACTTCATTTACATATAACTTGGCTAACTGTTCCATACTGAAAGTTTCCTTTACTGGTAAGAAATGGGCAGATTTGGTTAATCTGTCTACAATCACCCAGATTGCATCACTACCCTTTCGGGTCTTGGGTAGCTTAGTAACAAAATCCATTGTTATTAACTCCCATTTTCAAATAGGCATTTCCAATTGTTGCAAGAATCCTGAAGGCTTCTGATGCTCGGGTTTAACCTGTGAACATGTTAGACATTTCGCAACATAGCTTGCTACATCCTTTTTCATTCCTATCCACCAGAAATTCTTTCTTAAATCCTTATACATCTTATCACTTCCTGGATGCATTGTATACTTAGTCTTATGAGCTTCTTCTAAAATTCGGTTTCTTAAGTTTCCTTGAATAGGAATCCAAATTCTTTTCTTATGGAATCTCCAGATTCCATCTGCTCATTTCTCTAATTCCTTAATCATTCCCTTCAATCCTTCAGCATCATCCTTGATAACTGTTTCCTGCGTTTGCTAATTTGCTCATTTAAAGCCCGTTAGTGAGGAGGCTTGGGGAATACTCATTTCCTTCATTATTTTTGGCCAAAGAGGGGAGAAATAAGGGAAAAGAGCATTATCGTTTTTGAAAACCTACCTGCAGAGATTGTTGATTTCTTGAAGATCAACGCCGGATCAATCACTGCATGTGAGCCTTTGAGTTTCTTTTGGGTTCATATGGGAAAATTGGATTGTACTTTTGCAAAATTGCGCACACATTACGGTCATGAATCAAATTATGAGATCAAAATGTTTAGGCTTTTATCCTAAGCTAAACGTTAATACTTACGGCAAGTTTGAGGAAGAGTTTTAAGATTATAAAAATTAGTTAGCTCTGTTACATTTACTTAATTAGTAATTAGATGATTAATTTAATTAACTGATTGTATTTTCATTAAAATTTGATGTAATTTAAAAGTAATTCGTCGATAAAAATTTGATGTAATTTAAAAGTAATTCGTGGATAAAAAAGTGATAGCATTTGTACACTTATAAACTATTGAAATTTCTATCTCTACTTCTTTTGTCTAGATTAAACTTATTAGTTGTTAGCTTATATTATATTTATGTGGAGTTCAAACAACAAAGTTACTTAGTAACTAGGGTGAAGGGGGTGCACCACTTATCAGATGAAGGGAAATTATCGTCCACCCAATCATAATGCGTCATGTCAATTCCTCTCCTATACATCACATTTGCTCAAAAACATAGGGGTGGTTTCACTCAAACCATTTTTAAAAAAGAAAAAGAAAAAGAAAAAGGAAAAAGGAAAAAGAAAAACATGATTGGTTGAACGAGAGTGTGGCCCACCATTACCTCTTTCCCTCGTCTTCCCCACAAGGGGTGAACATCACTCGAATTCAAACCACCTCTCACGGTGAATGTTGATGGTGTGCCCCCGTGGCAAACCACTTCACCACACACCTCCCAGCATACAGCCTGTATAGCCTTAGTCTTATTTTATTGATGTATGGTTTAGAGACAACTTTTTAGTTACTTCTCATCTAATTTTATTCATGTAAGGTTTATAGACAACTTTTTAGTTACTTTCTCATCTATATTTTGTTTCTACCTTCTTATGGAAAAGAAATAAAGAGCAAGTGGATTAAAATTAAAATAAGCCCATTTAAAGGTATTCATTAAAAACTTAAGATTTTCATGAATAAGTAAGTCATGTTGATAAGCGAGTTGCAATCTTTTATTGGATCAATAGTTTTATGGGTGTTGCTAAATGTGTACATCCCTTGTTTTTATTTTTACTGGTTATACTTCCCCCTTAACGTTTAAAAAAAATATATAATGAGACCTTTTATTTTCTAATTTTTTATAAAATTACATCTGTAAACATCTCAAGCTTTTCTAGGGGTTATTCACTTTTAATAACTTGAATTTTGAATATAGAAAGATTATTTTGGTCGATTCCCTTTATAACGTAGGTTTTTGTTATGCTTTGTGCTACAATTTCTACTAAAAGAAAACCTCGTTTCTATTTCTTTGTAAACAATTTTGGTATTTGTTATTTTCTCTCTATAATTCTATAACTTTCTTTTCTCCTCAAGACGATGGGGTGTGTACCGGGGAAACACATCGGGGAGCTGAGGTGGAGCTCCTCCCCTGACGGGAACACCCCCCCCCCCCCGGTCCTTCGGTCGGTGCAATCGGGACTCCATCCCCGTTCGTCCCGGCCCTCTCTCTCTCTCTCATTCTCTCTCTCTCTCTCTCTTGAATCTCTCTCTCTCTAGCTTTGATTGGATGAAGATGAATGGGGAAACCATTTTCTAAGGTTAGGAAAAAGAAAGAGGAAGAAGAAGGTGATGATGTGGAGGTGAGGTGGAGATGATGTGACCATGGGAGAAGGGAAACCACACCCCATGATCTAAGAAGGCTATTCAATTTTTTCTTACTTTTTATTAGTCTCAATTTCATCATTCTTTGTTTTCATTGTTTAATTTTTCTTACTTTTTATTGGTCTCCACTGATCATCCTTCTTTGTTTTCATTGGTTACAATTTGATTATATTATGTATTATTATTTATATTTATTTGAGTAATAAATGGGGTGAATGTGGGGCATTTTTGGCAAGATGTTTAGTTTGCTTTTGTTTTTACGTTGTTGAGTGAATGGTTTTGTATTGAGGTAACTTTTAAACCGATGTTTCCGGATTTACTGTCGGCACATAACACCCCTCTATAATTTTATATTTTCTTTGCTCCTTTAAAAAATACTATTCAATCTTATTCTTACTTTTTATTGGTCTCAACTCCAACATTCTTTGTTTCATTATTAAGTTTTTCTTAATTTTTATTGGTCTTCACTTCACCTTTCTTTGTTTTCAATATTCACAATTTGATGATAATATGTCTCTGTATTATAACAGTATTTATATTTATGGTTATCCATCTATGTGAATCATTTTTGGACATCTGGGTTCCCTCTTTCGGTTGTTGCAGCGAGTTCCGTTCGATAATGAACCAACGTTATCGTTTCATTTACTTAGGTAACGGGTGTGTGTGGTTAAACATTTTAGCGTCTTTTTTTGTTCGGTTTAATATTCCCACCACAATGCGCGGGTGCTAAAAACTCATTCTATTATAAATTTTAAGTGATCATTATCTATCTCAATTTGAAAAAGGTAATCTATTAAATCAACCATGACCAAATAGTTATGTGTAAACAATTTTGTTGTTTTGGTCGAACACTTCAGGTTGTCATTTAGATCTTGATTCCCAAAAAAAAAAAAAAGAATCTATTAAATCAACCATGAACAGAAAAGTTCATGCAAGTATACAGAGTATATATTCATCTAGAAAGTTACTTTAAAAAAATATTTCAATTGTTAGCGTTAAAATTTAGAGTCTAGATTAGCTTCAAAATACAATTTAAATCATTGAATATACACTACTAGAAAATTCTGAAACTTCTTACATCAGTTTTCATAGGAAATGCGTCATAAAACAGGCTTTCCTATGCATTTATGACAAACACCTGATGTAGAAAAACACCTCGTAGGAAACCCGTTTCCAACGCATTTCCTACGCAACTTCCTACACATTTCCTATAAAATTACTAGGTCGCAAATTGCTACGAATCTCCTACAATATATTTAATTATTATCTTTTAGGATTTATTTTTTTATCTACACATTTCCGACAAAAAAAAATAACAAATTTTAATACAACATTATTTGTTACACACTTCCGACAAATAAATTAGAAGTGTTGTTATAATTTTGTAACAGATTTGCGAGGAAACTGAGAATTTTTTATGACATAATTCCAACAAATAATAAGAAGTGTTGTTACAAATTTTGAGGAAATGAGAATTTTTTGTGACACAATTCCGACATGTAATAAGAAGCGTTGTTACAAATTTCCGATGAAACTTAGTATTTTTTGTGACCCAATTCCGACAAATAATAGGAAGCGTTGTTACAAATTTCCGAGGAAACTGAGTATTTTTGGTGACCCAATTCCGACAAATAATAAGAAGCGTTGTTACATATTTCCGAGGAAACTGAGTATTTTTTTTTACCCAATTCCGACAAAAAATAAGAAGCGTTGTTACATATTTCCGAGGAAAATGAGTATTTTTTTGTAACGGTTTTCGACGAAACTGAGTATGTTTTGTGACCGTTTTCCGGCAAAATATAATTTGGGAATCTGTATAAGTACATATATATTTAGTGGTGTATACACTGTGACACATACTCATATACAAACACACAAACATATACGCACAATACACCCATACACATCCATACGTATATACATGCATATACATAGAAATCGATCACATGCCACTGAAAGAGACTAAAGATGTTGAGGTCCTGAATCGAGAAACTAATATAAAACCGTAACATCCTTCTAAATTCCTTACCTCAACCTTAACCTTAATCCTACATCTCCACGAACTCCTATCCTCCACCATGTCTTCAGAAAGGTGTAAGTCTACCAAATCTTGCCTAATCTGCTCATCCCAAGTCAATTTCGGCCTACATATGTATAAATACACACACACATACATAATACATACATGTATATATACAAATGCACACTTAATAACAAATATAATCACTGTAAGATCCTTAATTCATTTATACGATTTTCATATTGATTTCGAGTGTAAAGGTGTATTTATGATTACCATGTATTTAAAAATGCGGGTTAGTGAAATTTTCACTTTTGTCAACCAGACTTTTCATGATCTCTGCATTTTAACCCCTTCGGTTAACTTAGCGAAACACGTCGCTTTATACTAACATTGCCTTCCCAAGGCTTACAAACATTCTAAATCCCTCATGCCTTAGCTCGCGCTTCAATGCGATTACGTTTTATATTACTTTTCTAGACCATGATTGCATCGCATCACGTTCTGTTTAAGTTTATATAAGTTTTTCATACCAAAAATCTTCCTTTCGAATTTATCGCCTTTCACTCATTGGTGTCAAGACCTGTTTCTTTTATTGTTAATCGTTTCCCAAACCGTTTCATACTAAGTAAGTTCGTTTAAACGTTCCTTTTGACTAAAAACTGAATTTTAGTTTAACGTTTTTCTTTTTAACTTACGTCAATTACTCATATGAAGAAATTGACAATCAAGAGTTTTATTCTTTTCCGTTATTATATTACGCGGGGAAGCGTAACCAGTTCCCACGCTTTACTAAGTGACCCGTTGGTTCTTTCATTTAGCCTCGTAGGCTATTTTCTTAGGTTTTCACTTTTTAAGGGGAGAGCCATAATTTGTTTTTTTTTTGTGACCCAAGGGTCATTTTGGTCCCGTAGACCTTTTCATTGTTTATAACCCATTGTTTATAACCTGAAGGTTATGGTGATCCCGTAGATTTACTCGTGTAATTTCGTTCTTAAAATATTTATTCTTGGTGTCAAGGCACCCTTTTTAAGTGTTAAAATCATTTATTTTCATTTTTTTGAATTCTATTGACCTTGACCGTAATCTAGGGCTACATTCGTTTTCTTTTGGACTACCCTCCCGACTCTATGACTTCTTACGTCATTTACACGCCGGTTCGTTCTACGCTTATCGTTACCCAGTTCATACCTATACTTCTTTACAACCCGTTACCCGGGTTCTTTATCTTTATGTTTTTAACACTCCTGTTTCACTAGTTTGCGTTTTCCTTTCTATATTCTTTTACCACCCATCACATAGGTTCATTAATATTTTGTGCTTCCATTACTCAGTTTACGCTTACTTGCACTACCAAGTATCTGTACTTTATTTGGCCGGTTTGACATAGTCGTGTGAAATTCATCACTAATGACAGTCGATCTCCATTCTTTGTTTAGCTCGTTCAACTTCGAATAGTTGAACATCACTAACAAATTTCTGTTTGCGAGATTTTATTATTCTTTTAGTCCTAACTCATAATCCGAGTCTTTTGATTTCTAATCCGCGTTCCCGTATCTTGGTTTACGCATATTCTCAAAATCCTACCCAGCTATCGGGTATTTTTTACCGAATTCTTTATCAAAGCAACCATTTTGGTATGCCTTTAGACCTCGTTTTAATTTATTTGGTCGTCTTAGCGAATTCCATCACTTTTATTCAACCAAGTACTTTATTCTTTATTCAACCCGTTTGACTTGTCCGTGTGAGTTTCATCACTTATGGCAGTCAAACGAACTTTATCCCATATGCCTTAACATTCTCATTAGTCGGTTTGTATTTTCATTTACTTTGATTCTTGCCCCTTCCCTCGGGCTCGTTATTCTAATGTATTACGCTTCCGTTACCCGGCTTGCGTTTACCTTTATTATCAAATATTTTACTTATTTAATCCGTTTAGGTACCTTTTTAATTAGTCCCATTCACCCCATCTTTACTACACCGAACGTATATGCATTCATTATAAGAAGTTCATAGTATCATGCGTTCACTACTTACTTGGCCAGAGTAAGTGATCAACACTTGACACACATGACCTTTTTATAATTATCGCATCACGCCCCATGTAAGTAACTCCTTTAATAATTTCCATATTCATGGTTTCAATCGGTAAAACTTTATTTAATTGTTATTTAATAATCATTAGTTTTACCCGTTTTATTCTTGAACATCTATAATGTTTTCCTTTTTCGAACTGTTATACCCTCACCTTTGTTAATGTGATCGCTACTTCTCTCAATAGTATTATATTGAGAATTATTTACTTGGATGAATTCTGTCCAAGTTTCTATGTAAACTAATTCTGTTAATATCTTGTTATTCGCATTCGTGAATAACACTTATTTTTACCTAATTGCTTTTGGAAACATCATCCTGGATAGGTTATCCTATTCAGTTTTTCCAAGTTTTTGTCCTACATATGACAACAGTCAGTCTCTATGTATTTGTTGCATATTATTGTTTGTGCAATAAATTTAAAACGTGCACCTGTTATGTTTGCCCCAATGGGCTTTCCTTGCCATTACTCTTATTCGCGATTGTTACGCGATTTAGGTCCTTGGCGAGCATGCTCTACTTGTCATACTTTGGACCGTTCCACATTATATCCGTTAATCGTTGAACTCTCGTCATCTTTAGACACGAGCGTCCTTCAACTAAAACATTTACAAAGATTAGTAATGTTGACATTAATAAGCGCTCGTACTATAATACAAAGCTTTCTACTATACGCGTTAACACACGTACTATTGCTAACTATACCGGTCTTTTACCAATTTATTTGGGGTAACGTGTGAATACACGATAGCCTTATGTGTTGTTTACAATACTTTAACATGCTAGACCGTTAATATACTTATAACTTACCGGATTATGCGATCAAGTCTCGAACCGAACACTTTAAACTTTAACCTTGGGCTCTGATACCAAATTGTAAGATCCTTGATTCATTTATACGATTTTCATATTGATTTCGAGTGTAAAGGTGTATTTATGATTACACATGTATTTAAAAATGCGGGTTGTTAAAACATTTAAGGATTTAAAGTATTTCAACATTTTATTTATAAGTTCGTCGTTTGAAATGACGACGGATCATCGTGCGGAAGCTTTAATTTTAATCGTGTTCAGTTCTTCATCGAGCTTGATCGTCATCCGATATTTCTAGGCAACCTACATTTCATAAAACATGAAATATTTTAGTTACATGACATTTATAACATGTCTAAATAAGCCCGTAAGCCAAAACGAACAAACAAACAACTTTTGCACGTTTTAGGGGCGTCGCCGTACGTGACGGGTATCACCCCTAGGCGTCGCGCTACGCCACGGCCCCATTTTGACAGAAAGTTTTTGAACTGGTGATGCACCTCCCCAGCTCTTAAACCTTCACAATTCTTGTTTCTAGACACGATTTACACGATTCTACTTATCCGATTTACATAAACTTGCATAACTTTTAATCTACTTATCCGATTTACATGATTCTTGTTTCTAGACGTCCGTAATTAAATTACGGATTTATTATCATCTTATTTCTTATTAAAAATTTATTTATAAGCGTATGGCTTATAAATCCCTTATAGTGTTTATTTGACGCATTGAGTTTTACAATATGCTACATGATCATTAACAATGTTTATTTCTAGTCGTTTTTACCCACTCTCGGGCTTATCAAACACTAACGTTTTCGCTTCCATCACATGGTTAGCGCACACTTAACATCATGCCTTTTATCTACAATTTAAGCATTTAACCCACAATTTATTTCTTAGTGTAAATTGACCCGTTTAGGGGACTTTTGAGCATTTACACATTAAACTCGCTCTTTTCACTTCGCACCTTTTATTCCCATACTAAACAACTAATTTTATTCCACCACAACAATTTTTGTGGTGGATTTAACATAAGTGCCCATTATCCCAATTTCTACCCTTCGGTTAGACATTTTATGCATAAGACCCGTTTTAGACATTCGACCCACGAATGTCATTACCTATAATTTTTATACGTATCAAAGGACTTCATAATCATAATACAAGTTCCTAAACAACCCCTAAGGGTTACCCATCAGGGGCTTTTTGGTCAATTTTATGTCCATTTTACGACGAAGGACCATCACTATCAATTTGAAATTTGCACTTTTAACTATAAATTCATTTAGTCGTACCCGGCTCGGGTCAACGTATAGACCCGATTTATACCTTGCTTACATTTTTCGCTACGTTATAGCGACGCACTATCCATCTCCGGTTCAATCCTATGAACATACGACTTGACAACCAACGTTAGTCAATATTGTCAAATGTTGTTATCACCACCATTTGACCCGTTTGGCCTATATGACCAAACATTGGCCTTTATAACAAAGCATGGTTTTAAACTACCGATTCACACGTCCGACCCATTCCGGAATTTACTATTAATATTCCTATTTCTTACATTTTTACCCATTTTGGCTTACGCCGTGGGTATCCATTTAATCTCAACTTACATTTAGTCATCATGCGACTAAATTACTCTTTTTATCCCTTTTTCCCATTACTAGTTACGCTACTAGGTAATTTTAAAAAATTTATAAATTCTTAGTCAATTCATGACTAAACTACCATTTTGCCTCTTTTACCATTAACCTTGGTTTTGATCGTTTTTATTTGTTCCGACTCATTCCGGTTCATGTCGGAACCCACTTTTTTTTTAATCATAAGCCATTTTTGTATTTATCGCCTATAAAACAACTACATACTACAAATGGGTGTAAGCTTTACTTACCTTGCATCCAAATTACGCTTTTTTCCTTCATACTTGATTCATTTGACCCGCTTCCTTCCCAAGCTTCCACCTAGCTTGTCAAGCGTCGAACTATCATATAATATTCACGAGGTGATTATATTAGTCATTGTAGATCATGACCTTCACACGTTATGAACCTTTATACCAGTTTTACTTATTGAACTCTATCATAGGTCGGTTTGACCTTTTAAAAGTCAATCGCCTATTTACTTATATTTATGCACAATTAGGTTAAATCAACATCCTGTTTAGAAACCGTATTATTCCATATCACACGTAATTTGTCAAATTAGCCAATTACTTGTTTCTTTCGTAATTTCTACATATCAACATTTGTTTAGGCATTTTAACAAACACCTTGCGGGCAAGATTTTTATACTACTATTTTCAAGTTCATTACTAACTTTTAACCAAGCTTATATTATCAAAATCAAGCCCTTGGTCTAGTATTCATGATCAATATCACTATCATGCATCATAACTTCAGTTTTCTCATAACTAAACATACAAAATCATGTGTCATCACATGACATAAAACCCACTTAGCACATATATGGGTGTTCATCAATTTCATAGTTTTCAACACTAAATCATCAAACTTTCAACTAGGGTTTACTCCTAGATAGGTTTCAACATAGCAACACTCATACATTCAACATTCAAGCATGAATTTCAATTATGGGTGTTTATCAAGATTTCAAGATATCACCAAATCACAAAATTTGACATACCTTTTGATCTCCTAGCTTAGGTGATCATGAATTTATGTTCATGCACGAATTTCGGGTCTAATTCCTCCTTCAATTTTGATGATTTTTGAAAAACAAGGGTTTCAGCCCTTGTTTCTTTCTCCTGGTCGTACCATCACACACACACACACTCTTAATTGTGTGTATGTTGTGTTTAAATATTTTGTTTTTATTAAAACTAATTTACCACTTGGCTATATTAGTCCCTCATGTTTCATTTTGATCAGAAGGAGTTATAACTCATAGTTTATCACGTAATTACACATTATTAATTAGGTTAATTATTCCTAGTTAACTTAGTGGGTTCAGGGAGTTGTAGCCCGTTTTATTTTAAGCCCTGTTAACTCGGGCCTCTTATAAACTTTGTCTTCTCAAGGCGTTTATTCTCCTTTTTAATTAACATTAGGATTATTTATTTAAATCCTAATATTTACCGGGTTAATTTTTACCACTAACGGTATTTCACCGTTCATTATTATTAACGTGGTTTGACTACCAAACTCGTTTTCGGGGTGTTACAAGTCTACCCTCCTTACAAAGGTTTCGTCCTCGAAACCTTATTTACGTAGTTCATTGGTTTAAACTAAATGAACTTAGTTTCATTTTCAAGGCATTCATTTTTTTCGGTCAATAGTTATCAATTGTATTGACATGTGCGTCTTTTATGAGTAAGTCCTTACGGACCGTAACTTTCATCTTTTATTTCTTATCCTTGTCACCTTTCATGTGAGATAACACAATTTAAATAATTGTAAATTCTTCCGCTATTTCTACCTGTTTGGATGTTTTAGTGAAATCTTTCACTTTTGTCAACCAGACTTTTCCTGATCTCTGCATTTTAACCCCTTCAGTTAACTTAGCGAAACACGTCGCTTTTATACTAACATTGTCTTCTCAAGGCTTACAAGCATTCTAAATCCCCCATGCCTTAGCTCGCGCTTTAATGTGAATACTTTTTATATTACTTTTCTAGACCATGATTGCATCGCATCATGTTCTGTTTAAATTTATATCAGCTTTTCATACCAAAAATCTTCCTTTCAAATTTATCGCCTTTCACTCATTGGTGTCAAGACCTGTTTCTTTTATTGTTAATCATTTCCCAAACCATTTCATATTAATTAAGCTCGTTTAAACGTTCCTTTTGACTAAAAACTGAATTTTAGTTTAACGTTTTTCTTTTTAACTTATGTCAATTACTCATATGAAGAAATTGACAATCAAGAATTTTATTCTTTTCCATTATTATATTACGTGGAGAAGCGTAACCAGTTCCCACGCTTTATCTATGTGACCCGTTGGTTCTTTCACTTAGCCTCGTAGGCTATTTTCTTAGGTTTTCACCTTTTTTAAGGTGAGACCCCTATAATTTGTTTTTTCTTTGTGACGCAAGGGTCATTTTGGTCCCGTAGACCTTTTCATTATTTATAACCCGAAGGTTATGGTATCCGTAGATTTACTCGTGTAATTTCGTTCTTAAAATATTTATTCTTGGTGTCAAGGCACCCTTTTTAAGTGTTAAAATCATATATTTTCATTTTTTTGAATTCTATTGACCTTGACCGTAGTCTAGGGCTACATTCGTTTTCTTTTGGACTACCCTCCCGACTCTATGACTTCTTACGTCATTTACACATCAGTTCGTTCTACGCTTATCGATACCCAGTTCATACCTATACTTCTTTACAACCCGTTACCCGGGTTCTTTATCTTTATGTTTTTAACACTCCTGTTTCACTAGTTTGCGTTTTCTTTTCTATATTATTTTACGACCCATCACATAGGTTCATTAATATTTCGTGCTTCCATTACTGGGTTTGCGCTTACTTGCACCATCAAGTATCTGTGCTTTATTTGGCCGGTTTGACATATTCGTGTGAAATTCATCACTAATGACCGTCGAACTCCATTCTTTGTTTAGCTCGTTCAACTTCGAATAGTTGAACATCACTAACAAATTTCTGTTTGTGAGATTTTATTATTCTTTTAGTCATAACTCATAATCCGAGTCTTTTGACTTTCTAATCGGGTATTTTTTACAAAATTCTTTATCAAAGCAACGATTTTGGTATGCCTTTAGACTTCGTTTAAATTTATTTGGTCGTCTTAGCGAATTCCATCACTTTTATTCAACCAAGTACTTTATTCTTTATTCAACCCGTTTGACTTGTCCGTGTGAGTTTCATCACTTATGACAGTCAAACGAACTTTATCCCATATGCATTAACATTCTCATTAGTCGGTTTGTATTTTCATTTACTTTGATTCTTGCCCCTTCCCCCGGGCTCGTTATTCTAATGTATTACGCTTCCGTTACCCGGCTTACGTTACCTTTATTATCAAATATTTTTCTTATTTGATCCGTTTTGGGTACCTTTTTAATTAGTCCCATTCACCCCATCTTTACTACTCCGAAAGTATATGCGTTCATTATAAGAAGTTCATAGTATCATGCGTTCACTACTTACTTGGCAGAGTAAGCGATCAACACTTGACACACATGACCTTTTTATAATTTTCGTATCACGCCCCATGTAAGTAACTCCTTTAATAATTTCCATATTCATGGTTTCAATCGGTAAAACTTTATTTAATTGGTATTTAACAATCATTAGTTTTACCCGTTTTATTCTTGAACATCTATACTGTTTTCCTTTTATCGAACAGTTATACCCTCACCTTCGTTAATGTGATAGCCACTTTTCTCAATTGTATTATATTGAGAATTATTTACTTGGATGACTTCCGTCCAAGTTTCTATGTAAACTAATTCTGTTAATATCTTTTTATTCGCATTCGTGAATAACACTTATTTTTACCTAATTGCTCTTGGAAACATCATCCTGGATAGGTATCCTATTTAGGTTTTTCCAAGTTTTTGTCCTACATCTGCAATAGTCAGTCTCTACGTATTTGTTGCATATTACTGTTTGTGCAATAAATTTAAAACATGCACCTGTAATGCTTGCCCCAATGGGCTTTCCTTGCCATTACTCTTATTCGTGATTGTTACGCGATTTAGGTCCTTGGCGAGCATGCTCTACTTGTCATACTTCGGACCGTTCCACATCATATTCGTAAATCGTTAAACTCTCGTCATCTTCAGACGCGAGCGTCCTTCAACTAAAACATTTACAAAGATTAGTAATGTTGACATTAATGAGCGCTCGTACTATAATAAAAGCTTTCTACTATACGCGTTAACACACATACTTTTGCTAACTATACCAGTCTTTTACCAATTTATTTGGGGTAACGTGTGAATAACGATAGCCTTATGTGTTGTTTACAACAATTTAACATGCCATGCCGTTAATATACTTATAACTTACGGATTATGCGATCAAGTCTCGAACCGAACACTTTACACTTTAACCTTGAGCTCTGATACCAACTTGTAAGATCCTTAATTCATTTACACGATTTTCAAATTGATTTCGAGTGTAAAGGTGTATTTATGATTACACATGTATTTAAAAATGCGGGTTTGTTAAAACATTTAAGGATTTAAAGTATTTCAACATTTTATTTATAAGTTCGTCGTTTGAAATGACGACGAATCATCGTGCGGAAGCTTGAATCTTAATCGTGTTCGGTTCTTCATCGAGCTTGATCGTCATCCGAGGCAATCTACATTTCATAAAACATGAAATATTTAGTTACATGACGTTTATAACATGTCTAAATAAGCCCGTAAGCCAAAACGAACAAACAAACAACTTTTGCACGTTTTAGGGCGTCGCCGTACGCGACGGGTATCACCCCTAGGCGTCGCCTACGCCACGGCCCCATTTTGACAGAAAGTTTTTGAACTGGTGCTGCAGATCCCCAACTCTTAAACCCTCACAAGTGTGATACATAAACTTGCATAACTTTCAATCTACTTATCCGATTTACACGATTCTTGTTTCTAGACGTCCGTAATTAAATAACGGATTCATTTATCATCTTATTTTTATTTAAAAACTTATATATAAGTGTATGGCTTATAAATCCCTTATAGTATTTATTTGACCATTGAGTTTTAGCAATATGCAACATGATCATTAACAATGTTTATTTCTAGTCGTTTTTACCCACTCTCGGGCTTATCAAACATTAGCATTTTCCCTTCCATCACATGGTTAGCGCACGCTTAATGTAACATTCGTCGAAAAACGGGTTTCAAAACCCCGCTTCGTTTATTAATCAAATATTCAGTTATAATTTTTCGTTGCGTATTTATTGCTTAAATAAATTTTAAACAATACAAAAATTAATAAATATATTAGAATTTAAAAAACCATAATTTATAATTTAATAAAAAGTGAATAAAAAATAAATTGGAGACGCCGGGTTTCGAACCCGGGTCACCCACAAACCCAAACACACAACACACCGCTCCGCCACACACTTCACTTGTGATGAACAAGGAAACAAATAACACTTAAGGTAAAACCAGAAAATCAAAACCGGACATCAGCGCGCTCAGAACGCGGAATCGACTGGAGTAAGACCAAAACTCCGCAAATGTGGCCTTTCCTTTTGACTAAAACGCGATAACCGACTACGGCATCAATTATAACCGATGTTTAACCGTCAAATTCGGTCATAACCGCTGGAAAATCTTCAATCGCGAATCAAGACTCAAAAGCGGACACAATTCATCTAGTTCTTCACTATAAATACCCACTCAATCTTTTGGAAATCCTTTCGCCCAGAACCGTGCACTTTCTCGAAGCTTTAGCTCGTCGCCGGAGAAATTCAATTCCGCCGGAACTTCGCCGGAATCGATCGTCACAAAACCGTATTCATTCATCAGTCGGTATAACTGTCTAAACTTCTCTGCTATCTCTTAATTTATACTTTAATCGTTCAAATCAATAATCAAAACTGTTAAAACAGTTCATACCGTCGGAAATCGCAAAATCAGAGCCTACTCTTGCCGGAAATTGAAGAAACCACTATGAGTTGGTACATCATAATCCTTATCCTTCTTTTTCTATTCCAATTCAATCAAATTATAAGTGTTGTTGGTCAATTAAACAAACAATCGGCTTCACAGTTTCTGTGTTCTTATAAATGAAGAAGACGAAGTTGAATTGTGTATTAATATAATTAAAACCAGAAAACTAAACGGGTTAGACACACAGTCCAGCGGTGGACTGTGTGCAATTATAACATTCAAGTCCCGAGTTCGATTCGTGTACGTATCCGGTTCCCGCAATAACAAAACATTTTTCTTTTAAGTTTAACAGAGCACCCCTCAGATAGTACTTAAGTTTAATATAAATCTTAATTTAAATGGGTTAGACACCCATCCCAGTTGGTTGGGCTGGGTGCAAATCAAAGCAATGGTCACGGGTTCGATGCGGGATATACGCACCGGTTCTGCAGATTTTAAAACCTTTTTAAAATAACTAATTTCTGAAATATTCTAGTTAGTATATAAATATAATTAAATCTGAGTTTATTTCGGGTTAGACACGTAGCTCAGTTGGTAGAGCTGCGTGCACGTATACGAGAGGTCCCAAGTTCGAACCTCACTCAGCGCATTATAAAAACACAGTCTGACCGGTCAAGACCCGGTCAACGGTCAACGTTCAAAAGTCAATTTTTTTTCTTATTTATTTCTTTTTAAGTTATTTATTTAATAGAAAAATCATTTAAAAATACTAAAAATAAGATTATTAAGGTTAGAAAACTTCCTTAAACTCACAAAGATAAATCTAAAAATCCCATTAAAGAGCACTAATTAAAAATATTAATCTCAACCAAAATTTATTTATTTATCAAATCATTTTTGTTATTATCTAGGTTAGTTCTTCCCTCGTCAATCGAATCATAAATTCGTGCGGTTTCATCATCATCAAAGAACGCACCCATTGTGAGTGAATCTCTATCAATTCCCCGTTTTAATCATGTTTGGGGTGTATCATGTGTCGCATAATTCTTTTATTATATATATAAACACTTGTGCATACATCATATCCGTGATCAAATGTGTATCAATTGTTGTGTGGATTCTATGTAGATTGGATTTATCATTTTCAGTGCACGCATATCATTAGGCCCATCAGTTCCCCGTGGGAGACGGGTTGAGCATCAGGTGCCTCATAAGATCGGCTCCGTTTGATTGAGCCTTGATCTCACATTCATCATCATTCATATCATATACTCATCCAAAGTAGTTTGTGTTTGTTTATCTATATATGTTTGCTCACATGTGATTATTGCACAAATTTTCCTTATTAAATATAACAAGAAATTAGTAACAATATTTTATCAAGGTTCACTCGCCAACTTTTGTTGACCCAAAATATCCCCGTTTTACACATGATACAGGTGATCCAGCTGAGACAAGAACCACATAGGAAGGCCTAGAAGAATAAACAAGTTTAAGATTTGGAATAATTATGTAGTTTCATTTTCTTGTAACTGTATGAATTTTGTTATGGATAATTGAGTTGTAATTTGAATTTAATAAATATGAAACATTTTAGTAAACATCATGAGCTTTGGTGATAACCCAATTATGCCCCGACTCTTATTTCGCTGCGGGTCGGGGTGTGACAGATTGGTATCAGAGCTTATGACTATAGGGATATAGGATAGGTTATTAGACCCTTAGACCCTATACTATAGTTGATTAAATTTTAAGTTGTTTATGCGTTACATACAAAATTCATGATGTTTATATGCTTTATGTTTATTTTCACACTCAATGTTATGCAAGCATGCTCACAAATACATGTTATTATACAATGCTCATCATGAATCATATTCTCATAACATATCATATCCATGAGAGCACACACCTCACGATTCCCATGATTTTTGCAATGATTTTTGTATTTTTCAAATCACATCAAAGTGAGTTCTCATGACGGGCATGTAGTATCTGGAAGGGTACGAGTACCGGTAGTCGGAACGTCCTGTCTAGGCTTGGCATTCGTATAAATCCAAAATAAAGGACCAGTTTGCCTACCTGGGGACTAACGATGAGAGTACGAAGGACCTATTAGGCCAAAGCATGCTATACCAAACGTCGTGTGAGCTAACCCCACTTTGAGTTGTCATTGTGTCTACACCTGGACACCCTCCTACCATATATTTTCCGATTTTCATTCGGGTGGTTCGAGTGTAAATCCGCCAACACCAATGTGAATCCTACCGAGCCCAATAGTCATGGGGGCCCACATGACTACACAGGCGATGGTATGGGGGACATTGGAGGCCCAAACATGAGCAAACCCAAGACATCCTATGGATGTAGTTGCATTATTGTCAGTTATGTTATTTTTCGTTCTTTTAACGAGACATGACACCTAGAAACTTCTTAAACTCACAATCTTCCTATGTATGTTCCTGTAGATGTCGGCTAGGCAACTACGTGGAGGTAGAAAGTCAGGAAGATCAAATGAACTCTTGCCACACAAATTGCTAAACAAATGGCCGCAGTGCTTCCTGACATCGTGATTCAAGTTCAACAAGCTCTCACCGCAAATCCCATCAACCCTCCCAATCAAGAAGACCAGAGCGTCGCCAACCCTCCCTCCAAAAAGTGCTCCTACAAACACTTCAAATCTTGTGATCCCCCAAAATATGAAGGGACCGAAGGTGTTACCGCCCTCCTTCACTGGTTTGAAGAAATGGAAAACACTTTCCTCAATTGCGATTGTCCCGAGGATCGCAAGGTACGTTATGCAACTGGAAGACTGTTTGGGGTAGCCCTTACCTGGTGGAACACGGAAAAGGGTAAACGAGGAGTTGAAGATGCCATGGCCTTAACATGGGAAGAGTTAAGGGAACTCATGACCAGACGCTTCTGTCCAAGAAGCGAAATCAAAAAGTTGGAAGTGAATTCCACTCACTAACACAAAAGGAAGGAGATCACACTTCCTATAACAAGAGATTTCTCGAACTGAACCAGATGATCCCTAATTTGTTCACCCCCGTGTACCGCTTGGTTGAACATTACATCCGAGGCCTTCCCTCGAAAATTCAAGACTCGGTTTTAAGCACTTCGCCTGCAACACTTGAAGTCGCAATGGAATTAGCTACCGAACTCACTGAGAATCGCATCCGAAACGGCAAATTTAGAGATGAGAAGAAGAAAGCACCCATAGAGACCTCAACTACAAACCACTCAGTCTCCTCCTCAAAGTTTGCTGGAAAGAGGAAGCGAAACAGCAAGAATTTTGCTGTCACTCAAACCAACCCTCCTATCACCGCTGCACCAATCATCCAAATTGTTCCCTCAGCTGCACCATTTAAAAAGCCATACACCGGCCCACACCCAAAATGCAACCGTTGTCAGTACCATCACCCTCCCGAAAGTCCCTGCCAACATTGCACCAGCTGTGGTCGTGCGGGTCACACCATCCAAACCTGTCGTACTCTTCAACGAATGAACCGCAATCAACCCCCAACCCAAACTCATCGTCAGATAGTGGGTCAAGCCCAACAACCCTTACTTCTACCACCTGCACCACACGCAGCCCAAACTTACTACCAACCCAATTACCCCATGATGCAACCCATGCGAGCTTGTTACAACTGTGGGGGCCCAAACCACTTCAGGAACACTTGTCCACGCTTGGTAAACATCATCCATGCCCAAGCTTAGGCAAACCCGGTAAACCAAGCTAACCAAGCTCCTCCACCTGCCAGAGGAAGAGCTTTCAACATCAATGCCAACCAAGCTAGGGCTGACAACAACGTGGTCAACGGTACGTTTCTCATCAATGGTAGTTATGCATCCATGTTATTCGATACTGGCGCGGATAAGAGTTTTATGTCCTTAGAATTTGAACCTATCCTCAACCAAACTCGTGTTAAACTCATGGAATCTCTAACGATGGAAGTTGCTGACGGAAAACCCGTTTCATTAAATTCTATTATACGCAATTGTACCCTCACTCTAAACGATCACGATTTTCCAGTTGACCTCATTCCCATGAAGTTGGGAAGTTTGGATGTTATAATCGGTATGGACTGGCTCAGCCAGCATCACGCTGAAGTAGTGTGCCATGAAAAGTTCATTCGCATTCCTCTTGCAGACGTTCAGACCCTACGTATTTTTAGAGAAACCCCTTCGAAAGGACTCAAATTAATGTCCTGCCTTCAAGCCCGAAAATATCTCCGCAAGAACTATGTCGCATTCCTAACTCACGTCGTCAAAAAAGGAAACAAGGAGAAGAAACTCGAAGATATCCCAGTTGTGAAAGAATTCCCACAAGTCTTTCCCGACGACATTTCAGGACTCCCTCCTGTGAGAGAAGTCGAATTCCGCATCGATCTTGTACCTGGCGCTACACCAGTCGCAAAATCCCCTTATAGGTTAGCCCCATCCGAATTGCAAGAGCTCGCCAGTCAACTGCAAGAGCTGACTGACAAAGGATTCATACGTCCTAGCTCCTCGCCTTGGGGTGCACCTGTTCTCTTTGTGAAGAAGAAAGATGGAACATTTCACATGTGCATTGATTATAGAGAACTCAATAAGTTAACGGTTAAGAATCGCTATCCACTACCTCGCATCGATGACCTCCTAGACCAACTTCAAGGTGCCACCTGCTTTTCAAAAATCGACCTTCTGGTTATCATCAGCTCAGAGTACATGAAGAAGATATCCCAAAGACCGCCTTCCGGACTCGTTATGGTCATTACGAATTCATGGTCATGCCATTCGGTTTAACCAACGCCCCCACAGTCTTCATGGATCTAATGAATAGGGTATGCAAACCCTACCTCGACCGTTTTGTTATAGTCTTCATCGACGACATCCTTATCTACTCCAAGTCTAAATCCGATCATGAACGACACCTTCGACTCATCCTTACACTTTTAAGGACTGAAAAGCTCTACGCTAAGTTCTCAAAATGCGAATTCTGGTTAAGAGAAGTACAATTCCTTGGACATGTCATCAATGACAAGGGAATACATGTCGATCCTTCAAAAATCAAGGCAGTGCAAGAATGGCAAGCGCCACGTACCCCTACTGAAGTAAGGTCATTTCTTGGTTTGGCTGGTTACTATCGACGCTTCATTGCCAATTTTTCTCGTATTGCTGTCCCACTCACGGCTTTGACTCATAAAGGAAAACCCTTCCTATGGTGACCTAAACAAGAAGAAGCCTTCCAAACTCTAAAGCAAAAACTTTGTGACGCACCTATCCTCACACTCCCTGAAGGTTGCGATGACTTTGTAGTATATTGCAACGCATCAGGGCAAGGGCTAGGCTGCGTATTAATGCAAAGAGGAAAAGTGATAGCCTATGCTTCTAGGCAACTCAAAGTTCATGAGAAGAATTACACCACCCACGACCTGGAACTTGGAGCCGTTGTGTTCGCTCTCAAGATATGGAGACATTACCTCTATGGTACCAAGTATGAAATATACACTGACCCAAAAGTCTCCAACATATCTTCAACCAAAAGGAGTTGAATATGAGGCAACGAAGATGGGTCGAACTTCTCAACGACTACGATTGTGAAATTCGGTATCATCCTGGCAAGGCAAACGTGGTGGCCGATGCGCTTAGTCGAAAAGGTTATGCGAACTCCATTCGTCTTCTATGTTCGCAAATCGTAACCGACATCAAAGATCGAATCCGAGCAGCTCAACATGTTTCTGTAACAGAAAATGACGTACGCGATGAGCTGTTATGTGGAGCTGAACTAAAAATCGAAACCAAATCCGACGGTATTCTATACTATTTAAATCGCATATGGATTCCTGATCGCGATAACCTTCGTGATTTCCTCATGAATGAGGCGCACAAAACACGATACTCTGTACACCCAGGAGCCGACAAGATGTATCAAGACCTACGATACACCTACTGGTGGCCTGGCATGAAAATGGATATCGCTGTTTTTGTCTCCAAGTGCCTTACCTGTTCCAAAGTAAAAGCTGAACATCAAAGACCTTCAGGACTTCTAGTCCAACCCGAAATACCTGTATGGAAGTGGGAAAACATAACCATGGATTTCATTACCGGGTTACCTCGCACCTCCAGTGGGTATGACACCATATGGGTAATCATTGATCGTCTTACAAAATCAGCTCACTTCATTCCGATTCGCGAGGACTTTAAAAACGAGAAGTTAGCTCGTATCTACATCAGCGAGATCGTAAGCCGTCATGGTGTACCTTTAAGCATCATTTCAGACCGTGATGGTCGTTTCACTTCACGAACATGGCGAGCCGTACAAACCGCCTTGGGCACACGATTAGACCTCAGTACCGCTTTTCATCCTCAAACTGATGGCCAGTCTGAACGCACCATCCAAACCCTGGAAGACATGCTGCGAGCATGTGTCATAGACTTCAAAGGGAATTGGGACGCACATCTACCATTAGTTGAATTTTCGTACAACAATAGCTATCATTCAAGTGTCGGCATGGCTCCTTTCGAAGCTTTATATGGTCGTAAGTGCCGATCTCCAGTATGTTGGCACAAATTGGGGAATCACAAATCACCGGTCCAGAATTAATTCAAGAAACAACCGACAAGGTCATTCAAATTCGAAACAATCTTCTAGCGGCTCAAAGTCGTCAAAAGAGTTATGCAGACAAACGACGCAAGCCCTTGGAGTTTGACATTGGTGATCAAGTAATTTTAAAAGTATCACCGTGGAAGTGAGTGGTTAGTTCTGGCCAAAAGGGCAAGCTAGCACCACGCTACGTAGGACCTTTCAAGATACTCGAAAGAGTAGTCTGAGCATACAAGCTTGACCTACCAGAAGAGCTCAAAGAATTCATCCCACATTCAGTATCAAACTTGAAGAAGTGCTCGCGATGAAACCTCCATATTCCTCTAGAAGACATTCAGATCGATGAATCTACGCATTCATTGAAAGACCAGTAGAAATCATGGACTCGAGAGAAGCGTTTAAGACGAAGTCGTATTCCAATTGTCAGGTACGTTGGAGTCAACGAGGACCTGAGTTTACCTGGGAACGTGAAGACTCAATGCATGCGAAAAATACCGCATCGTTTTCCTGTTACCACTACTACTTAAATTTCGGGACGAAATTCCTAAAGTAGGGGATACTGTAACATTCGTCGAAAAACGGGTTTCAAAACCCGCTTCGTTATTAATCAAATATTCAAGTTATAATTTTTCGTGCGTATTATTGCTTAAATAAATTTAAACAATACATAATTATAAATTATTAGAATTTAAAAACCATAATTTATAATTAATAATAAAAGTGAATAAAAAATAAATTGGAGACGCCGGTTCGAACCCGGTCACCCACAAACCCAAACACACAACACACCGCTCCGCCACACACTTCACTTGTGATGAAAAAGAAACAAATAACACTTAAGGTAAAACAGAAAATCAAAACGGACATCAGCGCGCTCAGAACGGGAATCGCCGAGTAAGACCAAAACTCGCAAATGGGCTTTCCTTTTGACTAAAACGCGATAACGACTATCGGGATCATATAACCCTGTTTAAAGTCAAATTCGGTCATAACCGCCGAAAATCTTCAATCGCGAATCAAGACTCAAACGGACACAATTCATCCAGTTATTCACTATAAATACCATCAATCTTCTGGAATCCTTTCGCCCAGAACGTGCACTTTTTCGAAGCTTTAGCTCGTCGCGGAGAAATTCAATTTCGCAGGAACTTCGCGGAATCGATCGTCAAAAACCGTATTCATTCATCAGTCGGTATAACTGTCTAAACTTCTCTGCTATCTCTTAATTTTACTTTAATCGTTCAAATCGAATAATCAAAACTGTTAAAACAGTTCTACGCCGGAAATCGCAAAATCAGAGCCGACTCTTGCCGGAAATTGAAGAAACCACTCGAGTTGGTACATCATAACCTTATCCTTCTTTTTCTATTCCAATTCAATCAAATTATAAGTGTTGTTGGCAATTAAACAAACAATCGGCTTCACAGTTTCTGTGTCTTATAAATGAAGAAGACGAAGTTGACTTGTGTATTAATATAATTAAAACCAGAAAACTAAACGGTTAGACACACAGTCCAGCGTGGACTGTGGCAATTATAACATTCAAGTCCCGAGTTCGATCGTGTACGTTCCGGTTCCGCAATAACAAAACATTTCTTTTAAGTTAACAGAGCACCCCTCAGATAGTACTTAAGTTTAATATAATTTAATTTAAATGGGTTAGACACCCAGCCCAGTGTTGGGCGGTGCAAATCAAAGCAATGGTCACGGTTCGATGCGGGATATACGCACCGGTTTTGCAGATTTTAAATACCTTTTTAAAATAACTAATTTCTGAAATATTCTAGTTAGTATATAAATATTAAATTAAATCTGAGTTTATTTCGGGTTAGACACGTAGCTCAGTTGTAGAGCTGCGTGCACGTATACGAGAGGTCCAGTTCGAACCTCACTCGCGCATATAAAAAACACAGTCTGACCGGTCAAGACCGGTCAACGGTTCAACGTCAAGTTCAAAAGTCATTTTTTTTCTTATTATTTCTTTTTAAGTTATTTATTTAATAAAAAATCATTTAAATACTTAAAAATAAGATTATTAAGGTTAGAAAATTCCTTAAACTCACAAAGATAAATCTAAAAATCCCATTAAAGAGCATAACTAAAAATATTAGTATCAACCAAATTTATTTATTTATCAAATCATTTTTGTTATTATCTAGGTTAGTTCTTCCCTCGTCAATCGAATCATAAATTCGTGCGCTTTCATCATCATCAAAGAACGCACCCATTGTGAGTGAATCTCTATCAATTCCCCGTTTTAATCATGTTTGGGGTGTATCATGTGTCGCATAATTCTGTTATTATATATATAAACACTTGTGCATACATCATATCCGTGATCAAATGTGTATCAAATGTGTATAATTGTTGTGTGGATTCTATGTAGATTGGATTTATCATTTTCAGTGTACGCATATCATTAGGCCCATCAGTTCCCCGTGGGAGACGGGTTGAGCATCAGGTGCCTCATAAGATCGGCTCCGTTTAATTGAGCCTTGATCTCACATTCATCATCATTCATATCATATACTCATCCAAAGTGGTTTGTGTTTGTTTATCTATATATGTTTGCTCACATGTGATTATTCAAATTTTCCTTATTAAATATAACAAAAATTAGTAACAATATTTTATCAAGGTTCAATCGCCAACTTTTGTTGACCCAAAATATCCCCCGTTTTACACATGATACAGGTGATCCAACTGAGACAAGAACCACATAGGAAGGCCTAGAAGAATAAACAAGTTTAAGATTTGGAATAATTATGTAGTTTCATTTTCTTGTAACTGTATGAATTTTGTTATGGATAATTGAGTTGTAATTTGAATTTAATAAATATGAAACATTTTAGTAAACATCATGAGCTTTGGTGATAACCCAATTAAGCTACGACTCTTATTCCGCTGCGGGTCGGGGTGTGACACTTAACATCATGCCTTTTATCTACAATTTAAGTATTTAACCCACAATTTACTTCTTAGTGTATTTTGACCCGTTTAGGGGACTTTTGAGTATTTAAACATTAAACTCGCTCTTTTCACTTCGCACCTTTTATTCCCATACTAAACAACTAATTTTATTCCACCACAACAATTTTTGTGGTGGATTTAACATAAGGGACCCATTATCCCAATTTCTACCATTCGGTTAGACATTTTAAGCATAAGACCCGTTTTTAGACATTCGACCCACGAATGTCATTACCTATAATTTTTATACATATCAAAGGACTTCATAATCATAATACAAGTTCGTAAACAACCTCTAAGGATTGTTTGCCCGATTTACCCATCAGGGATTTTTGGTCAATTTTATGTCCATTTTACGACGAAGGACCATCACTATCAATTTGAAAATTGCACTTTTAACTATAAATTCATTTAGGCGTACCCGGCTCGGGTCAACGTATAGACCTGATTTATACCTTGCTTACATTTGTCGCTACGTTATAGCGACGCACTATCCATCTCCGGTTCACTCCTGTGAACATACGACTTGACAACCAACTTAATCAATATTGTCAAATGTTGTTATCACCACCATTTGACCCGTTTGGCCTATATGACCAAACATTGGCCTTTATAACAAAGCATGGTTTTAAACTACCCATTCACACGTCCGACCCATTCCGGAATTTACTATTAATATTCCTTTGTCTTACATTTTTAACCCATTTTGGCTTACGCCGTGGGTATCCATTTAATCTCAACTTACGGTCATCATGCGACTAAATTACTCTTTTTATCCCTTTTTCCCATTACTAGTTACGCTACTAGGTAATTTTAAGAAAATTTATAAATTCTTAGTCAATTCATGACTAAACTACCATTTTGCCTCTTTTACCATTAACCTTGGTTTTGATCGTTTTTATTTGTTCGACTCATTCCGGTTCATGTCGGAACCCACTTTTTTTTGAATCATAAGCCATTGTTGTATTTATCGCCTATAAAACAACTACATATACTACAAATGCGTGTAAGCTTTACTTACCTTGCATCCAAATTACGCTTTTTCCTTCATACTTGATTCGTTTGACCCGCTTCCTTCCCAAGCTTCCACCTAGCTTGTCAAGCGTCAAACTATCATAAAATATTCACGAGGTGATTATATTAGTCATTGTAGATCATGACCTTCACACATTATGAACCTTTATACCAGTTTTACTTATTGAACTCTATCATAGGTCGGTTTGACCTTTTAAAAGTCAATCGCCTATTTACTTAAATTTATGAACAATTAGGGTCAATCAACATCCTGTTTAGAACCCGTATTATTCCATATCACACGTAATTAGTCAAATTAGCCAATTACTTGTTTCTTTCGTAATTTCTACATATCAACATTTGTTTAGGCATTTTAACAAACACCTTGCGGGCAAGATTTTTATACTACTCTTTTCTAGTTCATTACTAACTTTTAACCAAGTTTATATTATCAAAATCAAGCCCTTGGTCTAGTATTCATGATCAATATCACTATCTTGCATCATAACTTCAGTTTTCTCATAACTAAACATACAAAATCATGTGTTCATCACAATGACATATAAACCCACTTAGCACATATATGGGTGTTCATCAATTTCATAGTTTTCAACACTAAATCATCAAACTTTCAACTAGGGTTTACTCCTAGACATGGTTTCAACATAGCAACACTCATACATTCAACATTCAAGCATGAATTTCAATTATGGGTGTTTATCAAGATTTCAAGATATCACCAAATCACAAAATTCGACATACCTTTTGATCTCCTAGCTTAGGTGATCATGAATTTATGTTCATGCACGAATTTAGGGTCTAATTCCTCCTTTAATTTTGATGATTTTTGAAAAACAAGGGTTTCAGCCCTTGTTTCTTTCTCCTGGTCGTACCATCACACACACACACACACACACACTTAAGTGTGTGTGTTTGTTTAAATTTTTTGTTTTTATTAAAACAATTTACCACTTGGCATATTAGTCCCTCATGTTTCATTTTGATCAGAAGGAGTTATAACTCATAGTTTATCATGTAATTGCACATTATTAACTAGGTTAATTATTCCTAGTTAACTTAGAGGGTTCAGGGAGTTATAGCCCGTTTTATTTTAAGCCCCGTTAACTCGGGCCTCTTATAAACTTTGTCTTCTCAAAGCGTTTATTCTTCTTTTGAATTAACATTAGGATTTTTTATTTAAATCCTAATATTTACCGGGTTAATTTTTACTACTAACGGTATTTCACCCGTTCATTATTATTAACGTGGTTTGACTACCAAACCCGTTTTTTGGGGTGTTATAATCACATCCATATATATATATATATATGTGTAGGGTTCTAGAGTGAACATTAGTGTATTTGCGAACTGAGTGAACAAATCCTGACCACTGATCTACACACGTGTATGGCTAGGATTTCATCATCCAATCTTAGCCATTGATCTACACACGTGTATGGCCAGGATTAGTTCGCACAGTTCGCAAATACACTAGTGTTCTCTCTTGAACCTAATCCTATATATATATATATATATATATATATATATATATATATATAATAATATATATAAACATGCGTATACATACACATACATACTTACATACAACATACATACATTCCCACATACATATATGCATACTCACATTATACTCATATGATACGTCCACATAGTTACGTACATTTAATATTTAAAATAAGAATAATTATATAGGTTGTTTCTTACACATTTGTGACAAATCCTTAAATGTCGTCAGAAATGTGTAACAACTTGCAATAGATTTAAGCATTTTGTCAAAAATGCATAGGAAATTGTATTCATACATGGATTATTTATTACGCCTTTGTGACAATTATATTTAAAATAAGCATTTTGTCATAAATGTATAGGAAATATGTTTAATTTATAATAATTATATACTAGTTTTATTATTATTTAATTATATAATAGTATATCCTTGTATTTATGTTTAATACAAGGATATTTGTCGGAAATGTGTCACAAGTTGTCACAAAATTCTGACGGATGGTTTATGTCAATAAATAAATAAATATTTTCTCATAATTGTGTGGGAAATATGTCACAAGTTGTGACGCAATTCCAACGGATGATTTATGTTAATTAGTAAATAAATATTTTGTCAGAATTATATAGGAAATGTTATTATTTCCCCTTATTTTATTTTGCATATATCAATATTTAGAGTAAATTACAAAATCGTCCTTAATGTTTGTATCAGATTGCAAAGTGTGTCTTTTTTCTTTAAAGTTGATGGGATTCATACTTTATGTATGCAAATCGTAACACGTTAAGTCCTTTACGCCAAACTCAGTTTATATTTACAGTTAAATATGGTTATGAGGCCCACATGAGAGCATTATTGTCTTTTCCCATCCTCTTTTGATTTCCCTTTATTAAAACCCACACCACCACATCCACTGTTGCTCCTTCCCTCTGCAAATCCGGCCACCGCTCCATCACCACCATTTAGAACCATAGCAAAAACCCATTACATCCACCACCACTGATTAATTGTTTAATCAACCACATAAATTAAACAAATACCCACTATAAATCAAATCAAGATCCGGTTCCTTTTTTTTGTGAAAGAAACCCAAAAATCAAAAACCCACATAAACGATCCATTCAAACCACTAAAAATCAAACCAAGATGTCGTTATTTTTTGTGTGAAACAAACGTAAAAATCAACCACATAAACTAAACCATTCAATCCTAAAAATTAAACCCGGAACTGTGGTGGTGAGAGGCGGTGGCGGGGGTGTTTAAAGGAAGGCGGTGGCGGAGGTGTTAAAGGGAGGCGGTGGCGTCGTTGCTTAAAGGGAGGCGGTGGCCGGGTGGTGGTGATGGTCGGGTGGCGGCGACCTAGTGGTGGTAATGGTCCGGTGTTGTTACAGAACTGAGATTTGAGAAGATGGATCGCGGTGGCTGGGTGGTGGTGGGATGGTGGTTGTGGAGAACAAAGAGAAAAAGGATGGTTGTTTATGGTGATGGTGGTGGTTGAATGGTGGTAGCCATAGAAAGTTTTAAAGAGAGAGAACTGAGAAAGACTTAAAGAGAGTGAGATTTATGATAGGGACATTTATTATTTTGTTATATTTTAAATTCTTTAAATTCTTTTTTTGTTTTATTTATTATAGATATTTTAAATAAATTAATAAATTACCAATATACCCTGATTTAACATTAATATCTAACTGAGTTTACGGTAAAGGATATAAAATGTTACAATTTGCATACATAAAGTATGAATCCCGTCAACTTTAAAGACAAATGACACACTTCGCAATCCGATACAAACATAAAGAACGATTTTTGTAATTTACTCTAATATTTAATGGGTAAACAATTATAATTAACCTTTTGTAGCTTTTTTCTGACAGATTTTGACGAAACTGTCAATTAATTAGGGTTTTCTTATTTTCGACATAAATGTGTAGGAGACGATATTATTTTCCCTTATTTTTTGTTATATAAATATTTATTCGATAAACAATAATACTTAATCTTTTGTAGATTATTTCCGACAGATTTGTGACGTAACTGTCAATTAATTAGGGTTTTCTTATTTTTCATCGTGGATGCGTCGAAAATTTGTCACAAAATCTTGAAAATTTTTTTAGAAAATTCGTCATAAAAGTGTTGTAATTTGTGACGAAAAAAATTGCCGTAGGAAATTGTCCCCTAGTAGCGATGGTAATTGTTTTAAATTATACCAGCAATCCACCACCAAGAACTAGATGTTCGCAACATCTTTTTGTTTTACATGTTTGCTTTTCTCATTTTAAAAGATTGTATGACTACAGGTTTTTTTCACTTTTCCTAATCCCTAATCATAATGAAGATCATAAATTTAATATAATTAAGGTGTAACAATGGCCTCTCATTGTAAACGATAATTTTTTTAATGATTTTCACATATAATCGGAATTTTAAGATCTTGTATTAGTTGAGTATTATACATATATATTAGTTATAAAAATATAGTGACGTAAATAGCTATGTATTTTATATTATATGTATACAATATTTTCTTTTAAAATAATATAATTTTAGAATTTTAGCATTGGCCTTTTCTTTTAAAAAAATATAATATAATTTTAGTATTGGCTTCATGGCCCTAGCTTCCGCATCTATTATAAAAATAAGGATTTTTTAAGGACTGAAACTTGACAAGTGAAAATTGATATTTTTATAAAGGAGGTATAAAAATAAAAAGAAAGATGTATTTAACCCACCTCTAACTTTCTTAACTGTAAAACTTAAATTAAATAAAAGTTTGTTGTTTTAACAACAAATTAACATACTTATAAATACTCATCTTTAAACAAAAATTTTTAAATTTGAATTTTTAACTTCATTAATAACGAGACATCTTATCACTGTACTATATTCATGAAAAAGAAAAAACTCATTGAAACTATTATTATAATAATTAAAATTAAAAGTCAAACGTATTGTATTGTATATTATATTATATTATATTATATATAGAAAAAGAGAAAACATGTTTGTTTGCAAAAGTTTGGAAAAAAAAAAGGAATATGAAAATGTGGGAAAACGGATATATTAAAACCAAAAGTTGTCATTTGTCCGTATATAAGAACACACGGTCAAAATGACTATATCTGGGCAGCTTTCAGAATATTATACTTTTGTTAATATTATATAATTATATAATTTGCATCACTTCTATGCAATGAAGGTTGTACATGTTGCTTAAAGTGAGTTTTTTTCTTTTATTACTTGAAACCTTAGCTTTGAAAGTTCTAAGTTTCTTTTCTACTATGTGCAACACATTGCCTGAGAGAGATGAGAGCAATAGAGAGAGAAATTTGTAACGTTGAGCTGCAATAGTAGTTGTACCCATTGCTTAAAGTTTTGTACAACATTAGCAATCATTCTTTGCAATAGTAGTTGTATCTTTTGCATATCATTGTTGTACGGTGGTTTTTGAGAGGTTTGTAAAATCTATGGGTTGGATTCTGAGTTGGTTATGCAAAGTTTATAAACTATTCTCTCTATGTTGATCGTCCTTTTCTCTTTCTCCCTCTAAAAACCGTTGCCTCCTTCTGGCACTAGAAGGTTTGTCGTTCTGTCGTCGATGGTCGGCAACCATGTGTTATTTGTCGAGAAGAGAGGCAAACGATGGGTTCCTTTGGGGTTTTCGTCTTCGTTGCTAGCGGTTTCGACTGTCTATAGTGACGGATTCGATACTTTCATTATTGAGGAGTGGGAGTTACTATAACTCTCTTCTTGTAAATAGAGAAACGGATGGGGATTTCTATAGAGATGGGAAACTAACAATATATCAATACTAGCATCCATGTTTTTTTTTACCGGGATCAATCCAGGTCGTTATAACACCAATATTGTATTAGTGCCTAGGGTTGTAAACAAACCGAACGAACATGAACACAAAGGCGTTGTTCGGGTTCATTAATTAAGGAATGAACATGTTCATGAATGGTTCAATAACGCTTACCGAACGAGATTTCTTATTCATTCATTAAGGAAATGAACATGTCCGTGAATTGTTCATGAACACTAACGTAAGCGAACACAAACGAACCCAAACAAATGTCCTTGAACATAAACAAACACAAACGAATGTTATATATTCTTTTAAAAATACAATCTGTATTTTTAATTAAAAAGATTATGAAAAATCCATCAAAACTAAATAGATACTTAACATAATTAACACTAAACTTAAGATGTTTGTCAACCTTTAACCCAAACTGAAATTGAATGTTATATGTTCTTTTCAAAATACAATCTCCAATTTTTAATCAAAAAGATTACGAAAAATCCTCCAAAAATAAATAGACACTTAACATAATTAACACCTAGACATGCTATATGAAGTATCTGCATCGAGGAATTACTTCCTTTATGTCAAACCCCGACCCGCAGCGGATTAAATGACCAGTGCATGATGATTGTTCACAGCTCATGACCCAAATTAGATGTAACTTTATTTTTAAAACTTTTCTAAAAATTAATAAACGAAAGTTATTAGAGATAAATTAAATTATTAAATAATTTAAACATAACTAAAAAATTGTTATATAGTGGCGTTTGGTGAAAAGAAAAATACACAGGGTTATTTACAAAGTGGTATTTTGTAAATACAGAAGGAAAGAAAGTGGAAATATTTGATTGGCCATGTTATGTTATTCATGAGTTCCAATTGTATATATGGGTAGGATTTTTTACAAATAGTCAAAATCTTATAAAAGTAGGAAGAGATCTCAACTATTGGATCAACGCCATCAGCGGATAAGATTGACGCATGGATGTTTTTTATAAATATCTTTAACTTTCAAAAAAGCGTGCATGGTCATTAAGGGTAAAATGGTCATTGTGCAATTACAAAAAGGATTCCAAGAAAAAATAGAACCTATAACTTCCCCCACTAACCTTCTCAACTTCACCGATAAAAACGAAAACCCTAGATATATTTTTGGCGTTTGAAGATCATGGTCATTGCAAGCTTAAATATCAAGGTGAGTTATTCAGATTGCAAATAGATGTTTATGGTGTTTATATATAAAAAAAATTATGAGCAGGAACTAGAAAAAGACAATCAAAACCTACAGCTGAAAGAAAAAAAAGGATACATCAGAGAAAAACATGAGGTATGTATGACGTTTTATATAAATATAAGGATGATATCGCCCAATCGCTTTTGCATTGTAACATATAATGTTGATGTTGTGTTGTGTTGTATATGACGTGGATAAAGAACAAACGAGTTTTTAGTTATGTCGTTTGTCTTTAAAAGTACTATCTTTTTGATTTACAATATTACTAATTAACTTGTGTGGTGTGAACTGTTCATTTGGATGTATACATGTACAACTGTGATGATGCAATCTGTGTGGTGTTTTTGTGTTATGATGATATACACCAAATGCAACATATAAATTATATCAAATAAGGTATAAAATAAACCCTTTTATGTACTAATGTTGGAAAAAGTGTGTTCTTTGTATACTTTTAATTTTCAGGATTAAAAGAGTTTAAATGTAAAAAAGAACAAATTAACGGCAGAAACCAACATAAATCAAAAGAAGAGAAGTTGATACATCTTACCTGTAACGCCCCTAAAAATATCAACACATAACATTAGTATTTATTATAAAGGTAAATATTATCTATATGAATGTTATTATAACTTGCTTGGTTAATTTATTTGTTGGCAACCAAATAAAAACAGAAAAGTGCTCCTTTCATACATAAACAAAACACGAGAGGCTAAAAAGGGATAATTAGAAACTAAGATTAATAAAAAGAAAAATTAAAACCCCAAACACACACTTGTGTGTGCTCAGGGACGACCAGAGAAGAGGAAAGAAGGAAACCCCTCTTTAAAACAAAATCATCAAAATTGGAGATGGATTAGGTGTTATAAATTCGTGCATGTGCAAATTTAGAGATCACCTAGTTCAAAGGATCATAAACACTTCCCTATAAAACCCAAGCCTAATCCAAGCCTTTTTACACTTTTCTAATCATCAAAACACTCTCTAATCCTCCATAATCAAGCTGAAAGTTGCAAATTCGGGCAGAATTACTCTTCTTCACTAAAGTGTGTGTAACTCACTCGTTTCTCAATGAAAACACTCCATTCTTTTTCCCACTTGCTTGGTTTGACCTTGTGCACATCTCCAATGGTTTTCCATGGAAAATCAGGCCTTGGGAATGTCATGAAAAAGACTCCAAAGTGGACTGTTTTGAGTTATATTCTTCAAACTTTTATAAAACTTGTTTAACTTGAGTTCAACTCATCTCAAACCTATGTCCTAATGGTTACAACACTATATGTGGTTGGTTAGGCTTAAAAACAAGGTTGAGACATGTCAAATTAGAGATTAAAACCTCACAAACTTTCTGTTTTCGACTAGGGTTTACACCCACAAGTAGTGTTCAAGTTAAGCTTGATGAATGTGTGATATTTGGACTAGCTTGGGCTATCCATCATGGAATCCACACACTACTTGATGATTTTCATAGCTTAGTTGTCTCATTTCATTCCTTACTTGTAAGTTCATGACCCTCCTTGTGTCTAAGACACATGTGTAGTGGTGAATCCAAAGAGGTCTTAAGTGGATGGTAAATCCTCCCACCTCCTACTTGACTTATGTAAACTACAAAGAGGTTCCTAAATGGATGGTTCAACCTCCTACCTCATGCTTGACCTATATAACTTAATGTACACTATATAATACTTATATATTATCAAAGTAATCGAACTCTTGATGATGAACAAGTGGTCATTTGTCAAAATAGTAGGTTACATCATCTAAAGACCATACACTTGTTACGATTCTAATGGATCTTTGAATCCATGAAAACATACCAAACCCTTGAGGTTCTATAGTGTCAAGAACAAGTGTTATGAGTACAAGATGATTACTTTCATAATACTATTTTCACGTTATTTTAATTCCGAATCTATAATCCTCCGTTAATTCCCAATACTCACACTCCTATGTTTCTTCGTGTAGAAGGACAAGGTGCTCGAAACTAATCCATCAACCAACAACGTTCGCGGGATTTCAAGTGGGAAAGCTTGCAAAACCGTGAGCATACTCGATCCCTTTTTTCCTTTTTACACTTTGGGTGCAACATGTACATTATACAAAAATCACACGACACTTAAACTATTTTAATCTCTATCCATACTTAACATGAAACTACTTGATGCTTTTTAGACTTCTATGTTATGTAAACTATTTGTGTCAATATATGCTTCATTAACTTTGCTAGCCTACCTTAACAATTATAGCGCTATAGGATTTACGCACCACCCACGAAACTTGGGGTATTGTTAAGTTAAACATGTTAACCTCCCGCTACTCTATTGGGATGGGCTAGTTTAACGCGTTGGATTCTTGGGTTTGAACATATAGTACACCGTTTCGGCATACTAGTAAACTTGCATATTATGGTTCATGTTGGATATGAGACTTTAAATAACTTTATTCTATATTATGCTATGTAACAAAACTTGTATGCTCGCCAACTTTTTGTTGATATATTTTAATACATGTTGCAGGTTGATTGATGAGGTGATGGTACAAGATGAAACAAGATTTAGGTGGACTTAGATACACACCTAGATTAATTTATCTATTTTGATATTATGTCGTTTTGAAACAATTGGAATTTTTGTATGACAATTTATTCTTGAATGAATTTGAATTTAATCTATATTGTCACATAGTGTTATGAAGTTTTGAGCAATTTATTCGTCTCATCCCGATGTTTCTGCCATCAGTTAGGGTGTGACAGATTGGTATTAGAGCCATAACTATAGGGAATTAGGAAAAGTAGGAATGCTTTGCCCTAGTCTATAGTTTTAGGAACTTGATTCTTATTTGTTGTTTAAAACTTCATTATTCTATTTCTCCTTCTTGGTCTATTAAACTTACATGCCTTTCCTAAAGCTAACACAAAGACACTTGAAGACACTCATATTTTACCAACGAGGCGATTTGCATCAAGATAGGCCCAATGGCCCACAATTTTTGGTGAAGTCCCTCATTCCGCGTATTCAATTTTGCACGAAGTTACGCCATCAAGCTAGGAGTGATATCCACATCTTGATGGAAAACTTCCATTTCATATTCTAGTGGACCTTACTAACGAGTCGGAATTCGCTCCTCGTTTAGTAAGAAACAACCACATTAGGGTACGAAATCGTCAAGTTAGGGGTGAAACCCGCACCTTGTCGATTAAGTCCCATTCCTCGATTTTCAATCTCGCCAAAGTCTCGATTGTTTCAATCGATTAGAGACGTGTAGTAACTGGAAGGGTAAGATACCGTTAAACGTTTCTCGACGAGAGTATCTTACCTATAGGCCAAAGCACGTTTCTCTAATTTGAAGGACTTTCGATCCACTTTGGAATAGTCGACGTTTCTCTACCCGAAACAATCTAATGTTTTATGAGCCTCTCTTTTATGTTATCTCAATTTGTATGTGGTTTTATACTTGATACTTCATTCATTTCAAACTTTTTACACAATTCGCACGTCTATCGCAATAAAAAACAATAATAATCTCTCGTGAACAAACTAAATTTACGATGCTTTCATTACACATGTTATGCTATGTGGAATTCATGATTATGCTATGTGAGACAAATTGAGCATTTTATACACTATGGGAAACTATATGCTATGTGATGCATTCATGAAAACAATTTTTCTTAAACAAACATTATGATCAAGTCTCACCTATTCGTTCTTTTGAATCTTAGATGTCTTCTCATCTCTCCAACTCGATTAAGAAGTCGAAGACCAACTCCAAAAAGAAGATGATGGCTTTCATGGCCAATCAAATCGCTCGTATCGTCCCAAAGATTGTTACCGAAATTCAAGCTTCGAACACCCCCAACGGTTCCGTGGAATCGAAAGCGGCTCAACCCAAAACTGTGAACTTTAATTACAAGCACTTTTCGTCTTGCAACCCTAAGCCATTCACTGGCAACGATGGGGTGACTGCTATGCTCGAGTGGTTCAACAACATAGAGGTCACGTTCATCAATAGTGAATGTCCCGAAGAGCTCAAAACGCGTAGTGCGACTGGGGTTTTCCAAGCCCGAGCTCTAGAATGGTGGACAAACGAAAGGAATCTTCGTTCTAATGAAGAGGCTTATGCTTTACCTTGGGAGGAAGTTAAGACACTCATTATGGAAGAATTCTGTCCCCCACACGAGCAACAAAAGCTAGAAGATGAATTTTGGACTCTAAAACAAATTGGCGACGATAACCAAGCCTACACTACTCGTTTCAAGCAACTCAGTTTCATTGTTCCTCACCTTGTTTCGACCCTCGATCGCAAAATCCGCAAGTACCTCCATGGGTTACCTCCTGCTATGTGAGATACCATCGAGGCAGCCAAACTCGATAATATCAAAGTCGTTTATCGCCTTGCCGCTTCCCTAAACAACAATCGCATTCGTGATAAGCAAACTGCAACCCCCGTTTCCTCCAAACAAGCCCAACAACTCACCCAACAATCAACTGGCAACAAGGGGAAGAAGCGAAAGCAATCGAACCCTGGTTGTAACACGATTGTACCAGCCATTAATCCAAACCTTACTACACCTGCAAACGATCGAAAGCCGTTCACTGGGATTCATCCCAAGTGTGCTACCTGCAACTATCATCACCCTGCCAACGCCAATTGTCGCCATTGTACCATTTGCAACCGTTTTGGCCATAACACCGCCTATTGTAAGAATAATCCTGCACCAAAAACCACTCCAGTATTCAAATGGCTCCTTTTGAGGCATTGTATGGTCGCAAATGCCGATCTCCTCTTAGCTGGCATGAGATTGGTGACAAACAAATTACTGGCCCTTAGATCATACAAGAAACGACGGATAAGATTCTTCAAATCCGTGATAATCTACTCAAGGCTCGAAGTCGACAAAAGAGCTATGCTGACAAGAGACGTAAACCATTGGAGTTTAACGTTGGTGACCATGTACTCCTCAAAGTATCTCTTTGGAAATGAGTAGTTCGTTTTGGTAAAAAGGGAAAACTTGCCCCTCGTTATATTGGTCCCTTCAAGATACTCGAGAGGATTGGTAAGGTGGCTTATCGACTCGATTTACCTCAAGAACTCAATAACGTTCACCCAACGTTTCACGTTTCAAACCTCAAGAAGTGTCTCGCAGAAGAAGGACTTCAAGTTCCACTCGAAGATCTCCAAATTAACGACACCTTGCATTTTGTGGAGAACCCCATCGAAATCATGGACCGAGATGTCAAGAAACTGAGGCGGAGTCGAATTCCTATCATTAAGGTTTGATGGGAAGGAAAACGTGGCGCTGAATTTACTTGGGAACTCGAGAGTGATATGAAGACTAAGTATCCGCATCTTTTCGTTACTTCTTCCTAAATTTCGGGACGAAATTTTCTAAAGGAGGGGAGACTGTAACGCCCTGTTCTTTTCGTACTTTCTTATTTTAGCTAGTCATGTTGTACTTTCCGTATTTGGACAATTGTACTCACTTTGTAAGCTACTTTCATTTCAAATGTAATTCGAGACTATTGTTCATAATGAAAACGAAGCTATTTTAATCATGTCTGAATCGTTATATTATCCAAGATTCTTGATTCGTTATTACACCGTGAAACTCGATGCTCGTTAAACTAAATTGATACAACTCATTACGAATATGATTACATAAATTAATTAATTTAAATTAATTAAACTCTTTTCAATTTAAAAAAAAACTAATTCTTTTTATATATAACAATTTAGTAGTTTCATGATATAAGATAATAAAGTCAATGGTCTAATTGGTAATTTACTAGTTTTAGAACTTTTAGGGACCATTTGTGTAAATACTTATAAGTGGTGGGTTATTAATTAAATAAAAAAATAAACACTTAAAACCGGTGACCGCGGGACTCGAACCCGGGTCACCCGGTTCAACATTCACACGCACGACAACTCCGCCACCAACCTCGCATCTGAATCATCCCAGAACAAAAGATATTTAAACACTCACTCGCCGCGAACCATTCAGCCCAAGCAGGCTGCGACCAGACCAGTTTGGCGGGACTTTTGTGTTTTTTTTTTGGTGATTTTAAACAAGTTTCAAGCCTTTAATACTCACCTAACTCAACCTAAACACTTCCCTAAAAAACCCAAGCCTAATCCAAGCCTTTTTACACTTTTCTAATCATCAAAACACTCTCTAATCCTCCATAATCAAGCTAAAAGTTGAAAATTCGGGCAGAATTACTTTTCTTCACTAAAGTGAGAGTAACTCACTCGTTTCTCAACGAAAACACTCCATTCTTTTTTCCACTTGCTTGGTTTGACCTTGTGCACATCTCCAACGGTTTTCCATGGAAAATCAAGCCTTGGAATGTCATGAAAAAGGCTCCAAAGTGGACTGTTTTGATTTATATTCTTCAAACTTTTATAAAACTTGTTTAACTTGAGTTCAACTCATCTCAAACCTATGTCCTAATGCTTACAACACTATATGTGGTTGGTTAGGCTTAAAAACAAGGTTGAGACATGTCAAATTAGAGGTTAAAACATCACAAACTTTCTGTTTTCGACTAGGGTTTACACCCACAAGTAGTGTTCAAGTTAAGCTTGATGAATGTGTGATATTTGGACTAGCTTGGGCTATCCATCATGGAATCCACACACTACTTGATGATTTTCATAGCTTAGTTATCTCATTTCATTCCTTACTTGTAAGTTCATGACCCTCCTTGTGTCTAAGACATATGTGTAGTGGTGAATCCAAAGAGGTCATAAGTGGATGGTAAATCCTCCCACCTCCTACTTGACTTATGTAAACTACAAAGAGGTTCCTAAATGGATGGTTCAACCTCCTACCTCATGCTTGACCTATATAACTTAATGTACACTATATAATACTCATATATTATCAAAGTAATCGAACTCTTGATGATGAACAAGTGGTCATTTGTCAAAATAGTAGGTTACATCATCTAAAGACCATACACTTGTTACGATTCTAATGGATCTTTGAATCCATGAAAACATACCAAACCTTTGAGGTTCTATAGTGTCAAGAACAAGTGTTATGAGTACAAGATGATTACTTTCATAATACTATTTTCACGTTATTTTAATTCCGAATCTATAATCCTCCGTTAATTCCCAATACTCACACTCCTATGTTTCTTTGTGTAGAAGGACAAGGTGCTCGAAACTAATCAATCAACCAACAACGTTCGCGGGATTTCAAGTGGGAAAGCTTGCAAAACCGTGAGCATACTCGATCCCTTTTTCCTTTTTACACTTTGGGTGCAACATGTACATTATACAAAAATCACACTACACTTAAACTATTTTAATCTCTATCCATGCTTAACATGAAACTACTTGATGCTTGTTAGACTTGTATGTTATGTAAACTATTTGTGTCGATATATGCTTCATTAACTTTGCTAGCCTACCTTAACAATTATAGCGCTATAGGATTTACGCACCGCCCACGAAACTTGGAGTATTGTTAAGTTAAACATGTTAACCTCCCGCTACTCTATTGGGATAGGCTACTTTAACGCGTTGGATTCTTGGGTTTGAACATATAGTACACCGTTTCGGCATGCTAGTAAACTTGCATATTATGGTTCATGTTGAATATGAGACTTTAAACAAATTTATTCTATATTATGCTATGTAACAAAACTTGCATGCTCGCCAACTTTTTGTTGATATATTTTAATACATGTTGCAGGTTGATTGATGAGGTGATGTTACAAGATGAAACAAGATTTAGGTGGACTTAGATACACATCTAGATTAATTTATCTATTTTGATGTTATGTCGTTTTGAAACAATTGTTGACTATTATTTGGAATTTTTGTATGACAATTTATTCTTGAATGAAATTTGAATTTAATCTAGATTGTCACATAGTGTTATGAAGTTTTGAGCTATTTGTTCATCTCATCCCGAAGTTTTGAGCTATTTGTTCATCTCATCCCGATGTTTCCGCCGTCGGTTGGGGTGTGGCATGATACACGACTTAAAGGAAAGCTCTAAGGTACGTGGCTTTATGCTTCGTAGAATTTAGTACTTATTTGTATAGAGATATGATAAATATTGATGCAATACTTGCGAAATAAAGGTTTGGTTAAAAGGATGATTTGATAAAAGTTTGGTTAGATAAAAGCGATAGAATTTGCTAAGATAACCAAACAGATTAAAATGAAGACTTAATGCATACCAGAATGGTTGCATAAATAATGACGTCGACATAGTACCCGAATAATGGGTTGGAATTTGAATATACGCGTAAACTGAGAAACGAAAACGCGTGTTAAAAGTCAAAAGACTCGGATTGTGATTCATGACAAAAATTAAGAAATTTCGCGTATGGAAATTGTGCTAAATAAGTTCAACTATTCTTATTTGAAAAGGGTCCTGATAAAATAGAAAGCATACATGATAATGGATGCTTGAATCATGTTTATAGGTCCCCGAGTAATAGAAAACATTCATAATTATGATGCTTGTGAGGAATTAGAGGTGATCAAAGGATTTAGTTAAATAAAAATGCAAACGGGTCAATATTTTCGTAAATAAATATTAAGCCGAAGGCTTGTAAGTTTAAAATCTAGTTAATGCGGATGTTGTATTTTGAGTCCATAATGTAGGGTACTAAATTATGATCATGTACGAAGAAACAGGAGGTTAAACGGATAAGTGCATCAAAAGTTATGGTCGATTTTGTGTGAAGGGCAAAAACTGAAAAAATAAATAAATAAATAAAGCTGCAGAACCAATTGTAACTTACGGCTGAAGGCCGTAGGCTACGGTGCAATTCAGCCGTAGGCTATGGTGCAAGTATGCTGTCCGAATACATTATACGGACTGTAAGCTACGGCCTACGGACCGTAGCTTATGAGGGGAAGCTGAAAATTGTGTTTTGTTCTTTTAGAGTTATGTTTGTTAACATATATCATCTCAATACTTCATTTGTAACATCTAATTTTGTTTAATGTTATTAGGTCACTGTTATGTTGAACATGGATGGGATCAAGCTCGTTCAAAAACCGAACACATATAACGTCGAAGTTTCCGCATATGTTTAGTTGGTTTGGATAATCTAAATGTCTTTAGATGCTAAAAACACACTTTGAATGCCTTTAAGTTTAAAATAACTATGAATGATGTTTGAAAATTTTGTAATTCGCATTTTGTATGTAAAATGCGAACTTTTTTAAAATTTTATATGTATGTTTTCTTATAGGTCTTACATTACCAACCCTTCATTTTTCACCCCAAGACCAAAAATAACAAATTAGAAGACAAGCACGGGCTCGTGCCACCCAGGCATGGGGCCGTGCCCCACTCAATGTTCTATAAAGAGAAGACAAACAGAAGCAGACAGGAGACACGGGGTTGTGCCCCATGGACACGGGCAATGGTTAACTCCCAGATATGTCTAGTACAGCAAGTACAAGGCAACAGGGCCATGCCGTAGACACACGCGGCAACTCACATGCCAAAGACCATGCACATGTAAGTCACATGCATATTCCACCATCTATTTTAAACTCTCGTAACTTTTTATACGTAATTATTTTTAAAAAAATTACATCATAAAATCGAGTGTTTTATTATCTTTCCAACGAGTATACCATTGCTATACTTTTGAAATAAAAAAATGTCATGAACTGGGTGTTCAAATAAAAACGCATAAAAACACTCAGTTCAGAAAAACGTCATGAAATACCTAGTTGAAAACGCCATAAAACACCTGGTTCAGAAAAACGCCATGAAAACCTCAATTGAGAACGCCATAAAAACACCAAGTTCATAACGCCATAAAACACTCAGTTCAGAAAAACACCCTGAAAAACTCAGTTGACAACGCCATAAAAATACCAAGTTCAGAAAAAAGCCATAAAAAATTAGTTGAAAACGCTGTAAAAACACATAGTTCAAAAGAACACCATAAAAACCAAGTGAAAATGCCATAAAAACACAAAGTTGAAAAAGCCATAAAAAACATAATTCATTTTTTTCCGAAAAAGTATATCAATAGTATAATCGTTGGAAAGATAAAGAAACGTTGGATTTTATCGTGTAATTTTTTTTAAATAATTATGTATAAAAAGTTTATTGGCGTTTAAATATGATGTGGGAATGACATTTGATTAGCATATGCATCATTGTTTAGATTTTTCCAATTCACCCCTCCTGGTGGTTGTAAGGTTCCTAATATTTACAAAAACACCACCACATCAATCTTAACCACAAATCACAAATATCTTATAGATGAAAATCGTTGTTACCATTTTCACACTTTTAATCGTTTTCTTTTAATCCCGTTTTTATATATATAATGGTAACAAAAACGAACCATACTATTATAGTGTATTATATTACATTGTTAAAAAAAGCACACTTCATTTTGAACGTAGAAAAATAATATTTATTTTTAATGAAAACCAAAAGTTATTATTTATCGTAACTGAATAAAGCATATTATATTATATTATATTATATTATTATAAAAGTAGTGTACTAGGATGAGTGTCAGTTTCTAATAAAATAATAATATAATTAAAAGTCAAAATTTATCACTTTGTCGTATCTGAGAAGAACACTTGGACAAACTTAGCTTATTTGAACGACAAGTCAAATTTCACATTTTCTGTATATACAAAAGACAGTTTGGGGGAATCGTGCCCCATTTGACCAACGGATTTAGCGTTTCAAAAGATAGTTTGGGGGAATAGTGCCCCATTTGACCAACGGATTTAGCGTTTTATATTCGCTTTATAATTACGGTTTCGTCTTCAACTTAAAAAATATTTTCGTCCCAAGTTAAAAATAAAATCATCTTTTTCCCTTGCCTCAAATTTATGCTTTTGCCCTCAATTCCTGTATATACAAAAGACAGTTTGGGGGAATAGTGCCCCATTTGACCAACGGATTTAGCGTTTCAAAAGACAGTTTGGGGGAATAGTGCCCCATTTGACCAACGGATTTAGCGTTTTATATTCGCTTTAAAATTACGGTTTCGCCCTCAGCTTAAAATTATATTTTCGTCCCAAGTTAAAAATAAAATCATCTTTTTTGCCCTTGCCTCAAATTTATGCTTTTGCCCTCAATTAAAAATTATTTTTCCGCCCTCACCTCAAAATTACGTCTTTACCCCGGTTCATAATAAATATCTGTTTTCCCCCTAGCTTAAAATTACGATTTTGCCATCAATTCAAAATTATGATTTCACCCCAGTTCAAAATAAAATTATAATTTAGCCCCAGCTTAAAATTACGATTTGCCCTCTTCTCAAAATTATGATTTTGTCTCCATTTCAAAAATTACGACTTCTCCCCCAGTTAAAAATTGTGATCTTACATCGTTTTACTTTTTTTTTCAAAACTATAGTAGTGTTTTTTTTACTTGGTTGACTCAATAAAATTACCAATTTGCCCCTGATCAAAGTTACGATTTTCTCCCTAGTAAAAAAGTATTGTATTGCTATCGTTTTAGCTTTTAGCAAATTATGGTTTTACCCCAGCAAAAAATTACAATTTTAACATCGCTTTAGCTTTTGACAAATTATGATTTTACCCGGTCAAAAAATACGATTTTTCCCGTGGTTCAAAATTTCAATATTGTTACCGCTTTAGATTTTTTTTTTAGCAAAACTATATAAGTGTTTTGTTTTAATTTGTTTACTTGATTAATTTTTTTTCGTGTCAATAAGTTGTCTAACACTTGCTCATTAGTCTTGATAAATTATAGTTTTGCCCCGAGCTCAAAATGACGGTCTTCCTATCGTTTTTAATTTTTTTTATAGCAAAATTATGATAGTGTTTTTTTAAGTGGTTGAGAAATATTCGGCCTAGCGCCCCACAACGCGGGCGGAGTTGAACAACAATCATGAAATAAGCATACAATATACTAGTTCTTTATATATTAAAATTTGTTTTAATAATTATGTTATATTAAAAAAGGTATGTTTACCTTTTTTTATAAATACGTTTACATTTTTGAATAGAATCCTAACAAAAGAGAGACCCCTATGAATTTTCTAATCGACCCATTTGAAGGGAGCTCCACTCTACGACAGGCAGATGTTTTTGTTTTCGGTTGGGAAAACACGCTTGTGTAGACCTTACAGGAGTATCCCCCCTTGTTGGGTTCAGGGAAAACCGTTTTATGGCTGGTCAGGCTGTGTTGAAGGCAGAATCAGAGAAAGTTGTTAAGCATGAAAAAGCTTATGCTGAGAATCAACATGTTTTCATTCCCTTTGATAATTTGGTTCATTTACTCCTGAAGCTGTTGGTTTTATAGATAGAGTGCAGAGGGTTGTGCACAACAATTTCTCGACGCCAAAGAACCAAAATTTTATTTTCGGTAGAATTGGATTTGCTATTAAAAAGGGGGTTGCGGCACAGCTTGTTGCACGTTTCCTACCATTCTTATGTATTTTTTCCGATATTAAATAGAAGTGACGTGTTAATAATATCTAAATTTAAAAGCGTCAAAGTTTCACAAAAAAAAATTTGTAACACTAGAGTTTTTATTTACTATTAAATAAATGCGTATTACTCAGGGTCTATCTTGTTGGTGAAGGACGTTACCGATGAGATTTTTTTAGTGAAGCTTCGCTGGTAATATGGTCGTGGGTAATTTGTTTTCTGATGAATATTACCGTAGATTAAACTGTTACCTATCTGTATATTTATTATGCTGATAAAAACTTATTTTATTTTTTATACATTCACAAATTTATATATAGAGTTGAATAGTGAATCTCAATACTTAGTGCATTCACATAATTCAACTAAAAAATACACATTTATCTAAAAAAAGTGTTTATTCTTTAAAAACCACACACCTCTTATTCTTCTTATCAATCTTTATCTTACTTATAAATACTTATTTTTTTTTTTATTATTATTATTATTATTATTATTATTATTATTATTATTATTATTATTTTCTTTCTTATACACTCATAGTAAATTAATAAGGCTTGGATTCTAGCTTCTAAATATAAAGGTTTGATTTTGTTTTCTCTAAATTGTTCTCTATTATAAAGAACAAAACGGAGTGGTGTTTTGGATGGTTCTTTAAATTATTTTATAAAATCTAGAGAAAAAATATGGAGGTTCTCTAAAACTTATCTTTATATTAGGGTGGAGGGCGCTCACCGAAGATACCCTCACACCAACCAGTCGGCGCCACATCAACTACCGGTACAACATAACTCGCATACCATTCCACCAACAGCGGTGTTCCCGTCTAGAAAAATCCCACTTGTCGGTTTCTCTCTCTCATCTCCACACACATCACACAACCCGAATCTAACCCGAAACATAGCTATAGGAAAAAAAAATTGGGTCCCGTAACTTTTTGCCCTACGAAACTATTGGTCAAGCTCCGCCACTGTCAAAGTTGATAATGATACATGTCGTTCGCCGGTAGCGAGCGAGACCATTTACATTCGGCACGACTCGTTTACGTTATCACTTTGTATATTGATGTCTTACTTTTTCGCATTTGAAGTTAACATGAAAACAAAAACGATACAAATTACTTCATTTTCGAATTTCTAACGTAAAATTTTCAACAAATTTTCCACATTCAGTAAGTTCCAAAAGAAAATATAAAAAATAGGAATCCTCTAAATATTGAATGCTTAAAAAATATAGACCACTTAAATTTTGTTAAAACGGTGGATGTGATGTACAACTAAGCGATTTAACACGTGCAGTGTGCATGGTAAGACTATTGCACGTGTTAATCCAAACAAGGTCCAAATTAAAGTACTAATTAAGGCTAAGTATCTTATCTTCTCAGCTCCAGCAAGAGTAAAGTACAATGCTACCCTTTACCTTTATTAAAATTACATGCTTTTTATTAAGTAAGTTTTAATAAAACGTCATCTGCCACAATAGAAAATTAAGAAAGTTTTAATAAAATGTCAACTGCCACAATAGAAAATTTGTTAAAAGAAAAAAAAAGATAGAAATATATCTCACATATTCTTGCATGATGCAAGTACATCACGTTTTATTTTTTTTTATAAACGAAAAAGGTAGAAAAATACAATTTACATAATATAAATTATCAACATTATAAAGTATTGAGGGTTGTACCACATGTTTTGAGAGTTTTTCAAAAAAAAAAAAAAAGTTGATGTTTCATTTTAAACTCAAAACTACTTGATTTGTAGTTTTAACCCAAAAGCTTTAGTTTTTCCAATTTAACCTCATAACTTTTTTACTTTCAACTTTGATCCCTAATGTTTTTCATATTTTGCAAAAAAAATCCGTTTTACGTTTAGTTCTAAATTTTGCGAGTTAACACGACACAATGTGTGTGTGGTTCAACGATTTTACGTTTTGTTATACGCTTCGTTTGTACCACATGTTTTGGGGTTTTTCAAAAAAAAAAAGTTGATGTTTCATTTTAAACCCAAAACTATTTGATTTTGTAGTTTTAACCCAAAAGCTTTAGTTTTTCCAATTTAATCTCATAACTTTTTTATTTTCAACTTTGATCCCTAATGTTTTTTCATATTTTGCAAAAAAAAAATCCGTTTTACGTTTAGTTCTAAATTTTGCGAGTTAACACGACACAATGTGTGTGTGGTTCAACGATTTTACGTTTGTTATACGCTTCGCTTTGTACCACATGTTTTGGGGGTTTTTCAAAAAAAAAGTTGATGTTTCATTTTAAACCCAAACTACTTGATTTTGTAGCTTTAACCCAAAAGCTTTAGTTTTTCCAATTTACCTCATAACTTTTTTACTTTCAACTTTGATCCTAATGTTTTTCATATTTTGCAAAAAATCCATTTTACGTTTAGTTCTAAATTTTACGAGTTAACACGACACAATGTGTGTGTGGTTCAACGATTCTAGTACCACATGTTTTTGGTTTTTCAATAAAAGAAAGTTGATTTTTCATTTTAAACCCAAAACTACTTGATTTGTAGTTTTAACCAAAAGCTTTTAGTTTTTCCAATTTAACCTCATAACTTTTTTACTTTCAACTTTGATCCCTAATATTTTTCTTATTTTGCAAAAAAAATCCGTTTTACGTTTAGTTCTAAATTTTGCGAGTTAACACGACACAATGTGTGTGTGGTTCAACGATTTTACGTTTTGTTATACGCTTCGTTTGTACCACATGTTTTGGGGGTTTTTCAAAAAAAAAAGTTGATGTTTCATTTTAAACCCAAAACTACTTGATTTTGTAGTTTTAACCCAAAAGCTTTAGTTTTTCCAATTTAACCTCATAACTTTTTTACTTTCAACTTTGATCCTAACGTTTTTCATATTTTCAAAAAGAATCCGTTTTACGTTTAGTTCTAAATTTTGCGAGTTAACACGACACAATGTGTGTGTGGTTCAACGATTTTACGTTTTGTTATACGTTTCGTTCTAAATTTTGCGAGTTAACATGGCGCAATGTATGTGTGTGTCGTCTATTTTTCCCCGTTTAATAAGTTCGTCACAACGCGCAAGTCCTAGATCGAGTTAGTTCTTATTTTCTATGTTTTATATGCCGGTCTAATTTCTCCACGTTAAGGCGCCGCAACTTCAATATTGGTGGTTGTTGACTATAGTGTGGCGTTGATGCTATTTGTCACGGTTTTATGCCCTCGCTGTAACGCGGGGGTATTAATACGATAGGTTATTTATATGGATACAAGTCATGTAATGTAGTAATTATGATATCATTAATTGTATTGAGCTTATTTGGTGAATTACTTATTTGTATAAGATAGTAATACAGACTTAACAGACAAAAACATCTTTAACACATTGTAAATGTGAATCTGATCAACAACATGTCAATTTTGTTGGCCACGACGCAACACGCGAGTTCAATTTTCTAGTTTAAGTTATAAATATCAACTATGTAAGAGCTTGGAATAGAGTTGTGCCCAAATGTTAATTCTGTAAGACCTTTGCCAATGTTTCTCATGACTTTTTAATTGAGTTTTTATTCAAATCCTTGGTGTGTAATTATTTACTGTAAGACAACAATATATTTGTGTTGTAATTACAAAAGAGTTTTGATATAATAGAATGAATATAATAAAATTATTTGGAGAAGAAAAAGTTCCATGTGAGTATATATTTAATTAGCTGATTATGTTCGTAGGGAAAAAAACTTCAGGGACTTGTGAATGTTTATATAGTGAAAATTTGCAAATGTTTTTTTTTTTTTTCAGAATTTGCCTAATTTTAATGTCTTAGCTGTTAACTGTGTAAATAGTGAATTTTAAGAAGAGTTAATTACGATTTTCGTGCCTGTGGTTTGTCAAAAATCACTATTTTAGTCTATTTGTTTAAAAATTGCTAAAACAGTCCCTATGGTTTCACTTTTGTAACTATTACAGTCCACCTCCGTTAACCTCATCCATTTATTCCGTTAATTATACGTGAAATGACCAAATTACCCCATCATCTCCACCCCACCTCCCTTCTTCAATTTATCACCACCACTGACCACCATTGAAGAAGGGAGGTGGGGTGGAGAGGATGGGGTAATTTGGTCATTTCACGTATACTTAACGGAATAAATGGATGAGGTTAACGGAGGTGGACTGTAATAGTTACGAAAGTAAAACCACAGGGACTGTTTTAGCCATTTTTAAACAAATAGACTGAAATAGTAATTTTTGACAAACCACATCACGAAAATCGTAATTAACTCATTTAACAAATAAATATGTAATGTCATATTCAAAGGAGTATTATGATTATCAAATCAATTGGCACACTAGTTTTGTATCTACAACCAATTCAATTAAGTAATTTTGGATCGCATTCATTTGGGTCAACTACTTTTTATTTTTTTAACAGTGTATGGTTAGAATGTCGCTTATCGTAAATGTAATTAAGTATGTTAGTATCACCAAATTAGTATTAAAACCCTCCTTGCTTAGATTCGAAACCCGAGACATCCAAGAAAAGCAAAGTTTCTCACCCCTTCTTGACCACTAGACCAAAAGATCATTAGTAAAAGAGTTGCAACACGAGGACTTCCCAGGGAGTCTTGTGTCAGCTAGTCGTTGACAGTTGAACTGGCGAACCCGATTTCATGATTTTTTTTTCCAAAACCTCAATAACTAATTCATCACTAGGGCTGTTCACGAGCCGAGCTAGGGCAAAACACGGGCTCGACTTGGTTTTAAACCGAGCTAGTTTGGCTTGGTTTAGCTCGATTTTGAAAAGAAAAATTAATATATGGCCCTCAAAATTCAGTAATTTAAAATATTATTCAATAATTTAAAAGAACATATCCAAAATAAGCTCAGCCTAATACATTGCAAGATAAAATCAATTTTAACAACGCAAAATGCGTTCTTAATTTCAACGAAATACAATATAAGTTGATTAGCATGGTAATCAACCTTTAATGTGGTATAAATACCAAATTACACTCCTAATCACATGTAAATAATAATATGTTTTTGTGATATATTATAATGAATATAAAAATAAAATATATTAAAAGTAAAATAATTCGAGCTAAGTCGAACCGATCTGATATGCGAGCTAATCCGACTCGTTACGAGCCAAGCCGAGCTAGACTCACTTTCTAACCGAGCCGGCTCGGCTCACTTTCAAATCCAGCCACATCGAGCGAGCCTTTTCAAACCGTTCAGTGGTCGAATAAATTAAAAAAAGTAATTTTAAATTTCTGTATATCATCATCCCTTTTCAACTCACTTTTTTAAACACCAACACACTCCCAAACCATTTTATCTCTATCTTTATTTTATAAAACTCTAGGTTTTTATACAATGCATTCCTTCAACTGTGGTTTTGTTCCTCCGCGTTCTAGTGCAGATACAAACCAAACGAGCAATCCTAGCTGTCTCGTTTCTTCGGTTCCCCCTTGACGCACCCCGTACGGGTCCGGTTTTGTTAAGTACAATCAGCATCAAACCGGGCTTATGAACCTATTGAATCAACCCCACTCTTGGGACCCAAATCTATACGGTTGAATCTTGAATCAAAACATGGGAGGAATAGGGTCATCTCAAGCCTTCGGCTCGTCACAACGCAAGCCTGACTTCGTTCCGGATACACAACTGGTAGTAGAGGAGGCGCAACAAAACAAAACCAAACGCAACAATAAAAGAAAACCGAAACCCGAACGAAAAAAAAAGTGCAACCATGTGATGATCAAGAGGAGTACGCATCAACTCAAGCTTGACTCGACGTGTTGGAGGACCCTAAAATAGGTAATTTTTTCTGTATTAATTATTTGTTTTTTAGCAAACAACCAAAATAAATCCGTCTTTTGGAAACGAATCTGAGAACTTTTTTCGGGCTCACGGGTGGGGGGGTTAGCTACCGGATTCAATAGCGGGCAAGTCGACCGATATCAACAAGAAGTGTAAAACTATCAATTCGTTTACCAATGGGTAAAAAACGGATAGAAAAGTGGCCATAACTACGAGGACATTACACATGCCACCTTAATAGAATATCAAATAGGTCAAAGTAACTTCCCATACTTGAAGTGTTGGCAAATTCTTCGTAATAGTGCCAAATGGGCCAACGTACCTACCGCAATAGAAACAGTTTCGGGTCGGCAGACAAATAAAAGTTCGTCAAATAAATCTAAAACCAACGAGTTAGTTGAACCCGAAACGCCAACGTCCGAAGCTTGAAACACGGACGCGAACGATGTTAATCCGTTATTCACCGGGGAAGGAGGGGCGGAAGTGTAACGCTTCGCCTTTCGCAACTTTCTGTTTTTAGAAAGGACGAATCGGAATCCTATTTTCAGAAATTTGTCGTCTTATAATTGTATCTCATTTTCGAACCGTTATAAATCCGAGACTTGATTGTAATGAAATTTATATTTTATGCGAGATAGACATTATATATACACTGATTCGTGCATACATTCATTACATGATTTCTAAACATGAACTAAATCGTAAATCCTTATCGTGTATTCGTAATGCGTACACGCTTCATTCACACGAGACACTTGATTATTCGATCGCAAAAAGTATAATTATGAAATCTACACTTGTAACCATCTTAGGAATTTTTAAAACTTTAGAACCCGCTCTTTTCGCTAATAAAACTCTAACTTATGATGTTCATACTCCCGAAATAACTTGTCACACGATAATACATGTTATGTACATAATACATAACATCTATTAACCTAATATATAACATTAAATAAAAAATAAGAAAAAAATAAAAAAAATGGCAGCCCCTATTTTTCAGCTTTGTGCTGGGTTTAGTGGACTAGTTTCAAGTCTAAACTCCCCCAAATCTTGACCAAAGCCCAACCCACTCAAACCCTAATCCCTTCCCTATATAATAAACACTTCCCCACTTCTTATTCCACTTTTGCAAGCCTCCAAACACTTTAAAAACTCTCCCAAACTCAGCTGAGTTTCAGCCACGTTTTTTAGAGTTCCAGCCATAAAAAGTGAGTTTTAACTCACTTATACTTCAATTTTCTTCTTGTTTCTTCTTCTATAACACTTGTACAACCTCTAGGAAGGTTCTCACAAGTTTGCTTGGGTAAACTAAGGTGAAACCTCACCATTTTTTAGGTCCAAAGTGTACCTAAAATTCTGCTCATTTTCATCTTTTTGATTCTTCATGTTTTCTTCATACATTCCTATGTCCTAATGCTCATAATCACTTGTATGGTTAGTTGGGCTTAAAAACAAGGGTGTGACATTCAAATTTAGAGGATTTATCCTCATAAACTTTTTGTTTTCATGGAGCTTTAAGCTCACAAGTGATGCAAGTCTTGAACTTGTTCATGTGTGTCTACCTTGGTTAGCTTGGGCTATCCTAACTCTAAGACCACACATCACTTGATGATTTTCATCATTATCCCAAGTTAGTTTGCTAGCTTGAAAGTGTCACAACCCCGTCTAGCCTTTGATGTGTCTCAAAGTGTGCTCACCGGGTTGTATTTCACTTGGCTACTTGGTATCATGGTGACACATCTTTACATTCATGTTATTTACTTTCTTGTATGTTATTATCTTGTTCTAAGACCCTCCTTGTTACCTTTGGTGACTCATGAGGTGGTGAACAATCATATGAGGTCCAAAGTGGATGGTTAATCCTCCCACCTCCTACTTGACTTACATGATACTAAGAGGTTCCAAAGTGGATGGTTCATCCTCCCACCTCATGATTATATAACTATATGGAACTATATTATAATCCTAAAACCGAAACCTTGATAATGACCTTATAATCAACTATCAAGTTATTAAGTTTAACACTAAAGTATGTAATTCCTTGTCACTATTCTAATAGGTCCCGAACCTATGAATCACATCCAACTCGTAAGAGTTACTATAGTGTCAAGAACGATGTTGCATCTTAGTGAATACTTTCGTATCATAATACTTTATCAAACTTATTTTAATCATGCTCGAATACTCTTCATCTCCTGTATAAACTCTATACTCACACGCCTCGTTTCCTCTTGTAGGATAATTCGGCGTCATCCTCGAACCAACGTCTTAACGGATTGTCAAGTGTAGAAAAGACTAACAAACCGTGAGTACACTCGACCCATTTTCGTTTATAACACTTTTGGGTGTAACATGTTTTACTTATACAAAAATCACGAACACTTAAACTTTATGAAACACACAAACAATCCTATACCCATGAATACTTGAATCATATACTTGTTGCTTGTCTTGGATATTCGTTATGCTATGCTTTAGTCATTAACTATTTTTAGCCTTCGTTTGACATGCATAACGCTATAGGAATTCACGCATCCACCTCCATCGTGTTATTCGTGAGGTCATGTTAAAACATCGTGATTGCGTTAAGGATTTGATTATTAGTATTGCATGCCTTGATATTGCTCTTATATATTTAGTTGCCATGAGGATTGTTTAAACTTATTCGTATACGTATGCTATGCCTAAACTTGTGTACTCGTCTTTGCTTTCGCATTGACATTATTTTAAAACATGCTACAAGTTGAAGGAGATGATACTATGAAAACAATATAGCAAAGACTAGATACACATAAATTAGACGTTAGGTTTAATGTTGATGTATCAATTTTGTTATGACTTTTCAAATGTTATGTTCTTTCTTTGTTTTGTTACATTGATGTATTTGACAATTTTTATGAAATGAAATATGGTTTAATTAATTATCGTCACTTATTAATGTTGTGAGCAATGAGCAATCTCGTTTTTGTCTCATCCCGATGTTTCCGCCATCGGTTGGGGTGTGACAGGAAGAGCTAGCACGACCCGCCAAAAGAAGAAGCAGTGCAAGATCGAGGAGGCCAGAGTCATTGTCGATGGGATCCAACTTGACTAATGCCTTTTCGGATATGAACCATCGCCTTCAAGACATACACGTCCTAGGGGATCAACGTATGCAAGAGACCGAGAAGTGACGGAGATTATGCGGGATAAACAATGGGCTCAAAACTTTGAATTCTACTCGAAACCGCACGACCACCTAACCGGCATAGTGTTGAAGATGGCGATACAACAAAAGAAGCGAATAAAAAAATATAATCTTTGAGTTTTTTTTTATTTTTTTGTTCTTATAGTAATGTTTTTTAATTTAATGATTTTTTTTTTACTTTTTTTAATGGTTTTCAATTTTATAAAGTTAGAAATTAATAATAAAAAGAGTAATTGTCAAAATAGTCACTATGTTTGAGCAGTTTTGTCAGTATAGTCCAAAGATTTCATTTATCCTCTGTGTGTCTAAAAAGGTTTCATCATTGCCATTTTGGTCTAACTGACTTAACCCCATCTAAAAAAAATATTTTTTTCTATTAACTAGAAGAACAATTTTGTCATTTTATATTCTTAACATAAGGAGAACTATCCAAAAAAAAATATAAAATGATCGAATTGCCCTTCTAGTTAAAAAATAAATGGATGGGGTTTATTCAGTTGGATAAAAATGATAATGGTGAAACATTTTTGGACCCACAAGGGATAAATGAAACCTTTGAACTATACTGGCAAAACTGCCCAAACCACAAGAACCATTTTAGCAATTTACTCTAATAAAAAAATTGAAAGTTAGAAATTAATAATAAAAGAATTAAAAATTAATAATTGACTAATGATGAGTATTAGGCTTTATAACTACACCTCTTGTGATATAAAGCTCCATAAAACCCATCTTATGCATTTTTTTTATACTTGTCGTATAACGTCCTCTGAAACACTTTATAACTAATTTTGTTTGTTGGCCGTTAGAAGAAAACAAATCTGATCTGTTCACATATAAGATGAGCAATTCAATATAAAAAACAGTTAAAAGGTAGTTATGAAAACATTGATTAAAAGAATAATTTTGAGGTCTTGCTTTGTCCGAGGTGCACTTTAATGTAAATTTCCTTGTAACTAAGTTTTCAACCTCAAAATAAGAGCCTAACTAAACAGGGGGTGTTAAACTAGGATGTTGACTATTTTAAAAAGTTTACACCAATGGTTTTGAAAGATAATTTTTAAAACAAACATTGTTTTAAAGTATTTAGAGATTTGCTTTAGTATAAGATCATGTTACAGATCTAGCACAAAAGTATTTGGTAAAAAGGTAACGATTAAAACAAATATAATATGATATAATATAATACAAAATGACACATGAAAAAAAAACTCAAACAGTTAACATAAACAATAAAAGTTTGATTATGATTTTTGTTTTATTAAAAACACGAATAAAAAAATTATCAATTTAAAATAAATTTTTCTTCTCAAAAATAAATACAAATATCTCAAAGCTATACGAGCATAAAATGAACGGGTCCTACAGGTTGGATACTAGCAAACCCTTCATCACTTTTTTGTTTTTCAAAACAAAAGGTACAATAAATAAATATGAATATAAAATAGGTGGGTCCTACGCGTTGGATATCACACACTACTAAATAGTGATAGTGATGCAACCCAATAACTGTTTTTCAAATCAACAGTTATGAGTTTTGTTTATTGCTATATAATAAACAAACTCAAGCTCACAAAAGAATCTAAATCCAAAATAAAAACGATCTGCATCCCGCGAACCCATTTAACGAAACTGATCTATCAAATAATCAACATATACTTCTGGAAAAAGTAGCCATGAATAGACATCATCTTGATGCTACTCACCTTCTCTCTCTACATCTCTCTTTCTCTCTCTTCAACTGGTTCCCAATAAATTTGTCTCGCCGACCACCGACTGAATTAGATCTCCGATTACAAAACCCATTTTCTCTGATCTCCGATCACCAAGGTTAGTCACTTTTTTCACCGGTTACGTCACTTTTGTCACCGATTACGTCACTTTTCAAGGCGTTAATTACATTAATCACCTGTTTTTCATGTATTGTAAGATCTGTAGGTTGAAAGTTTGGTTTTTGTTTTAATTTGCATGAAATTTAATATCTTTTTTTCTGGGTTTGAATCTTTGAATAAATTATTATTAATTTGGGGGAAATTTGTTATTTGCAGAATAATGTATGAAAATGGGGTTGATGGTGAAGGAGAAAAGGGTAAAGGTTTATTGTATGAATTAATGAATTTGAGCAAAATGAGGTTGTTTATGTGCCTGTGACGCCAGCTAAGACGGGTCAGCCCGATTCGGATATGATTTGTAAAAACTGGCTTGAAAGTCCGTTTGATGAAGCTATATTTGAAGAACAGTCTGTGGAAAAAGTTTTAGTTGTTGGAAGGGTAGTTTTGGGTCAACTAGTCAAATGTATAATCGGTTTTCGTTGGATGATGCCGAAACGTTGAGTATGTCTTGTCAAGATTTGCTCACACTCGCCACGAAAAACGGTTCTGATTGTGGTGCGGCCGGTTTAACGCAACAATGTAAGCGCCATTATGCGTCGTTTGTGCTTTTAACTTGGCGGAATGTTGCAATGTATTTTTATAACTTGTGGTTTTTGTTTGGCGTTGCAGCTGGGCGGTTGAACATGTTATACGATCTCAATTCGCCGCCGGAAATGATGGCGGATACGACGCTAAACACGGGTCTATCCCTGCAGTTCACACCGTTGACACCCGATCAAGCGAAAAGATTGAATCTTGAAGCAGATAAAGAGGTTGTTGAAGCTAATCAAGACTCCGAAAAGGGGTTGACTGAACAAGCTGATTTAAATGAAACGCCACAACCGAAACAGAAAAGACGAAAGCACAGGCCGAAAGTGGTTACGGAAGGTAAACCTAAACGGGTACGAAAGCCCGGGACGCCGAAGCCCGATGGTTCGTCAACAGGGAAGAGGAAGTATGTAAGGAGACATGGAGTTGAAAAGTCGGCAACAACGCCTGATGGTTCGTCAACAGGGAAGAGAAAATATGTCAGGAGAAATGGAGTTGAAAAGTCAACGACGCCCGTTGTGGATGAAACGAGCGGGAGCGTACATCCAACCCCAGATCAACAAACTAAGAAAACGTGTAAGAGAAAGATTGATTTCGATGAATCCGAGAAACAGGCGGAAGCAACGAGCCCAGATCAACAAACAGGTAAGACAAATATCGACTTTGATAAATCTGAAAAACAGGCCGAAGTAACGGTTGATAATTCATGCACGGTGACTAGTGAAGTGGTGGAAGATTACGAAAAAGCACATGAAATCATGTCCCCGAACCCAATCACCCCTAGCAAAACCGAGCTACCACAGCCGAAAGTAAAACGGAGCTACATGAAAGCAAAATGTAAGATAAATTTCTTACAAGAAACACATGACAAAGTACCGAGCCATTTACCGAGTCCCAATGAATCCGGCTGTAGCACAAGTGTGTGCAATAAGAGAGATGAAGCACATAGATCGTTTGATGAGATTAAACTTATGAATGAGCAGATTATGAAAATGAAACATGACTCGTTGGAGTCATATCTGTCAATATTCACCGATTACAACTTGCAATCTGAGCATAATGTGAAAATGAACCGTGACTCGTCGGAGTCACTTCTATCAGTGTACGCCGATTTCAAAAGGGTGCGCAACTTGCAATCGTCTGCATTCAACAAGAAAAAGGGTAAAGCGCCCGCAACGCCAAACGACAGCTATAAGCCGACACGTGGTCAGAGTTTTGAAAAGGAAGAAAATAATGGTGCAGGATTCGGTTTCGTTTGGTGGAAGAATAGATGGTGGATATCAACAGCAACATACATACATGTCGGCCTCTATGTATCATAACCACTCAGGTATTTACTTCTTAGTGAGTAGTGAATGTGTTGTAGTCATTTATCGAAAACACAAATAATGTCTTTTGCTTTATGAAATGCAGGTTACAATATATATTATATTGACGCATTAGTTGAACAATTTAAGCAGCTGCATATCAACGGAGATGCGTTTGTACGAGGATACCATGTGAAGAATGCTCTTGTTGTCTATCAACAGGACAGAAGTGTTGTCCCTTATGCAGGTGTGTTTAATCCAATGAAGAAAAAGAAGCAACGTCCTAAAGTCGACCTTGACGACGAGACGAATAGAGTCTGGATGCTTTTATTGGAAAATATAAATAATGAAGGTATAGATGGGACAGATGAGGATAAGGCGAAATGGTGGGAAGAAGAACGAAGAGTATTTCGTGGGCGAGCTGATTCATTCATAGCACGAATGCATCTTGTGCAAGGTAAAATTCGTTTAAACTTTGAATTAATTTCAATTTTAAATATAGTGGTGTTGTGTTAACAATGAAAATGTATGTTTTGCAGGGGACCGACGGTTCTCACAGTGGAAAGGATCTGTTTTAGATTCAGTGGTTGGGGTTTTCCTTACTCAGAATGTTTCAGATCATTTATCCAGGTATATTACAATATATATATATATGTGTGTGTGTGTGTGTATGTATATAGGATTAAGTTGTGATAAGAGCTCCTCCGAGTTGCTAGAGGCACGAGAGTTCCTACTTCCCGTGCGAGTTTTTCAACCAAATTTTGCAAAAACATAGATTAACATCTAACTAAGACATATGTGAAGGAAAAAAAAACTGACGAGCCGGCATTTATATGACATGTAAGTTTGATTTACACTGATGTAAATGGGGGTACAAAACTGATAACGTCATCAGTTCAGAACGCCCACGGCAGGTGTAAATTGTTTTACACCGATGCAAGAAGTCGCATTTTATATATATATATATATATTGAAAAAGTTTCATAAAAAAAAGTTCGTCAATTTTTTTTTTCAAGAAACATCATCATACTCGGTAAATCCCACCAACAGCAAAGCTAAGGCAGGGACTGAGGAGGGTAAGATGTAGATAACCTTACCTCTACCCCGTAGGAATAGAGAGGTTCCTCCCAGTGAGACCCCCGGCTCGATAGTAGTTTTGCATCAACCTTGGACATAAGGCCATAACACTCGGCAATTAAGACAAAGGCCAATTAGTACATGTAGTCCCTTGTCTTTCGGCTATCAACGCCACCACATGATGCATGATTAACCGTCCCCCTCTTTTAACATTATTTTCACGAAATTAGTAAAATAAAAAACCTTTATTTCAAAAAGTTCTCAAGTTCTCACAACTGAACCTAGTTCTCATTTTAACCCTTCCCTAATATATATCATGACTATTTTTTTACTTGCCATTGCAGTTCAGCGTTTATGGCACTTGCTGCACGGTATCCCGTCAAGCGAAACACCAACAGTGAACCGTTCCATGAAGAACCGTGCCAAGTAGATGCATCGGGAGACCATGATCCGATTCCGATGATGCTACAGGAGGCTGATTCTTGTGAAGAAAAAGAAGTTGTTAATAGCGATGAATTTTCTAAAAGTTGTGTCGTTACTGTCGACTTGAACGATAAATCAGAATGTGAAGTTCCCGTCTCGTCTGAAAAAGAATCGGCAATATGCAAGGAATCGGTTATAAATCATATAGAAGCCGACGAAATAGTCTCCGCAGATAAAGCTACGGCTGACGGCTGCACTTCGTTTGTGGAGTTATTGCACATGCAGGGACATACAAGGGTTTATAATGAAAAATGTGCAAGTGGAGAAAGTGAATTATCAACAGACTGTGCAAGTCAAACTACGGTTCAGATGGTCAACACAATAAGTTCGCAAGAATCAGCAAACAGTTACTGTTGCATGGTGCAACAAGTTGTTGAGAAAAACAACACCATTGTTGAAGCGTCAGGAGAATCGGTGCAAAAAGTGGTTGATTTTCATTTGAATAAAGATAAAAGTAACCGAAAAACTGATGGTATGGATGAGGGTCATTCGAATGTTAAAAAAGAGAAAACGGAAAAGACGCAGATTAAAGTTGACTGGGATAAGCTAAGATTTGAAGCGGAACTCAAACAAAAAAGAGAGAGAACACCGAACACAATGGATTCGATGGACTATGAGGCGATAAGAGCGGCAAATGTGAATGATGTTGCTGATGCCATTAAGGAGAGGGGTATGAACAACAGGCTTGCTGCGAGAATTATGGTACCAATATATCGTTCCATAGTGAACGTTTTTATATTATAATAAATGACAAGTGGCAATTTGAATAGATTATTTGGCTATATTTTAACTATAACAGGTCAAATTGGTAAACTTGGTTTTAGGGTTGAGAAAGTGACCCGTAATGTATTTAAGTGCTAACGACCTCTTAAAAAGCTTTATTCGATTAAACTGGACTAGTTTTTTTTTTAAATTATAGTTAATTTAACATATAGTCCTTGTGGTTTATTGAAAGTAACATCTTAAGTACTAACTGTTTTTGTAACAGGTTCAGGTTCTATGGTTTCGATTTTGTAACACCTTTGAGCGTTAAGGCTAACTGCCGTTCAACTTTTTTGTTAAATCAGTGTAAAATGACTGATATACCCTTATTTAATTTTCTGTTAATACTCAAAGGTGTTACTTCTAATAAATCACAAGGACGATCTGTGTAATTAACTTTAAAAAATATAAAACTCATTATACTTGTAAAAAAATGTTATAAAATATGCTACATTAAATTATTTAATTATTATATTCCTAAAATTAATATACATAGAATTACCAAACGACTGTTATGAGGAAAAGCAGTGTGGTAGGGACAATGTTTAGTTTTTTATTAATTTTTCTATAACTAATGTCAAAAAGAATATGATAAATATAAAACTCATGCATATTATAATTATTTAAATAGCAAATGCAGATTTTGATGTTACTTACGTCTTACATGACACAGGACATGCTTGACCGACTAGTAAGAGACCATGGAAGCATTGATCTTGAATGGTTAAGAGATGTTCCACCTGACAAAGCCAAGTAAGGCCGTTAGAACTTGAAGACAATAAGTCCAATGTTGAAATTAAACATGCTTAAATGCACACTGTGTTTTCTGTTAAAACCAGCACTAACATTTTTTTTTAATTATTTTTAACTTAGGGAGTATCTGCTAAGCTTTAAAGGCTTAGGTTTGAAGAGCGTCGAGTGTATCCGACTTCTAACGCTTCATCATCTTGCTTTCCCAGTAAGCAATATACTTGAGAGATACTCAAATCATTCTAATAAGGTATTTATGATATTTATATATATAAATTCTGACATTAATACTTTAAACTAGGTTGACACAAATGTGGGTCGTATAGCTGTAAGACTTGGATGGGTACCCCTGCAAGCACTTCCCGAGTCTCTTCAGTTGCATCTTTTGGAGCTGTAAGCACTAAAGCTTCCGCATAAGTTTTTGACTTACGAACAAAAGACTTAACATTTTGGCTTGTTTACAGATATCCAGTTCAGGAGTCGATTCAAAAGTATTTATGGCCAAGACTATGCAAGCTTGACCAGAAAACTTTGTATGCCAACAATTTCTCACATATAAAATATAGTCATTTATCAAGTTCGGGTTTTATAACAATAAAACATCTATTACAACAGTTTTTAATTATTTTTTCATTATTGACAGGTATGAGTTGCATTACCAGATGATAACATTTGGAAAGGTAAGATCATAGAGCTAAGGAACCAAACGTTCAGCGAACTGATGTTAATAGGGCTGCAAACGAATCAAACGTTCAGCGAACAGTTCTGAATCGTTTGGTGGGAAGTCCGTTTGCGTCCGTTCGTTTAACACGAACAAGAAATTTCGTTCATTTAAATAAATGAACGAACGTGAACAAAGGCCGCATTCGTTCATTTATGTTTGTGAACGTTCGGTAACGTGTTCATGTATGTTCGATCATGTTTGATAGTTCATTAGTGTTTTTATTTTTTATATTTTATTAAATACTTTAAAATTCTGGCAAATAAAATATTTAATAAGTGTGAGTGTTTTATACATTCTGTTCATGAACGCTTGTTTTTGTTCGTTTGTTTCCATTTGTGTTCATGAACGTTCGTTGCCTAAAATTAACAAACGAACACGAACATAACATCTCGTTCGGTAAGTGTTCATGAACAATTCGTGAACACATATTTCTTAACAAACAACACGAACAAGTCGTTCGGTTCGTTTGCAGCCCAGATGCTAACGTAACCTTGTCACTTTTGTAGGTTTTCTGTACAAAGACCAAACCAAATTGCAACGCGTGTCCCTTGAGAGGAGAGTGCAGACATTTTGCCAGTGCCTTTGCAAGGTTTTAGCAAGATATTCTTAAATTAATTTCCAACTCTACGATTATAATAACCAGATATATAATCGTCACATGTTTTTTCACTGCAGTGCACGGCTGGCATTACCGGCACCAGAGGAAAGTATAGCGGGTTCTACAGAAAACCAAACTGGTCGAAATCCAATTCGGATGATAGATTTTGCTTCAACCAGTGCACAGCCGAATCAGCTGTCAGAAGCCCAAATTTGCAACCCTGTTATTGAACAACCGGCAACACTAGGGCCTATAGTGGAAGTACCGGCAACACCAGGGCCTATGGTTGAGGTACCGGCAACGCCAGGGCCTACAGTTGAGGTACCAGCAACACTGGGGCCGATAGTTGAGATGCCGACATCACCAGAGCCGGAGCAGATACAAGAAGCTTTTGATATAGAGGACTTTAGTGGGGACAATGAAGAAATTCCATGATTAAACTCAACATTGAAGAGTTCACTCAGAACTTGCAAACGTACATGGAAAGACATATGGAGCTTGGAGAAGGTGACTTGTCGAAAGCGTTGGTCGCGTTAACGCCGGAAGCTGCCTCGATTCCAACACCGAAACTTAAAAATGTCAGCCAGCTGAGAACGGAGCACCAAGTGTAAGCGACTGCTACTTTTTGTATTCTATGTCAATATGTACATGTCTTTGGTGTTTCCTAATATCTTTTTCACGTTAACTTTGCAGCTATGAGCTTCCAGACTCACATCCTCTCTTGGAAGGAGTAAGAACACCTTAAGAATAAAACATATATTGGAGTAAAATGTCACTTTCGTCCTTGAGGTTTGGCCACTTTTGTGACTTTCGTCCAAGGGTTTGTTTTTCCTCATCTGGATCCAAAAGGTTTGCAATCTTGCCATTTTCATCCAACTCGTGAACTCTATCCATTTTTATCCGTTAAATGAGGGGCATTTACGTCTTTTTCAACATTTTCTATTAAAGAAAAACACTATAAGAAATAAAGATCCACCTCTGTTGACTTTCTTCCCACCTAAACCCTTTAATCATCACAAAAAAGAAGTCTAAAAAGACAAAAATACCCCTGACTTAACGTTAAAAAATGGATGGAGTTAACAAGTTGGATGAAAATGGCAAGATTCCTTTTGGATCCAGATGCGGAAAAACAAACCTTCCGATGAAAGTCGCAAAAGTAGCCAAACCTCAGAGACGTAAATGGCATGTTGCTCTATTTATTGCATCTTTTGTTAAATTTCAGTTTCTTAACAAATGTGTCGTAAATTTCAGCTGGACATACGCGAAACTGATGATCCTTGCCCATACCTTTTAGCGATTTGGACCCCTGGTAAGGAGGAAGTAGAAAATTAACGTAATTCTATAATTGGTTTGGTGACTTCTGATTAGTTTAATTGTCTTTTAATGTTCTATAATACTAGGTGAAACTGCGGATTCGATTCAGCCGCCAGAGGGACAAAGTTGCTTCCAAGAATCTGGAACATTGTGCAACCAGGAAACATGCTTCTTCTGTAGCAGCACCCGTGAGGCAAATGTCCAAACCGTTCGTGGGACCCTCCTGGTGAGTAATTAGTACCTATACAACCTATGACACCCTAAAATTTCAGAGTTACTTTTTTTAAAAGCATTCAACAAAACCTTTACTTCAGTTATATATTTTATTTTCAATATCACACTACTATAGTACTATGTGATTAGAACATACATAGCTGTGTCTTCAAGTCTTCAAATTTCTTCATATACATATCTTTTTTAACTTCCAATATAATAATCATAGTTAATGGAGAATAGCGACAAATAGCGATAAGGTACCTATATGCTACATAGCGAATAGCGTTAAATAGCTGGCGGCTATTTTATAAATAGTGATACATTAGAATTTGTTTTATTTTTTATTTTATATGTATATTATATCAAAATACCCTGGTAATATTATTTTACATGTATATATAACAAAAACCTAAAATCCAGCTATTTTATAGCTATATTTAATTGCTATTTATATAAAAAGAATAATAAAGTGTCGTTATTCTCGCTATCGCTACAACCCAAATAGCGACACTGGACCTATACGCTATGTAATGCGCTATAGCGATCGCTACGATTGCTATTGACAACTACGATAATAATTTAAAATGTTATATCTGATCTTATTATATATTTATGTGATCTCCATCTTGAATGCCTATCATAAACAGATACCATGTAGAACTGCGACAAGAGGGAGTTTTCCGCTCAATGGCACATATTTTCAAGTAATGAGGTATATCATGATGCTGACTCAGCTAACTTAAAACTCCTTCTGAATATACAACAACAACAACAACCATACCCAGTAAATCCCACCAATAGCTTATATTGGTGGGGTCTGGGAAGGGTGAGATGTAGACAACCTTACCTCTATCCATATGGATAGAGAGGCTGCTTCCAAAAAGACCCCCGGCTCGAAACCAAACTGCATGCAAACAATCTGAACTAAACATTTAACGATATAAATCTACCGATCATAAAATACGTGGTGACAGAGTACCATAGCATAATAAAACATATAGCACCCTAGAGCAACAGATACATACACACATGATAAGAATCACAATGTAAAGTCCACCTAAAAAGTAGGAAATATTAACCCCCAAACCCAAAAAGCTCAAACGAAAACACACATACACACACCCACTTCAGTAGCCTCTCCTAAAAATCCTTAACCTTAATCCTACATCTCCACACACATACACACACCCACTTCTGAATATCAAGTAGCATTTTCTTTAAATTTTCCCCTTTTTAAGGTTGGCAAGATTATTATCATCATATCTTTAACAAAAACACTTCGATTGAGGTGCAGGTGTTTGCAGACCACGAGTCAGCCTTAACCCGATTGACGTACCCAGAGCTTGGCTATGGAATTTACCAAAAAGAACCGTGTATTTTGGAACTTCTATACCAACAATATTCAAAGGTAGACACTCAGCTTTTGACTTACAATCACATCAGTATGATATTTAACATTAAACTGCAATGTGTACCAAACTCACCACATATTAATGTTTATCTGTCAGGCCTAACAACTGAGGAAATTCAATACTGCTTCTGGAGAGGTATACAAAGATATAAATTCCTATTAGGGTAAATTGCATTTTATATCCTTTAACTTTGAGCAAGATTACATGTGTTGTCCTTTAACTAACAAAATTACACTGGATGTCTTTATGTTACAGTTTCTCATCATGCAGTATCCTTTTGCCCTAACTCAGTTTTTTCTGTTAACTCTTAACACATGTCACTTACATGAGGGCATAATGGTCATTTTCACTTAATAACTAAAACAAAAAGTATAAAATTTACCCATGAAACTTCAAAAGGAAGATATATTTTAAGTGCAAATGATTGGGTTAGGGCAAAAGGACACCGCATGTGAGTGGCACATGTTAAGCATTAACGTAAAAATTTATAGGGCAAAAGGACACCGCATGTGAGTGGCACATGTTAAGCATTAACGTAAAAATTTATAGGGCAAAAGGACACCGCAGTGATGAGAAAATCTAACATAAAGGACATCAGTGTAATTTTGTTAGTTAAAGGACATCGTCTAATTTTGCTCAAACTTAAAGGACTCAAACTTAAAGGACGTAAAATGCAATTTATAAGATGAACTTTGTTCAATCTTGATATCCAAGATCAATAAAGTACTTGTTTTAACAAACATTAATATGAGAATTTCCTACTTTTCTCAGGGTTTGTTTGTGTGAGGGGATTTGACCGAAATGAACGAGCTCCCCGGCCGCTTAGGGCGAGGCTGCACTTTCCTGCAAGCAGGTTAAAACAAACAAAGCCAAAGACTGAAGAGAAAGAGAAGTTGAAGCAGTAGCAGACATACAGAGTTGGCTAGATACAAATGTTTGCTGTTGATGAACAGTGGCATGATCCATATTTTGGTAGTGTTAGGGACAGTAGTTAACTTGGATGACCTAAAGATGTTTTGTTATGTTAGTTTTCTTTTGCTGTTACATATAATCTATTATGTTATATTAGAGCAGTTTATTATTAGTTGTATTTCAGTTATATTTTCTGTTATTTCATCAGCAGTTGGTTAGTTTTGAGTTTTGACACCTCTATATATAGAGGTGTTATGCTTGTTTTGTATCAACACAAAAACATTTACATAATACAAAATTATTGATGAATATCTTTATCATTTTAAGAACTAGAAAATTTATACAGTTTAATGATTTTCAGTTCAAAGTTTAAACTGTTGAAACCTAACCGTGAACCTTCTACAACCGGCCTATTAGGTATGTCACATCGTTCCGAAAACTGGTTCAAACTGTTAAAACCTAACCGTGAACCTGCTACAACCGGCCTATTAGGTATGTCACATCGTTCCAAAAACTGGTTTAAACTGTTAGGTATGTCACATCGTTCCAAAAACTGGTTTAAACTGTTAAAACCTAACCTGAACCTGCTACAACCGGCCTATTAGGTTAGTCACAACGTTCGAAAACTGTTACAAAATGTTAAACCTAACTATGAACCTGCTACAACCGGCCTATTAGGTTAGTCACATCGTTCTGAAAACTGTTTCAAACTGTTCCTATTAGGTATGTCACATCGTTCTAAAAACTGGTTCAAACTGTTAAAACCTAACCGTCAACCTGCTACAACCAGCCTATTAGGTTAGTCACATCGTTCTGAAAACTGTTTCAAACTGTTAAAACCTATCCGTCAACCTGCTACAACCGGCCTATTAGGTTTGTCACATCCTTTCAAAAAATTGGTTCAAACTGTTGAAACCTAACCGTCAACCTATGCAGTTAATGTGATAAAATATCGAATATTGGTTACGGACCGATATTTGAGATATAGGTTATCTCAGTGAGACATCGGTAATTTTATTATCATGCAGAATTTATATATACAGCAATTTAACACTAATAATTCAGTGATATATCAGTACTGATATATTGGTTGTATCGGTAAAATATCGATGATATATCGATATTATATCGGTACCGATATTTAACTAGAGGACCGATATAACCGATATATCAAGCCGTCAACCTGCTACAACCGGCCTGTTTCGTTTGGCCAAAATTTTTCGTCAAAGTCAATTGAACCTTAACAAGAACTACGTATATTACAAAGTACTAAAACTGTACAGCAAAGGAGCAGAAAGTAACCATTAAAACTGAGAGATGCAAGACAGCAGTATGTGTTCAATTATCTCATGATTTCTACACAATCAGCCATATCAACAATATTGTTGTTCAAATTACAGTGCATTAATGAACATCATAACGTCTATCCATCATACCTATTGTTCGTCTATATTCTATATGAAATCGAAAATAATATTAACAGGCGACGCACACGTATGCGTATAGTAACGTACCTTCTTGAAATCGGTCAATCCGGCGGAAGCAATAATGATAACGATAATGATGGGAGAGCTCTGATAGGATATCAGATCTGGAATCGCTTGTGAATTATGATGGTGATAATGAAGGATATTTGTGGGCGAATTTTCCCGCCATTATGTTTTGTGAGATTTGGAATTTGGACTCCCAACGGGCCCAATTCCTTTAGGGGTTTTATTTTTGTCCCTGGACTATTTAGTAGCTTGCAGGTTTAACCCCTTGAGATTTGTTTTTACATTTTTGGTCTTAAGTTAACGAATTTATATTTTTTAATTGATTCATTGGATCACAAAATGCATAAAAACATAAAAAAAAGAAGTTACATTCTAAAACAAAAGACTACTATAGGGAAGATTTTTTTATCACCGTCGCAATGGAGGTCACCGACAGTCATCATTGTGAATGGTGATAACTACCTAACTTTATAGCCTCGACAGAGATATCAGGGGCCAAGGAGACCTCATGATTGACGAATGACGATGAGTTGATAACTTACCATTAGGAATGGTTTTGAGTTGGAGGCTTCACCATTGTAAATGGCGGCGAGAGTATAATTTTGCTAGTGTCATTGGTGATGAGTTGCTAAATTAACTCAAGTCTATTTGGCCTGCCAACCTTGTACTGACATCTCTGATGGAGCTAGAAGCTTAGGTAGTGATCATTGTTCAGAATGTGCGTGACGATGACCCCCGTTGTGAATGTTGAATTAAAAAAAAAAAAAAAGAATCTCCACCTTATGATGAGTCTTGCATATCCCTCCTCCCCCACCCACCCGATCTATGAAACCCACACTTGATACCCATTTTAGCCCAAAACTGAAACCAAAACAAAGAGAAGTTACATCCCAACAATTGAAAGCGGTCTAGCCAAACCGGAGTGTAACATCAAACAACACCGAAACAAACCTGGCGATTATCCGTCTATACTTAGGTATGAGTTTTTTTTTTAACCTCCCCATTTACGGTCCGCTTCTTAACCCGTGATCAACCCTAGAAGCACCATACCCATAACAACACACAAATTAAACATAACAACACATAAATCATATGGTTTTATTTAGTGAGAAGCAAAATAAATTAATGTTTATAATACATGATTCAAAATTACACTCAAAAACAATTAAAAAAAAACCAAAGCCTGATACATGTGTACCCATCAAACATAGCATTAATTTTCACAAAGTAAACAAGAAAAGCATTTTTGAGAAAATGATTTTGACACTTTGTTTGTAGTTTCAGCTGTAGCTGGCTCCTCTAAACAAACTATGTAAGACCCATCTTTGCCATCCCTCTTGGCTTGTTCACAATCATCACAGAACTTCTTGTACGCGTCTTCCAAGTACTTCGCACCTTCGGTTACAGTCATATTCTCGACTAATTTGTTAGGGAACGTGTCCTGTTTATAGTCTCCGTTCAAGACCGCACCTAGTTGAACCAACTCTTGTTGAAACTCACTCAGTTTTTCATTCTCATCAGGATCAGTCTCTCTCATTTTCTTGGGGTCCGGCAAAGTAACTATAGCACAAAAATAAGCGGTAAGTAGGGGTGTAAATGAGCCGAGCTCAAGCTTGTTTAACTTAATAGTCCGAGGTTGGTGTAAAGATGGATGTATGTACCTGGACAATCGGTTCTTGGTGTAGTTCTGCTTGCAACACCTTCGAATGTGCCTGCCCACTCGTCCCGTTTTGTTAAATGTGATTTTAGACCAAAAATCTTCTTAACAGTTGCAGGAATGGATGAATGTTCAAACTCTGATGTAGGGTATGGCCCTGTTGGCTTATGCAACACTGTGAATTCATATTGATTAACAGCATTCATGTTAGATATAAGTTTTTGCAGTTTTGAGTTTTAATATATATAAATGATACTTATCTGGTTTATAAACTAAGGAGGTAAATCGTGTCGGGTTGACAGGTTGAATTATCAAACCCGAACATGACCCGTATATTTGTTTGTGTCAGAAGCATCAACCCTTACCCAAACACTTGAATGTAATATGACGTGTTTAACCCATGTATCAAAACACGTCAAAAGAGTTTGACGGGATGAAAACGGGATATAATCAAGTTGTTAACGTGCTAAACGGGTTAAAGGGTTCTAATACATGGGTTGGCACGTTAACTTGTTTAATTAAACGGTTCAACCCAAAGACGACTCATTTAATAAATGAATTAAACAAGTCAACCTGAACACAACCCTTAATTTTGTTACACGAGTTGGTGGGTTGTAAGCAAAATGGATTGGATGGTTGTATTAAATGGGTTTAACATGCCAGGTGGATCCATTTAATAAGTCGACCTTCTTAATCAAAAGAGTTAAACAAATCAATACGAACATGTCCCATTTAATTACATGGTTCAATAGGTCACCCAGACATTACTCCTACATTAGACGTTTTAAATATAACAACCTAAAACCTTATTCTTTTCATATTATGTTAGGAATTACCACGAAAATGCTTAAATATGCAACTCTTATAAGTTGAATACTTACCGGTCCCACGTTCGATCCACGGTGAAACAAGGATGGCCGGAACCCTAACACCGAGCCGATCAAACTGAAAATTATAAGGCGGAGGACCAACGAGACCATCCGGATTCGTATACCGACATGAGGGGTCGGGACATGGTCATAAAAACCACCATGCTCATCATACACAACTACAAACAATATTTCATTCCATTGTGGGCTTGATCTTAATGCTTCATAAACTTCTTTCACAAACATTTGACCATCAGACACATCATGCGATGGGTGATCATCGTTTCCAGGTATTGCATTGATCCCAAAGTATCTTTGTTCGACAACAACGTAGTTTGGTAGTTTCCCTTCCTTGCAATGTCGTTTGAAGTGTAGATCAAATTGGTGGAAGTTGTCTATGTACTTCAGTTTTCGTAGGTTTCTGTCACGTTTAAGTTAAAAAAAGGTAAAATGTTTTGAAATTTCTGTCATAGTACCAATTTATGTAGGTTTTGGCCTACCAACAAACAATCGGTTAGGGGTGTTTATTATTGGATTTTACGTCCATTAAACTAAAGTAGGGGTTGTTTGTTTCAGCTCTTATTAGACTCTTAAGGCCTGTTTGGTATGTGGTAATGGAATGAATGAGGGAACGGAATGAATGATGTAATGGAATGGATGAGGTAATGGAATTGAACATTACCATTTTGTGTCTTGTTTGGTAACCATATGAGAATGGAATGAACTATTACTTTTTGTTGTTTGGTACGCGAGAAAAGACGAAGGAATAAAATCGGATGGTGGTGGTTAATGATGGGTTGTATTGTGGGTGGCAGTTGTAGCGGCGGCGGTGGTGGCGGCAGTGGTGGGTGGAGACGGCGGCGGGTGGTGACAGTGGTGGTGGTGGTGGTGCGTGACGGCAAAGGTGGGTGGCGGTGGTGGTCGGAGGTGTTACCGACGGTGGTCGGAGGTGTTACCGACGTTGGTCGGAGGTGGTAACGACGGCGACGATGGTTGTAGGTGGTAGCGGCGGTGGTGGTTGATAACGGTGGCGGAGGTGGGGTGGCGACGAACAACGGTGATTGGAGGTGGCATCGACAATGGTGGCGGTGATCGGAGGTGGCAACGGTGACACTGGGCGGCGACGACGGCGGTGGCGGGACAGAGGTGGGTGGCGGTGGTAGGTGGCGGTAACGGTGGTGGCGAGTGGCGGCGGATAAAGGTGGTGGTGGGTGGTGGCAGTGGTGGTAGGTTGTGATGTTAATGAAAGGTGAAGAGGGAATGGAATGAAAAAAAACAGGGGGGACAGATGGATAGATTTTGAGGGAATGGAATGCATTTTGGAATGAGCGAATCCATTTCGTCGACCAACCAAACACTTTTTTTCATTCCCCCGCAATGGTCAATTTCATTCCACCTCTCATTCCTGCATACCAAACGCTACCTTAATGATTCAGACATTTTACTGTTTCAACGCTTAATGCTTCAGACTGTTTGTTTTGCGAGCAGATGTCTGAATGGTTCAGACATTTGCCTCTAAATGGTTAAGCATTATACTGAGTCTGAATGGTTAAGACCTCTTATCTGAATTGGTTAGACATTTGCCTCTGAACGGTTAAGCATTGTACAGGCTTTTAATGGTTCAGACCTCTTACTGGTTCGGCACTTACCCGTTCAGAAGTTACCACACAGCCCATTAGTTACATATTTGGTTATTAATTTGGTAACGAACTAGATGATTGGTTTTTGGTTCGGTTTTCGGCCAAAAAATATTTCAAATTGAATAAAGCAAACCAATGAACATCCTTAGGTCTAACCAAATGATCGAGGGCGGTTCAAGATTGCTTTACTCAACTGGTTTGTTAGTTCAATCAGTTTAACCATAATCAACCAGGCCTAAAAGGCGATTCAAGAATGCTTAACCGAGCCATTTAACCTGTTTGACTCATAGTTAAACGGCTAACTATGAAATGTTTTGAGTTTAAAATATGCAAGATCCTAAAAGCCCAACCTTCTATCCAATCCGATTCTACGACTAGTAATCAAATATTGTATACGATAAATCAAATAATTCATATGTAGAAAATATAAGTATTACTATAATGGGAGTTGTTGGGATTTAAAATTGTCAATTATTGTTGAATGGACCATGTGTTACCTGCTTTTGAATTATTAAAAGATTTCTTAATTTTGCATAAGCAGATAATACTCTAAAAACTTTTTTATAGTATACTAACGGTATTATTTATTTTAATATTAATTGAGATTGGCACAAATCTCTTTTAATATATCTTGTTTAAGACCAAAGAAAAAGGCAAAAAGCAGTAGGGCCAAAATTATGAGACAGTCTGCCAAAATTGCTGGTTATTTGTTCCAAGCATAATTAAAGCAAATTGAGTTTAAAATATGCAGATCCCTAATCACTCACTAGCAGACTAGTATTGCTAATATTCCTTCATTTATAAATGACCAGTATTCCTTTGTTAAACAATTTTAGTAATTATAAATGACCACACCTTGAATAAATATAACAATATAAATTATAAAACTTTCTTATGTTTGACATGTTTTTCTTTTCTAAAATACTAATATAATTCAAACAAAATACAAAAATATATATATGTATATATATATATTATAATGTGTAGTTGCTTAAAGTTGAACATGCGAAGAGCTGGCTGCTAATTGAGCAGGTGCAACCTTGAGATAATGTACTTATAATGCTAATATTGACAAATATATAAATTGACTATTAGTTAGTTTATTAACAAACGAGTGGTTTTTATTTACTTAATTTTTTTAAGGTTGGATAAAAAGATCAAGAAAAAAATACCTGTAGAAAAGAGTTGAAGGAGGTAACTGATAGTAAATACCGAAAGAAAAACCATTATCTTCCACCGACTCATATATAGTCTTCTGAGGGTACCCTTCTATCAACATCTTTATATGAAGTCGCGGAGTGAACATACATTCTATGTCATGTCACGCGGTAAAAGAATATTGAAGCACTTAATTTCTTTAAAGCAAGAAAAACGTGTTATCAAATAATATGCTCATATATATCACATAAACAAAATTTAATAGGTTTCATCATAGATATATTTTAAGTTGTATAGTATATTTATCCTAATTAAGATAGATATATAATTAACTCTTTCAATCATTATATTGTTAATGAGAAGTTATATCTCATAAGTATACATAATTATAAAAAGTTAAAGATTACTTTACAAGAGTAAAACAATATGTGTGCAAACCTGTTGGGTTGGGTCAAAGTGGGAATAGAAGAAAACCACCTAACTCCGAGATCAACTCTTTGTAAACGGGTAAAGAATCCGGGTCAAATCCGCTCGGACAAGCCTTCTTGGACCTTTTTGGCTTGTTGGGCGAAACCATCCATTGTGGGGGTTAAACCATGAGTCGACTCGGACCATTCTACACCAAAGATTTGTTCAAAAGTGGCTTCAAAAGAGTGACCAGGGTCGGGTTGGATGAACCCGGCCTTGTTGGTGTGGAACAAGCGTTTCGACTCGTGGTTGCTGGCCGACAAAAGATTGGATTCTTTTCCGGTAACGCCGTCAATATTGGGGTTGATGGATTTCATCCATCCTAACATATGATCAAATGATCGGTTTTCTTGAACAAGGATCACAATTGTATTTATTGGGGATGCCATTGAAAGGGTTAGGGAATTAGTGGTATGGTTTGGAGTGTTGGAGTATTTGTTATTTTGTTATGGGTTGGATGAGGCTAATCATTTAAAAAAAAGTTAAGATGATGGCTGTCAACTCAAGATTTTTAAAACATGAGTCAATAATGGTTTCTCTCTATATATTATTATGTGTTTAAAACACGAGTCAAAAATGGTTCCTCGGTCTCTTTCTATATGTGTATACACCTCAAATGAATAATTAGCAAACCAATAAATAACTAGGAACCAAAGTAAAATTATAAAATGTTACTTGTGTTGTGTGGGGTTTACTAGTTAAATGATTTTAGGTTAATGGGTTAAATAGTTGAACCTAAATGGAATCATATCTTATTTTATGTCAAAATCATCAACACTAACCCATACACACTTAAAAATCATGTCATGTTTCCGATCAACTAGTTTAATATTCTGTTGTATGGATAAGAATAATAACTCGTGAATTAGTAACAATTTAAACAACCAATAATTCTAAGTTACAACTAAAAATAACAAGTATGATTATTGTCTTGTTTTTGTCTTTCATATCGCTCTTAATTGTCAAAAGTTGGGTTTATATGATCAAAACTTGGGTTTATATTTATAGTTGGAAATTATAAGAATCAAATGAAAGCTGACTCGGTAAGAGTAAGTGTTCATTGTTCAACTATTATTTACCCTCACGTTTTTTGTATGTGAGGGTGTTTTCTGATACGTCAATTTGTCTTGGTACCTAACAATAACAAAAGTTAAAGTAGGATACTCAATCATACAGTTTTTGAAAGTTAGTACCCGAATGTGTTTTTGCCAGAATCACATAGACCGTCTTTGTAATTAACTCTTTTCATGAACTCAGAGAAAACAATGTGATACAATATTATGTTATGCAAAGGAAATTATCATTAATAATGTTTGTATTATTGTGTTAATTTTGAAATTGTGAATGGTATATGAACACAACTAAAACAAGTAGAAAACATCAGGTTGAGTGACATGTTTTTCATGATCCGTACTTGGGAGCTGACCAGTCTGACCAAAGTGGGCCTGACGTAGCAGTAGCAACAAGTGAAAAGATTTGTGGGAGTAGTTGCTGACATGCTGTTGGATATAAGCAGGCGAGATTGAGAGCATAGGGTTATGAATACCGTTTAGAATGGTGTTTGTTTGTCTTACCATCCTGATCTATAGTCAATTCCCATCCCCTCTTCTATGTTATTTGATTTGAATTCTCAGTGTAATCGTTTCATTAATCAGTAAAAGAAGCACAACTGCTTAATTCTAATTGATTATTTGTCAATATGAGTTCAGTAGTTCACAACATTGGTGCTTTCGTGGATTCGCTTGGATTGATGCGTGCAAAGTATGTATATTTTATATGGGTTTTTCTTGCAAAACTCTTGTTTAAATTTATTAAAATGGTTTTAAATTTATACATAAGTACACAGAATAAGGCAAGTGTACCTATCATGTAGTAGTATATTGTGGTTTTAAAATCAAGTATCAACCCAAGGCTTTGGTATCTGTGACAACTCGCAATTTCGAGATTAGAACCGTTCGTTTTCGTATTTATAGATCGAGTCTTATACTTATTTTATTTGACGAGTTAATTATATACTTAACTAAATTATATTATAAGTTTATATTATAACAACGATTAACTAGAAACCGAATCCATATCGTGTTGAACCAACCCGAACCGTTTGAACCAAAAGTTCATGTCTCGCGCGTCGATCACGCGATCCAACCCACTCGGGTAACTCGAACTTACTAGGTCCGAACCATAACGTAAATTGCATGCTTTATTAGTTGGGTAAAAATAAAAAAATAAATAAAGTATCTAATATCAGTTTAGTCAACAAAGTGCTGCACCCACACTTTTCCCCTTTTCCCTTTTTACGTTTTGTATTTGCAACCAACCGGCCCAACCCCATCCCACTTTTACCCCTTCTTTTATTTTCTTGTTATCGGCCCAAATTACAATTCCTTAAACCGCCCCAACATATTGATTCTTTTATTTCGCATGCATGTTATATTAATATAACTTCTAAAACCCTAATTCAAGTACAACAAACCTGCTATTCCCTCTTTTCACCCTCTACTTCCGTGAACAAGAAAACGAATCCATAGGACTTCAAGTTCTCGATTCTAAGGCTCGATCGTACTCCATTCTTCACTAGGTAATTTTTATTATGTGTTTTGTGATAGTCATTAAGGCTCATGCATGATTTATAGTATATATATTGGTTGTGTTTATGATTATATATTGGGTAGTGATGTTATGATGTTAGTTTGTTGTTTAAAATTTATAAAAGAATCAAGCATGATGCTTAGTATTATTGAGTATGTATGTACAGACATATATATTAATGGATTAGGGTTTAAATTCCTGATGTTTGGGCATGTAAATCTGATATAAATGATTCATAACCTGCTGGGAATAACACTTACGGGTCGCGGGTGTGATAAATAACCGGTTGCGGGGTCGGGAAACGAAAACAGCAAGCTGTCTGACAGTTACATCTGACTTTAATTGGCTGTAACCGGGTCATAATATAACGAAAACGGGATTTTCTTGAGTCTATAACGTGGTATCTCGAAATACGCTTCTAATGATGTTGGAATCATGATTTTTGGACGTCGTTTGCTATTTTAAATAAATTATTTCGTTTCTGCAAATAAAGCTGCGTTTTTCTGCAGATTTTACGTGTTGTGTTTTAAGTCATAACCTGGTGAATATTTAGATTTAGATCATGAAAATTATTCTGTAGATAGCCTTATATGATTGTGTGAATCTCCAACTGGAATTACGTCAATCAGACAACCGATGAATTTTAAATGAATTTTTCCGTGAGCTGCAATCAGAAAGTAACGAATCTGATTGCTGCTTAGTAAATTATTTTTCTATAAATTTTTAGTAAAGAGTTAGACTCTAAAAATTTAACACAACGATAACCCTCCAAGGGGCACGCCACATAGAAAGATCATAATTTTTGCAACCTCGTAAGTGTGATAAACGAGCTTCCCAAAACAACATGTTTTCAGTATTTTAGCTATGTATGAATATAAGTTGTTAAGTGACGAATTTGCTATTTGTAGTGTCCACCCGTGCATGATAATTGTATAACTGATGAATGGCATGTCGTAGTGTACATTATGAACTTGTGTTGAAAACTACTCGGTAATACGTGTTAGGAAACTTTATGTGTATAATTAAAGTATTGAATAAAAATGAAGAAAGAGAGTCTGGTCAATCTGATCAGATCTGGTGAAAAAGAAGTCAAAGGATCAAGTCAACAGAAGAAACATGATCATAGGCCACAAGAAAAAGCATTTGAATCAGATCTGATGATAATATCTTTGTCTATGGGTTCGAAGAAAGGATCAGAAAAGATCTGATCAAATCTGATGAAACCTCATCAGATTCTGATTAGATGTCATCAGAAATCTGGTGACCAATCATAATGTCCACTTGCAGTTGAAGATAAGGTAATTCAGTTGAAGGACATTTATGATACAAGTGGATGTAGTAAGCATGACATATGAAACAATCTGCCACGATAAACACTTGCATGAATAAACAAATTGTGTATTCATGCCAATTGTTCTCTATAAATAGAGATCATCAAACCGAAGAAAGATGGAGCAGAGCATTGAAAGTATTACAACTTACATACTCCATTGCCCTTCATTCCCACAGAATTCTTAAGCATTGTTTTGTATTAGAAAATAACTTTTCAATCATCTTTTGTAACCTTTCAAAAGTGATATAAACTTGAAAATTATGTATCTCTGTTTCTTACAAGTTGATTTCTAATTCCGCATATTAATTTCATATAAAGTTGAAATCAACTTGCCATTTTAAGTCAACGCATTGTTATCTGGGATCAACAATTGGTATCAGAGCAGATTGAATAAAACATTTTCAAATCGATCAATTGCTCGAGTATCTTTGTTAATACTCAGTTTTTCAAAAAGTTCAAAAACTTTGACTAAAAATGAAAATTTTCAGTCTTGGAACAGTGCTTTCAACATGGGTTCGATGTCAAAGCCTCCGACGTTAGTCAGGAATGGAAAATCAGGATGATCAATTTCCTTAATGGACATGATCGAGCTCTGTTTCAATCCATTGTGTGTGGCCCACATATACCACGTGTTGAAATACCTGGTGTTCCAGCATCTGATGACTCACCAGAAATCTCTGCTTCCTGGGCTCCCAAACAAGAGAAAAATTGGAGCCCAGAAGACAAGAAACTGGTAGAAACAGATGAGAGGGCCAAATCACTTCTGATATGACACTTCCAAACGACATATTCTCTTATGTTGATGCATGCTCATCTGCAAAAGAAATATGGGATCAACTTGAAAATCTTTGTGAAGGAGGAGACAAAATGAAAAGACACATGAGAACAAATCATGTCTCTGCTTATGAAATGTTTAAATGTTCACCAAATGAACACTCACCGATGCTTACAATAGATTGACAAAAATTTTAAATGAACTAAAAAAGCATGGAGTTGAAAAAATGAATGATGAAAGAAATGTAAAATTTCTTGATGCCTTGCCCAGAGAATGGTAAAATCTTGCCATGACCATAGCTTCCATACTGGAGCTAGGAAATCTGAACCTACATGATCTATATAGTATTCTACTCCCAAGAGAGCAACAAATCATCGAAAACTAAAAGCAATATGGTGGACCTATAGCCTTAATATCAAACTCGCAAAGATCAATCACACCTGATCTACAACCCTCTAACCCACAAAACCAAGTTTTAGCATCAGAAAATTCTGAAAATCCATCAGATTTTTCTGCATTTGCTGAAGCAATAGCTTTGCTCACCAAAACCTTTAAGCAAAGATTGAAGGGAGGAAGTTCCAGAATTCAAAGAAGTGATAAAGGAAAGATGGAAGCAAGATCCAAGGAAAGAAGAACAGAACGCAAGTCGGAAGTGGTATGCTATAGATGCAAGCAAAAGGGTCACTATGCTTCAGAATGCAAGAACAAAAAGTTAAAAGATCCAGCTTACTATGAAAAGAAGCTAGAAGAAGCCAAGAAACAACAACAACAACAAGTCAGCCTGATTGCATGGACAGATACCTAGATGACTAGGGCTGTAAACGAACCGAACGAACACGAACAAGGCCATGTTCGTATTCGTTCGTTAAGAAAATTAACATGTTCACGAAGTGTTCACGAACGCATATCGAACATAAGTTTATGTTTGTGTTCGTTCCTTAAGGAATTTCAGTTGTTCACGAACAGTTCGTAAACACTGGTTTCATACACAAACGAACGCAAGCAAATAAAAACGAACGCAAACAAACATTTAACTTGAAAATAAAAAAATAAAAAAAAATTGTTGTCCTTAAACATTGGATATAAGTAGTTGAATACAATTATCAAATGATAAATCCGAACACAAGAAGTCTACTACACCACCAAACAGTAAATCAAGTTTAACTAATTTAGACATAATTATCCCCAAAAATGTCTTAGATAAATGGTTTAATTTTTATTATTTTTTGATATAATCAAACGAACACGAACGAATGTAACCGAACATATTACCAAACGTTCACGAACGCAGTCGAACAAACAAGACTTGTGTTCGTGTTCGTTCGCTAAGCTAACCGAACGAACTTTTTTGTTTGTGTTCGTTCGTTAAGCTAATCGAACGGACATAAGCGAACATCCCACCGAACGGTTCACGAACTGTTCGCTGAACGTTTAGTTCATTTACAGCCCTATAGATGACTGATGACTCATCAGATGATGATCAGGAAGAAATGGCCAACTTTTGTCTTATGGCAAAACTTGACAATGAGGCATCAGAAATCAATGTAAGTCAAAATGATCAAGAACTTCAAAATCAAATAAACAAATTATTGGAAGATTTTCAAAAACTACAAAATACTTGGCAGAAACAAAGAAATCTGATGAACTTAACGACATGTTGAAACATTGTCAAGAAAATGAAAAAAAATTTCATGAATAAAATTTGATCAAAGATACCAAAATCAGTTTTTATGAAAAAGAAAGAAAATTTTTATATGCAGAAATTCATAAAAATAAGGTAAATGTAAAAGGTTTTCAAAAAGCAAAGGATTTCATTGATTACATTGAAACGACGTAAAAAATCAGGGTGAAGGATTGGGTTGTACAAAAACAACAAAAGATAATCCTACAGTGTTTGTAAAAGCTTGTGATAAACCACAAACAGATTTTGACAATGAATCAAATTTATTAGAAGAAATTGACATCATGTCATCTTGTTCTGAGTCAAATCTAGAATCAAAGAAGGTTTGCTCTAAAGAAAAAATAAAGAAAAAACAAGATCATACAAAAGAAAAAACTAAAAGGATCTTAAAAGAAAAAGGTCAAAACATTTTTCAAAAATCTCAGAAAAATGGGCTTTCATAGAAAATCATTCCATCAGATACCTCTAACAAGGTGGGATGTATGTGTGTTGAAATTCTGAAAATAATTCAAAAGCATCTGAACAAAAACCAAAAAACTGTCAGTAGTTCAACATTTGACAGAAATCTCATCAAATCTGATCAGATGGAAACATATATGGTAAAGAAAGCTGATCAGTCAGAATTAACAGATTCTGACGGATCAAGATCAACAGATGATGAAGGGAAAATATTATATGCTATGTACTCATCTGACAAAGTACCCAAGAAAGTCTGGGTACCAAAAAATCACTAACCTCTTCATTCCAGGACCATCATATGCAGCAGATTTGGTACTGTGATTCATGAAGCTCCAAGCACATGACTGAGGATAGGAGCTTACTTAGCAACTATGTAATAAGGCTAGGTAAATTTGTAAATTTTGGTACTGGAGTCATGGGTAGGGTGAAAGGCTATGGAAGCATAACCTATGGTTCAATAACAATTGAGAAAGTGGCACATGTAGAAGGATTAAAATACAACCTTCTAAGTTGTGGTAAGTTTTGTGACAAAGGATTTAAGGTAACTTTTCTACCTGATACTTGCTTATTAATAGGTCTAGAAGATGATAAAATTTATATTAAAGGAAAAAGAATAAAAAAATCAATTTATTTCTTTGATTTCAACAACAAAACTGAGGAACCTCAATTTTGTTTATTTACAAAAGAAAATAAAGGAAACAGTTGGTTATGACATAAAAGACTGGCTCATATAAATTTTAAAACTTTAAACAAATTAGCAAGCAAGTGTCTGGTAAAAGGACTACCTTTTATTACTTCAAGAAAAGACAAACTTTGCAAAGCATGTGAGCTGGGAAAGTCAAAAAGAGGCTTACACAAAACTATGGTAGAATCTTCTATCTCTGAAAATCTTGAACTTTTACACATGGACCTCTGTGGACCAATAAGCACTGAAAGTTTTTCTGGAAAGAAATACATTTTAGTCATTGTTGATGATTATTCAAGGTACACATGGGTGGAATTTTTGAGGCAAAAGAGTGAAACACCAGATCTGATCATAAATTTTGTTAAGAAAATTGAAAATCTGTTGAAATTAACTGTAAGAAAAATCAGATCTGACAATGGGACAGAATTCAAAAATGCAAAACTTGAGAACTTCCTAACAGAAAAAGGAATATCTCATGATTTTTCTGCTCCCAAAACCCCACAACAAAATGGGGTTGTTGAAAGGAGAAACAGAACTTTGGTAGAAGCAGCAAGAACAATGCTTGCATATGGCCAACTGCCAACCTATTTTTGGGCTGAAGCAGTAGCAAATGCATGTTTCACACAAAACAGAACTATCATCAACAAAAGACATCAGAAAACACCTCTCCATATCATAAACAAAAGGGTACCAAGTGTCAAATTTTTACATACCTTTGGATGTAGGTGTTTTATTTTTAATGATTTTGATAGTTTAGAGAAATTTGACAGAAAAGCTGAAAAATGAATTTTTCTTGGATACTCGTTTTCTTCAAAAGCTTACAGAGTATTTGTTTTAAATAGCAGACCAATCAGAGAAAGTTTGTATGTCTCTTTTGATGATTCATCGGAAACAGAAATATCTGATGATATCATAACTTTCTCACAAAAAGAAAATTCTACAAATAATGAACACCTATCGACAGAACTAACAAATGTACTACTTGGGTATGACTGGGATGGAAATTTACCAGAAAAGCAGTCACACTCTAACTCTGCAGAAAATTTAGAGCCATCAGATGAAATACAAGGAATGACAAATCAGGCATCAGATACTACATCAGAAAATCAAGAAAAACAAATATCTGAAGATTTAGGCTCAGAACAGATCATCAATCTGGTGGAAGCAGAAAGTTCTTCACAAAATCCATCACTAGTTTCAACAAATATAGCTACAAGTGGAAGATGGATAAAAGGTCACTCAATAGAAAATATCATAGGAAACCCTCAAGATGGTGTTAAAACAAGATCAGCAACTGTTCATGAATGTCTTCATGCTGGTTTCTTAAGTTTAACTGAACCAAAAACAACAATTGAAGCACTCAAGGATCCAGGCTGGGTTCAAGCAATGCAAGAAGAACTTGATCAGTTTGAAAAAAGTCAAGTGTGGAACCTAGTACCTAGACCAAATGGCAAATCTGTCATCGGGTCAAAATGGGTATTTAGAAACAAATCTGATGAACAAGGTATAGTAACAAGGAACAAAGCAAGGTTAGTAGTAAAATGGTGTAGTCAACAAGAAGGAATTGACTATGATGAAACATTTGCACTAGTAGCAAGACTGGAGGCAGTCAGAATCTTCCTTGCTTATGCAGCTTCAAAAGGCTTCAAATGTAACATTTGTCGAAAAACGGGTTTTCCAAACCCGCTTCGTTTAGTAATCGAATAATCAGTTTTAATTTTTGTTGCTCATTTAATGCTTATTTTAATTTTAAACAATACATAACTAATAAACATTTTAGATTATGGAAATTAAAATTGTTAAAAAATAAAATTAAAACAATTAAAAATGATAAGGGGCTGCCGGGTTTCGAACCCGGGTCAGCTGGAACCCTTAAACCTCAATCACATAACCACTCCGCCACTAGCTGACTTTGTGAAATCTAGGAAACAATTAAAACATAAGTGCAACCGTGAATCAACCTGTTTGCGCCAAACTGAAACCGATATCAGCTTCCAAACGTCCAGGGACTTTTGAGTGATCGCGGATTCTTGATTATAACCGATAAACCGACATTCTTAATCAATTCAGCCTTAAATGAACTTGAATTCATATGATGTTCGGGTTTAGAAACCGAAATCTTTTACTTTCTGAATTACTCCATCAATATCATCATCTCGCGACTCAATAACATTCACAGAACCTCTAATTTCACTTTTACTCTAATTTCTGATCGTCGGAATCGCTTTTTGAACTCGCGGACTTTCGCCGGAAAACCGTGTCTTTCATCAAAACGGTAAATTTCTAAATTCTTTCATCTTCTATCTGTTGTTAGACTTTTACTAACTCAAACCCTCCAATCAGAATCGGTCCCAGACGACGATATCGGATAATCTGCAGTCGCCGGAAAACTTCTGGAAATTTCTAAATCGCGCTGTGAATCGGTATGAGCATCTAAACTCTCTGATAACTCTTGTTTAATCATTCAATTCCACAATTAGTTAATCAAAAACTGTTAATTGGTCCGCTCAAACGGAGTTCATAAAAACAGAGCCGACGACTTTGCCGGAGTTCTGAGAAAAGTCATCATTCCGGTATGATCATTCCCAAAACCTTTCCTATCCGTTACATTTTAATCACTTGTACGCCTGTTAATTGAATTGAACAAGTTCAGTCGAAAATCAGTTGTCTGGGTTATTGTAACGAAGAAGATGAAGTTAGTCTGTATATAAATTTAATATAAATTGGATTATATCTCGGGTTAGACACACAGTCCAGCGGTGGACTGTGTGCAATTGAAACACAGCGATACCGGGTTCGAGTCCGTCCTTATTCCGATTCGTCACAATATTCAGACTTTTTATAAAACCCAAATATGAAAACTTCCAGTTAGTATATAAGAGAAATAAAAACAAGTGTTTTAACCAAGTTAGACACACAGTCCAGCGGTGGACTGTGTGCAACGTTAATCAACAGGTCCCGGGTTCGAGACCTGATACGCACGCCGGTTCGATAGAATTTAAATCCTTTTTAAGAAATGAATTTTGGAATAAATTAAATAGTATATAAAAAACAGAAATATTTCGGGTTAGACACGTAGCTCAGTTGGTAGAGCTGCGTGCACGCGTACGGGAGGTCACGAGTTCGAACCTCACTCAGTGCAAACAATATACACGACCGAACCGGTCAACAAGTCAAAGTCAATGGTCAACGGTCAAACCCAAAAAAGTCAACATTTTTTATATTTTTATTTATTTATTTAATTTAAAAATCAATTAAAAATACTTAAAAATAATGTTTTTAAAGTTAGAAAATAACCTCAAATTCCAAAAATAAACCTAAAAACCTTATTAAAATTGTTAATAAAATCCACTTATTTACCGTACCTTTTCGTTATTATTTAGGTTAGTTAATTCTCGTCGATCAACCCTCTAAACTCGTGCGCATTCAACATCTTCAACCGAACGCACCCAATGTGAGTGAATCTCTACAAATTCCCCGTTTTAATCACGTGTTTGGGGTGTATCATGTGTCTTATTATTTATTACATTTAAACAATTGTGCATCCATCATATCCATGATCAAATGTGTATTCAATATGTATCAACTGTTTGTGTGGTTAATGTTTAGATTAAATTTATCATTTTCAGTACATACATTATCATAGGCCGCCGCTCCCCATTACCTATGAGCGTTGAGCTGTTCCCCATTACCTATGAGCGTGAACGAGGCGTTGCCAACATACGATCGGCTCCGTTTGATTGAGCCTTGATCGCACATACATTTATCATAGGCCGTCCGTTCCCCATTACCTATGAGCGTGAACGTGACGTTGCCAACATATAAAGTATCATTCATGTTATATATTCATGCAAGGTGGTTTGTTATTGTAAGTTATTGTTTGTTATTGTTATTGTTATTGTATGTTTATTTACGTTTGCTCACATATGATTATTGCACAAATTCCATAATAAATATAACAAGGATTCAATAATAAATGTTTTCTAACAAGGTTCACTCGCCAACTTATGTTGACCCAAAAACCCCCATTTTTACACATGATACAGGTGATCCAGATGCAGCAAGAAACATATAGGATGGCTTAGAAGAATAAACCGGTTTAGACTTTGGATTGTTTAGTTGGTTATTTTTCTTTGTAATTGTATGAACTTGTTTGCAATATTGAGGATGTAATTTTGAATTTAATAAATATGAAACATATTAGTAAACATCATGAGCTTTGGTGATAACCCAATTATGCCCCGACTCTTATTCCGCTGCGGGTCGGGGTGTGACATCAAAGTCTATCAGATGGATGTAAAGTCTGCTTTTCTGAATGGTAAGATTGATCAAGAAGTATATGTGCAGCAACCAGAAGGCTTTGTTGATCCAAAATTTCCAAAACATGTTTATAAACTGAACAAAGCCTTGTATGGGTTGAAACAAGCTCCAAGAGCATCGTATGAAACTCTTTCAAACTTTTTACTCCAATCAGGTTTTACCAAAGGTACTATAGACACAACACTGTTTCTCAAAACACACAAAGGACACACTTTGTTGGTACAAATATATTTTGATGACATAATATTTGGATCAACCAACTCAAAACATTGTAAAAAGTTTGAAAAATTAATGACAAGCAATTTTGAAATGAGCATGATGGGAGAATTAAACTTCTTTTTAGGTCTCCAAGTAAAACAAGAATCTGATGGACTATTTTTGAATCAATCAAAGTATATTAAAACCATTTTAAAGAAATATTCATTAGAAAATTGCTCATCATCGAAAACTTTTATGGCCACAGGAAACAAGTTAGATTCTGATCCTAATGGTGCAAATGTAGATCTTAAAACCTACAGGGGAATGATTGGATCACTCTTATATTTAACAGCCAGCAGACCTGATATAATGTTTTCAACATGTTTTCTGGCTAGATATCAGTGTAATCCCAAAGAATCTCTTTTAAAAGCAGTAAAAAGGGTTTTTAAGTATCTAAAAGGCACATCTGACCATGGCTTATGGTATCCTAAGGGAACTAGTTTAGACCTAATTGCATATTCAGACGCAGATCATGCAGGTTGTAAACTGGACAGAAAAAGCACATCTGGTGCTTGTCAGATGCTTGGAGAAAAGCTTGTGTGTTGGGAAAGTAAGAAACAAAACTGTGTTTCCACCTCTACAGCTGAAGCAGAATATGTAGCAGCAGCGAGCTGTTGTTCACAAGTTTTGTGGATGCAAACACAACTCAAAGATTATGGAGTGAATCTGACAAAGATACCAATCCTGTGTGACTCTAAGAGTGCAATAGCAATAACTTCAAATCCAGTTCACCACTCACGAACAAAACATATTGATGTCAGGTATCATTTCATAAAAGATCACGTGGAAAAAGGAAATATAGAAATGTATTTTGTTCCAACAGAAAATCAGCTTGCTGATATTTTTACAAAACCTTTGGATGAGAAAAGACATAATTATTTAATCAGCAAATTGGGAATGATAAACAAGAGATACGATGAAGCTACTCAATCCACAAAATTTGATAATTGAACAGCCTCTAATAAATTGATCAGAAATCTGATAAAAATATTGATCAGAAATCTAATAAAACTATTGATCAGAAATCTGATAAAAGTTGTGATCAGAAATCTAATCCCATCAGAAATCTGATCAACTCATTAGATGCAAGGAAATTTTCTTTGTTTTCAACAGAAAAATGCCACCTTCATATATCTCCTTTGTACCATGTATGCAGACATAACTTGTACATAGCTTCTTTCATTTTTTTACTTGGGAATATCCAATGAATGAGGAAGGTATACGTCACAAAGATAACTCCCCAAGTTTTCATTTTTCTCTTATCTATTTCATTTTATTTACCCCCATCACATCAACTTCACACGCTTACTCAGCACGGTTAAAGGAAAGGAGGGTACATTTGTCCTCTCAACAGAAAAATTGAAGACAAGGGTGCCGCCTATTCGTAAATGAGGAGGGAGAATAAGGCCACTTTTAGTTCTAAACGAATCTGACACCATATCTCCAAGTAGAGTAGAATTGGTACAATCAAGATCTTAACCGGTGAAAACATTTAAGGCATGTACTTATTGTCTTTAAATAGACACACATTTACTCATACACTTTCACCTGAAAACCTTTTGAAATACTGGTCTTCTTCACTTAATACACACAATCACCATGGAAAGAATTGAGAGCAATCGATTCCCTCTGCCTTACTTCCAAAGGCACAATTCAAGAGTAAGGATGAACATAGATGATCCAAGATATGTAAACTGCTCCACCATTCTGAACATGCTACTTAGCAGTCCAATAGCTTTTGCTCTCTCCATGCACATTCAAGTGTTTCCGGAAATTCTTCAAGAATTTTGGAAGTCTGCACGGCTGGTTGTAAACGATGGTAGGCTGACCACCATTGTAGGGAGGGTTATGGGCGACAGGCTCATTTGCTTAAATGAGCGAACCATCAGGGAAGCTCTCTTGCTAAGAGATGACTATCCTCCAACCACCTTCTCCTTAGCAGATAAGCAGGCTACCTTGGCCATGATGGGATACCATGATCCTCAAGGAAGGGTTCTCATCTTCAAAAGCGGGTTCGTTGAACCCTGGCAGTTTCTGGTAACCCAGTTTGCCTCGAGTTGGTATGAGATTACTCAAAGGATAATGGATCCTCTCCATGCCTTAGTAAACCATCTCCCATACAACTACTCAGCCTATCTGATGAATGAATTTAGGGCCAACTTACGTGGAGGTCGTCCTTTCCTCATCCACCCAAGGTTCTTGATGAAAGTAATAACCTCTCAACTGGACTTTGGAGGAGTTCCTGCGTCGTATGTCAGAGCAAGAACGCTTGTTCAGGAGGAACAACACATTGCTACCCTCATACCAACAGACGACAACACACGGCATGAAACACCTCTCTGGGAAATGGTGCAGATCATGTATGGAGATGGAGACTTTGGAGATGACGATCCAAGCAATGAAGAGATAGTTTAAATGTTCTTTGTTTTTCTTTTTACGAGTTTTTTTTTCTTGTACTTAACTACTTATGTGTATATATATATATATATACATATATGTTGATATCTATTTTGTTTTGGTTGAGGGGGAATTTCTGATGAGATTGAGAAATCAGGAGAAATTTCTGATGAGATCAGGAATCCATGGGGAATTTCTGATGAGATTGAGAAATTAGGGGAAATTTCTGATGAGATCAGGAATCCAGGGGGAATTTTTTTGATGAGATTGAGAATCCAGGGGGAATTTCTAATGAGATTAGGAATCCAGGGGGGGAATTTCTGTTAACCTTAATGTTTCAAAGAATTTATGATAATATCATAAAAATGTCTCACATGAAATCACAATTTTCTGGAACTACTGATGTTTTAAAAGGAATCCTTGAAATTTTTTTGTCAAAAGAATGAAACCGTTTCAACACAAGAAGATCAAATCAAGGGAGATGATGTTAGGTTGATTAACACATTTTTTTTTCAAAATGCAACATCTTTTTCTTGATTCAAATGCAACATCTTTTTCTTGTTTCAAATGCAACAACTTTTTGTTGATTCAAATACACGTGTTTCTGATTTTTTTCTAAAAAAAGGATCAACTTTTTTTGATGAAAGTCTGACCACATCTAAGACCTCAATTAACATGCAACATTTTTTTTATCATCAGAAAATCTGATCATTTTATCAGATATCTGATCATATTTATCAGAAATCTGATCATCTTCATCAGAAAATCTGATCATATTTATCAGAAAATCTGTTCATTTTCAGCAAAATTCTTAAACATTGACAAATCACAAAAACAGGTCATTTTAATAAGAAAAACACTCGTAAACATCGATCATCAGAAAATCTGATCCTTTTTTATCAGAAAATCTGATCTTTTTTTAAAAAGGATTATCACTTTTATCAGAAATTCTGAGCAACTTTATCAAAAAATCGGATTTAAAAAACTCTCCAAACAAATGTAAGTGTCTCGGTCTACTAAAAAACAAAAAAAAACTGTTGTCTATCTACTTGAACAGAAAGTCAACAGAATTCCACTTACCAATCTGTTGAAGAAAAAGTCAACAGTCAGAAGACCCAAAGTTTTGAGCTTTTTGCTTACAGAAAAGGGGGAAGATAGAGTCATGTAAAAGTGAAGATTGGCGGTTAGCAGCAAGAAAGAAAATAAGTGGACCACTCTTCAAAAAACGTGGACCCATGTGTGCAAGTGGACCACTCTTCAAAAACGTGGACCCACTTGTGTAAAAGTAAAGATTGGCGGTTAGCAAGCACCAATAGAAGAAAAGATAAAATCAATTCCTTCAAAAACAGTTTTCTTTAAGATAACCCAAAGGTGTCAGCATTAAACATATAATTCAATGGGTTATTAACATAGTTAATCACCAATCATTTGGGACAACAAAAGCCTATATAAACCGACCCAATCCACAATCTCTCACATTCACTTCCAAAAGTTTCAAGCTCTCAAAATTCCAAACCCTAAAAATCACAACTTTGTTTCTGCAAGCCAAAACCTCAAATCACAACATCATGTATTCTTCCGGCTCCATGAACCTCAACATCCCAGCTGTGGAACATGAAGTTCCTCTTATCAAAAAATCAAAATGGCTAGACACAGAGAAAAAGAACAACCTAGCTATCAACACTGATCATGAGCAACATGATGAAAGGGTTATAATTCTTATAGAGTTTCTGATCAATTGTCCTATAAAGAATGCTTTAACAGGAGTCTATGAAGTTCCACAACAAATCCTGCAGCAAACAGTGCATACAACAGAGAAGTCAGGAACAGAATTAACTGCACATGTGTGGGGCAACATCAGAATCACTGTCAATGAAGAAAACATCAGAAGATGGTTGGAGATACCGGAAAAACAAGAATATCACATCCCTCCAGTCAAAGAAGAACTCTTGGCTGTATTCAGAAACCTTGGGTACAAAGCCCCAATCACTCTAATTAGCCAATTCAAAAGAAAGGAACTGCCAGGACTTTATTGTCACACCCCAACCGATGGCGGAATCATCAGGGCGCGGCACTAGGCGAATCATATTGATCAAGAGATTCCATAACGATTAATTCAAAGACAATAATCGACATTTAACATCCCATACTATTAAACTCATACAATCTTAAAACAACCATTACATATCAAACGAATCCCTTAAACATATAATCTGATCTGATCTTCCCTAGATTTATTACATGATTTCTAAAGATAAAAGAAACCTAAACTAGTCGTCCGTAGCTAATCCTCAATCTGCCACATATGTTAAAATAAAACGTCAATACAATTAAGTAAAGGTGAGCATACGAGTTTTGCATACAATATAGATATAAAAGCGTTTAGCATACACCGCATGGAATACATAATAGTTATGAATGATGTAACTACTTAGATTCATGCAAACCAACAAACCGCGATTGATCGAGGTATGCGAACAAGCGTTCACATCCTAAAAGAGAAAATAAGAGCGAAATAAAAATGCGAGCCTTAACAACCCCGGGTCTCCGGGTGGCGAGCCAACCTCTAGTATACTATTATGTTAAGGGTGGCGTACAAGCAATCAAGCATTACATACAATTCAGCAGATTTCACGTATAATCATGTAACAGCGGGTTGCGAATAAGCATTTGAGAGTTGTTTGATGTGTTTTGATATATGAACATATGTGACACCCAAAAGTGCGTTTAAGTGAAAAAGGGTTCAAGTATACTCACATTGGTGCGTTTTAGGAGAGATGAGGGATCTGAGAAGTGTTGCGGAGAGTGCCGGATCAGCCTGTAAGCGAACAGAAGCGCATCAGTCTTCTGATTTGCTGAAATGGTTAACGGTTGAGAGAACAGTAGACAAGTTCGGGCGAACTTGTATAACTGACTTACTGAGTGAACAAATTCGGGCGAACTTGTATGGTTTCCTAGGAAACAGGCAAGTTCGAGCGAACTTTTCCCTTTTGTTGAGGGAGAATACAAGTTCGGGGGAACTTGTCTGATTTCCTTGGAAATCAGGACAAGTTCAGGCGAACTTGTGGTGTTTGCTGAAGGATAGTGCAAGTTCAGGCGAACTTGTCTAATTCTCTTGGGAATTGGACAGAGTTCGGGCGAACTTGTGCCATTTTTGTAGCTTTGTCAAGTTCGGGCGAACTTGATCACCATTCTGGTGACAAGTTCGAGCGAACTTGATGTAATCCGAGCGAACTTGATCGTTTTGGCATCCAAATAGTGCGTTTTTGCGCCGTTTGCTGAGGAAATCGAGTGTTCATCCCTCCAACCTTAAGCCACTGAGTAAAAATTAGGTTGGAGAGGTCTTTTGGAGCGAGTTTAGCCATTTTACAGAATTCAGGCTAATACGGGCGAACTTGATGGTTTGTACGGGTTAGTTTAGCTTGTATAAAGTGACGATTTCGTCCTTGTGCTTCCGGATCTGATATCTTGCTTCACAACGCCTCGTTCCACTCAAAAGTGAATGAAACATACGTCATTAGTCCGAATATTGTGTAGAAATCAATGTTTTTAAAGGTTTTACTCAGATCTAAACATAGATCTGAGTGTAAAACAGAAGTTTTATGGAAAAAGATGAAGTTTTTCATAAACAGAAGAGATTTGATGAAAACGAAGGCAGAGCCTTGTGCAAAATCGTTGTAAATTGTTGTTGAACGTTGTTGTAGTTAAAAACGGGTTGAATCTTTTTTAGAAAACAAAGGGTTTCGGGTTTTGAGAGCTCTGGGCGAACTTGCAGCAAGTTCAAATGAAAGAATGGAGCTGAGTATTTATAGGTAAGGTGAGATTTGGGAGAGTAGACATCAAGTTCGAGCGGACTTGCTGTTTTCTAGTGTTTTGAGAACAAGTCCGGGCTGACTTGTTGAATTTATAATGTTATTATGGCTTAGGAAAGTTCGGGCGAACTTGTGATATACAAGCTCGGCCGAACTTGACCAGTGGGCCAAGTTTTGTTCGATTATTTCGCGTTACGAGTTCGTTCAGCGATTTGGTTCGTATTAGATAGATATATTAAGCTTTATAATTGATGTAATAGTGCGATTAACGATCGAGCGTGAGAGTGTTGCGATAGTGATTATAACCATAACATAAACAAATATACACACATAAAGCATAATTCCACATATTTAACTGCGATTTGCGATGCGATAAGCAATGCGATGGCACACGTGTTTATTAAACAATAAAACACTCGGCTCGTATGACAGCATACTAGTTGTGATTGCGATTAGATTAGCGATGCGTTTAATAAGCGATTAGATGCGATACTCATTGTAAACAAACATAATTAATTAACATAACTTTCTTATAAATCGAATCTCGGGATTACAAAAGATAGATACAATGGAAAATAAAAGAAAAAGATAACAACAAAAATCGGAGTTGTTACAGTCTCCCCTACTTTAGGAAATTTCATCCCGAAATTTAAGTAGTGGCCGTAACAAAGAGATGCGGATACTTAGCCTTCATGTCACTTTCCAATTCCCAAGTGAACTCAGTACCGTGTTTGCCTTCCCATCGGACTTTCACGATAGGGATGCGAGAGCGCCGTAGTTTCTTGGTTTCTCATCCATGATTTCGACAGGTTTTTCCACGAAATGGAGAGTCTCGTTTATTTGCAAGTCTTCGAGAGGGACTGGAGATTCTCTTCAGCTAGGCATTTCTTGAGGTTTAATAGATGGAAAGTCGGATGGACGTTGTTGAGTTCCTCCGGTAATTCGAGTCGGTAGGCCACTTTGCCAATTCTTTCCAGAATCTTAAAGGGTCCAACGTATCGAGTCCAACGTATCGAGGCGCTAGCTTTCCTTTCTTCCCAAAGCATATCACACCCTTCCAAGGTGCAACCTTTAGGAGTACGTGATCTCCCATTCGAACTGTAGGGGCTTGCGGCATTTATCGGCGTAACTCTTTTGACGACTCTGAGCTTTCAGGAGATTGTCTCTGATCTGGAGGATTTTGTCTATCGTTTCTTGAATCAGCTCGGGACCGGTGATTTGTGCTTCTCCGATCTCGTGCCATGCAATAGGCGATCGGCATTTTCTTCCATACAGCGCCTCAAAAGGAGCCATTTGAATGCTGGTATGATAACTATTATTGTACGAGAATTCAACTAAAGGTAAATGCGTATCCCAGTTACCACCGAAATCTGTGATGCACGCATGAAGCATGTCTTCGAGGGTGTGGATCGTGCGCTCAGTCTGATCGTCGGTTTGAGGATTAAAAGCGGTACTGAGATTAAGAGTAGTACCGAGAGCGGATTGAAAAGTCTCCCAGAGACGTGAGGTAAAGCGACCATTGCGGTTAGAGATGATGTCACGAGGCGTCCCGTGTCGACAAATGACTTCGTCGGTATAGATTCGGGCTAATCGTTCGACCTTAAAGTCTTCTCGTATAGCAATAAAGTGCGCTGATTTAGTAAGACGATCACGATAACCCAAATGCTATCGTGACCAGAGGAGGTGCGAGGAAGTTTCGTAATAAAGTCCATAGCTATACTCTCCCACTTCCACATCGGGATTTCGGGTTGTTCGAGTAAGCCAGAGGGCCTTTGATGTTCGGCTTTAACCTTCGAGCAGGTTAAGCACTTTGGAACGTACACGGCGATATCCTTTTTCATGCCCGGCCACCAATACTTAGGACGCAGGTCCTGGTACATCTTGTCGGCTCCGGGATGAATGGAGTATCGAGATTTATGGGCTTCGGTCATTAGCAATTCACGAAGATTGTCACGGGTAGGAATCCAAATACGATCGAGATAGTAATAAATACCATTCGGTTTAACAACGAGTTGAGTTTCGGCACCACATTTCATTTCTTCCTCCTAAGTATTCTCGTTAAAGCAAGCGAATTGAGCTGAGCGAATCATGATTTCGAGATCATTCAAAGCTTGAGAGTCACGAACACCATACACATAGCTACGTCGACTTAGAGCATCGGCTACGACGTTTGCTTTGCCAGGATGGTAGTGTATCTCGCAATCGTAATCGTTGAGAAGTTCAACCCATCTGCATTGGCGTATATCTAGTTCCTTTTGATTAAAGATATGTTGTAAGCTCTTATGGTCGGTGAAGACCGTACAGTTAGTACCGTAAAGGTAGTGTCGCCATATCTTCAATGCAAAAACAACTGCACCGAGTTCGAGATTGTGGGTTGTGTAGTTTTTCTCGTGGATCTTGAGTTGTCGAGATGCATACGCGATAACCTTGTCTCGTTGCATGAGAACGCAACCGAGACCAAGATTAGAGGCATCACAATAAACAACGAAATCGTCATTTCCGTCGGGTAAAGCGAGGATAGGAGCGTTGCATAGCATACGCTTGAGAGTTTGGAAGGCTTCCTCTTGCTTGGAATCCGAAATGAAAGTTATGTCTTTATGGGTTAAAGCGGTAAGCGGAACGGCGATTTTCGAGAAGTAGGCGATGAATCGACGGTAGTAACCCGCAAATCCAAGAAATGAACGGATTTCGGAAGCATTCTTCGGTGTAATCCAACTCTTGACGGCTTCAATCTTAGCAGGGTCGACGTGAATTCCTTGACTATTAACGATGTGGCCGAGAAATTGGATTTCTTCGAGCCAGAGTTCACATTTAGAGAACTTAGCATAGAGGCGATTACCTTGAAGAAGTTCGAGGACTAAACAGAGATGGCGCGCATGTTCGTCTCTCGACTTCGAATAAATAAGGATGTCATCGATAAACACAATGACGAAACGATCTAAGAGGCTTTACACACATGGTTCATCAAATCCATGAAGACCGTGGGTGCATTTGTAAGACCCAAGGGCATGACCACGAATTCGAAATGGCCATAACGGGTACGAAAGGCGGTTTTCATAATATCTTCTTCCAATACGCGTAATTGATGATAACCGGAACGTAAGTCGATCTTAGAAAAACAAGTAGCACCTTGAAGCTGATCAAATAAGTCGTCGATTCGGGGAAGAGGATAGCGTTTCTTTATCGTGAGTTTGTTAAGTTCACGATAATCGATGCACATTCGGAACGATCCATCCTTCTTTTTCACGAAAGGGACGGGTGCGCCCCAAGGTGAAGTGCTCGGGCGTATGAAACATTTATCAAGAAGCTCTTGAAGTTGGCTTGATAGCTCGCACATTTCGGATGGTGCAAGGCGATAAGGAGCTTTTGCAATGGGAGTAGCACCGGGAACTAGATCGATACGGAATTCGACATCACGAGAAGGGGGTAAACCTGGTAAATCATCGGGAAAGACTTTGGGAAATTCACGAACAACAGGAACGTCTTTACAAGTCTTCTTTTCTTTCTCCGGGTTCACGATATGGGCTAGAAAAGCAACACATTGCTTTCGCAAACATTTGTGTCCTCGAGTACACAACAAAAGCATCAACTTCCTTGAGGAAGTTTCACCATAGACATGGAGTTGATCACCGTTCGAGAGAGGGAAGCGAATCATTTTATCGAAACAAACAACTTCAGCATGGTTTTCATGAAGAAAATCCATACCTACTATGATATCGAAGCTACCTAACTGCATAGGTATGAGATTAATCGAGAAGATATGGTTGTTCAGATCGAGAGAACAACCACGTAGGACGGAACTAACGGTAACGGTTTTTCCGGTGGCGACTTCCACATCAAAAGTCTTCGGGAGTTTAGCGCGTTTACATTTTAAAACCTTTTCGAATTCTAACGATACAAAACAATTATCGGCACTAGTATCAAATAAACATGAAGCATAAGTACCGTTAACGAGGAACGTACCATTGACAACATTGTTGTCGTTATGTGCCTAGCGATGGTTTAGATTAAAGGCTCGTCCACGTGCAGCCTGTTGTTGCTGCTGAGGCTGTGGTGGCTGTGGCTGCTGCTGTTGCTGTTCCTGTTTCACAGGTTTGTTCGGACAGACGTTACTGAAATGATTTGGATCACCACACGTGTAACAGGCACGTGCCCTGGAGCTGGCTGCTGATTGGCCCGAGGAGGAGCTGGTAGAGCTGGTGCTGCAGGGGCCTGAGGAGCTGGCGGGCGAGGGCCTGATCGGAAACTAACTGTAAAGTGGCCGTAGATATTACAGTTGGTGTAGAAGCGACAGTTGCCTCCAACTGCATGATGATAGGTGCATTTTGAGCACAAGGGATGGGGGCCTGTATACGCACACTTTGCCGGTGATGCGTTTGGTGCTACGGACTGGAGTGGCTAAGGGTTCTGAGGAGCGGTAAGAGCGAAGTTCTTGCTTGGGTTTTCCCTTTTGCGACCACGACGACTGTTCTTCGACTCTTGAGGCTGATCGGTAGGAGCTGTGGGTTCGGTGACTGTCTGGTTTGCGACCTTGCTATTCTTAAAGTAACCAAACTGAACCCGTTTATCATTTATCTCTACAGCTAGCTGATAAGTCTCTTCGATTGTAGCAGGGCGTGTTGCTTGAACAAAGTCAGCGACGCATTCGGGCAGAGCGTTGAGGTATTTCTTGATTGCCTTCTCGGTCGTATCCACTTGACCGGGACAGATAATGCTCAACTGCTTAAAGCAAGCTGTGAGACCGGCATTGTCAGGACTGTCTTGCTTGATTCCCCAAAACTCATTTTCCAACTTATGGATTTCATATGGGGGACAAAATTCTTTGATCATCAACTCCTTAAGTTCTTCCCATGAGAGTCTGTAGGCCTCATCGTTTCCCCTCCTGTTACGCTCCGCGGTCCACCAATCGAGAGCCCTGGACTAGAAAAAGCCGGTAGTGTTAGTAGTGCGAAGGGGTTCGGGACACCCACTCTGGCGAAATGTGACTTTGATAGCATCGAACCAGTGAAACATGGCACTTGGTCCTTCGATGCCTGAGAAAGTGAGGGGTCCACAAGCCTTGAACTGCTTGAAACTGAATGATGACTTGGCGGATCGACTTTCGAGTCCACAGAAATGTTGCTATTGGCGGCTTGGATTTCACTGACTATCTGGGGGATCACTTTGGCCATTTCCTTGGCCACCAGTGATGCGATGCGCTTGTCAGCTTGGCCGCGCTGAAGATTCCTTCTGGTGTGCGATCCCATTGAAGACATCTACATTGAAGGATTTCGATTGGATGAGATTCGATTATAATAGGTTTATTTTAAAGTATTTATTATTATTATTCATACAAGGCACAAACTCACATAAACACATAGGCAAGTAAACACGTAGGTAGGCAAACACGTAGGCACATAAGCACATAGCACATAATTCACGTAAGCATATACTTTGCACGTATTCACCTTCTTATAAGTAAAGTTTAGCGCGTTCGAGATGCGATATAATAGCGTAAATAGCGAGTCGAGCTGCGTATGAGGCACACGTATGTCCTCATGAGCGTAAACGAGTAAGCGATTAGTTTGGTTGATGCAGTAATTAGCGTTTTAGATTTCGAGAGCTGTGAGATTAGTGCATATTTCGATGGAGCGTAAAAGCGATAAATCGAAAAATCGAATAATCGAGAAATCGAACAAACGAAAATCCATAAATTTAAACACATAAATAGTAAGTAAACTCGATGATGCGTAAAATCGACGATTATAGGCTTAAATCAATTGAGAGCGTCCTGGGTTTTGAGACTTGACTACCCAAAGTGGTTCGAAAATTCTCCGAGTTTGGACACACGATTTGGCCTAATCGACAAATGCTCTCATCGTACCATGGTTAACGACACTTATCCTTCCAGTTACGTCGTTTCTGAGTCATCGAAATAATCGAGACTTTGGTGAGATTGAAAATCGAGGAGCGGAACTAGTTATTAAGATGCGGGTTTCACCCCTAACTTAACAACCTCATTCCTAGTTGTGGTTATGCTCAGCGATCGAATTGAGAGTTCCACTAGATAGAGATGGAGATTTTCGTCGAGGTTTGGATATCACTCCTAACTCAATGAAGGTATCTCGTGCGAGAGAGAATGCGCGGAGTGAATGATCTCATCGAGTGTTCTTGGTTTTCACACCTATTCTCGACTTGATCACTCGTTTTGTGTGATACGAGCGTTCTTCAGCGTGTGCTGTGGTTGCTTTAGGAAAAGCAATATTTAGAAGTTCGTGCAGAGGGTTTCTGATCAAGCTTGGGCGAACTTGGCATCAGGCTAATGTCAAGTTCGAGCGAACTTGTCAAATCTCAGGCGAACTTGTTTAACGTTGAGGGGACAGACAAGTTCGAGATTGGTCAAGTCCGGGCGAACTTGATAAAGTTCGGGCGAACTTGATCAATTTCGAGCGAACTTGTCCCCAAGTTCGGGCGGACTTGATGTTCGTATTCGTTTTCGGCGTTAATCGATGCGTAACAGTCTGATTTGGTATCCTAACTATAGTCTAAGGCAAAACATGGCAATTCTACCTAATTTCCCTATAGTTATGGCTCTGATACTAATCTGTCACACCCCAACCGATGGCGGAATCATCGGATGCGGCACTAGGCGAATCATATTGATCAAGAGATTCCATAACGATTAATTCAAAGACAATAATCGACATTTAACATCCCATACTATTAAACTCATACAATCTTAAAACAACCATTACATATCAAACGAATCCCTTAAACATATAATCTGATCCGATCTTCCCTAGATTTATTACATGATTTCTAAAGATAAAAGAAACCTAAACTAGGCGTCCGTAGCTAATCCTCAACCTGCCACATATGTTAAAATAAAAAGTCAATAGAATTAAGTAAATGTGAGCATACGAGTTTTGCATATAATATAGATATAAAAGCGTTTAGCATACACCGCATGACAGACGTAATAGTTGTGAATGATGTAACTACTTAGATTCATGCAAACCAACAAACTGCGATTGATCGAGACATGCGAACAAGCGTTCAATCCTAAAAGAGAAAATAAGAGCGAAATAAAAATGTGAGCCTTAACAACCCCGGGCCTACGGGTGGCGGGCCAACCTTAGTATACTATTATGTTAAGGGTGGCGTACAAGCAATCAAGCATTACATACAATTCAGCAGATTTCACGTATATCATGTAACATCGGGTTGCGAATAAGCATTTGAGAGTTGTGTGATGTGTTTTGATATATGAACATATGTGACACCCAAAAGTGCGTTTAAGCGAAAAAGGGTTCAAGTATACTCACAATTGGTGTGTTTTAGGAGAGATGAGGATTCTGAGAAGTGTTGTGGAGAGTGCTGGATCAGCCTGTAAGCGAACAGAAGCGCATCAGTCTTCCGATTTGCTGAAACGGTTAATGGTTGAGAGAACAGTAAACAAGTTCGGGCGAACTTGTATAACTGACTTACTGAGTGAACAAGTTCGGGCGAACTTGTAAACGATACTGGTGACATTGGGACTGTTGTTCCTAGGAAACAGGCAAGTTCGAGCGAACTTGTCCCTTTTGTTGAGGGAGAATACAAGTTTTTAAAGGTTTTACTCAGATCTAAACATAGATCTGAGTGTAAAACAGAAGTTTTATGGAAAAGGATGAGGTTTTTCATAAACAGAAAGATTTGATGAAAACGAAGGCAGAGCCTTGTGCAAAATCGTTGTAAATTGTTGTTGAACGTTGTTGTAGTTGAAACGGGTTGAATCTTTTTTAGAAAACAAAGGGTTTCGGGTTTTGAGAGCTCCGGGGAACTTGCAGCAAGTTCAAATGAAAGAATGGAGCTGAGTATTTATAGGTGAGGTGAGATTTGGGAGAGCAGACATCAAGTTCGAGCGGACTTGCTGTTTTCTGGTGTTTTGAGAACAAGTCCGGACTGCTAGCAGCAAGTGCTTGGGCCCATCCCAGTGGTAATGACTCCTTGGACTGCTGCAGCAAATGCTTGGGCCCATCCCAGTGACCTTCCTCCTCTGCCTCAAAGTATGATGAAGGTGATTCCTGCAGACTCACCTTTTATCAAAAGGCATGAATAATTGATCACACCAACAGGACCAGATGATTGTGGATCAAGAATGGTGACTAAATGAGCTGCTGGTGACAAAAATATTGCTGAGGAGTATGGAAAAAATGAAGAATCTGATGAAGTCTCATCCACTAAAGATGAAGCAACTGATTCAGATTCAATGCTAGCTGGAGAAGGTCAACAACATGATACTCTTGAAACAGGTGCACATCTTGAATCAAACCCTGAACTTAATTTTACAAAACCAACTTCTGATGAAACCTCATCAGAATCTGTTGAGGCTGATTTTGAAATAAGAACAAGAGTACCTAATATTGAAGCCCAACTGGGTGTGGCTCTGAGTATCAACTCCGAATCTGATGAGGAGGAGGTTGAAACTGCAACAAGTGGAGAACATCCACTTGATCAGGGACAACTTTTGGATACTTTGTGTTATCCTAGAACTCAAGGAGAACATTCCCAAAGAACTGTTCAAGGATCTGAGGAAATCCAGGAAATGCCTGTGGTGCATGAATCTGGTAGGAGTCCTATAAATTGGTCTCATGATTAAGACATGGGATTTCCTGAAACAGCAAGAAATGTGTTTTCTGTTGGTATGTTAGAAGGAACATCTGTTGTTCCGAATAACCCACTTACAACCAATCTTGAATCAACATTGGAAAAGGTGATGGATGATGCAATGAATCAAGAGAGAAAGTCTCCTCTTGAAGGAAAACTGGATAATTTGTTGAATGAAATGAAGCAATATAAGTTTACATCAGAAATCTGTCAGAATCTGTTGAATCCATCAGAAAGCAATCAGAAGCAAACACAGATAAACTGAACAAACTGCAAGAATCACCAGTCACCTCTCAAGATGTGCAAAAGATCTCTCATGAATTTCAGGAACTAGCTGAGGAATTCAGAGCTATGAAAGAAGAGATGAAAGAACTTGTGAAGATAACAGGAAATGCTGAATCAAAAATTGCAGCACAGAATCTGTCAAGTATTGCAGAAAACTTCACAAAAATGGAAGAAAAGCTGAAGGAAGTTGAGAAGAACAATGATCTGATGGTGCATTTATTAAAAGACAAATGCAAAATTGGAGCAAAAGCAAAACAGAACTACAAGGGCAGATGGCAAGCATCAGGGAAGAAAGTGCCATTAACACAAAGCTGACTGAAGATGTAAAAGATCTATTAAAGAGACTATGTGTTAATATTGCACAAGCAACAAAGACAAGCCTGCCAGATTTGTTGAAACAGATTCCTGAGGGAAGAGAAATGTCTGGTATAACCCAAAAGGGTGCACTCAAACACACTGCAACTGCATCAACAAAACCTCTTTTCAGATACCAGCTCCTATACCAACTAAACCAAAAGATTCAACTAAATCACACAAAGAACAATGAGTTCTTTCCTCTTCCACCTCATCCTACCTCCATCACTAGAGAAAAAGCCTTGATCCTACACCCTTCAACACAAACTCAATCATCACCTCAATCAGCACCAATTCAATCAAAATCGACTCAACCACCACTACAACAATCTCAAACTCAACCATCATTAAGAACAAGAGCTCAACTCTTAACACAGTCCTCATCCAGAGACAAAAAGAAAGGAAAAGAAATTGCTGAGCCCACTCTTTCAAGTCAAACTGAATTCAGCAAACAATGTATCTCTGGAGAGAATGGGAAATGGGAAGAAAGTGGTCATACTTCCTCAAAGAAGCCTGTTGTAATTCCAACAGAATATCTAAACATTACAAGAATCATACTAACCATAGATGATCATGAAGTACTCTTTCCAGAGGTTGTTTTGAAGGAATATTATAGAAAAGACGATGAACCTCTTCCTAACAAGATGGACCCAATCACCAGAAATGCCCTCACAATGAGAGGTAATAGACAAGAAGGATGTCTCTGGGGGAAATACTGATATCCCATCAAGAGTGTACACATCACAGACAGATCAGTCAAAACTCCTCTCAAAGGTGTATGGCATCAAAACATGTATCACATCAGGAGAGAAGATGGTGAAGAACAACAGGTCCTTGACAACCAAATTATGGAGCGTCTGCACCCACTGGATATAGTTAAGCTAAGAAGAATGTATGCACAAGAATCACTGAGAAAAAGAGAAAACAGAAAAGCACTTCATAGCTTCTCAGAACGTGGAATGGAGATAACAACCAACATATGCCAAGTAGATTTTGACCTATTCCTTCGATACAAACACTTGGTCAATGGCAAATCTCTGATCACAGGACCAAACACTGAAATCCCTGAAGCAATGAAGGATGCCAGAACAGGTAGCATTGTTGAAACACCTGAGCTAGCAGTGATCTATAAAGACGAAGAAGGGAAAAAATATTAAGAGTTAATGAAATATGTAAGTCTTCAAACATAACTTTAACTTACATTAAAAAGATCATGAGGAAAAAACAGGAACAGAAGAAGGATAAGAAGAAAGAGCACTTTGTGAAACAGATTGAAGACATCATTGATGACTGGATTCAAGATAGGGAGTACGTAAAAAACCATGTATGAGGAATGCAAGCAACCAATCCCTCAAAAGTGGAAGCCCAGCATGAAAGATTTTTATTATTGAATTAGTCAAAACAATGATAACTATGGTCGAACAATTTTCTTTGAATTGTTGTTTTGAAAATTGCTTAAGTGGTTGTTTTTGTTTTATCTTGCAATTTCTTGCTTGTATGTTCTTCATTTTACTTACAATACTTAGGGGGAAATTGTTAGGAAACTTTAATGTTATAATTAAAGTATTGAAGAAAAATGAAGAAAGAGAGTCTGGTCAATCTGATCAGATCTGATGAAAAAGAAGTCAAAGGATCAAGTCAACAGAAGAAACATGATCATAGGCCACAAGAAGAAGCATTTGAATCAGATCTGATGAGAATATCTTTGTCTATGGGTTTGAAGAAACCCTGATCAACTAGATCGGAATCTAAGTAGATCTATGGAATGGGCTCTGCATAAAAGGGGTTAATCCTTCGTTTGGTTTCAGATGATGAATGGAATAGTACTCCGGCTGATCCTGCAAAACAGAACACCGTTAGCTGGCCACGGGGAGAAGGGGGTTCTCTCCATGACCACCCTCCGGCGTGAGAATAAGTACAGGTAGTCGGAAGTACAGTATGGTAAGAGAGAGAGTAGTTGAGAGTGAATACCTTCTACTTCAAGTCCAAGTTACTTATTTATAGCCAGAGTTTGGGCGCCAAAATGAGAGATGATAACTTTAACGGAATCTTTTGCTATTCCATTAAGTTTTGTGGCCATCCGTTAGTGCACACGGATCGTGAGCTCATCAATGGTTAGGGAGATGCCACGTGTCATCATGAGATCACTATATTTTATAGAAGTGAGCATGCCATCACCGTGATCTTTATCAGTCGTCCAGATGCTGCCATGTGGCAATTGGTTGTAACCGAAAAGATGCTTTGCACGATTGGGTAGTAATGGCTTCTAGAAGGTTTCACAGCTGTTACCCATCTAGTGCTTGCCATGTGTACAGTCTGTTACAACAGAAAAGATTCCCTTTGCTTCTGCACCAACTCAAGGATTTTTGCTAAGGGAGAATTTCTCAGGATTAACTGTTTCCTTGTGCGAGATGCGCAAGTCAGTTAACTGATTTTCTTTCCTCTTCCTGCTGCTTGGCGCAACGTTTTTGGTGAGTACTTGCTTTGATATAAATATCGGCGCAAGGTTTGTACATGAAGTGTTATCCAAGGAGTTTGATCAAGGTTAACTTTGAACCTTGCGCGAGCCCGCGCAAGGTGGTTAAGTGATCATTTCCTTCTTTGGATACTTGGCGCAGGGTTTTAGTGACTTTCCTTGATATAGAAGCCTGTGCAAGGTCTTCTTAGAAGTTAATAGTGGGTATGGTTCCCTTGGTTGGCGCAAGGATTTTTGGACCATACCCCTTCAAGTCCCCCAGTCCAGTGTTACTCCTATGTGGAAGTAAAGAGTAAGTGGAGCACTGGACTTAAAAAATATGTTGCGCTGTACGGGTGTTGGTCTTTTGTTGCTTTATGTTTTTTGGTGACGTGTCACAAGTGATCTTTTTTGGAAGATATTTGAATTTCAAATATATTTGGACACGTGTCGCTCATCCAAATGATGTAGTTGGTGAACACGCACGTTCTTGAGACGTGGTGGTACTGTTGACAGGCTGTCAACAGTACCTGTCTTACTGCATTTAATGATAAGTCGGCGACACTCGCGCGCGTGGGTGATTACTGTTCCCCATTCGCCCCTACAGTTACCTGGGGATGTGTGACTGTCACAAAAGTCGCTGCAGTCAAATCTCGCATTAATTGCGATTAGTATATAAAGGGAATGTCGATCCATATACTTCTTCACCAGATCATATTCTTAGAAAGAAAACAATCTTGTGTTCGTATATTCCGGTGACTGCATAAATTCCGATCGTCTCACTGTTTCCTTTGAAAACCTGTCTTTCGAGATTTCTTTATGCACATTACTATGGCGACCGGATCTAGTACTGGTAGAGTTGATGCTCCGGCGACGTCAGCACTGCCTCCATTGAAATGGGGGAAGGCATACTTTGATGCTCTTGTTAGCAATTTTCTTTATCCAATACCTGGGGGGCTTTTTTCCCCAGTGAGGTTCAACGGCGGCGGATGCTCTGGCCGGTTACATCACTCTTTTTTATGATTATTTTGCCGAGGGAAATTTTAGGCTGCCGGTAACACACTTTATGTTGGAGATCTTGGATTTTTATAAGTTTCATATTTCCCAACTGAATCCGATGGGCATGGTGAGGATCCGGCACTTCGAGTTTGTTTTCCGGTCGATGCAGATGATAACGACTGTGGAGAAATTCCGTGTATTTTACCAGCTTCACTGTTCTTTGGGTTTCTATTCTTTTCAACAACGTGTGCAAGCCAAACGGTTGTTGGTGACGCCGCCCAAATCATATCATGACTAGAAACAGAAGTTCTTCTATATTAAGGCGGCGGTGATCCCACTTGCGATGATGTTCCGGGCTGTCGAGGATATAGAGCTGGAAACTTTAGCTATTCCGACCGACGAAGTGTGGTATCAAAATATAAAGGATATCCCGAATATTATATTGTCGGAGAGGATACTGATTGCTGCAGGGATGAGTATCTTATAGAAGAAGGAAAGAAAAGAAAAACCAGTCTGTACCGAGGATGGAGTTGGTAAGTAACTTTCTAAATTTTTGCACTGTTTTTTTGTATTTACTTCATGTTGAAGAAATTTAGTTGGTATGCTTTGTTTGACAGTTGTGTCGTTACACCAAGTGGCGTATAAGAGAGATAATGGGAAAATGGCTGCTGTGCCACTTGAGGAGAATGAAGAAACTTGGTTTACTCAGATCTTGGGAAATTTTGAACTCCCTAAGTATGAAGATCTCGACGCACCGCCCATTTCTACTACTGCTAAGTCTTTTTGTGCGAAGCCTGAGTTATTGCAATATTACTTGCAGATACCAACTCTAAGTTATATTGCAATGTTACTTATGGCGCAAGATTTCCTTCATTTATTGGTCATGTAGGTGATTTGCTAAACTTGGGCGTAGGCCCTGGCTCGAAGAAGAAGAAGAAAAAACCAACAGCCTGCTGCTACTACTGCGCCAACCTCCACCAAGCCAGACCAGAAAAGTAAACCTTCTGTGGCTACAAAGACTGAAGGCAAGAAAGGTACGCGTCTCGTATCTGATTCTTGGTGTGATTATCTGGTGGTGTCAGACTCACTAGAGGGTCTTGGCCTGTAGGTTTGAGGAAACCAAAACCAGAACCCATCGACACCTCCTCTCTTCCTGCTTCGAACCCAGATGATCCTTTGGAGATCCCTTCAAGGCTTGAAGAGGCGTTGAAGCGCACTTCCAAGAAGAGAAAGGAGTCTGAGACTTTACCACCGTCTCCGCCAAAAAAGGTTGCGCGGACGCGCATAGGAAAGAAAGGCAATCTAGAAGCCTTTGCGAAGAAATTTTCTCCTGGTATGTCTTCCTCGTTGCATACTTTTGTAGTAATAGTCGCGCGATATCTTGTTTTGACACTTATGTGTGTTTTTAACACACGCTTCTACTTGTGTAAAGAAACTTGTAAGGGCTGCGCCGGTATCATCCTCTTCTATACCGTCGCCGCGCAGGCCTGAGAGCATTGAAGCTGAAGATGTGGACCTGAGCGCCCCTGTTTTTGATGCAGACCCCATTCTTCCAGAAGGGTCTGAGAAAGTGGCTCCACAAGAAGAGCTTAAACAAGTTGATGCTGAGAATCCTGCTGGAAAGTAGGTTAAAGATACTGCTTCAGATGTGACTAAGAATCTTGTTGGCGAGCAGGTTAAAGATACTGTCACGGGTGCTGCTGCAAGAGGGTCTGGTTCTGCGGGGCAAGATAACCCAGCCACGCCCGTTCCTGAGCCTTCAACGTTTATTTCTAAGGGTGCTGGCCCTTCCACCAGAGGCGAGTATTTTATGCCAATTTTTGATGATCCAGAGGAGGAGTCACCGATTCGCCCTGAGGAAACGCCTAGGGATTACTATTATCGTTCTTATTCTGAGAAGCGGGCTTCTGAGATCCATCAGCCTGTGTGGAAGGTTAAACAGGGTGATGTTTTTACAGATTGGCACTCCTGCAGGGAGTGGTATAAGGGCATCTTACCTCCGGCAGAGGTGAAACGCCAAGAAGAGAAAAACCATGATGTCACTTATCAAACATTCTTACAAGAGTCTGCTCTTGCCTCTTCTACGATGAACAGAATTGTGCACGAGTGGTGCAGCATGAACAAGGAGTGGGATACGGTTGAGATTGACAAGGCAAAAGCCAATTTGAAAAAGAGAAGACGTTAAAGATGATCATGGATTTTGAGACTGTGAAAGCCAGGTTTGAGGAGGAAAGGAAGACCGAAGAATGGTCCGCGCTTTCTTGGAAGCGGAAATGTGAGGCCGCCGCTGCACAACATGCTGAGAATCGCAAGCGCTTTGTGGAGGCTTGTGGCCGAGATAATAACAAAAAAATTTCTCTGCGCAATGAAATTGAGAAGCTCAAGAAAGAGAAAAATGATGCTGTTGCTGCGGCGGCAGAGGCTCGTTCTCATAGGGAGAGGAGTGAGCAGAATGAGATAGCAACCAAAATGACTCTCCTCCTTAAGAATAAAGAGATTGATGATCTACGTCTATGTTATTTGACCAGGCGCGACTGCAAGATGAGGTTGATACTTTGAAAAAGGATATCAACCTTCATCGTACTGAGAAGGCCGAGTTGACCCGCCGTTAAACCGAAGGCGAACAAAAGACTAACGACACGGAGGTCGCTCGCGCTGCAGCAGAAAGCCTGACCAAATCCCTCATGAACCAGCTTACTTGGTTGCGAGAGTATGGGATTGTGGAGGTATTGTCCCTTTCCTATAATATAAACATCTTCGCTGACTTAATATATCTTATACTGATGCCTTGTTTACGGATTGCAAACTCTATTTTGAACTCGACGGAGTTAGATGAGAAGGTGGCGGAACTCATGGTGGTGGCGCGGAATGATGACCATGCTAAGGGCTATAAGGAATGCACACTTCATGTGGCCCATGCGCTGAAAACCCAATGGGACTCAAGCCGCGCTGCTACGCATGGAACCGACACTGTTGCTCTCTATACTGCCGCCAAAGAGAGTTATGATCATTTACATATTCCTGTCATGGATCTTGTGGATGCTGCGCTGCAGCATGATGATTTCATGGATAGACTAAAGGAAATCTTCTCTGAGGTGGAGAAACAAGAAGATGCGAAGGATGCAGGGAAATAGAGTTAGATTGTGTCTATTTCCGTAGTTGTTTGTATATTTGTTTTCGATGTATCGTTGCGTTTGATGCGCAAATACTTCTAATGTGAATATAATATATTTAGTTTACAATTTTTGCATGTGACCAATTACTTTTTTAGGATAGACAAATGAACAATAACCTCATGTGTGAGCATAAGCATTGTGTCATCTTGTGGCTCATGAGTATGTGTTTTTGTTTATCCAAAGGAATTGCATGCATTTGTAATAAATATATATAAAAGAATGTAAGTAGCGACAGAAAGTATGTTATTTTATTGAGAATGCGTAAAGCTTACAATCTGCCACTAAGATTACAAATGAAAACTAATGTAAGCTGGCTCATGTAAAGCGCATGGCTTGATGAGCTGTGAGATTACATGTAACACCTGTGCAACTACTGAGCATTCCAGGACCGTGGGACACTGGAGCCATCCAAGCGCTTCAATGTGTAAGCTCCTTTGCCCAGGACTTCATGAATTACATAAGGTCCCTCCCATTTGGTTGCCAGTTTTCCTGGCTTTTCAACGTTCGATGCTTCGTTGTCGCGAAGCACAAAATCTCCAGGTACGAAGGTGCATAAGCGTACCCGTTTGTTGTAATATTTTTCCATTTGAGATTTATACTTAGCTTCGCGTATCGCTGCGTTCTCGCGTCTCTCTTCAACCAAATCAAGCTCAAGTCGGCGCTGCTCTTCGTTGTTCTGCTTTTCAAGAGCAAGCATTCTGGGTGATGGGAGACCAATTTCCGCTGGTATGACAGCTTCTGTGCCATAAACAAGACTAAAAGGTGTTTCGCTAGTGCTTGTTTTTGGCATCGTCCGGTGCACCCATAGTATACTTGGTAATTCATCTACCCAGCCACGCCGCGCATTACTGAGACGTGCCTTTGTGCCCTCCACTAGTTGCTTGTTTATGCATTCTACCTAACCGTTCGCCTGTGGGTGAGCAACGGAGGCAAAAACATGTTCGATTTTCCTTTCCTGCATCCAGGCTTGCAGTTCTGTAGCTGTGAGATTTGGGTCATTATCGGTGATGATTCGTAGCGGTAAACCAAAACGGCAGATAATGTTCTCCCATATAAATTTACGAACTACCATTGCTGTAGTGGATGCTAATGGCTTCGCCTCTACCCATTTGGTGAAGTAATCTACAGCAACAATAACGAACTTGATTGCGCCCGGCGCATCAGGAAAGGGTCCGATGAGATCAATTCCCCACTGTTGGAAAGGCCAAGCGTGGTTATCGGAACCAAAGGATTCTTTGGGCGCAGCGTCTTCGGCGCATGCCTCTGACAGGACATACACTTGCGCAGAATCTCAACTGCATAAACATACATTCCAGGCCAATAATAGCCTGTACTCATGATCTTGGCCACCACCATGCATGGTCCCGAATGGATACCACATAATCCCTCGTGGATTTCTCATATTAAATATTGCCCATCATGTTTGCTCACACAACGAAGTAAAGGTCCAGAATATGACTTTCGGTATAAGATAATCAGCCATTTCATAATTGATTGCCTTACATAATTATTGGAGACATCCAAGATGGATCTCCGATTTCAACCATGCTTACTTGTTTGAGTGGCACCGATGGGTTGCTTAAAACTTCAATGCGAACCTCTCTTGCCAAATGTTGAAAACTCGTCGCAGCTAACTTGCTCAAAGCATCGGCATGTTTATTTTCACTCCGATTTATATGAACAACTTTGAATTGCTTAAACTGAGTGATAAGTGCTTTCGCTTGTTCAAGATAGAAGGCCATGATGTCGCCCTTTGCATTATAAGAACCGATAATCTGTTCAGCAAAAGTTTAGAGTCTACATGAGCTATTAAGTGAGATGCACCCATTTTAATAGCCAGGCGCAACCCTGCTAAGAAAGCTTCATATTCTGCTTCGTTGTTGGTACTCTTAAACTCAAGCCGAATTGCATAAGTGAATTCTGCACCGTCTGGACTTAACAAACGTAATCCTGCTCCTGCCCCATCATTGTTTGATGCGCCGTCAGTGTATAAGATCCATTCTCTTTCATCGATAATGGGAACTGGATTTTGAGTTGCTTCGCATTCTTCAACCTTATCTGCTGGAATTTCAGCAATAAAGTCGGCTAACACTTGACCCTTGATAGCTGGTCTTGGTTTGTAACATATGTTGTATGCTCCTAATTCAATTGCCCACTTCGCGAGGCGTCCCGAGACATCTGGTTTAGATAAAACTTGACCATTATGATAATTTGTTAGGACCGTAATGACGTGCCCTGAAAAATACCGTCTCAGCCCGCGCGAAGCATGAACAAGAGCTAACACTAATTTTTCCATTATAGAGTATCGAGTTTCTGGATCATTTAGCATTTTACTGATGTAATATATTGGAGATGGAACACCCTCGCGATCCACCATTAATACTACTCCAACTGCCATTGGAGATGCTGAAAGATAAAGAATCATCGGCTCTTTACTGCGCGGCGCAGTAAGTGTGGGTAATTGAATAAGACAATCCTTCATTTCTTGAAAAGCTTTCTCGCTTCAGGAGTCCATGAAAACGTTTTACTTTTGACACAATTGCGCAAGGTTCGGATAAATGGGAATGATTTCGCAGCATGATTAGCCAAAAAACGATTAAGCACAGCTAATCTCCCAGCCAATCGTTGCATTTCTTTGATGGTGGTGGGAGACGACATCTTTTGGATGGCCTCCACCTTTTCAGGATTGACCTTGAATCCTTTCTTCGTAACCACAAAACCTAGGAATTTTCCTTCTTCCATGCCAAAAGAGCATTTCCCTGGGTTTAACTTCAAATTGACCTTGCGCAAGGAATCAAAGGTTCTCTGGATATTTTCTAGCCTTATTTCTTCTGAATTGCTCATGATGACCAAGTCGTCGATGTAAACTTCTACTGTCTTGCCAATGTCATCGCCAAAGACAGTGTCCATTAATCTTTGGTAAGTAGCTCCCACATTGCGGAGACCAAAGGACATTTTTGTGTAGCAAAAAATTCCTTTCTCCGTGCGAAAAGCTGTTTTGTCTTCGTCCTCTTTTTTCATCAGCACTTGATGATATCCTTTGTAACAATCTAGGAAACATTTCCAACGGAAAGAAGCTAACGAATCGACTTTCTTGTCTATCTCGGGAAGAGAGTAGCAGTCTTTGGGACACGCTTTATTCAAATCTTTAAAATCAGCGCACATGCGCCAGCCGCCATTGTGCTTTTTCACCATTACTGGGTTTGCGACCCAGGTTTGATATTTGACTTCGCGCAGGATCCCACTTTCAATAATTCTGCAACTTGCTCATTCATTGCTTAGGTCTTTTCGGATCCAAGGCTGCGCTTTTTCTGAACCACCGGCTGGCCCCGTCGAGAAGACGTTTAAGCAATGCTCAACTATCTTGCACGGAACCCCTACTATATATGCAGGAGTCCACGCAAAGATATTCATATTTCGAACCAACAAGGTCTTAAGTTTTGTGCGACATGCCACAGAAATTGCAGGACCAAGGATAATTGGTTGCTCGGGATACTTATTGTTCAGTACCCATTTTTCAGGTTCATTTTGTGATGTTGATTTAGCAGCCTTAAAAACTGGTTCTTCAATAGACATAATCTCTTTTCGCACGAAGATGATAGCTACTCCAGTTGGCATTGGGAAACCACATGCAGCGTGAGGCGCATATGTGATCATGCTGAAATCTTGTTGCGCTCATCTCCCTAATAACACGTCGTGATGGGATGTTGCTGGCATTACCATGAAGTTCACTTGAATGGTACGCGAGTGTTTTCTGACTGAAAGAATCACGGGAAAAACTATTTGTCCAAGAGGGAAGACAGCCTCATTGCAGAATCCAGTTAACGGGAAGTCAACTGGTTCTAGGCGTGCTTTGTCTTCCGGATCTAACTGTTTGAAGCACTGTTCATATATGATATCCATAGAACTTCCCGGATCTATGAACAAATAGTCGGTCCGGTAATGGCCAAAGATGCCTGAAATTATCACTGGTCTTTCTTCCTGAGGCCCACCTGGAACCACATGAAATATCACTTGTTGCTCTCGCCATTTTTCTCCTCAGAACCTTTTAAAGTTGCGCTTGCGCGACGAGCTCCCTTGGATCATGGCAACTTGTTTCATCTTTTTATTGCTTGGCCCCTCATCACCGCGTGTGAGTTGCCTGACCTCTTTTCGAACTGATTGCACCAAGTGTGTCAGCTTACCACTTTTCAGGGCCTTTTCAATTTCTGTGCGTAGGCTAATGCAATTATCGGTTGTATGCCCTGTGTCCTTGTGGAAATCACAGAAGAGGTTTGGGTCTTGACCTTTTTTGTTTTTCATGGGCTGGGGTTGTTTGAATTGATAATTCTCAGTGCTCAAGACTTCCACGGGATATTTAATGAGAGGAGTCCACTGTCGCTCCTGATTCTCATTCTTGATGGCTTTCTGAGTTGCTGTCTTGTTAATTGTTGCGCGAGCATCCATTGGAGAGTATGGTGAATAAGAACTATGGTTCGAATCTTTCCAACCCTTCTTAAACTTCCGACCTCCTTTGCTCAGATCCTCAGGACGATGCTGAGGTAGAGGAGGTCTATTTGAATTAAGGTTGCGGTCGGTCTGCGCATAGACCTTGGCTGCTGCCATGAGCTTTGTCCCAACTTTTCGGTAAACTAGTAGTACCAGAAAGCATCTTAATCATGTCGTCACACCTTACCGCGTACTTGAACTGTGCGCGGATAAGATCTTCGTGTACATCCCGATCTCCAAAACTTCCTTGTTATAACGCGTAATGAAGTCCTCCAAATTCTCATTGTCTCTTCGCCAAATATTCATTACATCGGACGAATCTCTAACATAACGACGCTGCTGACTAAAATGAGTAAGGAATTTTTCCTTGAGATCATTCCATGAAGAGAGCTTACCTGTTGGTAAGTTGTCGAGCCAGAGTCGCGCAGCTCCGGTTAACGTTTGGACGAACAGATGACACCACATAGGTAAAGTCCATCCTCCAATAAGTCCTGCGCCAGTAAACAAACGCATGTGATCATCTGGATCTGACAATCCATTAAACTTTCCAATGTTTGATGGCAATTTTGCTCGTTCTAGCGGGGCTAGAGCGATTTCCTTCACGAATTTTGATTGTTCTGCCGCTTCAGCAAGTTGGTAAATCAAGTTGTAATCGTGCTCCGCCTCGGGATTATACACTGCTTGGATTCGAGGTTTGTAACTGGCATGATCTGCAGATAAACGATTGAAGACACTTGCACTATCTCCTTCTTCATAAGTCTTATCATACTCATCGTGTTGGGTGTCCCGCTTCTGCGGCGATCGCGGGCCCAAAAGTAAGTGAACTGAAGGTCTTCGCTGGACATTATCCTCCTGATGTCTGTTACCAGAATGAATAGAATCATTTCTGGTTTTAGAATACATCTCAGTTTCATGCACTGATACATGCGAAGGTTCTCTCCGTGACCACCCTCCAGCGTGAGAATAAGTACAGGTAGTCGGAAGTACAGTATGGTAAGAGAGAGAGTAGTTGAGAGTGAATACCTTCTACTTGAAGTCCAAGTTACTTATTTATAGCCAGAGTTTGGGCGTCAAAATGAGAGATGATAACTTTAACGAAATCTTTTGCTATTCCGTTAAGTTTTGTGGCCATCCGTTAGAGCACACGGATCGTGAGCTCATCAATGGTTAGGGAGATGCCACGTGTCATCATGAGATCACTATATTTATAAAAGTGAGCATGCCATCACCGTGATCTTTCTCAGTCGTCCAGATGCTGCCATGTGGCAATTGGTTGTAACCGAAAAGATGCTTTGCACTATTGGGTAGTAGTGGCTTCTAGAAGGTTTCACAGCTGTTACCCATCTATTGCTTGCCATGTGTACAGTCTGTTACAACAGAAAAGATTTCCTTTGCTTCTGCACCAACTCAAGGATTTTTGCTAAGGGAGAATTTCTCAGGATTAACTGTTTCCTTGCGCGAGAGGCGCAAGTCAGTTAACTGATCTTCTTTCCTCTTCCTGCTGCTTGGCGCAACGTTTTTGGTGAGTACTTGCTTTGATATAAATATCGGCGCAAGGTTTGTACATAAAGTGTTATCCAAGGAGTTTGATCAAGGTTAACTTTGAACCTTGCGTGAGCCCGCGTAAGGTGGTTAAGTGATCCTTCCTTCTTTGGATACTTGGCGCAGGGTTTCAGTGACTTTCCTTGATATAGAAGCCTGCGCAAGGTCTTCTTAGAAGTCAATAGTGGGTATGGTTCCCTTGGTTGGCGCAAGGTTTTTGAGACCATACCCCTTCAGGGTTCGAAGAAAGGATCAGAAAAGATCTGATCAAATCTGATGTAACCTCATCAGATTCTGATCAGATGTCATCAGAAATCTGGTGACCAATCATAATGTCCACTTGCAGTTGAAGATAAGGTAATTCAGCTGAAGGACATTTATGATACCAGTGGATGTAGTAAGCATGACATATGAAACGATCTGCCACGATAAACACTTGCATGAATAAACAAATTGTGTATTCATGCCAATTGTTCTCTATAAATAGAGATCACCAAACCGAAGAAAGATGGAGCAGAGCATTGCAAGTATTACAACTTACATACTCCATTGCCCTTCACTCCCACAGAATTCTTAAGCATTGTTTTGTATTAGAAAATAACTTTTCAATCATCTTTTGTAACCTTTCAAAAGTGATATAAACTTGAAAATTCTGTATCTCTGTTTCTTACAAGTTAATTTCTAATTCCGCACATTATTTTCATATAAAGTTGAAATCAACTTGCCATTTTAAGTCAAACATTGTTATCTAGCATCGACAATACGTTGTGACAACTTGTACGCATGTTAATTGCTTGATACGTGTACGATTTGCGTGAATTACATAAACAACCCCTAATATTCTTGGTAACCATAATAGGACGTGGTTAACTAAGCTCGCATAACTTAATCTTTCGAGCTAAACTAAGGTGAGTTCACTACTTTTTCACAGGCATGCATCCCGGGGGGACAAAATACTATTCCTTGGAGGAATACTTTTTATAAAGTTGTAGTAAAATTCGCTGTTAGTTAATAAACTCAAACTCTATCATGAAAGTCCCTACTTATTACCGAGCTAGTTGCCTAGGTGGTAATGGGGTATTAGTTGATAGCGCTATTAGGCTTGACAACCTCACACCGTACCTGGGAGGACGGGCGTGAACTAAGGAACTTAAACACATGGCCAATGTTGATAGGCATTGATGAGGGAAAACAAACATACGTCACCCCGGTATCGAGTTATTAACAACATGTCTTTAAACTAAACATTTACCTATTTTACGTTAAACAAAACTGTGAACTCGCCGGCTTAATCGTTGATACACTTTTTCTGCATGCTTGCAGGTCGTTAGATATATCTTGCATGGGAACTTGCAGTCTGGGAGCTTGAAGTGTCATGGGGCGTGTTACTTGATTGCAAACAATAAAACTTTACACTTTAAAACATTTTTATTTCAATTGTTTGAGATACTTACGTTTGCTTCCGCTAAACACATATTTTGATTGAAATGTTTAATTTGAAATTCACTATTCATGTTGGATATGATAACTTGTTTATATTATCTTACTATTAGTTCGACATGATTAAGGCCATTACAAGATTACCTACACTTAGTGGATTAACTATGGAATGGTTTCGGGGAAATAACCAAATTTAAGTGTGGTTTAATTAACTTCTTGAATTTATGATCATGATCGACACCTCATGGTGAAGAATGAAGTAGAGAAGGTAAACATCTTGAGAGGATCTTCCTTTGAAGTGTATGGAATCAGAAGAAGTAGTGGTTGGGGGGGGGGGACTTTGTGTTTTGAAATGATGGGTATAAGCCTCTATTTATAGCCAAAATTCTGACAAACGATGAACGTGCATCTCAAACGCATGACCATGCCATGCATCTTCGTACCAGTACTTGGTACTTTTCTTCAGAAACGATCAACACGGGCGTGTGTCTTGGCATGCAAGGGAAAAAGTCAACGCCAACAAGCGTGCAGACTTGTCAGCACGCTCATGCATTCGTACATTTCTTATCGGCACGCTCATGTTCTCTTGTTTACACTTGCGTGCATTTGTCCGAAGTCTTTTGTTTTAACTTGGATTAGGCGACAAGGCCATGCGTTTGGACGCACGACTGTGTTTCGACTGGAACTTGTCTTTTTCTCTTCATTCTTTGCTTTTTCGCTTGGTTTCCAAAAGTTGGTCGATTTTACCTAAAATTTCACAAAGAATGATATTACGTATCAAATCAAGTGAAGATTAGTCAAAAGTCATTGGAAGTGGGAGAAATTTGTATGAAAAAACATGTATAAATGATGGAACATCATACATCCTTACACATGAACTTTTGCTTGTTCTCAAGCAAACCTATGCATAACCCAAGGATAAGAAGAGGCATGAAACAAAAAAGTCTTAGTTCCTAGTGCAAGAAATACTACCAAATTATCCATACAATCAATGAAGAGGACCGAAGAGTTTCTTCGTTATATTTTGGTTTTGAGAAATGAGGGAATCTATGGACGGGTAACAAGTCCGATAACAATTTGGTTACGTAAAAGAACTGAGACCCCTTATGAGTTATGGATGGGAAGAAAGCCATTATACAAATACTTGAAAGTGTGGGACGCCTAGCTAAGGTGATTGTACCAACCTTAAAGGTCTAAGGATAGGATCCAAAACTGTTGGTTGCATATTCATTGGGTATGCTCGTCACATTATTGCATATCAGTTTCTTATACATGAGCCCAAGAATCTTGATGTACACAAGAACACTATCATGGAGGTAGGGCCGACCCTCAGAAGAACGAAGCGGGTGACTGCCCAGGGCCTCTCAAAGCTATGAAGGTGACATCCTGCGGCCTCATGTCATGAGAAACAACGAACCAATACTTGAAATCGTGCGACAATACGATTTGACTATATAAAAGACATACTTCATGCAGATTTGATAGAGGATATTTGGCCGTACAACCCCATGACTTGCGTTTAGATTTAAATTAAAAATATTTTTTTAAATTTGAATATTAATAAAATCTAACTTTTTTTAGTATTAATTGTATTTTTAATATTTAATTACACATTTAAATAATAAAAAAAATCGGTGCTCCTCCTCAACACCTTAAATAAATATGAAAGGGTGAAAAAAAATGCTTTAGTCTCACATGAAAGTTCAACCGTTTCTTCAATAAAACAAACCATGGTTTTTAATTTGATTTGATTTTGGAAAGAAAAAAAAATCATTAGATGATATTCCTTTCAAACTTTTTTTTTCTCGTAGTCTCACATGAAAGTTTAATTCTTTTACAGGAGTTTATATAAGAATTTTTATAAATCTACTAGTGAGCGATTATTTATTTTATTTTCTGTAAACCTTCAAATACCCATGTCTTGTATAAGTTGACATTATACGTGTAGTGAGTAGTCATCGTTGAAGTTGACTTGAGTTTTTGTCTTGTTTCAGTATATATTGAAATGAAATTATGCGCATTGCGAGTACGGTTGTTGCATGGTCGATATGTAGCAATAATTGTGGTTCTTCTCGATTTTGAATTTTAACTCGTGGATGGTTGATGCATGATTCGATCATAGTTTTTGTCATTCAACCTTACTAGGTTTTGTTCGTGCATTAGACGTTCAATCCACAGTTGATCCGTAGAACTAAATTGCTATATGGGTTTACCATACTTTTTTTATCGGAAAATTTGGATCAGTGACGGGCCACTAGTTTATCATACTACAATGATTGATGACATTTATTTCATTGGTAAAAAAATGATAGGACTTGTTGTAAGCATTATTGGACAAATGGCTTCCCAAGCAATTCTTAAGGCCTGGGATTATAAGAAATCTCAAAACAGAAGTCTGAAATATGTACCAGTCCACATATTTTGATAAGATCATCGCTTAACTAAATGGTGGTTGAACAAAAACTAAGGCACTTCCATTGCAGAAATGGTTTCATATCCAAAAGGCTCCTTAAGCTTTCCTCACATAAAACCAAACCTGAATTTTAAGGATCCTATCAGCAAACAAGCAAATTCAAAGGGAAAAAAAGAGGTACATCAGTAATCTTTCACTCAAGGATTATGCAATATGCATATCACGCGTAACAATTTCTGAATACTTACCAGATTTTCCTTTCCGCGGTTAGAACAGCACAAACTACATATAAAATGGGACAAGATGCGGGATGGTTATAGTCATTGTCAAAATAAGGTGTGCATTTAACAAAAGTATGGCATGCATGCACTAACAGATACTAGGGGTGTTCATGAGCCGAACCGAACCGAAAGGAGGTATGCTCGTGCTCGGTTCGGTTCGGATTTAGGAAATCGAGCGGAAATCTTATGCTCGTGCTCGGTTCGGTTTGCTTTTGCTCAGTTTTATTTAGCATTCCTACACACCATTCATTGACCAAAATTCACCAACTTATATGTCTCACACACACTTAACAATTTAACAAAATACAAACATAAAAAATTCCCACAAAAATAAACACAAAATGTCATCCAAATGTTTAATGTTTAAGAACATCTAAAATGCTACGAGAGAAGGTCAGAAGGAGCGACGAGGGAAATAGGGAATTAGGGATCTAGGGAAATTAGGGTTACTTTACTAAAATTTAAAACAATAGCGGGAATATCATATTTCAACTTTTTTAATACTTTTTAATATATTTATTATATATAAATAATAATAATAAAAATAAAATTGATCAAAACCGAACGAGCGACGAGCGAGCGTACCTATGCTCGTGCTTGGTTTGTTTTTAAACCGAATCGAGCTGCTCGGCTCGGTTTTAACCGAGCAAGGAATCGAAGGAGCAAATTTCCGAGCTTTTTCGAACGATCGTCGCGATTTTGAGCGCCGAGCAGTGTTTGGGCAGCCCTACACATAACAAACAAAAAGACCAAAATGGCCGTCAGATATTGTTGAAGTATTACTTGTTGAACTGTGACAATTTGTAAATTCGAAAAGAAAACAAATGGAGTTTTTTGCGCTACTATGTCTATGCAATCGTAGAATCGTTACCTAATGAAATCAACAAAATAGATAGATTTATTTTATTTGTATTTAATCTATATTTGTAGTATACTGGGCGTTTTCCTGCAAATATTTTTTAAACAATGATATAAAAAAACAAGACAGATATTTTGTGCAGGACCACAAAATGAATGGCTTGTTTTCTGTTATTGACTTGGCATATAGCCCCGACCGCTACCCTTAAAAGGGTTTGAATTTTTGGAAAATAAGACATCTTAATAAGAGGGGTTAGAAGTTTTGGGGAAAAAAACAAAGACATCTTAATTGTTGACTATTGTTTTCTCTCTGCCGTTGACTTCCAAACTTAAAACTGCTTTGGGAATGCATATATAAATACTCAGTACCACTAGACAAAAAAACCACCACTTGTTCACTTTGTTGATAGATATATAATGTGGCATACTAATACTATTAATCATCTTCTTCTTATGATTCTCTTTTTCATGTTATCGCACGAATGACTATAACAAGCCATTACAAGCAAAAGCTTTGCTTGCAAGTTGCAACTAATTGGTGGGGGCATACATATGCGTCATCAGATGACCATTGTAGCTGGCCTCATATCTATTGCAATGAAGCAGGAAGTGTCACAGATATATACTTTCACAATCATAACCTTGAAGGCGATCTGGGAAGCCTCGACTTTGCTTCATTTCCGGAACTTGAGGTGTTAATTATTGAAAATTGTGGTCTTGAAGAAAGCATCCCATAGCAGATTTGTTTGCTATCAAATCTAATCTGACCTATCTTTCACTTCATGGAAACCTTCTCACAGGTAAGTTACCGGTTTCCCTCACAAATCTCATCCATTTTGAATACCTTGATCTTAGTAAAAAGCAACTTAGGGGTCCAATCCCACCATCTTATGGTTCCATGCTCAATCTCACGCTCCTAAACTTGAGCACAAATCAACTCAATGCATCCATCCCAAAAATTTGCAAAACCTGGAAACATTGAATCTGGGTCACAACAATTTTGACGGTCCAATTCTCTCAAGTTATAGTAATCTAAGCCAATTGAAAAGGTTAAACCTTGGTAAAAATTCCATGAGTGGCCACATACCTCTAGATATAGTAAACATGATGTACTTGCAACATCTCGACCTTAGTCATAATAGTTTTGTGGGTCCTCCTGTTCATCCCGAATTTGGAAAGTTGTTAAGACTTTCTTACCTTGATTTTTCATCAAACCAATTGTCAGGAAACATGGCGCTTCGATATCCTTGTAACCTATATCCTCCATGAATCGCATGACAGGACCTATCACAAGTCTAAGTGCTTGCTATGGCTTACAACACTTGGACCTTAGTAGTTATGATTTAGATGGAAAAATACCTTTTCTAATCATTCCACATTTCAAGCATCTAAACTTGTCTCATAATCACCTTACTGGAATGGTTCCCCATGATCTTTGTCCGAATCATGGCAGAGTTGATTTGTCATACAATGACTGGATGACACAATCTACCTGCACTGAAAGTAGCAATCTCATTTTCTATATGGGCATTTTTACTCCCATTATCTATGGATTTTTCTTTTTACTACTTTGTTATGTGTGTTTTTGTTATAAAATGTCTACCCCAAACAATATCCATCCAGAACCAAAAAAACATGGAGATGTGTGCTCTGTATTGAATTATGATGGAGTAATTGCATATGAAGACTTCATCACTGCTACATAGGACTTTGACCTCAAATACTGCATTGGAACCGATGGCTATGGTAGTGTTTATGAAGCAAAACTGCCTAACGGTAGAACATTTGCTTTGAAAAAACTCCATCGGTTTGAAGCTGAGCAATCAACATCAACCAGAGTTTCAAGAATGAAGTCCAAGTGTTAACCAACCTAAGGCACAAAAACATTGTCAAACTCAACGATTTTTGTTTACATAACAAATGTTACTTCCTTGTATATGAATACATGGCAGTGAATTAGTTGTTGATGTCGACTGGATCAAGATTATAAAGGTGTAGCCCATGCTTTGGCATATATGCATCATGATTGCAACCCACCTACAGTTCATAGAGACATATCAAGCAACAACATTCTCTTGAACTCGGAATTGGAAGGATTTGTTGCTGACTTTGGAGCAGCCAGATTGCTTGAGGCCGATTCCTCCAACCAAACAGTAATTGTAGGAACTTTGGGATACATTGTTCCAGGTATTTCTATAAAATCTTAAGCTTCGTTTATGTTTATCAGTTGATGAAATTTTTCTAACAATATTTTGGTATAATATAAACATGCAGAACTTGCCTATAACATGATTATGACTGAAAAATGTGATGTATATAGCTTTGGGGTGGTGCCACTTGAGACAATTGGAGGGAAATATCCTGGAGACATCCTCCCATCCCTGAATTATTCGACTAGTCGTAGTACAACTTTGGTAAATCTATTAGACAAGCGACCCCCTTATCCAACCGATAAATCAATTGAAAAGGAAATTTTGCTTGTTTGTAATGTAGCTATAGCATGCATTCTCACAGATCCAATGTGTCGGCCGACAATGAGAGACGTGTCTCGGGAATTATCATGTTGAAGACATCATTTGGGCTATCTCCAAGCTTTTTTCATACTGATAACTACTCTTATACTTGTGTCACCATGAAATAAAGCTATAAACTTGAAACTTTCACAAGTGTTTGCAATGTGGATCTTAAATGTCTAAAGTTTGTTTAGTTTTGTGAAGTTCATTATGCACTAGTGAATTTCATTTCAACATAGAGTTACATTGAACAAAAGAGGAACCCTAACCAACTAATGCCCCAAATTAAAGAAGTTGATTTACAAGATCAACAGATTACACCAACAAGTGTGATAGGGTAAACATAAAATAGCAAAACATTATGTCGTAACTAAAGAGTGAACAGAGACTAGATGAGAGAATACATTGGAAATAAATCGAAACTAAGTTCCTAACGAATAGCAAATTCGACAAAGCTTGTAAAATAAAGTCGAAATCCAAACTTAAATCAAAGAAACGCATTGAGAAACCTAAACAAATGAAACCTTAATCAAGAAACATAAATCTGAGTCCTAGTCACAGAAATCAAACGAACATAGAACCTTCTTGATTACATTGGTAATCAATGTTTTTTTTAAATTAAGGTTAGGGAATAACATAAATTAGATAGCAACTGAGACTGGTTTGAGAATTCACGGGTCTTTGGGGAGTCTTCAACACATTGCATTCCTTGCTGTCTACTAAATTTGCGATCACAAAAATAAGTTGTTGTCTCCTACTATAAGCCACCCAAATTCAATCCACAACCTCAAAGACTGATAAAAACAAATGATCCGCGAGGACCACACAAGTAAGTATATGCTTTGTAATAATTATAAAAAGACGTCATGGATTGGAATAATTAATATTTAGGTTTTCTGTAGGTTTTATATTTATTATTTTAATGTGCTTTCTAATTTTTATTTTTTTTATTTTTAGGTTTAAGTGTATGTTTTTAAAATTTCATGTCATGTATTTTTTATTTAAATGTTGTAGTTTTTTTTTCTTGCTCAGATTTTAATGTTATTTTTTAAGTTTAAACGAAATATATAAATATATAGTGTGTTGAGTGGATTCCTATTTTTTTAAGAATTTTCGTATCCTGGAGCCATAAATGTAAGCCCAGATGCACACATATAAAGGTTTTAATATTTTATATTTTCACTTGTAAGTATCTATTATCTATTATATATAATAAAGGTTGATAAGAGCATCAAAAAATTGGTTTTGACTTCAAAACCATGGGTTGAGGCGGGATCCGTATCATGTTACTGTGACCCGACTATATTTACACGCGCATATTATGTCTCTTTTGCAAACCCTAGATCTGATTCTTCTTCTCCCTCCTCCTAAACTCTGCCGCTCCATAACCCTAACTCTCAATTTTCTATGGAGGATGTCTAATTCTGCCCATTTAATCAAGATTATTAACCTAACAAAAATCCTCATGGTTTAGTACTCTAATTGAAGATTCCTGAGGTATGGTTTTTCTTCTTTGTTCCATTCAAAACCCTACTAATTTTCATCTTCCAAGTAGATGAAAGTCGATCCAGATCAGGCGGTTGATTCTATCAACAAACCTAATAAATAACACACTCAATCAACCCGATTTTTTAGTTTCTTCATTTTTTTTTCAAACCCCAATAACTCCAGCCGCACAGAAAATAGAGAGGGAGTGGTGGTGTTGGGAAGACTAGAGAGATGGCAGTGGGTTAGATGGATGTGAAGGCGGCAATGGATGATGGCAAAGAGATAGGATGTGATGGGTGAGGTTGTGGTATCTTCTGCATCGCATCAGGTGTGTTTTCTGCTCAGTAGGAACAATTAGTTTTCAATTTCGTGATTGCATTTTCTATTGTATGTTGTGTTAATTGTTTTATATTGCGATCTATGAGTTGCTTAATTACATTTAATTGTTTATGTTTCATGTCTTTTCATTATTGTGTCTTTTCATTAGGCTATTTCGACTATTGTTATCAGAATCGTTGCAACCAAGTTTATGTAATCGCCTCAATCAAAGGTTTTTCGAGTCTATTGTCGTATTACTTGATTTATGTTTTGCAATGTTATGGTATTTTTTTATTTTTGTTCTCATTATTCTACAACCAAAGTGTTCAGTTGATTTGTTTTTTTTATTTATGCTATATTACATTTGTTTGTAGTCAAACTTTATTAATTTACTTTTCATGTTATCATAATCATTCTAAGCAAAGTCTTTACTTGATTTAGAAAATGCTATTTGACTAGAAAAATATAGTAATATACCTTTCATGTTTTGTCAATTAGTTCCTATTTATGCAATGGCCCATTCAATTTGGTTACTGGCATAACATTTAGGTTATATTAAAACATTTTTCATGTTGTTTTAACCTTTTAGATTTACAATTTTGTGAGTTGTGAATCACAACTCTTCTCTATAGAAAGCATCTCGCCTACTCCTATATATGTGTGTTAGTCTGTGTATGGTTGTATGAAAACATGTGAAAGGTATGGTTTTGTGTTCCACTTATGGCAGCGGTTCACTCTCTTTGGTGGTAAGTTGCCAAAAGGTGTTTGCTTGTGGGTCCACCTGGGACATGGAAGACAGTGTTAGCCATCTGCTTAAATTCATCATGCAAACGTGATTCTTTTGACATGTATTAAGCTGATTTCTTTATCTTGATTACAGCTCAGTCTAAAATCATTGCAGGTGGAGGAACATATGGGACCATTTGTGTACCGAAAGATGTTGAGTCTATGCCAGATTGTTTAATCCTAACATACTGCAATTAATAAAGTTTGTTAAGAATTTTAACCTATTTCAGGCTAGCATGCTTAGTCTGCATGGTACTCACTTAAAACTTTCATTTTATGCCTTTTCCTTAAGTTACTTTGACATTTTTTGTTTTTGGTTTTATTGGTATCATTTCAGAGTAATGATTTTGTTGGTTGTTATAGAGAACATATGGCTTTTAAAAATTTCCCCGCATCATTAAGCGAGGCCAACACAAAGTTGGGGTTTTTTCATGCAATCTTTGTATGCCCATTGTAAAGGTATACCCACAAAATTTGAACTTTGTCAAAAAACAAATGTGCCATGTTTATTTAATAATGGATACAGTGCATTCTTTTTTTTGCAGGTTGCATCATCTTATTGTTTCATTATCACACAAGTTGGGTGGTCCGTATTGTCTTTAACTATCACTCGATTAAGTGGCTCTTAACAACTCTATATGTCTTACAAGGTGTCATATATAACTAGGTGGCAAGATGGATGGTACGGGCTGGTGATGGGCTACGGACATATAAGAAATATTTTTGTCCATTTGTTATAATTTTGATAAGAATAAAAGGGAAAATATCTGGTGCTGCAATAAGAACTTATTTGCTAGAAAGATCACGTGTCTGTAGAAATTATCTTACATTTTATGTGTTGCACCACCCGAGGTAATTCATTTCCCAGATGCACTAGATTATGTTTTACATGGCATTCAACTTAAAACAAGTACTTATTTAATCACATTTTAGGAGTCCGACTGAAACGTAGAAAGTTGGAAGTTCAAGAAAGTTTCATTATTATGAACTGAATAGAGTGGACGATTATAAAGAGTAACTTGCTACAAAGCAAGTTATGGGTGTTGTTGGAACCAACTCTGATGAACAGGTGCTCACAAACAGGTAATTCTTGGTTGGGTGGATCCTTTTATTGTTTAATTTATAAGGAAAATATATATGTTAAAACACTTTGGCTGAATTTTAAAGTTCAAATGTTGAATAAAACCTTACACAACCATTATATTGTTACAGTTAAGAAATAATAGCTTATGATTCTGGACTTATGGATACCTTATGTGATACTATTTTTTATCCAGAATATCTACGGATATATGGAAGAATCCTTAAATCAAAGTTTCAAAATATTAATTTGTTTGTCTTTTCATCAAGCATATCTTATCTTTTTTAATCAATGCTATAAAATCAAAGATGAGCATTTGTGACTTGGTCCCGTACCGAACCTTTTTCGGTACCGATTTGGTACCCATTTTTTGAGTTTTCGGTACCAGTATTTTCGGTACAGTACCTGTATTTTATTGAATTTGACACACATATACTGGTATTGTACCGTACCGAACATTTTCTGTAACGGTACCCGCATTTGGCGATTTTTCGTTACCGACACACTAACTCTCCAACAAAAACACGGTGATCCAATCCAAACCCGTTTCGCTGTTATAACCCGATGATACTAACCCATACATTCGATCACTTCTTCCTTCATCTCCATTTTACATCACAGCCACGCTGTTCGTCTCCGTCTTCAAATCTTTAATCTTCATCTAAACGGTATGTTTTACGTAACCACGTCTCCATCTTCTAAGGTATGTTTTTGGTTCAAACACCCATACACCCACACGATTTGATTTTGTTTATTCTACGCCACCACATTTGGTTTTTAAAACATTCTTCTTAATATAAATTATTTTGCAAAGTGGGATTATTAATAAAATGTAAGATAAATAATTGATACACTTTGTTTATGAAAAGAAAATTTGATAAAAAGCGTTTTAGGGCAATCTGACTATATCAAAAAAAGTTATATATTTTGACCCATCCACCTCTTTTGCCATCTTTAACACCAATCATTTGGTCACATATCTTAATGGCGGGTTAGCGTAAAAATAATATAATTTTTTTACCTTTTTAATTTTGTAGCTCAAGTTTTCTACCCTTGACTTGGAGCTTCATGGTAAGTATATTCGTGGTGGATCAAAATCTCTTTATGATATTGATCAAAGGTTTGGTTAAAGAATGAATGTGCTTCCTATACTTCCATAGGATCAGTTTGTTTGTGGTTTCAGCCATAATTGTTAGTTCTTTATAACGTTTGTTTTCATTTAGTCTTATATCAGTGATGAAATAGTCCTTGTGTATGCTTAATTGCTTATTTTTACGTTCTTAATTCTTTGTAGTGATGGTCAAAAACATGTGGGGAATAGTTGCTGGTTAGTACAACTATAAGGAACTCTTCCTCCGATTCGGCAGATCATTCGATTATGTCCTTCGATCGGTCCTAAAATAAGTTGTTTCAGGTTTTTGTTTTGGCGGACGGCTTTTTTATAAAGCTACCTGTTTTGTTCGTTCTTGTGGATTTGTTCAATCAGTAAGTATCCTTCTATGAGTTCTTCTACTTCTTATGAAAGAAAGTTGTACTAACCGAAACAAAAGTTTAAAACATGCGGAATAGGCTATGTTTGCCGACACGTGCTGGCCATGTGGCTCAAGTATCTTTTGCAATACGGGTCGTACGACCTACGACCCAATACACGTAATTGATCGATTAAATTTATTATATGAATCCTATAAAATTTCTTATAATACTAAAATCTAAGTATTCAACATAATACAGACTTAAATTAGTAAAAGAAATTTAGACTACTTATGTTGTTGCAGGGTAATATTGTCTTTTTAACCTTAATCAAATCCATATTTTTTTATCATTTTTAAGTAATCATCTACTAAGATTTTTTATGACATTTGCAGCTTATGAAAATGCCTTGGCAGGATTGTTCCCAATTGATACTGTTGAAAAAGTTAGTGGTAAGACTAGATTCTCTTCACCCAAAGGACATTCATGTATGAACATTAACCACAGTACAAACTTGCACAAAAAGAACAAGCTGAGAGAAATGTGACAGAGATCATAATCACAAGTGCCTTGAAAACATATAGATAAGCTACTCTTTGTGTTCATCCGACAAACTGTAACAACGGGGGCAACCGTTCAGCAAAAATATATATGTGAGAAGGTTCATGATGTTTTAAAGGTCTGCTCTTATTACAACAATGTACAATCGTTCTATATGTATGAGTGTTGGATGTGACAAGATTGGTGGTTGGATGGATTAGAAAACGAGTCCAAACATGTTCATGTTAAAATGAGACATTTAAAATGTGAGATGAATTGGACCGAGTTGACCTACTAGCAATTTGGTGTTCATGTTTTTAACAAGCTAATGTGTTAATTATGATGCTAAAAACAATATTATTACATAAGTACTTAAAAACTATGAGATAATTTTAAGTGGTTTAAATGGTTTGACAAACGGTTTAGGATGGGTCAAAATAAGTTTGGGTTGAAATAAACCCTATTTAGTATGGGTCAAAACCTTTTATAATAGAATTTAATGCGCTAATTATTATTTCAAAAATGCTATTATAATAATAATAATAATTTAGATTTTTACCCGAAACGATTCAAAAGATAGCAAGTAGACTTAAAGACTTACAACACGTTTCAACCGTTCTTTTTTTAGCTAATTTTTGTAATGATTTCGCCATTTGAGATAAAATTTAATTCATTTTTAATACAAGGTAATTTATAAACACGAATCATAAGCAATCAATAAGTTTATAACTTTTATTACACTTTCATAGCCCTTGTTTAATTTTATAAGTTTGTAACTCTTTTATAGCCAAGACATTTAATATGTCATACTTTTTGTATAATTTTAATCTTAGATATATAATAAATGAAAATAATAGGTGCCACGTGGTATCTTGTGATGCTTTCTCAACGACTTACGGGCCAACATACCCTTGTGATATATAAATGTGGTGTGGAATAAAATCATTGTTTACTGTCCAAAAAAGTAGTTTTTTTTCTTTATTTAATATTTTGTTGCTTTGAAAAGTTCATATGACAAAGGTTCATAGTTTGGGCCTATTTAGTGTGTCGGCATCCATTTTGTCACTAATTTATATAACATGGCACTTTCTTTGTATTTTAGTTTATTTATACACCTAATGTTTATCTAAATAATTTTTTCCAACCCGGGATAGAAGAAGATTGGAAGGATTTGGAGCGGGTCTTTTTTTATCTGGATCGTAACTTTTATTTCCTATAAATGTCGGACGTATAAAAGTTTGCGAAGATGAAGATGATAAGTGTGTTGTGTATGTCAGTTGTTTATATCCGAAGAAAACATTTAATCAACGAAACTACGATTTTTGGGTTTTGATCGTGATGTATTTATTTTTGTATATTTTTTTCCTTACTGATGTGCCTCAGCTTTGCTAAACCGTTTGTTATTAACAATGTTGCCAAGACCCATGGTCCACGTAGTCCGCACTTTTATTTGATATGCCTGAGTATTGCTAACCTGTTATATACATTTCTAAAATCATAATTTAATAGGTTGAAACACGATTCAAAAGGTCTCCGGTCAAACCCCTAACTCCGATCTTGAGTCCACATAGTCCATACTTTTCTTCGGTTTCACATTATGTTTCAGAAGAAGCTAACTCTCAACTGGATCATGGCCTACTTCACTAAGCTCTAAATTATCTCATAACATTAAGAGCCCTAAAAGATTTGATAGTGCGAACCGTTTGGAGCTTATGGATGATTCTTGGAGATGGTGAAGTTGGCATGTTCAAATGATTCACAAGTTGTCACTAAAAAGACTATTGCAGATTCGTCGAAGAATCTTAAATCTAAATTAACTCATTTACTTAATACATTATTGACATTATTGTTTAACGTTTATCTACTTTTGAATCTACGACACGAGTCCGCGATACTTCTATGCTTATAGAATGCTCCAAAACAAAGTATGCACTTTGTCATTAACTTATCTAATACGTCACATTATTTAAGTTTATTTTAATTATACACTTGTGTGAGTATTTAAAATTAAATTTTCCTACCCGGGAAGCATTCCCAGGTGATAACCTAGTACCTAAATATTTGTTTTAGGTAACTTGTTAAGTGGTTTACGAATCCTCTTGAACTTACAAACACATGTGTAAAATAACGGTGTAAGAAGAGAGATTATTAAATGATGTTTTATACGTAAATCGTGGTAGTTTACCTTTCCTTGTATATAATGCATAAACTAGTTAAGATTATATCTCGATAGATTTAGAGTGATGAAATAAAGTTTATATCCAAAAGATTTTGGTTTGTTTTTTTTATCGTCCCACAAAGCTCGGATATTCGGGTACACCCGTAGGCAAATACCACCACGTCCGCAATTGCAGACAATGGTAATGACCAGTCTCGTCCCCAATTTTAAGAGAAACCAACTGCCCGAAGACCAACTGTGGTCAAACCCCTGGCGCATCACGCCTGACATTTTATCACGAACGAGACTAAAGCCGGCTAGAGATGAGCATAATAACCGGTTCCATACCCGACCTGGAACCGGTTCTAGTTCCTACCCGCTTTTCTTGAAGAACCGGTTCCAAGTTCAAAAAACCCGTAGGTTCTTACCCGGTTCCACTTTTTATAAAAAATCAGTCTGTACCAAGTTCCTATCCAGAGCCAGTTCCTCCATAACCAATTCCGACCCTGTGCATTAAATTCTTGATGATGTTACTGTTGGGACCGATTAAAAGGTAAAAAAATAACCGACGTGCCCATTACATAAAATATATATAAAACTTAAATGCTTATTAGAACCGGTTACATTACATGACATTTTAAATGAAAGTTAAATCCTACAAATCCTACATTACATAAAACACTAAACTTTTATTTAATAACTAAACATAACTTAACTCCTAAAATCCTAGATAGTAACCGGTTAGATAAAACACACTATACATTTGAAGAACCGGTCTCGAAGGAACCGGTTCTTCCGAGGAACCAGTTACAACCCTACCCGTAATAAGTTAGTATAGGTTCTAGTGTGAATGGTCTAAAACCGGTTAGAAACTGGAACAAGTTCCTACAAGAACCGGTTCCATTCACACTCATTCAAGAACCAGGTATGGTTAGAAACCGGTTCCGGGTATAAAAAACCCCGATACGCCATCACTACAGCCGGCGACCTCGATCCACTAGAGAAAGTCATTCGAATACCACTAGAACACTACCTCTTTGGTAATAGATTTTGGGTTATAATTTCACCAGTAAAGTTTATAAAAGTTATTCAATTTATCCTACGGTCGTAATCAGTAACCGATTGTTTAAGCAGAAAAGTTTCTTTAGCTAGTTTGTTAACATAACTTAAAACATGTAATTTTGGTAAGTGAGAATTTGTTTGTTTTTAGGTGCATCAAACCATGTAAAAATCCACCACTTGTGGCCTAGTGGTAAGGACACTTGGGTTCTCCAATGGAGACCTAAGTTTAATCCTCACTGTGTCATTTTGGTAGATTTGCAATGATAGATAGAGTCTAGCCTCCTTGCAAAGGTGTCAGACTCTATCCTGAGCCATCCGGGTTTTCATCCTACCGTGTGTTACACCAGAGAATTCTGCTCTTGTAATTGCACAATGACTGTTAAGTGGCAGCCAACGGTATGGTTTCCTCGGAGAACGCCCAGCTAAACTCTGAAACCATCGGGGTCCGGTTAAGACAACACAGTCTGGTCGGAGTGGAGCAATGGGGTTCTCCATTTTAAAGATACTGGTAGCCTAATACAAGAAAGTCGTCGTTTAAAAAAAAATCAAACCATGTAAAATGGGTTTTTAAATATTTACAACATATAATAATAAAAATACTGAATTGATAATCTTGATATCGGATATAATCTAAAGTGATCTTATACTATTTTCATACTATAAATTAGTAACACTTTGTTGCTTTTATGTTATGTATCTTATCGATAGGGAGTTTTTTTTTTTAATAATTCACTTTTAAACTAATGTTTTTATCTTTTGCATTGTAACTTCTTTGATTTCTTTTTACTTTTAACGTAAAGTTTTTTTCTTTTACAATTTAACTCAAACACTTTTTTTTTTTCAATTATAGTCCCCATACTTTTCATCTTTCATAAGTTTTTCGTGTCTAAATTTTGCAAATCAACACGCGGGTTCAAATTTCTAATTAAGCAAAAACCTTTTCTAGATGTATATTAATTTGCATTTAACTTCTAAAATCTTGTTGCTTGGTACCATTTTATTATGTATTACCGATGTTCTTGAACGTACTAGAGTTCCGTTTAGTGTGTACACGGTCCACCATGAACCATCTTACACCATCGTCATAAATAGTTAATATACCTTCATAAACAACCATACACCAAAAACCAAAATTTCTAGGTAGTGTTTGGTATACAGGAATAAAAGGCGGATGTAAAAGATATTACGAGGATGAAGAAAAAGGTGTTTGGTTGGTCGATGAAATGGAATCACTCTTTCCAAAAGGCATTTCATTCTCTTGAAATATTCCATCCACCCCCATGTTTTGTTTTCATTTCATCCCCTCTTGCACCATTCATCAACACCACAACCCACCACCTTCGCCATAACCCACCACCACCACCCACCTCTGACGCCATCCCACCACCCGCAACCGCCGCCACCGCAACCTGCCGCCACCCGCAACCCGCCGCCGCTACCACCCACCCGCCACCGTTACCACCCACCGCCACGACCAACGGTCAACGCCACTTGCCGCCGCCATTGTCAACGCCACTGCCCCACCATGTCACGCCGCCCCGCCACCACCAATCACGCCGCCGCCGCCCCACCACGGCCGCTCGTCGCCGCCGCGCCGCAACCTCTTAACCACCCACAATCACTACTCACTACCACCGACGACCACCACCACCACTCAGTGCTGATTTTATTCCTTCGTATTTCTTGCATACCAAACAAGACACAATAAAAGTTCATTACATTCACACATAGTAACCAAACAAGACATGGAATGATAATGATCCATTGCATTTCCCCTCAGTCCATTCCATTTCTTCATCCATTTCATTATCCAATACCAAATTGACCCCTAATGTTAATAACATAATCAACAAAAAAAATATTAATAATCAAAGGCATGACATATTAGGCATCCCTTCCCATCAAAAGTATTAACACAAATTAGTTAAACTAACAAAACAATTTATAAAGTAACAATTTTCTATCATCACATCTTTTCATTATACATCTTTAATGACGTTAAATTTCAAAATGCCCATGATCGACTCCGTGAACTTTAAGATGGCTAACATGATAACATTAATCATATTTTTTTTATAATTATTTTTTTATCAGGTTACATGGGACTTAGAGAGAGGCTTTGTACACATCAATCGACATCTTGTACTGTACACCAAACTCCAATCAAACACCATCTATTAGCATCGTCATCTCTACCTCCTGATGTAGAAACATATACCGAAACACACTATTACATACCAAACAAGCTAACATAAAATCATGAAAATTTTTTAGACTATAGGTTAGAAATGATATTAGCTTCATGTATATAGGTATGGTTATTTAATATATTAAAATAAGGAGTATAAAACAAACCAATCATATCACGTGAAAATATTTATGGTTTCTAAAAAATTATAGTTAGTTTCTAAAATAAATTATATTGAAAAAAAATAATAGAATTTAAAATGAGAGTATTTTATCTTTTAATATATACGGAAACTCTAATTTAAAAGGGGCAGTGCTATAGTGGTACCACTGGTGACTTTCTCTAGAGAAGTCGACAGTTGTAGTTTCGTTCGTGACAAAATATCACGTCCAAGCAAGGGATTTTTACCATAGTGAGCTTTCGGGCGGTGGGCTTCCTCTGGAAGGTGACGGGTCAGATCACCAACGCTGCCAGCGATCACGGGTGTGGGTAACCTTTTGCCAATGGATCTACCCGGGTGGCCGGGCTTTGTTCGACAATAAAAAAAGGTATGTTCATGTCATTGGCTTTGAAAATCGTTATCACTATTCACAAAGCATGACAAAAATGCAAAGCTAGACCAGGACCACTACAGCTTACAAATTTTAAAGCATGAAACCTATTTTTGTGCTGGAAACCTGAATTCTTGATTTAATTATTTATTTTGTTTTTATTTTGATACATGTCACATATATTAGTGTTTTATAAAAAAAAAAAAAAATTACTATGAGATCAGAAATTAAAAAAAAAATACTTGATGGTGAATATCAGGTGGAGCATGTTCGAAGGTTGGACGAACAAAATCTCTGGGAGAGAATATCAGGTGAAGTGGTTGCATGGTAGGGTATGCAGTGGTCCACCTAAGATCATCCTTTCATATTTATATAATGATAATGATAATATTCATATTTTTCTCGTATATGATATATCATGTATGTCTAGAACTAGTAAATTTCCTCGCGCCTTGCGTCTGGTTCAAATGTAAAGTAACTCGGATTTTTACCATCAACACTTGAATCATTTCTGAACAAAAGTTACTTCAAAACGTAAATAAACTAAAGATGTACATAAAAATAAGCACAAAAACGTATTATATATGACCCGACTTATTTGTATATCACTTGTAGCACATGTCATATATATACGCACGCGCCGGCACGGATCACTAACGCAATCCTAAAGACGTTCGTTTCACGAGACTCGACACATATTGTGTCTATCCAGAGGTTGCCATTTGGAACTTGAACTTAATATGTTAAAAATAACCTTTATTACTAATCATTCGAACTCCAAACCGACTACCATCTTCTTTAAGATATTTCAATCCAATTTTAGTTTACAATGTTTCATTGCTTTAATTTTCCTATCAAGTTTTCTAAAAATCGCGTTACTAAATTTTAATACTAAAGACAAAGATCTCATTCTTTACATTAATGGTCTTTTTCTAACCCTTTTTGATACTAGGGTCCTCTAATTTGACGACTTTTGCAATTGGGTAGTACATTTTGTGAGTTTTAGAGTGAAAATTATTTATTGGTGGTTTTAAACATGTCGTTGTTAAGAACTTGACGTATTATTGTAATTGTACAATTTATCCATACATTAGGCGATGGAAAAACGGAAGCATCATTGTAAAATTAGACACACCATTTTCGTTAGTTTAAACACGCCATGTCAGTTAAGCTCTAATCAAACCGTTGTACAATTGTAACTGGTTTAGACGTGTCGTTGTAATCAACGGTGTGAGGAGGAGTTTTCCATAGCTTGTCAGAGGATTTTTCAGAGCTTCGTCTTCGGGTCACATTCTAAGGAGTTCTTTCATGTTGCAACTTGGGAATAGTTCCAGAATACTAGATGCGGTCTAACCAAACAACAACACACGAGTCGGATTTGAATGTAGCAACAATACACACACACCATGCTCAAACTATAGATAATAAAATATTTATTTTTTCAAGGCTGGCCTAGAGGGAGAGCGAGCCGCATCCCCATCCAAGGCCCGACTTTTTTGGGACCTAATTTTTTTTAAACTTTATGTGTGTGTGTGTGTTATATATATATATAAATAGACGTGTGTTATCGTATAACAGCCCCCTTAACGGGCGAAGGTACAAAGTAAATTATCCATATTCATTTTTAAATTATGTACGCTACAAAATTCAAATCCTGCATGCCATCAAACATGAAAATTACGCATGGGTAAACACAAATTACGCATTGGTTGGGTTAACCCTAATTATAAATGTTACTAACATAATTACGCACGTTATTTTTTGACATACTTATATTTAAACATGTAAAACTAAAAATTATTGGATCCTCTCTATAAAAATTTAATCTTACAAATTATGGGACTCACATAATTTTACTTTTATTCATTCTACAATCTTATAACATATTGTGTCTATTAGTCTTATATTGATCCATATCCATTATTCAAACATTATCTGATGTAATTTACTCAACTCTCTCTATAAATATTTAACCTTATAGCTTATTAGTACCAAATGATTTTATTTATATTTATATCTAAAATCTTATTATTTATTAGGCTCATTAGTTTTATTTTGATCCATATCTGTTTTCCAAATATCCATCTAATTTAATTAACAATAAAAAGTTAAAAAACTAAAAACTAAAGATCGGATATTGATGATGATAAACTAGATATAAAGTTGAAGTTATTTGACACATTAGAAACCAGTGCATTTAGCAACTCTATATTTTTTCCTTAATTTAATCACATTTATTTATATACTTCATGAAAATTACGGCATGAAAATTTCAAGAAAAACATATTTAAATGTAAAACTAGATGTAAGACCCTGCCGCGTTGCGGCCAAGGCTTACAAATTCAGCCAGTATGGGTTAGTTAACAACTAAGGGGCTTTTTGTTTACCTCTTAATGAGGCTCTGAATGATTTAGTCCTCTTACCGGTTCAATACTTAATAATTCAGACTGTTTGTTTCGCGAGTAAATTTCTGAATGGTTCAGACATTTGCACTTGAATGGTTAAGCATTATATCGAGTCTCAGTGGTTAAAACCTTTAATCTGAATTGAGCAGACATTTGCCTTTGAACGGTTAAGCATTATACTGACTTTTAATGGTTCAGACCTTTTACTAGTTCAGCACTTAATAGTTCAGACCTCTTACTAATTCAGCACTTAACCATTCAGAAGTTGCCAAACAGCCCCTAAACATTATACATGAGCTCCACGTTACGGCCGGTGTATTCGGTACCGGTACCTACTTTTCTCGTTTTTCAGTACCGGTACCGAACGAGTACCGTACTCATCCCTACCTAACAATACAAATTTGAATGCCTAACAATGTTACCAACAGGGCCGGCCCAATAGTATGTTAAACCAAGTTCTGGGCCTGGGGCCTCCATTTTTTAAAAAAAATGCCTCTGTAGTTTAGTGGTGAAGCTATCACATTTTGTCTTTCTAATTCTAGACCCGTGATCGAATCCCACCAGAAATAAGTGTTTTTTTTTCATGGCCTTATAGAGAAACCCAGTATAGTTTAACCCTTTTCAAAAAGATTGGGGCCCTAGTAGGAATTTATAATCAGGCCTCAATATTAAGTTGCTTTTGTATTGCCCAAATCTTTTAATTTAGGGTTCCAGATGAAACAAACGGTAGAGACGACCATTGAAATGACCAGCATTTTATTATTTTTTTAAAGATACTTGATATTTTTTTTGGCAATGTTCACCACAGGCAATAACTCAATCGAAATAGCACTTGTTTCTTTAAGATCTCTCATTTATATTTCTAACTTCTACATTCATGATCTCAAAGGTTTTTATTTTATTTTTTATTTTTTACTATGGTACTAGTGTACTACTAACTATTTCTAAATGTTTTGTATAAGATACTGGAGATATTGTTTTTTTAACTTACTGTTCCGTTTCTTTATTTTTGTTTAAGCTATTTTTTATGTTAAACAATCAAAGTATATTTCATTAGTATAAAAACTGGCCGAGTTACATCAAAATCGCATATAAGCGAGCAACAAGCTGTGTCGCTACCCCTTTTTGAATAGCAAACCCTAGCCTATTAAAGACAAACCCTTGCCCCCCCTTTAAAGAGCAACTGCTGTGGACAACCTTTTGAACCCTAGTCAACAAACGCATAGCTTCTGGAGCTAGGGAGCCAAAGATGTCAAAGGCGAAAGGGACAAAGGCATGTTGATTATCAGCACAGGTTTTAGCGTGTTTATCCACCTTTTTTGATTCCGCTTTCCTTATAGCTTGTCATGCTACAAACCCACTATCCCTTAAACCAGCTAAGGGGGAGACTCCTGTGAGATCCACACAAGCATGTTTCCCACCCGCCCGGCCAAAGATGAGCAGATCCGCTGGTCTCAATGTAGACCTCCCTTCCATAGGATCTCTAAGGAAATTCACAGGGGCATCCTTCTTGGCAGAAATCCCTGCTCTCCTCAAGATGTCCCCCAAAACATCCCTCACCCAGTCATGTCGATATTTGAAACCAGGGAGCTCCTTACAATGAACAGCATGCTCCCCATATTTATCCAAGCAGGCTTTACGACAGATTGGGCATGTCTCGTCTTCTGGATACATAGGGATCATCAGTCGGTATTTGAGGATAGCCCTGTACTCAACCGCCGACATGCATTAGCCTAGCCCCTCGATCAGGATAACAGTCAAAAAGTCCTGCGTATGGGGGCCTTTCAAACACTCAATCACCGCCTTCTGACGGGGAGACAAATCAACTCCCAGACTCTGAGCGATTTTGCCAAATAGGGCATTCGGCAAAGTTTTTTGTGGCTTTGAGGGGGCGTTTTCCATATTAGAAAAACCGCCAATATCAAAGTCTAGAAGAGTGACACGTAAGTGCTCAAGAGCCTGCTGGCAACCCCTAATCTATTTTTTTTAAGTTAAAAAAAACCTGAACCAAGTCGGCACTTTTCTGCCAAGTAAGTTACTTTTTTTTGTTTCTACTTTGTATGTATGTAAGATTTCCTTGATATGTATTTACAATTATATGTTGATGACTTCTATAGAAAATTAGAGGAATAGAGGTGATTATATGGGGTTTCCAGCTAGTTAACTTCTCCCTTTTGTTTTTTTGGTTTTTACACAATTAAGGATCTTAACAAAATAATCATTTTTTTTCTACCGGAAGGGCCCCAGGATTATCATCCGCTTAGGGCCTCCAAATAGTTTGAGCCGGCCCTGGTTACCAATGTCCAACTTTATAAGCTACAAATACAAGTATTAATGTTACCAATTAATAGTATATAAATAAAATTTTGAATAATTTGTTTTGAACAAAAAACCACTAAAGCAACATGTACAACCATATATGCACAAACTTGTTGCAAAATAATAGTATATAAATGTAGTATATAAAGGTTACCAATTAATAGTATACAAATAAATTTTTGAATAATTTGGTTTTGAACAAAAAACCGCTAAAGCAACATGTACAACCATATATGCACAAACTTATTGCAAAATAATAGTATATAAATAACAATGTCAACATGCTTCAATTTTAATTGTTTAATTTAGCATTATCAATCATTCATAACGCTTCCTGCGTTTTTTTATAAAGTATGTCCTTTTATTTAACCTTTGTACTAAAACGAGTTAATGCTACCTCGCGCTTCGCAGCAGGATGTTGATTATGAAAGTTTATGGTATCACCATATTAGCAAATACAAGTTAGGTTTTTTTAAATTTATGATAGTTAAGAAATGTCATTACATCACAATTTCCTCTTATCATCAAAGGAATTCAAAAAACGCATACATAGATCAAACTCTTATTAACAGCCACAACATGAACCAAGTTATGTTGGTTTTTGTTGAAACATCAGACGTCTTCTCAATGTATGTTGTTCAGATCTATACATCAATCAAATACTTTTTTTGTCAATTATATGTATAGTTGTATAAATTAAAAAAACTGTATGCCATTGCTCTTCATAAATCTATAATACGCCTCAAGCGATTATTATCTGAAGTTTGTATTTTACTATCTCAAGAAATATTTTGTAATTGATCCGCTTAATTATTTGATTATGCTTTGATTTTTGATGTTCTTTGGCCAAAGGAACTTTCGTGATGCCATGTTTTGCGTTCTTGTTGATAGTCGATTTTGAGTCCGATTTTTCTAGTATTAGTCAATGATCAAGTCTGGTGGATTTGAAATTGAACAATACAATCGGTTCGAATAGTATATATGAATAAAAGATTGTCACTTGATGTACACATTACATCTTTTACATATATTTCAACATATCCTGCATATGTTTCAATATAAAGTAAAATTAAGCCTAATTCAACAACGTAAATCTCTAATTTAAGCGGTTTCGTCACATATCTAATATAAACGGTGAACAAATCCTAATTGTTACCCTTACTATGATTCATGAAAGAAAAAATAACACGAAAACGCATTCGATATCAGATTTTATGAAAGTTACTTTTTATGTGGAACGTGATTATGCTTTGGTTTCTATTCGTGAAGGAGAAACTGAATTTCGTGATCCCCTTTTGTTTTGTGTGCTTTTTGATCGGGGATTTCGATCGGAGTGCGAGTTTTCTAAAGCGATTATCAAGTGCCAAAAGGATTTATGTTAATTTCAGTTTTCAGTGGTAACAGGATAAGTATACTTTAATTGATATGGGTTATAAATGTATGTAAAATGTTCATAATTGAGAGTGCCTTTATGTATTAGACTGACACCTTTTCGAATGGTCATAACATCCATATATAAGTGTAGTGAACCATTGCATCTTTTCACATATCTCATGATCCATCATGATACTTTGTTACGTTTTTTATTTAATCCTTGTGTTTTTTCCTATTCAACCTATCGAAAAAGTGTGAATATGCATAATCAGGCAAAAATAAAGGGATATTGGATTTTAATAATCCTAACTTTTACCAATTGGCCGGCATTAATCCCAACTTCAAAAATTCCCTCTAACAATTCCAACTTGTAAGAATTTGGCCCCCATCGATCCTTTTCTAACTAGGTTGGTTTTTTGTTCATGTGGCAGCTTACGTGGCACAAACCTAGTTATTTGATGATTTGGATGCTGATGTGGCTGCTTATGTGGCACAAACTTAGTTGTTGGATTTTAATAATCCCAACTTTCACCACCAACAACAACCACCACCATCAACAACTACCGCCACCACCATCAGCCGCCACCACCAAAAACTAGGTGGGTAGCGGTTGGTGGTGGTGGTGGGTGGCTTTTGATGGTGGTGGTGGTGGCGGATGATGGTGGTAGGTGGTGGCTGAAGGTGGTTGGTGGCGGCGGCTGACGGTGGTTGGTGGCGGCGGCTGATGGTGGTGGCGGCGGCTGATAGGGGTGGCGGCTGATGGTGGTGGTTGATGGTGGTGGCGGCTGATGGTGGTGGCTGATAGTGGTGGTGGGAAGCGGTTGATGGTGGTGGTTGTTGTTGGTGGTGAAAGTTGGGATTATTAAAATCCAACAACTAAGTTTGTGCCACATAAGTAGCCACATCAGCATCCACATCATCAAATAACTAGGTTTGTGTCACGTAAGCTGCCACGTCAATAAAAACTAACCCAGTTAGAAAATGATCGATGGGGGCTAAATTCTTACAAGTTGGGATTGTTAGAGAGAATTTTTGAAGTTGGGATTAATGTCAGCCAATTGGTGAAAGTTAAGATTATTAAAATTCAATATTTCAAAAATAAAAGGGCATGTTTGTTCGATGTTAATTTTATGTGATCCATTATGATGGTTCGAATAAAACTCATTACCATGACATTAATCATCACATTTTATCACATTTAACCATCATATTGTTTTTATTTCATACGTATATAAAATAAGGGTTGTGATTATAATTAAAACTTGTGACTTTTTTTATAAGGGATGTGATGTATTTTAAAATAGTTTGAAGGTGTGACTTTTTGTAAGGGGTATGATAAATTTAAAAGTTGGACTTTTTATTGTAAAGGGTGTAATATATTTAAAAGTAGTTTGAAATGGTGTGACTTTTTTTTAAAGGTGTCTTAAGTTACTTTTATATATATACATAATAAAATGAAAGGGTGTGAGTAAAATGAATTAAAGGGTGTGACTTTTAAACAAATGAGACATAACCCAAGTTACTAATTGTATAAGGGTATAGTTTATGTGCAGTAGTAAAAAAAAGCCTAATTATAACGTGAAAGTGTACTAATTTTAACGTTATTTTACTAATTTCGTGAAAATAACGTTAAAAAGACAGGGACGGTTAATCATGCATCATGTGGTGTCGTTGATAGCCGAAATACAAGGGGGTACATGCACTAATCAGTTTTTTTCCCAATTGCTGAGTGTTATTTGCCTTATGTCTAAGGCTTGATGCAAAACTACTATCGAGCCGGGAGTCTCACTAGAAGCAACCTCTCTATTCCTACGAAGTAGAGATAAGGTTGTTATACATCTTACCCTCCTTATACCCTACCTTAGCTTTGCTATTGGTGAGATTTACTGAGTATGATGATAATGATGAGTTAGATTAAAGCCAAAAATCAACAATGCACTTTTAAACTGAGAAAAAAAATTATTATTTTGTGATTAAAGAAATATTATTTTGAAGGCTTAAGTTGATAAGATTAAAAGTCAAGTAGACGTATGAATACAATGTATGTGTTGGAGCCTATGATGTTTGATGTGTACACATGTAAGCTAGCACACATAATATAATTAAGACAACACAAACACATTTTCTCTACTTGCTATATATCCAATATTGTGGCCTACAAAATTGGGGCCGTTTCGTTATCTTTTAGGAACAACTCAACACTCAATTAACTTTGTGGGGTTCGTTGTTGAACACTTCTCGAGTCCAATGGTGGACACTTGTCTTGTAGTGTGTGTATTTATCACTTAGATAACAAGACTAATAGAGTAAATTTTCGTTTTGTTTCTTATGGAATAAACTGGCGACAAAATCGAAACATTAAGGAGTAAAATGGTTATTTTGAAAGGATTAGTGCAAAACCGTTAAAACGACCAAACCATAAGGAGCAAAAACGAAAGTTTACTCAAACTGATATATGTAGTACATGCTTTATTCGTATTTTTTGCGAACTAATTTTCAACTAAATATAACAAAGTACAAAATTATGATTGATAAAAGATTTGACGAATTTAGAAAGGAAATATAAAAGTTGACCGATGTCACGTTTTAGTGTCCGGATGTTTGAGGATTTCTTTACCGTCTAGTGCCTTTTACTAAAATTATAACCTTTTACGATACACCGATGGTTAATTATCAAGAAACTCGCAATGACCATAATTTGTGGGGTTCGTTGTTGAACACTTCTTCTCGGGTCCATTGGTGGACACCTGTATATATGTAGTAGATGCTTTATTCGTATTTTTTGAGAACTAATTTTCAGCTAAATATAACAAAAGTACAAAACTTATGATTGATAAAGTACAAAAGTTATGATTGATAAAAGATTTGACGAATTTAGAAAGGAAATATAAAAGTTGACCGATGTCACGTTTTAGTGTCCGGATGTTTGAGGATTTCTTTACCGTCTAGTGCCTTTTACTAAAATTATAACCTTTTATGTTACACCAGTGGTTAATCATCAAGAAACTCGCAATGACCATAATTTGTGGCGTTCGTTGTTGAACACTTCTTCTCGGGTCCATTGGTGGACACTTGTATATATGTAGTAGATGCTTTATTCGTATTTTTTGAGAACTAATTTTCAACTAAATATAACAAAAGTACAAAACTTATGATTGATAAAAGATTTGACGAATTTAGAAAGGAAATATAAGCGATGTCACGTTTTAGTGTCCGGATGTTTGAGGATTTCTTGTTGGAAATTTGGTGAATGGATATTTAATATATTTATAATTTCATTAAATTATAAATATTAATTAGAATCTTCATTTGGTAAATAAAAGAAGAAACTCTTGCGTAGAGCTTCTAAATGACATTTAATTAGTTTTATTAGAGTTTTTAAGTCTCTAATTAAGTGACTAATTAAGTGAAACCTTTCACTAGTCCTTAACTCTTGTACAAATGGTAGGCTATGTGCTTCTTTTGAGAGAACAAGAATATGGTATTGTTTGATACATGAAGAATACTAGAATGAGGATGAACACTTGAAGACCAACTAGAGAGATGAGTACTCTCTACTTGTTTTCCATCACATGAGTTCAAACACTATAATTTTATCCGGTGTAACCTCGGGCAGGTGGCCATCTCCGACAGTACATACTGCTTCGGCTGTTGTACCCTGGGAAACAGTCGCGTCGTCTTTAGTAGAGGCGCGAAATCTGTTTTAAGGGAACCGTGTGGAATACGTGCCTCAACCAAAACTGTCAACAATTTTTTGTTTGTCTTGCAGCGGAGATTCGCACAACAAGGTACGGTTGAAGTTTTCCGAAGACGTCAACTTGAATCAAGATTGGTACAATGTATTTGTATTTCATTTATTTCATATAGTTTTGTAACCATATTGTACTATCATATTTCCTATGAATACGAGAGTCTCGTTATTATATATTTCGTAATATATTTTAATAAAAGTGAACCTAGTTCCTACAAACTTAAAACAGATTTTGTGAGATTGTTGCTAAAATCTTGAAACTTTATAAGGATTTTGAGTTCATAAAAGGATTTATTATAAAAAAATATTTTAGAGATTATGATCTTATAAATATTTTTCTTTGGGAAATATGTATGTAGTACAACTTGGTGTGTTTGGATTTATTGAGATTGTGGTACAATCTTAAATCCTCTATTGTGGTACAAAACGAATAGTTTTGGTTCAATCGTTTGGTTTTGAAACGATTTTGAAATCGTTAATTTTTTCTAACCTTTGTGTTAGAATGGGTTTATTGTGTAAACCATACGTTTTTTGTAAACGTTAAATTTCTTTAACTTATGTGTTAGACAATCGTTAATTTTTTCTAACATGTGTGTTAGAATGGGTTTATTGTGTAAACCATGTATTTTTTGTAAAAGTTAAATTTCTCTAACTTGTGTGTTAGACCGGAATTATGGGTGTAAACCATACGTTTTTGTAAACGTTAAATTCTCTTGAGTAGAATTTTCATGTCTTTAAATAAGAGTTTTATGTTACTTGATTAGAGTTTTATGTCTCTATTTAAGTCTCTATTAAAAGTAGACTTTTCATCCACCCATGGATTGATATGAACAAGTAAGACGTAAAATGATTTTTGTAATCATTTGTCTTCTAACATGTGTGTTAGAAACGTTCACGAAAACGTTAGTTTGGAAGCAATTTTTAATTGTTTATTTACTAACGTGTGTATTGGAAATGACTTATTTATTTGAACCATATATGTGTTAATAACAAGTCAAATTAACATTTTGTGGAAATGTTAATATTTCTAACGCGCGCCTTAGAATTTCTTTTATGTTAACATGATTGTTAAAAATGGTTAAAACACAAATACTTTGAAATGTTTTATGTAAACATTTTATATAAGTAATTTGTTGTAGCATTGATTTCAATGAATATAAACACTCATGTTATGCTTTGTATGGTTTATAAATAGAATGTCATTCATTGAAGATGATTGGCTTCAAGAATTAAATCACCATGAAGTGATGGTGTTGTTCTATGACTTTAATGACCTTAAAATCATTTAATAGACTTTAAACTCTTAAGTAGATGTCAATTTATTAGTTTTTATTAGAGTTTATGTCTCTAATAAAATCTCTAATTGAGTATGGAAGTTAAACTTTTAAGTAGAGTTTTATGTCAATTTATTAGTTTTTATTAGAGTTTATGTCTCTAATAAAATCTCTAATTGAGTATGGAAGATAAACTCTTAAGTAGAATTTTAGGTCAATTTATTAGTTATAAAATCTCTAATTGAGTACAGAAGATAAACTCTTAAGTAGAGTTTTATGTCAATTTATTAGTTTTTATTAGAGTTTATGTCTCTAACAAAATCTCTAATTGAGTGAGACTTTTCTCCACCCCATGTCTCTTATATTAAAAGTAGGCTATGTGCCTAACTTGATGAGATTGGAATACTACAAGAGTAAGAATACAAGAATTAAATCACCATAAAGTGATGGTGTAGTTGTGTGTGATTTATCACCAACTTTAATTTGTGATTTCTAAATCTAAATGGTCATGTTTTTATATATAAAATGACTTAATTTTCTAACACGTGTGTTAGAAAACGTGTATCACAAATACAATGTTAGAGATTTTACATTGTATAAGCCATAATTAATGGAAATGTTTTATGTAAACATTTAATTGCCTATGTGTGCATGAAAAATGATGAGAAATGATTTATTTTATAAACTTATCCTTGGATAACGTTTTCTGTAAACGTTCGTTCTCGTGGATATTATTTGGTGGAAAACAACTTGATGTTGTTGTGAACAAATTTAATTGTTCAAGTTTACTACTTAAATGTAGTCTTTATAACAGCTTGGTGTTGTTTTGAGCAAGATTTGTCTAAGTTTAAAGTTTCAAGATGAAATGAGGAACTTGTACTTATTGCATGGTGTCTTATTGAGTGAGTACCTTAAGACATGCCATGGGGCGATACCGTTGAGAAGATTTCGGTCAGATTATAAAGTGTTAAAAATATAAGCACTTTATATTTGATGTCTCCATATCGTCTATGTTTCCGTTTAAATTTCAAAAGTGTTTGGCACTTATGATTTAGTGTCTAGTGTAATTATTGTTTTGTGTTCAATATCTTTGAATAAAACATGCAATTTTTTACAAAGAAATAATCATTAATGTTTTGTGACTTATAAATTATTTTGTGGAAAATAATTATAACGTCAAAACGGATAGTACATGAAAATATTTGGACATGAACAACTTGAGAGTTGTTGCATTGACTAAAAGTCAAAGACGAGAGATCAAATGTGTAACCACATCACGAATGAGTGGTGAGTGTGTTGAGATGAAATACACAAACGAGATTCATGTTGAAGTACTTTGTTAGAAGTCATTGGAAAATTCACAAGTGTGAATTCTAACATATGAATGAAAAGTACTATATGTTATTGTATACCTTTGATAAATCTTGCGAGATTTGTTCCAAGTGATCTCTACGTAGATACGTCCACCAATTGATTATTGTTAGAACTATATGGAGATTTTATATTCGTTTGGGAGAGCATCCTAAATATACATATCTCCTAATGAATAACAATAGATGTGTACAAATCACTTATGGAAAAATTATGAATGCCATGTTGTTGAGTGCCGATCTAGTTGACTCTATCTCACACATAATAGTGATTGGAGACGAGGAACATTCATCTTGTCGGTGATGAATGTGTTCGCCAAGTGACTTGGATTAAGGCTTATGTTTAAGTCCGTATGAGTCAATAGTAAAACGTTGGAGATCAAAGGTAAACAAGTTATGTTCCTTAATTGAATGATAAATTTTAGCTATGTGCTATATACAATAATTTGTGAGACTTTCCTAAATATTGATGTTTTAGGATTATGAATAAGTCTTATTATTTTGTCTTAACAAGGGATGAATGTTGCAAAGTGATATTATGATATCATTGGGGCTGTGAAGAACCAGAATGATGCATCTTCTGTTCACATGCTAAAGTATTGTAGTCTAAAGCATGCTAGACTAGTACTTGGTTAATTATGGGTCTTGACGGAGACTAAATAACTCTAAACATTCAAATGTGTATGAACACAATAAGAATTTGTGTATAGACAAAGTTGAGGAAGAATTTTCATTCATTATAAGGAAAAGACATGAGAATTATTCTAAGTTTGTGACAAACTTATGACAATGACATGTGTTGCTTTGGTCAGCTCGGAAGCTTATGTAAGCTAATGCAATATGAGTTGAATTCACTGATACAATGAGGTTGATCTTGTTCAATCATATTTGTATATGTCGTCATACGTGAAGTTACAAAAAATATGTTGATCAAATGGCATGAAATGTGGGGGAGGATCCATTTAGAAACAACCCTATAAGGGTATGTAGAAATGGTTTTCATTACCCCATATGGATGATATCCTATAACATTTAAATGTGGGGATGTCTTGCATTTGTATCATAAAAGTTTGGCAATAAGGATTTTGTAATCCAGTCTAACATTGCAAACATACGACTAAGTGGAGGACACAAAGGTCGTAACGCATAATGGAGATGTGTTTGCCTTAAATGATACGTGTATCTTACAAAGACGTATATTATAACCAGATTCAGATCGCCAGTGAGGTTAAAGTCTTAGAAGTTGTTAGGATCTTAGTTTGAATTACTTGTAGTTATTGTTTCAAAATGGAAAATGATTGAATTAAAAGAGATTTGCAGCGGATTAAGATGGAAAACTTTTACTACAAGCAATGGTCGTTTGTTTTCATCATCATCATGCTTTCAAGTTGATTAACTTGCATGTGATTCGCAAACTCCCCCTCAGCCTTTGCAATTACAGTTTGGTAATAAGAAAATGCAGAGAAGATGATATGCGAAAGTTGATCTTTTAATAGGCAAGTTTAAACTGTTACAGAAGTTACCTATTTATACTAACTATCTAGCCACTGAGCATCTTTGATGACGTCAGGGTTGATAGTGACAGGAAACCAATTGTAACTAACTGAAAACACTGCTAATACTAACTATCAGTGCTTAGCACTGTTACATTGATTTAACTAAGCTAATGACTAAACTCTGATCTCTATCCTCTGACCCTTGTAACTCTGGCAGACCTTTGAAGCTTTGTGAAGGCAGATGATAGGATGAGCAGTCTTTAGGGAAAGCAGTGTATGTACATCAGAGGTTGTAACCTCTGATAGTTTAACCAAAGCTCGGATAGTGTTATTTGGCTTTGTATCATCTGTTCCTTTCATTGGGTTCAATCCCAACAATCTCCCCCTGGAACAGATGCTGCCAAAAACACGTTATTCTTGGTCTTTATTCCTCAGAAGGAATTCTCTTATTTGAGCTTTGAATTGAAGTTCAAAGTTAAGAGATTCCATGTCATCAGCATCCTTCTCCAGCTCTAAATATAGTAGTTCTTGGAAGTCTTCTACTGTAAGCTCATAAGCAGCTTCCATGGTAGTTTAGTGCTGCACCATCAGACTTGAGCAGTGTCAATTCATGGGTGTCTTTGTCGACTTCCATCTGATGGTTTTCTTGAAGGAGCTTTTATTGCTGAGGTTTGAGCAGGAGCTTTTTGTGATAGATCTTTGGCTAGCTTGGCACTTCTACCATCTGTTGGATAATCAATCATGTTCTGTATGCCTTCTTTGATAAATGTATCCTCAAACTCTTTATCAGTCTTTTCAGACATACCCTCTTGCCTTTTTCTGTGTAACAGAGCAAGTGTGGAATGGGCAGATGTTGAGCTGGACGTTTTGGAGAGTTGAGCTCTGAGGATAGCATCTTCTTTTGAATAGTTAGGCTTAGGAGGCATGGATGGATCATTTTTCCGTCTTTCTTTCAAACTTTTGTAGGTGTCTATCACCCTCACCTCACCCACCCCATCTCATCACTTGGTTTTTGGAACCATAATGATTCTGAATCAGTTCTTGCTTCATTCTCTTTAACTTCAAGGCACTTTCAGTCATATATTTCTTGTATAAATCCCAGTTGGGAGGAGTTGGCTTTTTGAGAGGGTCTTTCAACATTTCTTGCTTATGTTGATTTCTTCTTTTAGCTCATCTATGCTCCAGTCCCTGAACTGTGCCCTTGTTGCCTTATACATCTTCTTTTCCATGATATACTCAATGAGTTCATTTTTTAGCAGCTTATCTTCCCTTACTGACAACTGGTTGCTCAGATCTTTGACAAAGTTTTGTAAAATGGTGACTTTACTCAGTTGAAAGGACATGACAATCTGTATTTCTCTATCATCTTTACCAACTGATTTTCTTTTGGCAATATCCTCTGGTTGCTTCCTTTTCAGTTTCAGGTAAGCATCAACATTTGCTGGTCTTGGATAGCCTCAAGGGATAGAATTGTTCTTTTGATGCAGGAGTGACTTTAAGAGTTGAAGATGTTGTAAGCACTGAAGTGGAGGTCACTGGTGTTGATGATATTGGAAGAGGTGCAGAGATCTCATCATCATTTATCACTTTCGTGATTTTTCTCCTTTTGAACCTTAGAGTGGGTGATGGTGGTTGTGGGATCTTGGTGGTGTGGATAATGGATGGGTTGATGTGGGAAATGTGATCATGGCAGTGGATAGAGTTGCATTTGTTGCAACCTCTATTGTCTCAACAGATGTTGACACAACAGTTGTTGTAACATCTGCTTGTGTGGATGTGGGTTGTGATTTGAAAAATGTGATATGTTTTTTAGAGGCAGAGGTTTTAATGGTTGGATTGGTTGCAGGCTTAGTTTTAGGAGGTGTGGATGTTGGTTGCCTAGCTTTTCTAGCAGGTATCCTTTCTGATGAAGTACCAACCTCTCCTTTTTCTTTTTGCTGTTCAATCTTTTTCTCAACCAACACTCTGCTCTCCTCAATCACATTCTTCTTGTGGCTAGCCCTTGCCTTGGCCATAATTTCATCAGTCAAATCTTTCTTCTTTGAACCATCAGGCCTTGGAATATTTAGGTAGGTCTGGCCTTGTCATCATCTATTGTCAGTTTTTTGTTTCCCGAAGGTTTCTCCCCTTTTTGGCTTCATCTGTTGTAACAAAGATAACCGTAGGAGGTGAATGGCCAGTGGTTGTGAGTAGATGAGCTTTGATGGCTTTAATGTCTGCTGCAGTGTCTTGATACCTTGATTCAAACATGTTTCTAACATCATTCATCTGATGCTTGTGTTGTAGATCCAAATAATGTTGTTGATGTTGAAACAGAGGGTTAAGAGCTTCTTTGAGATTAGCAGTGGATAGAACCGAGGGTTGACTTTTGGTAGCTATCATCTGCTTTAGTAAACTTTTGATTTCATCAACAGAACTTTCTATCGTTGTCACTCTCTCCGTCAAATCCTGATATTTTAGCTCATCACCTAATTTAATATGATCATCTGAACTCCTACCAGTGGTGGTAGTTATATCTATGTCATTATGAGCAATGGTTTTAGGACCTGCTTCAAACATAGATGCCCCTTTGTCTTGGTACTAGGGACTTCCCACAACAGAGGTAACAGTTGTTGCCTTCAACCAAGTCTTAGTAATGAAACCACTGTCCAACTGAGAACTTGGGAGTTCAGCAATTGTAGTGGCTGCTTGTGTTGAACTATTACCAAGAGTTACATGTAACCCAAGGGATGTAGCCTCTTAATTTGCTGATGGGCTAGCAATGAATAAAGAAGCAGACCCAGCCTCTTGATGAAGTATATTCTCAGTATTAGGTTGTTGAGAAGTGCTGGCTTATGTCTGAACTAATTCAATTGCATTCAACAATGGTACAATTGTGGGTGTAAGTGAAGTCATTGGTGAGGTGGTTGTGTAGAAAGCGACATTGCCCTGGGAGAGGGGCTATGGAAGATAGAGCCAAGTGGATCTAGAGCTTCATAATTTGGTGTCCATGTGTCTGCAACCTTTTCCTTTGTGAGGAAGAAGGAGGAGTTTCAAAGCCGGTAGGAGATCTTTGAACCATCTGCTGTGAAGACGTAGCTGCAGTGGTTTGTGAATTTGGTGCTGTCACTAGGTTAACCTCTGGGATCTCATCTTCCAGAGGACCCTTTTTGGGTTTGGTGGGATTTTTGGAAATTGTTTTGGTTTTCTTTTTGGAGATTTTTGGTGTGGGCTTCAGAGCAGCGGTTGTGGTGCCCTGATCACCAAGAGCAGTAGGCTCAGTAGCAAGAGGTTGAGTTTGAACATTTTGTTCAGGTAAAACTTGCTCAACCTCCTCTACTTGTGTTTTCTCAACTTTATCTTGGTTAGTTATTCTGGTGAAGGTTTCATGAGTGAGGCAGCCTGGTTTAGTCACAGCGCCTTTTTTACTTTCAGGACCTTTGATTTGATCTTGGAAGTAAACACTCAGAAAACGTGGATGAATCAAAAAAGATTTTCTTTTTTCAATATTTTGAAAATTATTCACAAGATCATTGAACAGTATCTGGGAGTAGTTAAAATATGTGTCAGTTAAAATTGCATACCCCAGATATTGCATGTTCAATGAAATTTCATTGAAATCAGTAGTTTTTGCTGAGAGACAAGTAAGAATTGTGTGAAAGAAAAATCTCATCTCAGCAGGAAAGTTAGGTTTAAAAATGGTCATACCTTTCATCTGGCCTACATAACCTCTTTCCAAAAACTCTGCTTGGATCTCATTTTGAGGAAATGACACAGGGTGTTGTATGTCATTTAACTTGAGAGATCGATTGGGGGCTAATTTGCATCACCCCCTACTCTTGAGATTATTGTGTAAGGAACACCAGCAGCAGATGAGTGAACCTTTTCATTTTTCCAAAAATCTCTAAGAGAATCAATGTGAATTGGGGCTTTCACTGTTAACATGTGCTTGAATTTCGACTTTTGCAAAATTCGAATCATTAGATGATAGCGAGTATTTGCGTCATTTTCTTCATGTATGGCGGTGTAATTGTGTGGAGTTTTGATTATGAGAGTGTAGGGTGGAAGTTCTTGGGTTGATTTCTTTGAAGATTTTGATTTGGGAGCCATAGTGTTAGAGAGAAAAACTGTTGTGAGATTTTTGTAATCGACACAGTTTAGGGTAAACACTGATGAAGGATAAAACATGGTTTTTATAGGGTTTTGAAAAAGTGAACATGACGTGGCATCTGTTTGCAAGATCTGATGGCTAACATTTGTCCACGTGTAACCTCTGATGAGAAAAGTAACCGTTGAGGTGGCAAACCACTGTTTTAGGACAGGGGATTGGACAATACTGATTTTTAACACTATCAGTGGATAGCTATCAGTGTTTTGAAAAAGTGGTAAAAATGGAAGTCCGAGGATACACATTTTGAAGCCTATGAGAGGTTTTGAGCAATCAGATGTTATGATCAGAATTTTAGAGATTTATTGAAAACTTCAATTTTAACTATTTTTAAGGATGAGTTTTTTATTTTCTGAAAACATTTTGATGCTATGTACGCATGAATTTACAAGAAACCTTGTTTTTAATTCATGTTTAGCATTCCAATTCTTGAGATCAATTTTTCAAAGGTAGATGTATCCAATGCCTTGGTTAAAACATCTGCCCATTGATCTGAAGTATGGACATGATGCAAAGAAATCAAACCTTTTTCATAGCATTCTCTCACAAAGTGATGTCTGATATCAATGTTCTTTGTAGTTGAATGAGAAACTGGATTTTTAATGATGTTTTCAGCAGCTTGACTGTCCAATTTGAGTGGAGTCTTTAGTACAGTTACACCAAAATCCAACAACTGGTTTTGAAGCCACAAGAGTTGAGCAGTGCAGCTAGCAGCAACAATATACTCTGCCTCAGCAGTGGATGTTGAAACTGCAAACTTTTTGCTTTGCCAAGACACTAGACAATCACCTAGGAATTGACATCCTCCTGATATGGACTTCCTTGTAGTTTTGCACCCAGCAAAGTCACTATCTGAAAAACCTGAAAGCTCAATATTTTCATTAGCTGGATACCAGATACCAAGTGTGGAGCACCTTTTATGTATCTAAATATCCTTTTTACAGCAATAAGATCAGACTTTCTAGGTAATGCTTGTGATCTGGCACAAACACATGTTGCAAACATGATGTCTGGCCTTGATGCAATTAGGTACAATAAAGACCCAATCATGCTTCTATAAAGAGTTTGATCAACAAGGTCATCTTTACCATCAATGGTGACTAGCTTGGAGGTTGCCATGGGTGTGCTACATGGTTTAAATCATCCCATATCAAACTTTTTAAGCAGTTCTTTTACATACTTGTTTTGATGGATAAATGTACCATTGTGCAATTGTTTAACTTGGAGACCAAGAAAACATTGGATCTCACCCATTGCACTCATCTCAAACTCTGTTGCCATGAGTTTTCGAAATCTCTTCACACATAGCAGTGGTTGTGGATCCAAAATGATGTCATCCACATAAATTTGGACAAGCATCAATTCTTTTCCTTTCATTTTAAAAAAGGGTTTTATCTATTTTACCTCTAGTAAACCCTATGGATAAGAGAAAAGTGGATAGAGTTTCATACCAGGCTCTTGGTGCTTGTTTCAAACCATACAATGCTTTGTTGAGCTTGTAGACATGATCAGGATGGAATGCATCTTCAAAACCTAGAGGTTGACAGACATACACCTCTTCTTTGATTTTTCCATACAAAAATGCACTCTTTATATCCATTGAAACACCTTTATGTTGTGGTTAGCAGCAAAAGCTAAGAACAGGCGAATAGCTTCCAACCTTGCTACAGGAGCAAAGGCCTCATCATAGTCTATACCTTCTTCCTGCATGTAGCTTGAACCACGAGCCTTGCTTTGTTTTTGACAACAATACCCCTTTCATCAGTTTTGTTTTTGAAGACCCACTTTGTGCCAATTGGACTTACATCTTTTGGCAGTGGCACAAGCTCCAAACTTGTTGTCTTTTGAACTGAAGGAGTTCTTCTTGCATGGCTTCTACCCAGCTGTTGTCTTTCAGTGCTTCTTGATACTTGACTAGTTGTATGAGTGATAGAAAACCAGCAAAAAGACAAATATTTTGGGATTGGATCTCTGTGAGCACCCCGAATTTGATGTTGCCAATAACTTGATATGTGGATGGCTTTTGAGATAAATCAGATCATCTTGGTATGGAACAATAGCATTTTGAGGTGATGGCTGCAAATGTGTATCATCTGAGCTAACCTCTGCTGGTGAATTTGAAGTATCAGCCACTGATGAGAATGGAGGTGGAGGTATTGGGGTATAGAGGTAACATTCTGATGATTTTTGTGACCAAAAGTAGGACTTTTATCAACAGAATGTTTGATTTTGTGAACTGACAGAGGTTTTAGGATCAACCATGTTGACCTAGAAATGGCAGAGTTTACACAAGAGCTTGTAGCACCTGATCCTCTGTTCGAAGGATAGCCTTTTGTTTGTGGAAGCACACGGTCATATCCTTGATCTTGATATTTTTTAGATGGTTGTGGTGTACCTACATTGTCTAGCTTGATAGAAACATCAGCAAATGTGAATTTATCTAAATCAAAAAGCTCTGCAGGATTTGCTGGGATTTTCAGTGAGGAAAGTTCATTGAACTTGACATTCAAAGTTTCTTCAACACACTTGGTCCTAGAGTTGAAAACTCTGTAGGCTTTAGCAGTGGTTGAGTATCCCAGAAAATAACCACAATCAACTTTGGTTGCAAACTTAGATATAGAATCTTTTAAGTTCAAAATGAAGCATGGACAACCAAAAACTTAAAATAGGAAATCAGAGGTTTGATTTTTATACAAAATCTCATAGGCAGTCTTTTGATGCCTGAGGTTAATCAAAACTCTGTTTTGAACATAGCAAGCAGTGTTTACAGCCTCTGCCCAGAAAGACAAAGGTAAACCAGAATCTGCTAGCATAGTCCTTGCTATTCAATTAAAGTTCTATTTTTCCTTTCAACCACCCCATTTTGCTCTGGAGTTCTTCGAATGCTATATTGTCTAATAATTCCTTTTGACTCACAAAAAACATCCAACTCCCTATTTTTAAAATTTGTTCCATTGTCACTCCTAAAGATTTTTACTGGAAGATCAAATTGCTTTTCTACTTGTTTGACAAAGTTTTGCAAAATGCCTGCAGTTTCATCCTTAGAGTGGAGAAAGAAGGTCCATGTAAACCTAGAGAAATAATCAACTATCACAGGCAATACCTTTTGTGTTTTAAGCTCATGATTTGCACTGGGCCAAACAAGTCCATGTGTAGCAGTTGTAAACATTGGCTTGTTTGGACTCTTCAATTGATTTGAAAGAACTTTTATGTTGTTTGCCTTTTAAACAGGAAACATAATGTTCATCACAGGAAAATTGCTTGTGAGGCAAACCTCTTACAAGACTTTGTTTTGAGAGTGTTGTATAGTTTTAAGATTTGTGTGTCCAAGTCTTCTATGCCATAACTCAGTCTCTTTGCTAGAAGCAACTGAGAATAAGCATGTTCCAGACATAGGATTATCTTTTAGCATATCTACCACATACACATTCCCACTTCTGTGTGTAGGAGTTGTGCTTTGCTCTCAGCAATGATTTGATCAATCTTTTTAAAAACCTCTCGTCCACAATTTGACAAGTTTTCTTAGTGAAGAAGGATCCATATCCTCTGTCACTCATTTGTGAGACACTCAGCAGGTTAAATTTCAGATTGTCAATTAAATTCACATTTGCAAACGTGAGTTTACCAGCTAGAACCGACTCATACCCTAAAACCTTTCCCTTTGAGTTATTACCAAAAGATGTATCACCCCCCCCCCCATGAGCTATGAAGTCCTTGAGAAGGGCTCTACATCCTGTCATGTGACTGGAACCTCCACTATCTACATACCATAAGCTATCAAGGCAAGTAGAGGGTCCCTGCACATCAAGTAAATAGATCAGTTAAGATTGGTCTCCAAAGCCAAAATGACTTTGGATGGGGTCACAGATGGTCCAGCCTCAAGTCTAGGACAATGGTCAGTGGTTTTGAAATTTTCTTGTAACATCTGCTCTTGACCATTTCCTATCAGATGATTATATCCATAAGGGTGCATGTTTACTCTTTGCTTTGAAGGCTTTTTGTAACCTTCATAAGCATGAGGAACCTTTTTATAAGCAGGTTGGACATACCCTCTTGGAAATGAGTTTGATGTGGGGCATCTGTCACTTGCACCTCTCTTTGAACAGAGGTTTTGTTTAAGGCTTTTGTAACAGATGTTTCAACTGGTTCAAAACTCTGCTTAGATTTATTTCCAGCGAAGTTGAACTTTCTCTTTCTAGTGCTTTTGCCTTGATCTCTTTTACCTTTTGTTCATAGTTTTTGGGATATGCACACTGTTGAGTTGAGTGATTTGTTTTGTTGCAGATGGTGCATTTTGAAGAGCTTTTGATAACACAAGTTTTGTTAATGTCATAGGCTTTTAAAAGAAAATAATTGCAGCCACATGATTTATTTTCTCACAAAATTCACAAAACAAGTTTTTAATCTTTACTCTTCTTTTCCTATCAGATTTTTTTATCAGCAGTGGTTGTAACCTCTGTTGGTATATCTTTGATAGGGATCATCAATGCTTTTGGGGCTTTAATACCATCAGCGGTTTGAAGTCCATTGGCTTAAAGTTTTCTAAGATATCACATTCATTTAACCAGGTTGGTTTAAACTGATATTTTTCAATTTCTTTATCTTTTGTTGAAACATCTTGTTTTTCTAAAACAATTTTGTTTCCAGCTTTATCTGTGATTTTTATCTCTTCACCAGCCAAATTTTTGGGGACTACTTCAACCAACTCAGAATCAATTTCAGCAGCATTTTTCTCAATTTGGTCATAGGTTCTAAAACCTACACCAAACTTAATGTTGCTCTTGATCTGAGCATCAAGCATAATCTCATAACCTTTACAGGACTCAACCCATTTTTCACAGTGATTTGGGTTTCTTCTAACTCTTTTTTACAAACTTGGTATTTTTCTACCATAGTTTGGAGTTGGTCCTTGGTTATGCTTGATTCATGTCTCAGGCTACTCATTTCAGAATCTTTTTCACTTAACTTTGATTTTAACTCTTTAATCAGTTTTTCAAAATTAAGTTCATCTTCTAAAATTTTGTTTCTCAGGTTTTCATTCACCTTCTTGATGTTTGCAAAAGCAATGATGCATTTGTCAGAAAATAGATCTTTAAGGATCTGAGGTGATACCTTTGTAGCAGCCATAAGAGCACAATCACACTCATCTTCACACACATCAACATTCCATGGGTCATAGGAGAGTTCTTTTCCTTATCAGCAGTATTTTCTTTTTCTTCACTTGAAACCACTGTTTCATCACAAACTTGAACTTCATCAGTTTTTGACACTTATCTCCACAGATTAACACCTTCAGCAATTGCCTCTAAGGCCATTAAATAAAATTCTTGTTCAACATCATTTTTGGCCATTAAAGCAAAGTTTTCATCAGTCAAATCCTCAGGCAAGCTGCTCCAGTCAACATAACTTTGTGTGGAAAAGCTTTGTTGACCAACCTCTGCTGGACTAGCAGTGGTTTGAGCAGGTTGTGTAACAATGGGTGCTTGTTGTACAAGCACTTGAGGATGTGATGGTGCCTGAACATATTGAATTTGTGGAGTCAACGGATTGAACATAATGCACTGGAACAGTGGTAGCAGGATGTGCAAAGTGGGCAGTGTTTTGAACATGTTGAGCAGGGGCATATTGGGAATAATGAGTAGTGTTTTGGGTGTGCTGAGATCTAGGACCAGGATGAGTCACTATTGGTTCAGAATTTTGAGACCTGCATTCTCTGGCAAAGTGTCCTAGCCTATTACACTTATAACAGTTGACTTTTGATTTATCCAGCCCAACCTTCAACCCCCTATGCAAACATGGGAATTTTCTACCAGTTCTCTTATAGAATTTACTAGCCCTAACACTCAATAAGGCCAGTTCTCCATTTCTTCAAGATCAGAAGGTTCAAAGTGTTGCAAGTCATTCAGCTCAAAGGATAGATTGTCAGAGGTTTGGCTTTCCCCACTAGCAGTAAAAGCATAGTTGGGTGCATATGTTTCAGATCCAAAGTTCCCACCAGATGTAATATCTATATAGTGATCATAACTTTGGTCCTTACTGCTGCCAAATCCCTCTTCTTGGCCAAAAAGAGTTGTATTACCCAATGAGTAATCATCAGTCATTTTGCCAGAATCTTGCAACTTCTTTTTCTGGTTTAACTCTCTCTCATAAGTGAGGAGTATCCCATGAAGTTGTGTCAGCGACATTTCTTTAAACCCAACAGATTTTCTTGTTACATAAGCTACAGTCTCCCACTTATCTGGTAACGATCTAATGAAACGACTATTGACAGTCGAATTAGATAGAACCACGTTAACCAGTCTAAGTTCACTGATGAGACAGTTGTAACATTCGAACTGTTGTGTTAGAGACTCTCCTTTCAAGTGACAAAACGTTTCATACTGCTGATTTAGAACTTCTCTATTACTTTCTATCACTTCCTCAGTCCCACTGAATTGCTCTTTAAGTGCATCCCATAACTCCTTTGCACTATTGCAATGGAGTAGACCAACATAAATTTCATTGGGTAAGGCCGAAGCAACTATGCTAAATGCCTTAGCATCCAATTCAATTTTCTGGAAATCCTGTTCCGAAAAGTTTTCAGGAGTTTTTGGCACTTGTTTAGTTGGATCATCTGTGCTTGGAACCATTGGAACGTGAGGTCCATAAGCAACAGATCTCCAGCAACTGGTGTTTTGCTGAGCAAGGATGTGCCCATCCGTCGTTGCCAAATGAAATATTCATTTCTTTTGAGCATCGACGGTTTGAACAAGGATCCAGAATTGGCATCCTGTGTATTTTGAGACATTTTCAGTTGATTTTTACAGATACTATTTTAAAAACTTTGAACGTAATAAAACTCTGAATATCAAGCTAAAACAACCAAACTGATTAGCAAGAGAGCTGATCTGTTCGAACCAAATCGATTGTTAGATCGAATTTGATGAATCAAGCTCGGATACCAATTGTTAGGATCTGAGTTTGAATTACTTGTAGTTTTTGTTTCAAAAATGGAAAATGATTGAATTAAAAGAGATTTGCAGTCGAATAAGACGGAAAACTTTTACTACAAGCAATGGTCGTTTGTTTTCATCATCATCATGCTTTCAAGTTGATTAACTTGCATGTGATTCACAAACTCCCCCTCAGCCTTTGCAATTACAGTTTGGTAATAAGAAAATGCAGAGAAGATGATATGCGAAAGTTAATCTTTTAATAGGCAAGTTTAAACTGTTACAGAAGTTACCTATTTATACTAACTATCTAGCCTCTGAGCATCTTTGATGACGTCAGGGTTGATAGTGACAAGAAACCAATTGTAACTAACTGAAAACACTGCTAATACTAACTATCAGTGCTTAGCATTGTTACATTGATTTAACTAAGCTAATGACTAAACTCTGATCTCTATCCTCTGACCCTTGTAACTATGGCAGACCTTTGAAGCTTTGTGAAGGCAGATGATAGGATGAACAGTCTTTAGGGAAAGCAGTGTATGTACATCAAAGGTTGTAACCTCTGATAGTTTAACCAAAGCTCGGATAGTGTTATTTGGCTTTGTATCATCTGTTCCTTTCATTGGTTCAATCCCAACAGAAGTTGACAATAGGCAAAATTAACTTACGAGTTAAGAACACATCATGACAACTGATCTCAAATACGCAAAGTTATTTGTTAATGTTATAGATCCAACAACCTAAGGGTTTATTAGAGATCAAGTTGTGGAATGAGACTAAAGCCCATGGAAAAAGGGTATGTGAAGGACACCTAACTTAGTTGACTGGAGATCCCAAGATCTAAGTTCAATAGGACAACTAACTCATATACCTAAGGGTGGTCACTGTGGGGGCATAAATGATATATATGCATAAGCTAGTATATATGGTTATACATACCCCCAAAGTATAAAAGGGTGTTTAAATACGTCCTAGTCCATTCCTATGATATTCAGTGACAAAGAGTGAGGCTAAGCATAACATGTGGTAAATGATTTGGATAAATCACGAGAACCACAATGCTTTTAATGATCTAAGGGGATCACCTATGTTAGAGAGAAGTGGGGTCGCTTCGAATGGAATTGAGGGCACAATTCCTAGAGCTCTCGCAGAACCAGGAAAGTGTTCCACGATCATTATTGGACACGACTATGAAGAGATAACTCGGCTAGGGAGAGTCTTGTGTGAAGTGTATTGTCGTCTACACAAACGGCAGACGAGTTCAAAGACATCGAGTTCTACTCAGAGTTAGTGGGCTAAGTGCATTTCATGAGCGAAGGTTCAAAGGGTAACACCTACCTATCGTATGCAAAACTCAACTGTCAAGGTTCCATTGGAAATTTTATGTGTTTTGAACGATCTCCATTCATGTGGGGGATTGTTGGAAATTTGGTGAATGGATATTTAATATATTTATAATTTCATTAAATTATAAATATTAATTAGAATCTTCATTTGGTAAATAAAAGAAGAAACTCTTGAGTAGAGCTTCTAAATGACATTTAATTAGTTTTATTAGCGTTTTTAAGTCTCTAATTAAGTGACTAATTAAGTGAATAATTAAGTGAAACCTTTCACTAGCCCTTAACTCTTGTACAAATAGTAGGCTATGTGCTTCTTTTGAGAGAACAATAATATGGTATTGCTTGATACATGAAGAATACTAGAATGAGGATGAACACTTGAATACCAACTAGAGAGATGAGTACTCTCTACTTGTTTTCCATCACATGAGTTCAAACACTATAATTTTATCCGGTGTAACCTCGGGCAGGTGGCCATCTCCGGCAGTACATACTGCTTCGGCTGTTGTACCCTAGGAAACAGTCGCATCGTCTTTAGTAGAGGCGCGAAATTGGTTTTAAGGGAAGCGTGTTGAACACGTGCCTCAACCAAAACTGTCAACAATTTTTTTTGTTTGTCTTGCAGCGGATATTCGTACAACAAGGTACGGTTGAAGTTTTCTGAAGACGTCGACTTGAATCAAGATTGGTACAATGTATTTGTATTTCATTTATTTCATATAGTTTTGTAACCGGGTTGTATTATCATATTTCCTATGAATAACGAGAGTCTCGTTATTATATATTTCGTAACCTTTTACTAAAATTATATCCTTTTACGTTACACCGGTGGTTAATCACCAAGAAACTCGCAATGACCATAACTTTGTGGGGTTCGTTGTTGAACACTTCTTCTCGAGTCCATTGGTGGACACTTGTATATATGTAGTACATGTTTTATTCATATTTTTTAGAGCTAATTTTCCATTAATTATAACAAAAGTACAAACTTATGATTGATAAAAGGTTTGACGGATTTAGAAAGGAAAAATAAAAGTTGACTGTCCAGTGGCGGATCTAGAAAATAATTATAGACGCAATGTTTCAAAAAAAATCTAAAGGGGTAGTGAAATCGAAAAAACGTTAATTTTTTTACACTACCGATGATTATGTTAGACCATGCAACTGACAAGACTCCGATCATAGTGTATCGCTAGTTTACAAAATGACTACGAAAATCGATAGAAGTTTGTATCAAGATCCATTTGGTGACGAGTATTTGCTTATTTAATAATCATAGTGGCATTTAATATTAGCCTTTTTTTTAACTTTTCAATTAGGAAATCAATTCAAAGATAAAATATATTAAAGTTGTATTTCTACACATAGACCACGATAGGTTTCAAGCACCCTAATGAGCATGCACCGCGACTCCATGAGTGATAGGCACAATGTCATTTTGATGCCCACGCTTTACACACTTACATCATGTCGAGTGGTTTAGATGTGGCTAAATGATAAATGGTAATTATTCATAACGACTAATTAAGCGACCGTCGTATTAACCGTCTGATAGTAATCATTTGGAGGGTCACTAAGACCCATTAGTAACTAGTAAGGGTGGAGGGGTCGTATAGTGGGTTGGGATTGAGGGTTGTTACCCTCGACGGGTACACTGCCACCCATACGTGTTGGCTTGACGGGTTGGAAACGAGGATGGATCAAACCGCGTTGTTTGCATCGTCTTATGACCGTTCGATGGTCATTAGACTGTTACAATTTAAAAAAAAATCTTTTAAATAATCAACTATAAATACAAACCATTTCACCCTTCTCACCACAAACCATTTTCACACTTCACTTTTACAAACAAGTTTCATACTACACAATCTCATTTCAATGGCGGAATGGACCGAACAAGAGGAAATCAGATTGGCGAGGGCTTGGTTGAGTCTCACCGAGAACAAGGTTACGTTAATGGCTCATGTGAGATGTGGCTTCAATTCCTTGCACCATTTCATGAAAAATTGGGTAATAAAACACACAAGGTCTATGAGATTCATTCGAGGTGGCAAATAATGCAAATTCAAGGTGCCAAGTTTGAGACACTGTTCAACGAGGTGATAAACAACCGTAGGTGCAAAACGAGGAGGAAGCAATTCAGGTGGCCCTTCGTGAATACAAACAGACATACGAGTCCAAAGAATTGATACTCACGTTGACGGTTGGAAGATTGTTAAAACTCATCCCCAGTGAAGAGAAATCATTTAATTTGAATTTTATATATTCTATTAGTTTAAGTTATGTTATTTCTAGGTTATGTATTTTTATTTGTTTAAATAAAAGTTTAGTTATTTACAATTGTTTAATAAAAATAAAAATAAAGTTCTAGGGTATTTGAAAGGAGTGTTACCAGTGTTCTTATGGTTTGAGGGTAGTTTAGGATAAAAATGATGTGAGAGTGCATGATTGAAGGAGGCTATTGTACATGAAAACGGCGCCCCCTCCACCCTAAGAACAATCATAAATGTTCACTTGGCCTACTAGTATCGAGTGTCTATCCACATCAAAGTGGTATGGGTTCGAATCTCATGGCCTACTAGTATCGAGTGTCTATCCGCATCAAAGTGGTATGGGTTTGAATCTCATAAAGTGAGCATTAAGTGGATTTTAAGAGTAAATTTTAGGATGTGTGTACTCTCCGTTCATAAAAAAACCCGCCTTTCGTTCATTTGTACCTCCATAAACTAAATGCTTTTACGCATATATACCAAATATAAAATTTCGTAAAAATACGATAAGTGAGATATAGTGCTATCATTTGTTAGACTAATCTTGTACCTCCGTGATTACTCTACTTATATCAAACTCGTCACACCATTATAATAACCCCAAGCACCTACTCCACTTATATTAATAAACCAACCTCCTGAAAGAAAAAAAAAAAGAAATATTAACCACTAAAAAAGGAAACCAAGTAAATATTTCTTTTTTTTTTTCTTTCTAAAATATGGCTCCATAAATAAAACTTACTAGTAAACCTCTCTAAGTATTAAACTATGACAAGATTAGTCTAACAAATTATAGCTTTCACTTATCGTATTTTTACAAAATTTTATATTTGGTATATATGGGTAAAAGTATTCAATTGTCACACCCAACCGATGGCGGAAACATCGGGGTAGTGACACTAGGCGAATCAGATTGATCAAGAGATTCCATAACAATCATTTCAAAGATAATAATCAATATTTAATATCCCATACTATCAAACTCATACAATCTTCAAAACAACCATTACATTTCAACATAATCTCTTAAACATACATCCAATTCGATCTCCCCTATATTTTTATTACAAGAGTTCCAAAACATAAATAACTAAACTACTAACTAAGCATAATCCAATGCATCCAAGCTAAAATCATCAACATGTTACATACGTTAAAATAACTTTTAAGAAAACTGCGCGCAGATTTCTTTGCCAAAATAAGATTTATTAGAACTTTGCGCCAAATATCAAAGAGAGGAAAGCGTCATTTAACTACCTTGCGCGGGCTCGCGCAAGGTTCAAAGTTAACCTTGAACACTCTCTTAGGGTAAATGTTTTATTTAACTACCTTGCGCGGGCTCGCTCAGGGTTCAAAGTTAACCTTGAACACTCTCTTTGGGTAAATGCTTCATTTAACTACCTTGCGCGGGCTCGCGCAAGGTTCAAAGTTAACCTTGAACATTCTTGTTTGATAATGCTTCATTTAACTACCTTGCGCGGGCACGCGCAAGGTTCAAAGTTAACCTTGAACATTCTTGTTTATGCTCCATACATAAACCTTGCGCAGATATTTATATCAAAGCAAGCATCCACCAAACGTTGCGCTAAACAGCAAGGAGAAGAAGGAAGATCAGTTAACGAACTTGCGCTTCTCGTGCAAGGAAACAGTAAATCTTGAGAAACTTTCCCTTAGCAAAATCCTTGACTTGGTGCAAAAGCAAAGGGAATCTTTTCTGTTGTAACAGAATGTACACGTGGCGAATAATAGATGGGTAACGGCTGTGAAACCTTCTAGAAGCCATTAACACCCAATCGTGCAAACATCTTTTCGGTTATAACCAATTGCCATATGGCAGCATCTGGACGGCTGAGGAAGATCACGGTGATGGCATGCTCACATTTTTAAGATATAGTGATCTCATGTTGACACGTGTCACCTCCCTAACCGCTGATGAGCTCACGATCCGTGTGCACTAACGGATTGCTAACAAACGTTAACGGAATAACAAAAGATTCTGTTAAAGTTAACAATCTCTCTTTTTGGCGCCAAACACCGGCTATAAATAAGTAACTTGGAGTTCAAAGAAAGGTATGCACTCTCAACTACTCTCACACTTACAATACCTACTTCCGACTACCTGTACTTATTCTCACGCCGGAGGGTGGTCACGGAGAGAACCCCCCTTCTCCCCGTGGCGAGCTAACGGTGTTCTGTTTTGCAGGATCAGCCGGAATATTGTTCTATTCATCATCCATCGTGAAACCAAACGGAGGGTTACCCCTTTTATGCAGAGCCCATTCCATAGATCTACTTTGATTCCGGTCTAATTGATCTAGGGTTTCTTCATTGGCGCCCACCAATTTTGATTCTCTCACCTTTCATTTCGTTTCACTTAGATCTGCAGCGTCATGGCTGACGGATCATCTTTTCAAGGTCCTCGATCAGGGATTCGACGCGTTGTTGTCGGACCTCAGGTCGACGGACAAATAGTTGAGGATTCCTTCCGGCGAAGCTAATGCTCAGTACGATCCTAATCATGCGAGAAATCCTGTAACGTCGGCGGCTCCTCAGGTTGATGTTACGTCGATTTTACCACCTGGAGAGACTCCATTATCGTGGTTAATCAGATCTCAAGTGACTCTAAACGCTATGTATGCCCAGTTATGTGCCCAAACCGGAACTCCAGCTTTTCAAGCTCCGGTTAACGCTCCTTAGGTCCGTGCTTCGCCGCCACCTCGAGTTTTGAGTTATAATACTCAAAGTCATGCTCGTTCCCTTTTGCGCATGCCTGAAGATGGAACATAAATGTATTCTAAAACTAGGAATGATCCTGTTTATTCTGGTAATAGAAGACAAGAAGACAAGTTCAGCGTCGGGCATCTGTCCACTCTCGTTTGGGCCCGCGGTCTTCGCAGAAACGGGACACCCAACACGATGAGCTCGACAGAACCTTTGAGGAAGGGGATAGTGCAAGTATTTTTAATCGAATATCTACATGATCATGCTAATTACAGGCCAAAAGTACGCGCAGTATACAATCCAGAAGCTGAGCATGATTATAAATTGGTGTATCGCCCAACCGAAGCAGTTGAACAATCAAAGTTTACCAAAGAGATAGCACAGGCTCCGTTGGAGCGAGCGAAATTACCATCCAATGTTGGAAAGTTTAACGTTTGACCGATCCTGATGATCACATGCGCCTCTTTACCGGTGCAGGGTTACTTAGGTGTTGGACATGCTAATGTGGTGTCACTTATTTGTACAAACCCTTACTGGCGCTGCGCGCCTGTGGTTTGATAATTTGCCGGCAGGTAAACTTTCCTCTTGGAATGACTTAAAAGAAAATTTTCTTACACACTTTAGTCAACAACGGCGATATGTGCCGACTCCTCAGATGTAATGAACATCTGGCGGAGAGACGATGAAAGCCTCGAAGATTTTATAACACGTTTCAATAAAGAGGTGTTGGAGATTGGAGATGTCCATGAAGACCTTATACGCACGCAGTTCAAGTATGCGGTAAGATGCGACGAAATGATTAAAGTGTTGTCTGGTAAACTGGCCTTCCAAAAAACTGGGATAAACTCATGGCGGCAGCCAAGGTTTACGCCCAGACTGAGCGCAACTTAAGTTCTAACCGGCCACCTCTGCCTCAAAATCATCCGCAAGACTTGAGCAGAGGTAGTCACAAGTATAAGAGAAATTGGAAAGAGTCAAGTCGGAATTCGTATTCTCCTTACTCACTAATTGATGCGCGAGCAACAATCAACAAGATAACAACTCAAAAAGCGATTAAGCAGGAGAATAGGGAACGTCAGTGGACTCCCTTAACGAAATCTCCGGCTGAGGTTCTCAGCACTGAGAATTATCATTTTAAACAGCCGCAACCAATGAAAAACAAAAAAGCGCAAGACCCAAATTTGTTCTGTGACTATCATAGAGACAAAGGCCACACAACAGATAACTGCATCAGTCTTCGCACGGAGATTGAAAAAGCATTAAAAAGTGGGAAGCTTACACATCTACTCCCGAATGTGCGCAAAGAGATTAAGCAGATTACGCACGAGAACGAAGGGCCTAGCAACAAGAAAATGAAACAGCACGTTTCCATGATTCAAGGTGGATCATCGCGCAAGCGTAGCCTTCAACATTTTCAAAACAACACTTGGCGCGAACAGCAAGTCATTTTTCCTATCGTTCCAGGAGGTCCTCAAGAAGACCGGCCAGTAGTTATCACAGGTATCTTTGGGCACAACCAAACAGACTATATGTTTATAGATCCGGGTAGTTCCATGGATATCATGTATGAGCAGTGCTTCAAGCAACTAGATCCTGAGGATAAGGCACGCTTGGAACCAGTTGATTTTCCATTAACTGGGTTCTGCAATGAAACTATCTTTCCTCTAGGACAAATCCTCTTTCCTGTTACTTTATCTGATGGGAGGTATTCTCGAACGAGTAACGTCAACTTCATGGTGATGCCGGCAAATTCCCGTCACGATGTACTATTGGGACGCCGCACGCAACGTGATTTTAGTATGATTTCCTCCGCTCCACATGCTGCTTGTGGTTTTCGACACCAAATGGTGTAGCTATACTTTATGCACGGAAGGAAATCATGTCAATTGAGGAACCAGTTATGAAGGCTGGCAAGACATTGCCAAGCAATGAACCAGAAAAGTGGGTACTCAACAATAAGTACCCTGAGCAGACAATCTTATTAGGGCCTGCAGTCAGTATTGAAATTCGCGCAAAGCTTAAACTACTGTTGTTTCGCAACAAAGACATTTTCGCCTGGACACCACCGACATGGTTGGTGTCCTGCGCGACGTTGCGGAACATTGCCTGAATGTATTTCCACAGCAGAACCAGTTGTGCAGAAAAAGCGCAGCCTCGGGTCAGAAAAGACAAAGGCAATGAACGAACAAGTCACCGAGTTATTAAATGCTGGTATTCTGCGCGAAGTCAAATACCAGACCTGGGTGGCAAACCCAGTCATGGTAAAGAAACAAATGGCGGATGGCGGATGTGCATAGATTTTAAAGATCTAAACAAGGCGTGTCCAAAAGAATGTTATTCTCTTCCTGAGATTGACAAAAAGGTTGACTCATTAGCTTCCTTTCGCTGGAAATGTTTTCTAGATTGTTATAAAGGTTATCATCAAGTCTTGATGAAAAAAGAAGACGAAGATAAAACCGCTTTTCGCACGGAGAAGGGCATTTTTTGTTATACTAAGATGCCTTTTGGTCTCCGCAATACGGGAGCTACTTATCAAAGATTGATGGATACAGTGTTTGGAGATGACATTGGGAAAACTGTGGAAGTCTACATTGATGATTTGGTCATTATGAGTAATTCAGAAGACACTATGCTAGACAACATCCCGAACTTTTGATTCTCTGTGCGAGGTAAATCTAAAGTTAAATCCCAGCAAATGCTCCTTCGGCATAGGAGAGGCAAATTTTTGGGTTTCATCGTCACCAAAGACGTTTTCAAAGTTAATCCCGAAAAGGTCGATGCAATACAAAAAATGTCTTCTCCTACTACCATCAAAGAGATGCAACGTTTAGCTGGAAGGTTAGTTGCGCTAAACCACTTCCTCGCCAATCATGCTGCAAAATCTTATCCATTTATTTGAACCTTGTGCAATTGTACGAAGAGCAAAGAGTTCGCATGGACTCCTGAAGCTGATCAAGCTTTCCAGCAGATGAAGGATTATTTAGTACAACTTCCCACACTTACTGCTCCTCGAGAAAAAGAACCCATGGTCTTATATCTTGCTGCATCTGATGTAGCAGTAGGTGTTGTCTTGTTGGTAGAGCGCGAAGGGGTCTAGTCTCCAATTTATTATATCAGCAAGATGTTGAACGATCCAGAGACAAGGTATTCAATCATGGAGAAATTAGTTTTAGCATTGGTCCATGCTTCGCGCAGGCTTACGAAGATACTTTTCAGGACATGTTATTACAGTTTTAACAAACTTTCACATTGGCCAAGTCCTGGCCAAACCAAATGTTTCCGGACGACTTGCGAAATGGGCAATAGAATTGGGAGGTTATAACATCTGTTATAAACCTAGACCAGCTATCAAAGGCCAAGTTTTAGCAGATTTCATCGCTGAAATTCCTGCTGATAAGCTTGAAGAATGCCAAGCAATCCAAGACTCAGTCCCAGTCATCAACAATAGAGCATGGACATTGTTTATCGATGGCGCATCAAACAGTGATTGGGCTGGAGCAGGTCTTCGATTAATGAATCCAGAGGGGGCAGAATTCACAAATGCAATTCGTTGGATTTTAAAAGCACCAACAACAAGGCCGAAATATGAAGCTTTCATAGCAGGCTTACGCCTCGCAATCAAAATGGGCGCAACAATTTTAGAAGCCCATGTTGATTCATTACTAGTTGCTGAGCAAGTAGTTGGAACGTACGATGCAAAGGGAGATATCATGGCTCTATACTTGGCGCAAGCCAAGGATCTTATACACAGTTCCAACAATTTAAAATCACACACGTCAAGCGAAGCGAAAACAAACATGCTGACGCTCTAAGTAAACTTGCTGCAACTAGTTTCAAGCATTTGGCAAAAGAGGTTCGCATCGAGGTTTTAAGTAATCCATCAGTCCCTATCAGGCAAGTAACAATGGTCGAAGTAGGAGATCCATCATGGATGTCTCCAATAATGATGTATCTGTTGCATGGTTCTTTACCAGAAGATAGAGCGCAAGCACGAAAATTACGGTGCAAAGCCCTCAACTATGAAATGATTGACGGTATTCTGTACCGACGCTCTTAAATGGGTCCTTCGCTCCTCTGTGTTGACAAACATAACGCGCAATACCTTATCAGGGAGATTCATGAAGGGCTATGTGGCATACATTCTGGGCCGCGCATGGTCGTAGCCAAAGTAAAAAAGCGCAGGGTATTATTGGCCCGGAATATACGTTGACGCGGTAGAGATCTTGCGCAAGTGCATGTCCTGCCAAAGGCATGCCCCTAAAACGCTGCGCCCAAAGAATTCTTTGGTACCCGTCACAACAGCTTGGCCATTTCAACAATTGCTATTGATTTAGTGGGACCATTTCCAGATGCGCCCGGCGCAGTAAAGTTCATCATTGTTGCGGTCGATTACTTCACTAAATGGGTTGAAGCCAAACCTTTAGCTTCTACTACAGCGATGGTAATTCGCAAATTCATCTGGGAATACATTATTTGCCGTTTTGGTCTGCCCATGCGTATTATTACAGACAACGGTACAAATTTAATGGCTGAAGAGTTGCAAACATGGATGACCGAAATGGGAATCCAACATGTTTTCGCTTCCGTTGCACACCCACAAGCAAATGGTTCAAGTTGAAAGCATAAACAAACAGTTGGTCGACGGTATCAAGGCCCGCCTTTTGGCACGGCACGGCGGGGGTGGGTTGACGAATTGCCTAGCATCTTGTGGGCACACCGAACTATGCCCAAGACTAGCACTGGAGAAACTCCTTTCAGCCTTGTGTACGGCACGGAAGCTGTGATTCCTGCCGAAATTGGGTTACCATCTCCAAGAATGCTAGCTTTGGAAAAACAAGATAACGAAGAACAATGGCGCATCGACCTAGACTTATTGGAAGAACGACGAGAAAATGCAGCGATTCGGAAGCTAAATACTAGTCCCAGCTTGAAAAATATTACAACAAAAGGGTGCGCATCTGTTCCTTTTTGCCTCGTGACTTTGTTTTTCGCGATAATGAAGCGTCGAATGCCGAAAACCGAGGAAGTTAGCCCCGCGATGGGAAGGTCCGTACATGATAAATGAAGTATTGGGAAAAGGCACGTACACTCTGAAGCATATGGACGGATCCAGCGTTCCTCGAACCTGGAACGCCCAACAACTACGCCGATGTTATATGTAATCTCAGTCCTCTAAGCAACTTCTGAATATTGCGTAACGAGACTGCTTACTTTATTTTTTATGTAATCTTAGTGGCAGTCATAGCCTTGCGCTTTGTCAGTATGAATAAAATACTTCGCCACTACTTACAGTCTTATATATGTTCATTAACAAATGCATGCAATTCCTTTGGATAAACAAAAACACAAACTCATAAGCCACAAGCTAATTTAATACTTACGCTCACACATGAGAAGAAATTGTTCATTTGTCTATCCTACACAAGTAATTGGTTCCATGCAAACATTGTAAAACTGAAATATATTATATTCACAATACTTGCGCAGAAGCGCGACGTTACAAGTTATCATACAGAAAAATTACAAATTTCCTATTCTATGGACTTGGTTCCCGCTGGCTTCTCTGCTGAAGAAAAGATCTCCTTTAGCTTATCAACAAAGTCGTCTTGTTGCAGCGCAGCATCCACAAGGTCCATAATCGGAATTTGCAATTGATCATATTTTTCTTTGGCAGCAGAATAAATGGCGGCAGTATTTAGCCCATGTGTGGCAGCACGGCTTGTATCCCATTCGGTCTTCAGCGCATGGGCCACGTGCAAAGTGCACTCTCTATAGCCCTCGACATGCCCGTCATTGCACGCCGCGATCATCAATTCTGCCACTCTCTCATCCAACTACGTAGAGTTCAGGATTGCATTTGCGATCTGTACACAAATACAATCAGTATATGATATGACAATCAAACCAACATGTATAAAGAAAAGTGAATATTACCTCCACAATCCCGTACTCCCGCAACCAGATAAGCTGGTTCATGAGGGATTCGGTCAAGCTTTCTGCAGTAGCGCGAGCGACCTCCGTGTCGTTAAGTTTTTGTTCGCCTTCAGTCAAACGGCGGATCAACTCGGCTTTCTCTGTTCGGTGAAGGTTGACATCTTTTTTCAAACTGTCAACCTCAGCTTGCAGCCGCTCCTAGTCAAAGAGCATAGCAGTTAGATCATCAATTTCTTTATTTTTAAGAAGAAGAGTCGTTTTGGTTGATACCTCATTCTGCTCGCTCCTTTCTTTATGTGAGCGCGCCTCTTCTGCTGCCGTAACTGCATCAGCTTTCTCTTTTTTGAGTTTCTCAATTTCATTGCGCAGAGAAGCTTTTTCTTTGTTGTCACGCTCGCAAGCCTCCACAAAGCGCTTGCGTTCGTCCGCATATTGCGCAGCAGAAGCCTCACACTTGCGCTTCCAAGATAGCAAAGCCCATTCTTCAGTCATCTTCTCCTTCTCAAATTGGGCCTTTTCCGCGTCAAAATCAACAAGCATCTTCAACATCTTCTCTTTCTCAAGCTTGGCCTTCGCCTTCTCAAGCTCAACCTCGTCCCACTCCTTGTTCATACTGCGCCATTCGCACACAATTATATTTCTGGTGGACGAGGCAAGGGCAGACTCTTGCAGATATGAATCGTAAGTAGCTTCATGGTCTTTTTCCTCCTGACGCTTCACCTCCGCCGGCGGGAAGATGCCCTTATACCACTCCCTACAGGAGTGCCAATCAGTAAAAACATCGCCCTGCTTAACCTTCCACACGGGCTGATAAATCGCAGAGGCCCGCCTCTCAGAATAAGAGCGATAATAATAATCCTCAGGCGTCTCCTCTTGGCGAATAGGCGATTCCCCCTCCGAATCCTCAACAAACACAAAGCCTTCGCTTTATGTTGAAGGTCCGGCTCCCTTGGATATCAACTTTGACGGTTCCCCAGCATCTGTAGCCGTATCTTTAACCTGCTCGCCGGCAGAATTCTCAGTATCAAAATTTTTGGGCTCTTCTTCTGGAGCCACTTTCTCAATATGTTCCGGGACGATGGGGTCGGCTTCGGGAACAGAAGTTTCTTGCCCCGCATCTCCCTCAACATTCTCAGGCCTGCGCGGTGATGGTATAGCAGATGAGGTGGCCGGCGCAGCCTTCACCATTTACTCTGCAAAGCATATCAACAAATACCAAGTATCAGATTCTGCGCAACTTTTATGACAGAAGTGCGCAACAAATTAAACGTACCAGGTGAGAACTTCTTTGCAAAGGCATCCAGATTGCCCTTCTTACCAATGCGCGGGCGCGCAACCTTGGTTGGCGCAGGAATTTTAGTCTCCGCCTCCTTCCTCTTCTTAGAAGTACGCTTCAACGCCTCTTCCGGGCTAGAAGGTATTTCCAAAGGATCATCTGGGTTCGCAACAGGAAGAGATGAGGTGTCAACAGGTTCTGGCTTCGGTTTCTTTAAACCTACAGGCGCAAGACCCTCCAGTGAGTCCGACACCACCACATAATTGCACCAAGAGTCAGATACGGGAAGTGTACCTTTCTTGCCCTCAGCTTTCGCAACAGCTGATGGCTTGGTTTTTTGCTCTGGGTTGGAAGGGGGAGGCGTAGCAGCTGCAACAGCAGTTGGTTTCTTCTTCTTCCTCGAATCAGGGCCTACGCCCAAGTTTAGCAAATCACCTACATAATCAATCATATTGAGTAAAGGTTGCGCCATTAAGTTATATTGCAATATCAACTTAGGCTTTGTATGGACTTATTTACCAGTCTTCGAACATGGTTGCGCCTCCAGATCCTCCTGCTTGGGCAACTCAAAGTTCCCCAAGATATGTGAGAACCAAGTGTCCTCACCATCAGCAATAGGCACGACGGCCATTTTTCCCTTCTCTCTCTTGAAAGAGACCAAGTAGAGAGGCGCAGCTACATAACAAACATATTTGAATCAGTACATATCTATTGAAAGATATTGCTAGGATGTTAAAGGGTTACATACCAGTTCTATCTTCGGTATACACCGGTTTTTCCCGGCATTCCTTCTTCCAGAAGATACTCATCCCGGCAGCGATGAGGGCCCCCTCCGGCAAAACAATATTGGGCACATCTTTAATATCTTGATACCATACCTCGTCTGCAGGTATGGGAAGGGTCTCTAGATCGATCTCATCACCGGCCCGGAGTGTCATCTTCATCGGGATCACCGCCGCCTTGATAAAGAAGAACTTCTGCTTCCAGTCGTGGTAGGACTTCGGCGGCACCAGCAGCAATCGTTTGGCTTGCACACGCTGTTGGAACGAATAAAAACCTAACGAGCAGTGCAGCTGGTAGAAAACTCTAAACTTCTCGACCGACGGCACGATCTGCATCAATCGGCAAACGAACTCAAAATGACGGATCCTCACCATTCCCATCGGGCTCAACTAAGAAATGTGAATCTTGTAAAAACCAAGAATTTCCAGCAAGAAATGGGTCACGGGCAGCCGAAAGTTCCCTTCGGCAAAATAAACGTAAAATAATGTAATATAGCCGGCCGGCGCATCAGCCGCCGTGGCATTCGCCTCCGGAAAGAACTCTTTCCAGGACGGAGCGAAAAGGAAGTTGGTGGCAAGATTATCAAAATCTGTCTTCGACCACTTTAGCGGTGGCAAACTTGACGACGACATCTCAACAGAACTTGCACCGGTGGCCATAACTCGAACTTTGAAGAAAACGTAGAAAACTTTGAAGGTTACCGGAATTTTTGAACACAAATTTCTCTCAAGTTATAATTGGGTGAGGAAGTAAATGGATCGTTGACCCCTTTATATACTAACCGCAATTAATGCACGATTTGACTGTAGCGACTTTTGCGACCGTCAGTATCCCCAGGTAACCGCAAGGGCGAGTGGGGAACAGTAACCACCCCACGCGCGCGAATGTTGCCGAAAAGCATTAAATACGGTAAGACAAGTACTGTAGACAGCCTGTTAACAGTGCCACCACGTCTCAAGAACGTGCGTCATCACCAACTACACCATCCAGATAAGTGATACATGTCTAAGTATATTTGAAATTCAAGTAGTTTTTCAAAATTCACTTACGGCACGTCATTAAGATGCATAAAGCAACAAAAAGCTAGTCCTTACCTAGCACAGCACATTTATCTTAAGTCCAGTGCTCCACCTACTTTTTATTCTTACATAGGAGCAACACTGGACTGGGGGGACTTGAAGGGGTATGGTCCCAAAAACCTTGCGCCAATCAAGGAAACCATACCCATTAATAACTTTTAAGAAAAATGCGCGCAGACTTCTTTGCCAAAATAAGATTTATTAGAACTCTACGCCAAATATCAAAGAGAGGAAAGCGTCATTTAACTACCTTGCGCGGGCTCGCGCAAGGTTCAAAGTTAACCTTGAACACTCTCTTTGGATAAATGCTTCATTTAACTACCTTGCGCTGGCTCGCGCAAGGTTCAAAGTTAACCTTGAACACTCTCTTTGGGTAAATGCTTCATTTAACTACCTTGCGCGGGCTCGCGCAAGGTTCAAAGTTAACCTTGAACACTCTCTTTGGGTAAATACTTCATTTAACTACCTTGCGCGGGCTCGTACAAGGTTCAAAGTTAACCTTGAAACACTCTTGTTTGATAATGCTTCATTTAACTACCTTGCGCGGGCTCGCACAAGGTTCAAAGTTAACCTTGAACATTCTTGTTTGATAATGCTTCATTTAACTACCTTGCGCAGGCTCGCGCAAGGTTCAAAGTTAACCTTGAACATTATTGTTTATGCTCCATACATAAACCTTGCGCAGATATTTATATCAAAGCAAGCATCCACCAAACGTTGCGCTAAGAAGCAAGGAGAAGAAGGAAGATCAGTTAACTAACTTGCGCTTCTCGTGCAAGGAAACAGTAAATCCTGAGAAACTTTTACCTTAGCAAAATCCTTGACTTGGTGCAAAAGCAAAGGGAATCTTTTCTGTTGTAACAGAATGTACACGTGGCGAATAATAGATGGGTAACAGCTGTGAAACCTTCTAGAAGCCATTAACAATCAATCGTGCAAGCATCTTTTCGGTTATAACCAATTGCCACATGGCAGCATCTGGACGACTGAGGAAGATCACGGTGATAGCATGCTCACATTTATAAGATGTAGTGATCTCATGTTGACACGTGTCACCTCCCTAACCGCTGATGAGTTCATGATCCGTGTGCACTAACGGATTGCCAACAAACGTAAACGGAATAACAAAAGATTTCTTTAAAGTTAACAATCTCTCTTTTTGGCGCCAAACACCGGCTATAAATAAGTAACTTGGAGTTCAAGGAAAGGTATGCACTCTCAACTACTCTCTCACTTACAATACTTACTTCCGACTACTTGTACTTATTCTCACGCCGGAGAGTGGTCACGGAAAGAACCCCCCTTCTCCCCGTGGCGAGCTAACGGTGTTCTGTTTTGCAGCATCAGCCGGAATATTGTTCTATTCATCATCCATCGTGAAACCAAATGGAGGGTTACCCCTTTTATGCAGAGCCCATTCCATAGATCTACTTTGATTCCGGTCTAGTTGATCTAGGGTTTCTTCAACAAGTCAATACAATTAAGTAAAGGTGAGCATACAAGTTTGAATACTACTAGCATAATAGAGAAAGCGTTCGCGAACTAATCTAATTACATATCATGATACACCAAAACACATCACATAACATAGGCCCATTTCTCATGCTAACTACCGTGAGAAGGCTTGCGCGTCCATCCTAACTAGACCTTGTCGGGTGTAAGCCACACTATAGTACCATACTAGCTAAGGAGGCAAGTTAACGAAAATAAGTCCTAGTCACACGTTTCTAGTATCACGTATTGAGCATATATAATCAGATTATTCGCGTGTGATAAACAGTTTGATTTGTGAGATGGTTTTAATATAGGAACGTATGTAGCACCCAAAAAGTGCATTAAAACGAAAATGGGTCAAGTATACTCACTGTGGGTACGTTTAGGTAAGGTTAGGGGATCTAAGAAGAGTCGTGAAGAGCGCCGGATCAGCCTGCATACGCGCACGGAAGTCCATCAGTCTCTGAAAAGCTGAAACGGTGAAGGTTTGGTTGGGCAGTAGACAAGTTCGAGCGAACTTGCAAGGTTTTGGTAATTTGAAGTCAAGTTCGGTCGAACTTGGTAAGATTCATAGGAATCTTGTCAAGTTCGAGCGAACTTGTAAGAAAACCTTACTGAGATGACAAGTTCGGGCGAACTTGCAAGGAATTTTGATGGAGAGGACTCAAGTTCGGTCGAACTTGACCCATATGGGTACAAGTTCGGTCGAACTTGACCAGGGAGTTGGTGATTCTTGAGCGAACTTGATGTTTTCGGGTCCAAAATCTTGCGTTTTCGCGTCGTTTGCTGAGGAAATCGAGTGCTCATCCCTCCAACCTTAAGCCACTGAGTAAAACTTAGGCTGGAGAGGTCTTTTGGAGCGAACTTAGCCATTTTACAGAAACTCGGGCTAATCCGGGCGAACTTGATGGTTCGTACGGGTTAGTCCAGCTTGTGTAAAGTGACGATTTCGTCCTTGTGCTTCCGGATCTGAGATTTAGCTTCGACAAAGCCTCGTTCCACTCAAAAGTGAACGAAACATACGTCATTAGTCCGAAAATGGTGTAAAAATCAAGGTGTTAAAAGGTTTTGCTCAGATCTAGTATAAATCTGAGTGAAAACAGAAGTTTTGATGGAAAAAGATGAAGATTTTTGTAAACATAAGAGATTTGATGAAACGAAGGCAATGCCTTGTACAAAATCGTTGTAAATCGTTGTAAAACATTGTTGAACATCATTATAGTTGAAATCGGGTTGATTCTTACTTAGAAAACAGAGGGTTTCGGGTTTCGGGAGCTCAAAGCGAAGTTGCAGCAAGTTCAAACGAGAGAATGGGGTATTTATAAGAGAAGGCAAAAATGAGGGCTGGTGGAGTCAAGTTCGATCGAACTTGCATGTTTTCATGCAAGTTCGGGCAAACTTGCTAAATAATTGAAGGAGATCAGTCAAGTTCGGCCGAACTTGACCCTTGAAGGGCAAGTTCGAGCGGACTTGAGGTGAATGAAGGATTCTGAGTTAATCAGCCAAGTTCGGCCAAACTTGGGGTCACCTAAGTTCGAGCGAACTTGTCCAAATATTGTATTTTCTTCGTTTATTTCGCATTAAGTGTTCGTTTGGCTATTCGGTTCGTATTAAATAATTATAATTGATATTTTAGTGCGATTTAGCGATTCGAGTGTGCGAGAGCGATGCGATAGTGAACGTAATCATAACCACAAACATACACAACACATAAATAACATAAAACCATATAATTAACTGCGATTTGTGATGCGATGCGATTTAATAAGCGATTAGATGCGATATATCATACATACTCATAATAAGTTAACATAAACTTCATTAATAAGCGAATCTCGAATTTACAAAGGATAGATACAATCGATAACAAAGAAAAAGATAAAAACGAAATTCCGAGTTGTTACAGTCTCCCCTACTTTAGGAAATTTTGTCCCGAAATTTAAGTAGTAGTTATAACAAATAGATGCGGGTACTTGGCCTTCATATCACTTTCCAATTCCCAAGTGAACTCGGCCGCGTTTGCCTTCCCATCGGACCTTCACGATAGGGATGCGAGAGCGTCGGAGTTTCTTGGTCTCTCGGTCCATGATTTCCACAGGCTTTTCCACGAAATGGAGAGTCTCGTTGATTTGCAGATCTTCGAGAGGTACATGGAGATTCTCTTCGGCTAGGCATTTCTTGAGGTTAGACACGTGGAAAGTCAGATGAACATTATTAAGTTCCGCCGGTAGTTCGAAACGATGGGCTACTTTACCGATCCTTTCCGGAATCTTAAAGGGTCCAACGTATAGAGGCGCTAGCTTTCCTTTCTTGCCGAAGCGGACCACTCCTTTCCAAGGTGCAACCTTTAGGAGAACGTGATCTCCCACTTCGAACTGCAGGGGCTTGCGGTGTTTATTGGCATAACACTTTTGACGACTCCGAGCTTTCAAGAGAGTGTCTCTGATCTAGAGGATTTGAGACGTACAAGGCGATATCCTTTTTCATGCCCGACCACCAGTACTTAGGACGAAGGTTCTGGTACATCTTGTCGGCACCGGGGTGAATGGAATATTGAGATTTATGGGCTTCGGTCATTAGCAATTCACGAAGATTGTCACGGCTGGGAATCCAAATACGATCGAGATAGTAATAAAAACCATTTGGCTTAGATACGAGCTGAGTTTCGGCACCACATTTCATTTCTTACTCCAAAGTATTCTCGTTAAAGCAAGCGAATTGGGCGGAGCGAATCATGATTTCGAGATCATTCAAAGCTTTAGAGTCATGAACACTATATACATAGCTTCGTCGACTTAGAGCATCGGCGACGACGTTTGCTTTGATGGGAAGGTCGCGTATCTCGCAATCGTAATCATTGAGAAGTTCAACCCACCTACGTTGGCGCATATTCAGTTCCTTTTGATTGAAGATATGTTGTAAGCTCTTATGGTCGGTGAAGACCGTACACTTAGTACCGTAAAGGTAGTGTCGCCATATCTTCAATGCAAAAACAACTGCACTGAGTTCGAGGTCGTGGGTCGTGTAATTCTTCTCGTGAATCTTGCGTTGTCGAGACGCATACGAGATAACTTTGTCTCGTTGCATGAGGACACAACCAAGACCAAGGTTTGAGGCATCACAGTAAACAACGAAATCGTCGTTTCCGTCGGGTAAAGCGAGTACAGGAGCGTTGCATAGCATACGCTTGAGCGTTTGAAAAGCTTCATCTTGCTTGTAATCCCAAACAAAAGGTTTGTCTTTATGAGTTAAAGCGGTAAGCGGAACGGCGATTTTTGAGAAGTCGGTGATGAATCGATGGTAATAACCCGCCAATCCAAGAAATGAACGGATTTCGAAGGCATTCTTTGGTGTAATCCAACTCTTGACAGCTTCGATCTTTGCGGGGTCGACATGAATCCCTTGACTATTAACGATGTGGCCGAGAAATTGGACTTCCTCGAGCCAGAATTCACATTTAGAGAACTTAGCGTAAAGGCGACTGCCTTGGAGAAGTTCAAGGACTAAACGGAGATGGCGTGCGTGTTCGTCTCTCGACTTCGAATAGATGAGAATGTCAGCGATGAAAACAATGACAAAACGATCTAAGAATGCTTTGCACACACGGTTCATCAAATCCATGAAGACCGCGGGTGCATTGGTAAGACCAAAAGGCATGACCACGAATTCGAAATGGCCATAGCGAGTACGAAAGGCAGTCTTTGGAATGTCTTCTTCTAATATGCGCAATTGATGATAGCCGGAACGGAGGTCGATCTTAGAAAAACAAGTAGCACCTTGAAGCTGATCAAACAAATCGTCGATACGAGGAAGAGGGTAACGGTTCTTTATCGTGAGTTTGTTAAGTTCACGATAATCGATGCACATACGGAACGATCCATCCTTCTTTTCCAGGAAAAGGACGGGTGCGCCCCATGGCGAAGTGCTCGGGCGTATGAAACCTTTATCAAGAAGCTCTTGAAGTTGGCTTGATAGCTCGCGCATTTCAGATGGTGCAAGGCGATAAGGAGCTTTAGCAATGGGGGTAGCACCGGGAACTAAATCGATACGGAATTCAACATCTCGAGTAGGGGGTAAACCGGGTAAATCATCGGGAAAAACTTTAGGAAATTCGCAAACAACGGGAACATCTTTATAAGTCTTCTTTTCTTTCTCCGGGTTCACGATATGGGCGAGAAAGGCAACACATCGCGTTTGCATGCATTTGTGTGCTCGAGTACATGACAAAAGCATCAACTTCTTTGAGGGAGTTTCACCATAGACATGAAGTTAATCACCGTTAGGGAGAGGGAAGCGAATCATCTTATCGAAGCATACAACTTCAGCATGGTTTTCACGAAGAAAGTCCATACCTACTATGATATCGAAGTTACGTAAGTGCATAGGTATGAGATTGATCGAGAAGACATGGTTGTTGAGATAGAGTTTACAACCACGTAAGACGGAGGTGACGGTAACGGGTCTTCCGGTGGCGACTTCCACATCGAAAGTCTTTGGGAGTTTAGCGCGCTTACATTTTAAAACCTTTTTGAATTCTAACGATAAAAAATAATTATCGGCACCAGTATCAAATAAACATGAAGCATAAATACCATTAACGAGGAACGTACCGTTGACAACATTGTTGTCATTCTGGGCCTGGCGATGATTCAGGTTGAAAGCCCTTCCACGCGCAGCTTGTTGTTGTTGCTGAGGCTGCGGTGGTGGCTACTGCTGGGGCTGCTGTTGCTGCGGCTCTTGTTTCACAGGCTTGTTTGGGCAGACATTACTGAAATAATTCGGATCACCGCACGTGTAATAGGCACGTGCTCTTGGAGCTTGATGCTGATTGGCTTGAGGGGGAACTGGTAAAGTTGGTGCTGCTGGGGCCTAAGGAGCTGGCTGGCGAGGGCCTGAACGACAACTGACAGTGAAGTGGCCGTAGATATTGCAGTTGGTACAGAAGCGGCAATTGCCTCCAACTGCATGATGATACGTGCACTTTGAGCACAAAGGATGTGGGCCAGTATACGCACGCTTTGTCGGCGGTGCGTTGGGTGCTGCAGACTAGAGCGGCTGAGGGTTTGCTGGAGTAGTAAGAGCAAAGTTCTTGCTTGGGTTTTCTCGCTTGCGACCTCGGGGGTGTTCTTTGTCTCTCGGGACTGATCGGATGGAGCTGCTGATTCGGTGACGGCCTGATTTGCAACCTTTCTGTTCTTAAAATAACCAGCCTGAACTCTTTTGTCATTGATTTCTGCGGTGAGCTGGTAGGTTTCTTCGATAGTGACGGGTCGGGCTGCTTGAACGAAATCAGCGGACGCAATCGGGTAAAGCACGCAGATATTTCTTGATTGCTTTCTCGGTCATATCCACTTGACCGGGGCAAATGATGCTCAATTGTTTGAAACGAGCAATTAAGCCAGCGTTGTCCGGACCATCTTGTTTGATATCCCAGAACTCATTCTCCAATTTCTGAATCTCATGCGGAGGACAGAACTCCTTCACCATAATTTCTTTGAGTTCCTCCCAAGTGAGCTCGTAAGCTTCGCGTTCCCGCGCTTGTTGCTCTCCGCTGTCCACCAATTGAGAGCCCTCAACTGGAACACGCCGGTGGCGTTGATAGTGCGCAAAGCTTCAGGGCATTCACTCTGACGGAAGGTAACTTTGATTGAATCGAACCAGTGGAACATAGCACTCGGCCTGTCCGTGCCAGTGAAGGTGAGTGGTCCGCATGCTTTAAACTGTTTAAAGCTGAAGGGATGCTTGGGCATGTCGGCTTTGGAGTCCACGGAAATGTTGCTGTTGACCGGTGGATCTCGCTGACGATCTGAGGGATGACCTTAGCCATTTCCTTGGCTATCATGGTAGCGATACGCTTGTAAGCGTTGCTGCGCTGAAGGTTCCTTCGGGTGTGCAATCCCATTGAAGACATCTACACGAAGGATTTAGATTGGATGAGATTCGATTATAATAGAGTTATGTTCAAAACCTTTATTATGATTATTACAAGTAAGACATTTTATCACATAAGCACGTAGGCACATAATCACATAAGCACATGAGCACGGGAGCACGTAAGCACATAAGCACATGAGCACGTAAGCACATAAGAACGTATTTGCACATATTCACCTTCTAATAGGTAAAGCGTAGCGCGTTTGAGATGCGATTGATACATAAGTGAGATATAAGCAAGATATATGCGATATTTAATAGCGAGATAAGCGAGATAATACCACGCATGAGACACGCATGTCCTCATAGGCGTAAGCGAGTTAAGCGATTAGTTTCGTTGGTGTATTAATTTAGCGTTTTAGATTATGACAGTTGTGCAAGTAGTGCATGCGTTTAGGGAGCGTGAAGCGATAAAGCGAGAAATCGATAATTCGAGAAATAAATAAAGCGAGAAATCGAATAAAGCGAAAATTCTCAAAATTTTAAACACATAATAATAATAAACTCGATGATGCGTAAATCGACAATATAGGCTTAAATCAATTGGGAATGTCCGGGGTTTTGAGACGTTGAGTACCCAAAGTGATTTGAAAATTCTCTGAGTTCGGACACACGATTTGGCCTAATAGATAGATGCTCTCACCGCAAGCGGCTAACGGCATTATCCTTCCGGTTACTACGTGTTCCAAACCATCAGAATAATCAAGACTTTGGTGAGATTGAAAATCGAAGAGCGGAATTAGTTATTAAGATGCGGGTTTCATCCGTAACTTAACAACTTTATTCCTAGATAGAAATGAAGACTTTCGTCGAGGTTTGGATATCACTCCTAACTCAACGAAGGTATCTCATGCGATAGAGATTGCGCAGAGTGAATGATCTCATCGAGAGTTCTCGATTTTCACACCTAATCTCGACTTGATCACTCGTTTTGTGTGATACAAGCGTTTCATAATCGTGTATTATTGTATTAGCCTTAGGAAAGGCACATTTAAGCATTTATGACAAGTAGTTTAACATTTAAGTCAAAGATAGGGCAATCGGGTACTTAGACATGCTACTAGGTCGGATCATGGAAATTTTACCTATTATCCTAAAGTTGTGGGCTCTGATACCAATCTGTCACACACCAACCGATGGCGGAAACATCAGGGTAGTGGCACTAGGCGAATCAGATTGATCAAGAGATTCCATAACAATCATTTCAAAGATAATAATCAACATTTAACATCCCATACTATCAAACTCATACAATCTTCAAAACAACCATTACATTTCAACATAATCTCTTAAACATACATCCAATTCGATCTCCCCTAGATTTTTATTACAAGAGTTCCAAACATAAATAACTAAACTACTAACTAAGCATAATCCAATGCATCCAACCCAAAATCATCAACATGTTACATACGTTAAAATACAAGTCAATACAATTAAGTAAAGGTGAGCATACAGGTTTGAATACTACTAGCATATAGAGAAAGCGTTCGCGAACTAATCTAATTACATATCATGATACACAAAAACACATCACACAACGTAGGCTCATTTCTCATGCTAACTACCGTGAGAAGGCTTGCGCGTCCATCCTAACTAGACCCCGTCGGGTGTAAGCCACACTATAGTACCATACTAGCTATGGAGGCAAGTTAACGAAAATAAGTCCTAGTCACATGTTTCTAGTATCACATATTGAGCACATATAATCAGATTATTCACGTGTGATAAACAGTTTAATTCGTGAGGTGGTTTTAATATAGGAACGTATGTAGCACCCAAAAAGTGCATTAAAACGAAAATGGGTCAAGTATACTCATTGTGGGTGCGTTTAGGTAAGGTTAGGGGATCTGAGAAGAGTCGTGAAGAGCGCCGGATCAGCCTGCATACGCCAACGGAAGTGCATCAGTCTCCGAAAAGCCGAAACGGTGAAGTTTTGGTTGGGCAGTAGACAAGTTCGGCCGAACTTGTATGTAAACATACAAGTTCGAGCGAACTTGCAAGGTTTTGGTAATTTGGAGTCAAGTTCGGTCGAACTTGGTAAGATTCATAGGAATCTTGTCAGGTTCGGGCAAACTTGTAAGAAAACCTTACTGAGATGACAAGTTCGGGCGAACTTGCATAGTTCCTTAGGAAACTAGGCAAGTTCGGGCAAACTTGCAAGGAATTTTGATGGAGAGGACTCAAGTTCGGTCGAACTTGACCCATATGGGTACAAGTTCGGTCGAACTTGACCAGGGAGTTGGTGATTCTTGAGCGAACTTGATGTTTTCGGGTCCAAAATCTTGCGTTTTCGCGTTGTTTGCTGAGGAAATCGAGTGCTCATCCCTCCAACCTTAAGCCACTGAGTAAAACTTAGGCTGGAGAGGTCTTTTGGAGCGAACTTAGCCATTTTACAGAATCGTACGGGTTAGTCCAGCTTGTGTAAACTGACGATTTCGTCCTTGTGCTTCCGGATCTGAGATTTAGCTTCGACAACGCCTCGTTCCATTCAAAAGTGAAGGAAACATACGTCATTAGTCCAAAAATGGTGTAAAAATCAAGGTGTTAAAAGGTTTTGCTAAGATCTAGTATAGATTTGAGTGAAAACAGAAGTTTTGATGGAAAAAGATGAAGATTTTTGTAAACATAAGAGATTTGATGAAAAGAAGGCAATGCCTTGTGCAAAATCGTTGTAAAACGTTGTTGAACATCATTGTAGTTGAAATCGGTTGATTCTTACTTAGAAAACAGAGGGTTTCGGGTTTCAGGAGCTCAGAGCGAAGTTGCAGCAAGTTCAAATGAGAGAAGGGGCTGACAATTTATAGGAGAAGGCAAAAATGAGGGCTGGTGGAGTCAAGTTCGGTCGAACTTGCATGTTTTCATGCAAGTTCGGGCGAACTTGCTAAGTAATTGAGGGAGATCAGTCAAGTTCGGCCGAACTTGACCCTTGAAGGGCAAGTTTGAGAGGACTTGAGGTGAATGAAGGATTCTGAGTTAATCAGCCAAGTTCGGCCAAAAATAAACGAACTTGTCCAAATATTGGATTTTCTTCGTTTATTTCGCGTTAAGTATTCGTTTGGCTATTCGGTTCGTATTAAATAGTTATATTAAGCGCTATAATTGATATAATAGTGCGATTTAGCGATTCGAGAGTGCGAGAGCGATGCGATAGCGAGTGTAATCATAACCACAAACATACACAACACATAAATAACATAAAACCATATAATTAACTGCGATTTGCGGTGTGATGAGATTAGCGATGCGATTTAATAAGCGATTAGATGTGATATATCATACATACTCATAATTAGTTAACATAAACTTCATTAATAAGCGAATCTCGAATTTACAAAGGATAGATACAGTTGATAACAAAGAAAAAGATAACAACGAAATTCCGAGTTGTTACATCAGTAATCACTGAGGTATAAATGAATGAAAGACGGGTTTTTTTATGAACAGGCAGTGTACACACATCCTCAAATCTACTATTAAAATAGACCTAATGCTCACTTTATGAGACTCGAACCCATACCACTTTGATGTGAATATACACTTGATACCATTAGGCCAAGTGACCATTTATGATTGTTCTTAGGATCGAGGGGGCACCGCTTTCATGTACAATAGCCCCTTTTAATCCTGCAATATCACATCATTTTTACTCTTTCATTTTTAAGTAAAGAGAATATGTTGATTTTAACGATAACTTAATTGAATAACATGGAAACGTAATGTTTGAGAAATGCATTTTTTAAGAAAAAAAGTCAACAGTCGGTTTCTCTAAAAGGTAATATTATTTTAGGTGCAAACAGTATCTTAATTCTTAGGCTAAGTGTTATGGAGCCATGCCCCTCTAGTGAGTGTGGCACCGTGTGGTGGCGTTAATGACATGAAACGCTACCCTTAGGGGCGTTAAGACAGTGAATTCAGAAGAGGCGTGGGTCTTGTAACGGTATGAAACGCTGCCATTACAATTTTTTTTACCACACAATCTCACTCTTAAGCCCTCAAAACTCTTCTCATCTTTTCCTTTTTTTTTTCAAATACTCTATAAAGTTAAATGCCTCCATGGAGCGATATTGACCTGAAAAACCCATATAACCAAAACTGAAACACACTGAATACCCCGAACACACCAAACTCACAGCCGAACACTTATCTCTACCCTTCCAATGTCTTCACTAGTTGTCACCGCCTGACGGCCGAAGTAGCACTCGACTCGCAAGCACACGCACAAGTGAGCAATTTTTATTATCACTTCAAAACACACAAAATTCACAATCCATCATACATTATACGCGAAACTCAACCGGACTTTGTAAAACCAACACAAATGGACCCCTCCTGACAACAACTAAAAAAGGGGTTAAAGGAGATGAGGCCGAGCCTATTGAAGAAATAGGAAAGCGGTGGACGGTAGCGGAGGAGATAAATTTTGCTTGTGCTTGGGTGGACATCTCGGAGGATCAGGCTACCGTTGTTATATATTATTTCATATTTACATTAGAAATTAACTTTTAAGTATTAATATTTTACGTGTTCGAATTTTAATGTATTTTTATTTTAACTGCACTTATTAGTTTTTATAAGATTATTGAACTTTTATTTATTAATTTATTTAAACTATGTTATATAAAAAATAAGATTTAAATAAATGAGCATGATTACAAAATGATTGGAGGGGAGTGAAAATTAAGGAAACTATAACAATATGTAGTGAAAAAAAAAGTGAGTGAAAGTGATGTGGTGATTTATCATACTAAAGGGTGTGGGGGTCGGCTCCAGGCCATCGAGCTCCGTCCACACCGCCCCCACCCGGGTCGTCGCGTCGTTTTCTTCGTCTCCAAGCCGGTTTCGATGGGCCACTTGTTTTTTTCTTTTCTTCTTTGGTTTTTTTTTTTTTTTTTTTTTTTGCCTTTTTCATCTTTTGTGAATAAGCATTATCGGAAGTTTCTTTGGGCGCTCCAAGCTCCGTTCTTTTGAATATTGTTCAGCGTAAAAAGAAGGAAGAAGGATGCCGTAAATACTAATAACCTAAACAATGTTTTAGGTTTGAGCTTTTTATTAAATATAATCAGGTCCATTACCAAAATTAAATTAATTAGGAAAAAAATTATTATATTTAAATTCACAAGAATAAAATTTGAACTAAAAGACTTTTATGTGACCATAATCAGTATGTCTTTTTTTTTTCACATTGCTCTCTTGACACTAGAACCTTATTAATATATTATATTTGTTAATTTACTTTTTGAAAGGGTTAACGTTAACCCAAATAGATATTAAAAAGTGTGTTTTTGGAAGGGGGCTTAATTTTAATGTTTAATTTGTTATACTTCTAATGTTATTTAATTTCAGATATGTGAAGGGTTATCCTCAAAGGATGAGGCTCCTTCACATCTTTTAGTCTGAGTGAGATGACAGTTACTTTATGATGTGACAGTGAAATAAAAGGAAAACCATAACACATGATCTTATGGGTAAAGTGGTGATAAGTAGATGAAAAATGTTTGGTTCCATCTAATAACGGGTTACAATACTTACGAAACCCAGTAATGCAGTTGGGTTTTATTAGTTTTTAATCAGACTTTTTAAAAAAGTTTTAAGCTGCAAATTAACTAACTTCTAATCTACTTCTACTAGCCACCAACGCTTGCATTATCTTTTAGAATTTAAACCCTTTACTTCTAGAATCGAGGACAGGCATTTTAAACCTTATCACCGCATGGTAACATCAGACTTTTTAAGTATGTTGGTTGGATATACTGACAAAACTAATATGCAATCAACTGGAAGCTATTGTTCAATTCCCACGAAACCGATATGTTTACGATTCAGGTCAACGAGCAATATTAGCCAACCAAGTAACTAACCATCTACTATTACCATTAGCCAACCAACTAACCTACTACTATTTATTAATATTATTATATCATTGTTAATAACGTTTTTATTTTTATTTGGGATTTTAGGGATAATATATCTTAAAGTCGAACGACATGTTTAAAATTATAGCTCAATGTTATAATAATGTTTCAATTATTGCTTAAAAGAAATACTCTAGTGGAAAAAATAGAACCAATTAATTACTAGAATAAATTATTACTAATTCAAACATGAACAAAATGATCTTATTTCATTAAGTTTCGGAGTTAGTCCAAAAATTCAGGAATATCTCAAATATTTTTTGAGGAGATCAAATATATCCTTTGTATAAAATCGAATAAAATAAAAAATTTACACTACGTAGACGGAGTTGATGAGTATTTTACAATACGGAGACAGAATTGAGTGATATCCTGTGCTACCCCATCTTCTACACTAGCTCCACCTTGTCTTATTTGTATTGCTTCAGTTAGGTTTTCTTCACATTGCACTGTATCCAAATTAATATAATCAAAATGACCGAGGGTATAGAAACTTTTCTGGGTCAAACCGATAACAAAATCAAATTCAATGTAGCGAGCGAAAGAATGTTTACATTTAGGAGTGAGACTAGAGAAGATGTAAGTTAGACGGTAAAAAATAAAACATAGACGTGAATCTCATCACATGCCACACGACATGTTAAGTTATAAACATGAAATTATAGTTCACAACACATTTTGCTACATTTATTACCCATTGTTATGTTTTACCAAATATCTTATGATTTATCATAAGATCTGATCAAACATGCATGTATACATTTATTAAAAATTATGATTTAAACACGCATATAAAACACATAAACATCTGTTAAACTAAGTTCTAATGACGTTAATAGACATGAACTACGAGAATCTTTACTCCTAAATGCCTAAATGATTATTACTAAATGAGTAGATGAGATGAATCTATAAGAACTTTTTGGATAAAAAAACAAAAAAAAAACGACAAACCTACCATTCATTCTCATTTAGAATTGGAATAATGGATTTTAATAATCTAAACTTTTAGTCATTGGGTAGAAACGGTCCCAACTTAAAAAATAACCGGTGGTGGTCTCAACTTTTCGTATATTGTAAAAAATAGACTTTAACTAAAAAAAACCTTAATTTCTTTTTGTCTCTTTATCTTTTTCGGTTTAGTAAGGTCCATTGGTTTACATTATACGGAAAAGTTGCCGAAAAGGATAAGGAGAAAAAAAGAAATTAAGGTTTTTTTATTAAAAGTCCATTGGTTTACAATATACGAAAAGTTGGGACCATCACCGGTTATTTTTTAAGTTGAGACCGTTTTCAGCCAATAACTAAAAGTTTAGATTATTAAAATCCATTATTCCTTCAGAATTTTAGATTGAATTAGTGACTATATGACAACCTTTAGTTAAAAGAAAACAAAAATAGAAAAATCTAGTTTCTATATAAGTGTCATAGCAGTTTAGGGATAAATTTCACTCTAAATATTGTTTAGTTTATCAAACTATTATTTCAAGTTGTTATTTATATTACAACTAAATCAAAATTTTAAAAGTAATATACAAGATTATATTATGAAACTCAAAACACAGTGTTTTTATTTATTTTTATTTTTTTTTGATAAAGAACACCCTATAACACCACCGAATTTTGTATTTCATAGTCTACTTATTCTTGTATGTTACTTTTAAAAAAGCATATTGGATTTAAATAATCTCAACTTTCATAAATTGGCCGATAACACTTTCAACTTTCGATTTGTACACCAACACTTCCAACATTCAAGTTATCGGCCGATAAAACTCCCTAACTAACTGTACCCTAACCCAGTTTGCTGATGCAGCTGTCATGTCATAAAAAATGGAATGTCAGTTGTCAAATGATAAAAAAATCCCACTTCAGCTACCACATTAGTTGTTACGTCATCAAAAAAATGTCACATCGGCTGCCATGTATATGCCCCATCAGCAAAAAGGGCAACATCAGCAAAAACTTACTGGGTTAGGGTTTAGTTAGTTAGGGAGTGTTATCGGCCAATAAGTTGAAACTTGGGAGTGTTGGTGTTACAAATCGAAAGTTGGGAGTGTTATCGGCTGATTGGTGAAAGTTGGGGTTATTAATATCCAATATCCTTTTAAAAATTAATAACTTGAAATGTTTTTTTCTTTTTTTGAAGATTTTATTGCTCATAATAACTTAATTTAAAAAATTATCGGCCACAACAGTTGTAGCAAAAGGCATGTAACAAGACAACATGAAGTAGTTGAGATTGTAGGCCATGAAAACCGGCCGGCGGAGAAAGCAACATTCCACCGATATATTCTTATTTCGGCTTATTTGATTAAAGACAAAACTAAAATTTGTTTTGTTTATTTATTTTGCACAAGTGGATAATATATATTAAAACTAATATTATATGCATGTGATTGATGATCACAAGAAAGATAGTGATGTCTCTCCTTATCTTCACAAACCATTTGTTCTCATTCAATTTTTATAATACAAATACAACAATGGATTGAGGTTGATTATTAGTGTTGTGGGTGTAGCTTATCTTAGTGGGTGTAACCACCTCTAAACAACTCCAATCTTTTTAAGCATCTCCATCCCTCGTAGCATGTAAACAAAACATAAAAATATTTTTATTTTTCAATAAAATAATAATGAAACATGAAATAAACAAAATATTTATATACTCTTAAAGATAGAGGTCGATGACTGTTACATCACAGCTACCACCTTCTTTTATATATAATAAATGTTCACGTCACAGATCCCAAATTCTAATATGATCTCCTGGTTGATTGTACTCATGTAACCATAAGGTTAGGGGTTCGACCCCAAATTCACCCCATTTCTAACTATTACATGTACATTATTGTTCTTTGCTTCTTTATTTTACTGTTCTTCCTTTTTTTAGTTATGTACAATTAACCCTCTAAACTTCTAAATTTATATTTTTCATTTAAATTCAAAACATTTAACATGTTATGTATGGATAAACATTACAAAGATCATGACTCACATATGAGTGGCCATATTTCATTTGTTAAATTAGTTAATTACATTTGATTATTATTTAACTTGAATTTTAATTTTATATTTTAGCTTTTCTTATTATTGGATTTGTTAAAATTCGTTAATTACATTTTATTATTATTATTTAACTTGAATTTTAATTTTATATTTTCTTATTACTTAACTAATACTTTTTAGAATTTATATTAATAATCTTTTACACCAAAATTTCACCTAACTTTACATTTACAACTATTTGAACTCACATTATTTTCGTGGTGGGTCGAATACCATACCATTAGACCATTAGGTTATGGTAGGTTTTTTTCGTTATTTAACTAAATAACTTTGTAATTGATGAATATAATGTTCCTTAATACGAAGAAACATCAAATTTTAAAACTAACAAACCGAAGACGTGTTGATTCGGTTGTTGTAGTGATTGGTGGTACCGTACCAGTATCTTAACAATCCTGTTATAAACCAAGTCAATATCGATTAAGTTCTCACCGCGTTCTTCGCCACAATGTGAAGGTTAGATAAATGGTAGAATAAACTGCCAAAATGGTCCCTAGGGTTTGGTCACTTTGTCACTTTAATCCAAAATTCAAACCTTTTGAATCTGAGTCCCTATGGTTTTAATTTTGTTGTCATTTTCATCCAAAAGCATAAGCAGATTAGATTTTCAGTTAATATTCAGTTTTTTTGTCTTTTTCCTCCCTTTTAATGAAGGGCAAAATGGTATATTTTTTTTAATATGTTATAATAAAACGTTAAAAGACCATTTTACTCTTTTTTTAAAAGGGAGAAAAAGAACAAAAAACTGGATGTTAACTGAAATATCTTACCAAAATATGATTTTGAATGGAAATGATAACAAAATTGAAACCACATGGACCCAAATTCAAAAGGTTTGAGTTTTGGACTAAAGTGGCAGAAAGCTAGATGTTACTCTAAATGGCATAAACTTAAAAACCATGGTCTTAAGTTTTCTTTTTTGACCCTCAAGTTTATAGCATATTTAACCCTAATCTTTTGATAAGTGACACATTAACCCCTGTTTATTTTCACTTAATAACATTACACCTCATGTTCTCCAATACTTCAATTCTTTTGCTTAAATTACACGTACAATACTCATCTTACCTATGCCTAACCACGTTAATGTCACTACGTAATGTGTGTAACAAAGTTAAAAGGCGTCACGTCACAAGTAAGCACCACACGTTAACGTCATCATCATATCGCATATAACGAAGTCACAAACGTAATGTTGCCGCCGCAAAAAGCGGCATGGGTAAGAATTCCAGTTATACTGAAGTAGTAGTAAATTAGCATAAAGAAAAAAAGACTGTATTTGATGATATCATCCGGTTCTCCTTCTTGTGGGTTGTCAATATAAATAGAAAGATGTAACTGAATTGGGACGAGTGGTTAAAAAAATTGATTATATATTTATAAGCTTGTTTTGTCCTAATTAGTGGCTTGCTAGTCGTGGGTTTTTTTTAATAAAATTCCCGTTGTTTCAAAAAGAAAAACTAAATTAGCATATAGGATTGTGGAAAGAAAAAAATAAAAATTTTCAAAAGAAAAAAATAAAAAAATTATAATAAAGTTGAAAATACGGTCCAACAACTAGTGTTTCACTTGTTCAACTAGAATGGTAATTAGTGTTTTAGTTGTATAAAACTTGAATGGTAATAAGAGAAGAGAAAAGGACCTTCCTAAAGTCTACACAACCATTAATCATCTTTCTTAACTGACGTAATTATCATCAATTTATTAATTAGTTGGAACAATTTATAAGTAGGTCCATTATATTTTAAAACAAGGTTTGTATTTTGGTTTTAGAAGCAAAGTTTAACAACAAAAGCAAACATGTAAGGAATATTTACGGTGAATCATATATTAAAACAACTTTATAAGACATTTGATCATGTAATTTTTTTATTTATATAAATTCCGATCAAATGTACATAGATAATTTATAAAAAAATCGCTAACTTAGTCTTATAACACAAATTCTTTATATAAATTCCGGTCAACTGTACATAATAATTTATAAAAAAAAAATCGCTAACTTAGTCTTATAACACAAATTCTTAATTTATACAACATACTAACTATAGCCATTTTATTGATCCCTATATAACATAATAACTATAGCCCAATGGCGAATCCAAGAATTTTTTCTACCGGGTTCCTTTTGATAGATTTTCACTAATTCTCACTACTTTTTTTTAAATCATATAAAATTTACACTATTTTTTTCATTTTTTTCCAAAGCGAGGAGGTTTCTAGGAACCCCAAAACATCCTGGACCCGCCACTGCTATAGCCATTCTTTTATCCCTAGTTGTGTTGGATTAAAATTTCTAGACCCTCCATTTTTCATAAGTTTAGCAACAACAAACCATGTGAAATATCGAACTCCAGTTTCCCCTTCATGTTGCCTAACACAATAATAGTATAATACTATATATAGTTTTGTTTAAACAAACTTTTCTTGACCCGTTCCAAACCATTCCATTGTCTAAATCAAAACACACACATCAATCGATCATAGCCATACAAATTGTGTTTGACTTGTGGTTGCTTTATGACTCGGGTAATCTTCTCGTACTAGTTTATATAGGGGAAAGTTTTATTCAAAACATGAAATATTGCGAAAACACACAGAACAAAATAAATCACCTATTTTTCTAATCCTAAATATATAAAAAAGAAATAAAAATGTTACAGAAATAAGATTTATTATTTATCACAATAGAATTCAAAGAAAATATGGAAATTTTCAGTTTTTATATAGCCTACACATATGTAGGTTATGTGTAGGTTAAATTACCTACATGTATGTAGGCAATGTGTAGGTAAAAATGTATGGTTTTTTTATGTATATGTAATACACATATGAATGTAAGAAACATAAACAAAAAAATGAATCTTAAATCCCAAAATTTAGTGATTTAGAGTTGTTATTTTTGTTCTCACAATAATTATTGTTTTGTAATGATCATCATCATATATAAGGAAAGACTAGGGATAGCTAGTATATCACGTAAGATAAATGAAGGGAGATTGAAATTGTTTGGGCATGTGAAGAGGATGTTGACGACAAAGCCAGTTAGAGAAGTGGAACCCTTGTTGTAGAGGGGGGAGGATTAAAGGAATGTCTAAATTGACTTGGGATTAACGAATAAGGCAAGATTTGTTATAGTTTGACCTTTTTAAGAACATGGTCCAAGATAGAAGTTCGTAGAGACGTAAAACTAAGGTTAAAGACTTTTAATAAAGGGTACGATTGGCTCTTAGCATTGCATGTTTATATTTTGTTATGTATTATGATTTATATCTATTTTTATTTTAATATGTTACCTTGTCACAATCTCTTATGTTACTGTGCCACTACTATATTTTTAGTCCGGTTTGTTTGCATATTATATATTTTCGAGCCGGGGTTTCTCTGGAAGCGGTCTCTCTATCCATACGGATATGAGTAAGGTTTGTCTACATCTCACACTCTTCAAACCGTACAAATCACTTTGTCATTTGTGAGATCTACCGGATACAGTTGTTCTTGTATACGTATGAAGCTCCTAAGTGTCTTATACGACCCCTTCTTGTAATTTTTGTTTTTGTTTAATATGAATTAACACATATTCTTTACATACACTCTTGTCTTAAACATGATGAGGACTTGGTCTAATAAACATTGGCAATTGGCATCTTTTGATTAACCTCATAACACAATTGCAATGATGTATTCTGATTTTCACTTTTAATAAGTACATTTGGCTAAACATAGGGTGTAGCGTATGATTATGTTGTTAATTAATAAGATCATTTCTAACCAAATCGTCGAGTGATGGATTTAACAATTTTCCTTGTAACAATTTTTAGAAATGTTTAGTGAACCAATAACGTTTATAAGATACATCTATAACACATAAATAACCCCAACTTTTATCAATTGACTGATAACACTCCCAACTTTCAACTTATTGGCCGGTAACACTCCCTAACTGACTGAACCCTAACACAGTTAGTTTTTGATGATGTGGCATCTTATGCAGCATTTTTGATGTCATGGCATATGACGTGACATTTATGATGACATGGCATTTTTGATGACATGGCAGATGATGTGGCAACTGACATGGCATTTTCGATGACGTGGTAGCTGATGTGGCAGCTGACATGGCATTTTCGATGACGTGACAGCTGGCATCAGCTAACTGGGTTATGTTCAGTCAGTTAGAGAGTGTTTGTTGGTGTACAAATTAAAAGTTGAAAGTGTTATCAGCAAATTGGTGAAAGTTAGAGTTATTTAAATTGAATATCCCTAAAAACAATTATTCACGTTATATAACATATTTAGAAAACTACGGTATGTATATCCCCGCTAGGTTGATAAATGCCTAAAATTCATGTTGTCTACCAAACTGCATGCAACTTGTTGGAGATATTATACCAAAACCCGATGAAACATCGTCCAACCAAAATAAAAAAAGGGAGCAATATGTAAAGATAAATGCCTAAAATGATATTATTAATTATGAGTGAAGTTATTCTATAAGAGTAAAAAATTGTACTAAGTGTATGAGACAAGTTTGACCCTTGATTTACAAGATCAATGGTTGAGATTAAATGGTTCCCAAATATAGAATTCACATAACAAAAAACAAGAGAATACGTGGGGAAAAAGGTAAAATATGAAAATCCAATATTGTTAACTCATAAACCCACTTCCCCCTTGATTTTCAAATGGCTATAACTTTTTCATTCGTTAATATTTTTTTATAAAAAATACACCGTATTAACGAGCATTTCATTCTCTTTAATTCGAGCAGCCTATTGCTATATTTTAACATTAATTTATTTTTGAAGGATTTTGAAACGTGATTACGTGATTTTGAATACCCATGTGACTACGTCATTTTGAATACCCATTACGTGATTACTTGATTTTATTGTAGTATTTTATGTGAAACCACGCTAAGTGATTACGTAATTACGTAACAATAGTTGACTATGTAAATTACATGACTACGTGATTTTAAATATACATTTCGTGATTACATGGTTTCATTATAGTATTTATGTGAAACTATACTAGGTGATTACATAACATAACACCTAATATTTCATATGGAATACCTAATATTTAAGGTATAATCATGTATTAAGGATAAACTATATACAAAACATTAGCCAAACCAACCTATTATAACAACATAATGTCATATATTAGAGATTTAACCACGTAATAAAGCATAAACAATCAAGTTCTTATTATTGAATGTGTAATTACATAATAAGCATAATTGTATTAACATTAGTTATAACAAATCATATTAAATGTGTAATTATGTAATGAATTTACAATGAATGCGTAATGATTTATGTTGAATGTGTAATCACGTAATGGGTATTCAAAAATCACGTAATGGGTACTGGGTATTCAAAATCACGTAATCAAGTAATGGGTATTTGAAGTCCTATAAATTATTTTTAAGAATACTATAGCAATAGGCTGCTCGAATTAAAGATAACGAAATGCTCGTTAATACGGTGTAATTTTTTTTAAAAAAATATTAACGTATGAAAAAGTTATAGCCGTTTGAAAATCAATGTGGAAACTAGTTAAAGAAAGAAAATACCATCATACCTTTATCTTTCTTAAATTGAGAAAAACAAATGTATGATCATCTCCTACACTTCGTACAAATTTGTTCTATTCTATTGTACATGATCCCAAACCTATTAATTACTTGGGGAATATTGAATGAACCAGCTGTCAAATAAGCATATAGTAAATAATATATAATATGTATCAATTGAATATTAATGATGGTTACTTAGCTTCTATGTAACGCGATTTTGACAAAATGGATGCATCATGTCCCTGTCAACAACCAAAGAAACCCATCAACCACACATAATAATCATACGGTGTTCATTGATCATAATTCATTTATATATTTCTATATTGAAAAATAGACATCTTCCAAGTAAATAGTAGTAAAATAAACAACTCTATATTTACAAGTATTTTTGTTATTCAAATGATGCGTATAAAAAAATTTATAAAACCGTTTTATGTATCATAGTTTGCAGAGCCGTTAATGAGGTATGTGAGTAGTACAACCGCATAGGGCCTGTTTTTCGGGGGGCCTGGATTTAAAAAAATTATATATTTTTATTGTATATAAAACTATTTTAAAACAAAAGGCTATAAACTATAAAACATATTAACCTTTTTTTTAATAAAAACACAATTAAACAATGTTTAATAACTCAATAACATTACACATCTAAACCCAACTATCATATACCCTTTTAAACTAATTTGGTCTCACGTCACGATTCGCTTAAGTATGTAAACATATGATTTTTATATTTGTTATTGTTATTATTATTTCAGTTTGTATATTCTCAATGAAAAGATGACATTTTGTTATTTGACCATGTCAATTAATAGAAAAATAATGTAAAAATATCTTTGTTTTCGACTGCATGTCAACAATCACGGGTTGTTTATTGTTAAAATAAATGAGGAAACAATACGGTCTATGAAGATTATTCAACGCATTTAGAATTGTTTTCCTTAACAAACTTAGACAAATCGAGTTCATTACAAATCTTATAGTCACAACATGTCAAAGGATCCGTTGTTACGAATCATAGTCTTCACGTGAATGTATAACCAAAAAAAATCATAGATATGATCTTTAGGATTGTATATAGTCATGGGTGTTTTTTTATATAAAAGTAAATATATTAATACAAGAAAAACGATTTTAAGGTGATTGTTAGAGATGAGGTTATGACTTATTTTTCATGAAATTGCTTGATTTGGGTACGCAAAGAATTTGAGTACTTAAACTAGCTAAAATTAGACAAACGGCATGAACGAAAATGACAGTTTATTGTAAAAAGAATTTATACTTCGAGTTGAGCTAAAAAATACTTTAACTCGAATTTGAACTCGAATCCAATTAAAAACTTCTTTCCACTCAAACCAAAATAACCTAAATGATATGTTGCCTATTTTTGTTGTCGTTAAATATTCATATAGACCCAAATTATATACACCTACTCTTATATATACCCTATTATAATCAGTTGGACACTTGGACCAGATGAATATTTCTGATGCAAAGTGTGAGCTATTTAAATATTTAATCATTGTTACTGTTTAAGTATACCCAACTACAACACCTTAAAATATTAAACTATTAATAATTTGGATTTTGGGTGTAACAACATTAACTAATCAGAATTATATATTCAAATGATTTTGAAAAATCTTAAGACAGTGTGTTTTATATTTTAATAAAGTTTATAATATATATTAATTTGGATTTTGAGATGTTACACCATATATTTTATTAAGTTTTTTTAGAAGAAGTATTTTAGAAGAAGTATGGTGTTACAATCCAAATTCCAAAATATAGTATATTTTTAAAAGATAATATGTGTTACTTTTAAATAAGATTAGTTTAGATTTTAAGGTGTAACAACGTACATCGATAATGTTAGAATGAAGATGAAGTATGACAAATGAATAAAATGTATGGTTAGCTCATTCAACAAAAGTAAGCATTAATCATGTGGAATATGATTTCTTATACACTATAGTTTTGTTCCAAGGAGAATTATATAGTTCTAACAAAGTATGTACAGGTAAACGTATAAAATAGAAACATATATAATCACATTAGTTTGATGGGTTTTTGTAGCATCATATGATCATATCCCAAATATTAGGTATCTTGTATAAAAACATCTAAGAGTTGTGAAAATGTGCATTTTGATATTTAGGATTGAATTTTGAATCACAATGTTGTATGTGATCAAAAGTTAATTATGCAATCACAAAAATGTATGTGATCAAGTTGGGGCTGTAGGATCATGAAGAGGTATGGTCCCACAAAGCTAGTCCTATGTGGCAAGACTATACCATTTAACCCAATAAAGGTGGTAAACATCAACAGGCTTAAAATAGACTCCGAGGAAGATACCAGAAGCTTTTAGAAGAGGTTACAAGAGACAGGAAAAATGCCACCACAGACAGCAAGGACGATGTGCGGCACCAATAGAAGACCGCCAACTAGACCAGCATAGTGGGAGCACGACAGACCGACAACCACTGCATAAGGACGCCTAGCTGGACAAATAGGGATATCCCACGTCATCCACTATGATGGTGAGCACGGAGGAGACAAGGAGGATATTCCCCCACGATCCAGCTAGCGTCCAAATGACAGCTGGAAGAGTCTGTTGATACCTCCCATCCTTCGGCTATAAATAGAGGCTCTCCATACAGGTTTATTCATTCACTCTCATACATTCTCAACCTTTATTCTCTCGATTTACACTTATCACCGGAGAAGCCATACTTATTCTCACGCCGGAGGGTGGTCACGAGGAGAACCCCCTTCTTCTCCTCCTCCTGGCGAGTCACTGGTGTTTTCATTTTGCAGCGTTCAGCAGACGAGACCGGAGGAAGAGATTGAACCATCACTCAGAGACTCCATTAACCCCGAGTTAACCGGTGTTTCAACAGATCACAAGTCGTAAATGATCAGGCGGAATAACAAAGTTGTGTTGTGCAATGAGGTGAATAACAAAGTTGTGTTATGCAATGAGGTGGGGGTGCATTGACAAAGACAACTTTTTAAATATATGGGCTTGAGAGGGGGAGGTTTTAGGTTCAAGTCTCACACACGACATAAATTAAAAGAAATATAATTCAAAAAAAAAGTTGTGTTGTGACCCATTAGTTGATACCGGATGTCATCGTTTGATTAGATTGGAATGCGTATATTTTTATAGTAGTATAGATACGTTAAATAAGTGTAAACATGTTATATTTGATAAGCATTGTGTTGCCATTAAGGTAGTTGTGTGTTGGAAGGATGTTTAAACAAGAAATAACATGAAATTTATTGTAGGGGCGTACATATAGCTTGCAAACATAACTAATATATTTAATAAATGAATTTTATACAAAAAATGTATAAAAATCACAATTTAAGACCCATACAGTATATTACAAGTGTATAACTTAGAACTATTTAAAACAATAAATGTAAAAAATATTGTTATTAAAAAGTCACTACTCATCAATAATACCATGATAGTACTTAAAGATAACCAATGTGTTTAATAAATGAGTTTTTATATAAAATATTTTTTTTAAGTTGATTATTGAAAAAGTCAATTACTAAAAAAGAAAAAAGGGAGGTATTTACATGAGGAGATCGCTCTGAACACATGGTTTTGGAACATTCCCAGCCGAGTTATGAAACCTTTAATTTCCATCTTTGAAATATAAAGTCAACCCTTCGTTCAATAATTCTTTAGTTTCTTCCAATCAAAGTTACAAAATTCTATTCAAATGAAATATTTTTAAAACAATGAACTTAATCTATTGGTTTTTACATCTAATATTCAAGCTTCTTTGAAGAGGATTGTAGCGTTGGCGTGTGGTGAACCAGAATAACGCCTAGCGTTAGTGAAATGGAATGACGACGAGTACTTTTGTGTAATATATGTTTTTTCTTGTTACTTTACGTTTAAATTTATTATTTATACCAATCTATTTATTATACTGAATTAGAATAATAACGAGTGCGTTTATGTAATATATGTCTTTTTTTTACTTTACTTTAATTTTATCATTTATTCCAATCTATTTATTATATTTGTATGCTTATATGTCTCTTACAAAAGTATCCTCTTAACTTAAAAAGTAATGAAATGGCATATTAAGGCAAATTAGATTTTAATAATCTGAACTGTCTTTTTTGGTCGACAATAATCCCAACTCAGTTAATTACTCACAATAATCTGAACTCTTCTATTTTGTTTGTAAAATAGTCCGTCGTTAAAAAACATAACGAGGTTAAGTTTTTTTTTTTCAAAATTACAAACCGATGTTTTCAGGTTTTTATCAAAACGAGGATACGAGCCAATTAATGTAAAATTTACCTCGAAACGGTGCTGTATTTTTAAAATCAATAATATAATTCAGTCACTATATTAATGGTGGCATCTAGAGGGGATTCCATATGCGATCATCATCTCTATTCCTTTTGAAGTTTTGATAGATGTAAATAAAACTTTGTATGAACAAAATAAAAAAAGAAAAAGAAATATTCCTCGTGAATAATTTAAAATCTTTAGTAATATAATAATATTAGTTAGTTTAGGACGCAATGTTGTAGAGACGATGATGAAAAAGTTAAAAGGCCTAAAGAGCTAGAGAACTACCCGTGACAATTAAATTAGTCTTTATTTTTGGTCAAGGATGAGGCTTGATTTAAAGAGAGGTTCATCATTTTTTTTTGAACGGAAAATTTTATTAGAAACATAAAAGAATATACAAAAGGAAATTACATAGATAACATTAGATATCAAAGGATGACTAATGAGATCATTCTACAATATCTAATCTCGAGCTATTTTTCACCCATAAAGAACCGTACATCTTGATTTCATCCACCAAATTAGCAATATTGACATTTCTTGATGCGAATACCACTTCATTCCTAAGCTCTCGTATTACCCAACAAGATATCAAAACTATAGCATGAACCACGTCTTCATCATCTAGTTAAACAAACATATAGAATTATTAGAAATGTAATTGAAACTTTAATATTTTGGGTTTATTTTTTTTAAGTAAATTTAAGATCGGGTTTCGAGTAATGAGCTGAGAACTTTTAATCACATAAGGGTTAAGGCCAAAAATGAATATGCTCGATACTCGAAAACCCAATGAGTAGTGAATAATGGGTACCTAACGCCTATAAAACTCAATATAAGACACGATTTATAATTAGGTATGAGTCTTAAGTGACCTCTAGTACCCAACTTATTTTCATCCTTTATAAAAATTGAAAATATCTCTGCTCAAGAGTGAAAAAGGGGATCGACGTAAAGGGCAATCTTGTCATTGGTCTATTCAACGGAGGGCAATATAACCACATAAAATATTCGAGTCCCATTATCATGTCTAATTTAGTATTTTAAAATTTGATTGTCCCCAGATTAACTTTAAGCTTCAGCTTTTAGAGTTTAAAATAACATTAATCTTGTTTTTGTCTTATAAATCTTATCTATTTTGTGCTTTCAATTATATACTTAATACTACTTTATTTCTCATATCTTAAACAATTAGAGAAGGGACCATTGTGAAATATATGATATTATTTGATTCCATACTTCAAATGGAATGTGAAAACTTTAAAGTTAAAAAGAAGAAAATAAAGATGCATATTTTCTAAATTCGTTGTGTAGCTACCAAGGAAAACAAAATCAAATAGGTTTCAAGGATTACCGATTGGTTATGAAATAACAAAAGTATTTTTTATTTTTTATTTCGAAAATGAGACCTTTATCTAATTTGAATGTATGCAAGTATGCAACAAGATGCATCCAAAAAAAATATACAACTAACAACAAATATACTTAGTGCAATCTAGTTATTCTCGTTCACAGCAGAGCAATTGGTAAAATTTGAGGAGAGTGTGATGAAAGCAAACATTAGCTTTAGCGAGTTTGCTCTCACTAAGACTACCGCTTCCAATAACCTTCTTTTCGTGTATTGTACATTATTAAATGTAAAGTATACTAGATGGTATAAAATAATGGTAAAGCGCCTTAAAATCATATCAAACATAATTATACGAGATAGGATAGTTTTCTATTTTCATAAATGATTCAAGATGGTACATATACCTTTGAGTTTATGTCCCCTACCACCCATCAACCTTCCTAGTCATTCCACCCTCACCATCTTTGCCAACTCACATCAGAATGCACTGGATTTTCAATGAAGGTGGGCAACAATGGTGGAGGAATGTAGAGAGGGGACGACAATCATTGATGACCAAAAAAGTACAGAGACTGGGGATCTGAGAGAAGATGACAACCGTTAAATTTGTATATGCGGACGCCAATAAAAAAGAAATCTCAATTAATCGTTTTTTTTACTAGAACCATTATACAGTTATGTATAGTATTCAATACAAAAAAATAGTATATATTCCATTATAACATCCTGTGAAAACTAAAACAATTTTATAAACACAGTTTCATATTCTTATCATTAAAGAATCACAAAATAATTGTATTTCTTTTCTTTAATACCAATAACTTCCTAAGATGTCACCTATGAGATCACATGGGTTGGTCAATGTTTTCCTATCATCACTGTTGAAGGCTATTAGACTTGTATGAATTTACTTCTTTGGCGACTTTGCGTCACCTTAATTTTAAGGCCTTGCTCATACCTTATTGGGGATTTTTACTTAAGACTTTTAAGCATGTTACTCCCCCATGACATATTTACAAATGGTAATATTTGATTTTACACATGATTTAATAGATTAGATCTTTATTAAGTAATATTATATGACAACCGCTAAATAACTGTTCGTGACTTGTATTAAAAAAAAATATCATATGTTACAGTAGGGTGAAATACAATTTTTTTTATAAAAACCAATTTAAAATAGAGAACTGTAGGTCGTATATAACGCTTATACCTAACTTTTGACTATGATATGTAACACTTTTACGTAATCACATAAGCGATCCACATTATCTCACAAGCACAATGTACACATTCATGTGGATCTCGTATCTCTCTTCCTAAAACTGGATGCATCACTTGGATTTTTTGCTCTCCCATAAATATATTTTAGATCGACCAACTAAATCACCGGATAAGCATATTAGGATTCCCTCAATTGAGAAAATGCATCCCCTCCTCCATAACGGTCAGAGTTGGATGCATATCCGAGCCACCAAGCCACTAGTTCCCGGGAAAACTCACCCGCTCGAAGACTCACTGCGGTAAAACCCGCTTCAGCTCGGTTTCCAACTAGCAACCTCCAGAGAAACCTGGTTCTAAACTTTATTGTCACCGCCAATATCCTTTAAAGTGGTCCTAGTGGAAGTTGAACTTGGAACCTCCCATGTAAATATTATACAAATTTTATAGTAGTATTCTACCAAGTTAAGGTTAAAAACAATAAAATATATCATTAGATAATGAGTTTCAAGCTTTCAAAGCACACCTTTGTAAGGTTTTTCATGATTCTACGCAAAGGGGTTTAATTTGCTTGATACGCGTCACATATTTTTTTTGACCTTTTTCCTACACTCAAATTACTAAACTACCCCCTACTCTCAACGTCTCTCTCCCAACCAAACATGACGCCCTCTTGATCGGCCACCATATGTATTATTAAACAAAAGTAGCTGGTTTTCATTTCAAATGATTGATTTCCAATCCAACCCGACCCGACTTTTTTGTAACTTCATATATAAGCAAATTATTGTGTTGAAAAAACACAACTTGAAAATGAACAACCAATACCGTTTTGGTTTTTCTCTCTCTAAAACCACCGTATGTGTTACCTTTCTCCTCCTGCTGCACCCCTTTGCCGGCGGCGCCACCGCAACGTTGCCGCGTATCGTTTCTTTCCAGAAAGGCTTCACTCAACTGTTCGGCGGCGACACGAATCTCCTTCACTCCGGTGATGATAATACCGTTCATCTCCACCTCAATCAATACACAGGTATCGTCTCTCTTTATATATATATATGTAACACACATACATACTGTATACACTAGGCATTTTTTTTTAGAAATTACCAATTTTACGCTAAAAACCATATAATACACTTATACATAGTGTATTATTATGATTCAAAGAAATAGTAGGGTGTGCGGCTATATCACACTTAAAGCAAAAGAATATATTCGCAGTTTTCATATTATTAGTTGTGTTTTCATATTATTATTTATTTTTATTTTATACGTTTTTTACACATAAATACAATTTAATTTTATACTTGTAGGTATTTAAATTTTAAACCCACACCGCTATTACTAAACCATTAAGTCATGGATTATTTTCATATTATTTGTTCTGAAATAAGTATTGTAATTTAATTATATATATTTAACGAGATAATTAATTCTGGTGGACCGATGGCTAATAGATTAATAAAAAAAACAATTTCAGGGGCTGGATTTCGATCTTCAGACATGTACAACCATGGATTATTCAGTGCTAGAATCAAACTACCATCGGAATACACTGCCGGAATCGTTGTAGCATTTTATGTAAGTATACTTTTCTATATATATATATGTATGTATATATATATGTATATACACGATAACGATACAAAAATATTTCCTATAAATATAATGAGTAAGTTTTTTTTGAGTTCTCGTGTTTTAGTAGTTTTAATTATTTTAGTACAAAATCAAAATGTTTAACGCCCTGAACTCTAGACACTTTTTTATAACCTTCGAGTCCAATTGTTTAACCTTTTGAATCCAATTTTTCAAACAAAATAGGACTCAAACGTTATAAAATGAACAAAATTGGACTCAAAACGTTATATAAATGAGCGTTTAGGGACTCAAGGCGTTAAACCTTTTGATTGTGGACTCAAGTGGTCAAAACCCCTGAAACACGGGAACTCAAAAAGTAATTTACTCATATAATTCAGTGAGTTATAAGTATTAATTCGACGATGCAGACTTCAAACGGGGACGTGTTCGAGAAGACGCACGACGAACTGGACTTCGAGTTCTTGGGGAACATTAAAGGGAAGCCATGGAGGTTTCAGACCAACTTGTACGGTAACGGAAGCACCCTTAGAGGTAGAGAAGAAAGATATACTTTATGGTTTGACCCTTCAAGGCCTACCATCGTTATACTATTCTATGGACCTCTTCAAAAATCATGTAAGTTATTAGTTATTAATCTATCTTTATTTAAAACTTACTGTATATGATTAAAATAAAATTAATTGATATACATGTTATCTTGAAAAAGTCAATTCCGTGTTAAAATTTGAAACTTGGACTTGAAGAAAGTTGAGCCATAAAGATAAGACACCATAATAAAGGTGTTTGATTTAATTAAAATTTAACTTTTTTAGTTATTTGATTTAACAAGTTCAGAAAGTGAAGAAAAAAAAAAGTTTAATTTTTCTATTCCACTGTTTTATAGTGTTGGGTGGGATAACGAAAGAGCCAACTCAGAAACTCTTAATATTTTGGACGGATATTCAAATATGAGACTGACTCTAAGACGGGTATAGTATTAGATGTATCCACTTGATCATCCGGGCCCGTTTACACGTATCAAAACCAAATATACTAAATAATATGTAAAAGTTAAGATATCTGAGATTAGTAAAACTACAAAAATTTATTTGAGAATTTGATATTTTAAGTCAGCTTTAAGATGTTTGAGATCAAGTTTCAGATAACAAACGTATACAAATATCAAACAAGTATACATGCCAACCCAATGGATAATGAGTAATGCCTACAACACGTGTGAATGGGATATGGTTTATAACCTGAAAATATAATTTCCAATATTCCCCCATACACACAGTGGCGCAGCTTAGTGGGAACCGGGGGTGCAAGCCCCCCACCCCACCAATCCCACCCCAATGTTTCGGTTAGAAGTGTAAATACAAGTAAATTATAAATATGGTTTTGAGATTTTTATGATATTATTTTTCATTAATCAAAACCATATATAGTCAAAATATTATCTTTCTTAATTAACATTTAGTTTCCAATAATTGCAGATTTTCTATAGATAATATTCCTATAAGAGAGATACTACGAAGCGATGAAATGGGTGCTGATTTTCCTTCAAAACCAATGTCACTTTACGCCACCATATGGGATGCTTCAAATTGGGCTACAAACGGTGGCAAATACAAAGTAAATTACAAATATGCCCCTTTTGTCACCCAAATGACTGACCTCCTACTTCATGGTTGTACTTCAAACCCAATCCAACAACTTTCAACTCACAATAATAATAATAATTGTCTTGAAATGGACCAACAACTAGAAACCATTCCTTACAATAACATTACACCTAGACAACGGGCCGCAATGAAAAGGTTTAGAGAAAAGTACATGTATTATTCGTATTGTTATGATACTTTGAGGTACCCTGTTCCGCCACCAGAATGTGTGATTGATCCGGTGCTACGTCAACGGTTTAAGGAGACGGGGAGACCGAATTTTGATCGGCGACATCATAGGCATTCGAGAAAAGAAGTCATGTTTTGAGCAGTCAAATATACGAAATTCAAGATGAGGATTAAGTATATAGGGAGATTGATTGTGTATAATACGAGTTGTTTTTATTTTAGTATGTGGATGAATTGTTTGAATTTTTCATTGTATTTAATAATATTGGTAATGTATACATATTAGATTGAATGGAAATAAAATGATACATGCTAGATTATAGCTAGATTATAAAATGTGGAAGATTGTCATATTATAAAAAAGGTGTGGAAGATTGTCATATTACAAAAAAGGATTAAACTTGAAGTGTAGTATTTTTTTTTTCTTAATTTAAGCACATGGTAGGTTAATTGGTTTAGCAAAATGTTACATGGGTATAGTCCAAATGAAATACGACTTTAGTAGTAATCTTGTTGAACATCTATTTATAAAAAATACAGATAAACCCATGTTTATATAATCATATATCATTTGCGTTGATTCGAAGATGGGTTTGGGATTGTGAAAAGTTACTAGTAGGAAAACGTTCCAAACAAGCAAAATGTGTCGTGTTGTGTTAAATGAGGCATTTTTGGCACGACATGTTTAGGGGGAGTGGTAAATCCGATCAAGACATGTTTAAGAAACGTGTCATTTTGTGGAACCTAATACATCATGCTTAATCGCTGGGTTACACGGCGCGACCACTTTGACATTATTACATATAACTAGTTTAATAACACATGTCTAATATGATTAAATACAAGCATTTAATAACACAAATTACGCGGCACGTTTAAAACCATTCGCTAAACACTGTTAATAAATAACATGAGATTATTAACACAACAAAGTAAAATTAAGGAAAGTTATAATTTGTATCTGATTACAATATTTTTATTTATACATAAAATAAAACTATGATGTATTGATAAACAGATAATAAACGTGTTGTGTAAATCAATTAACATATTTAATATGTTAGATTAAACATGCTACATGAAGGGAGTGGTTACCTAATGGTATTATGTAAACTTACAATTCACCCAATCACATTGCGTCATGTCAAGTCACCTAAAATATTTATCTAATGCTCAAAAATGTTGACGATGGTTTACCTAATGGGGTTTAGGTAAACTGTTTTTTTTTAAAGAAAAATGTGTGATTTGTTGAGAAGGAATGGACCCCACCACACACTCATCTCTCTCTCCTTCTCTCCCTCTCCCCGAATCGATGAACCTTCACCGAAATTGACCAAAATTGGTAATGTTGAAATCTGCAAAAGTGATGGCGGTGGATGTGACTATGGGTAAAGTAGTTTACCGCTCGATAAACTATCTCCACTCCGTATTCCCTAAACTGGTTAAACGGATTGAACCCGTTTAAGCACGGTTTTAGTCGTATCTTTAATATGTCAAGAATTGAATTCATTCCTCAAAACAACATAAACAAGTGTCGGGCGGCAATAGTGCCCGCCATTAATTGGAGGAAAGGGGGCGGCAAGGGGAATAGTGTCAGGCACCTGCCTGCCACTTCCCTGTTGGCCCAATTAATTTACGCTTTTACCCCTGTTTTAAAATTACGATTTTTTATCAGCTCAAAATTATGTATTTGCCCACAGTTAAAAATAAATTGACGCTTTTGCTCCTAACTAAAATTATCAATTTTGCCCTCCGTTCAAAATTACGGTTTTGCCCCGTTTAACAGTTTTGTCATTATGTTCCAATGGGGGAATAGTGCCAGACAGTTGCTTGGTACTCCCTCATGGACCAACCAGTTAATTATTTTATACCCATTTTAAAATTACGTTTTTGCCACCAGTTTAAAATTACATTTTCATCCCCAACTCAAAATAAACCTATGCCTTTGCTCTCAGTTCAAATTTATAATTTCGTCCGCAGCTCAAAATTACGTTTTTGCCACAGTTCAAAATAAAAAAAAATGTTTTTATTAAAAATTATCATTTTGCCTCCAGTTCAAATTACATTTATGCTTTTGTCCTCAACTTAAAATTACAGTTTTGCCCTCAGTTGAAAATATAAAAAAAGGGATTTTCTCCGGCCAAAAATTACGATTGTGCCCTTAGTTCAAATTCATACCACGATATTACCTCAAGTTAAAAATTATGAATTTGGCACTACGCAGGTTTACGAATTTGCCCCCGCGACAAATTTACATATTGTCATCGCTTTAGCTTTTGGAAATTTGCGATTTGACCATAGTAAAAAAATACAACATTGCCCCTAGCTAAATTACAGGGTTGCCGTTGTTTTTTTTTTTGGGAAACTATAACAATTTTTTTTAATTGATTGACTCGATTTAATTGTTATCCGTGTCAATAAGGTGGCTAACACTCGCTCATTATTCGGCCATCGTCCCGCAATGCGGGGGACATCAACTGGTTTATCTACAAACACAACATTTTTTGTTGTTTGAAATTTGTTACCTCAAGGGACTGGTCGGACTAAAAGCCGGCCGCTTATTAGTTCCTTTCACATTCTATGGGCGGTTTAACCGTCGAATTTCTGTTTTTCTAGTTGAACCAACCGGTCAAACTGCTTTTTTATATTTGAATGATTAAATTAATCTTTTTAATTTTTACGTTCAGAATTATTAATATTTAAATCATATATATTATTAATGTCTAATGTTCTTCTGTTTTTTAAATTACTTTAACTAGGGTCGTAGTTACCCGCGCGTTGCACAGGAAAGCGGTTGGAATTCAGAACGTATAACACACCATAACAACCGATAAATAAATTTGTAAAATTAATTAAAATTATATATTAATTGGTTGCGCTATTTGCGCCGTAACTCGGCTCTGAACTTCAAAATAATAACAAAAGGTAAAACGATATAGTAAATAACAAAGGTAAAGGTAAACGAAAAAAGAAAATGATAGAAACTCGCGTAAAACTTGATTAAAAAGTATTTAGAAAGTTAAGGGGTTGTAAGAGTTAATGTTAAGAATTAAATGTTAAAACTAAAAAAAAAAACAAAAGCACAAAAGAAAAAAAAACCACTTTTTATAACCACTGTAGAACTTCTTATGTTTAATATTATATATAATTTTTTTAAATTGATTATTGTATAATACAGTTTTTAAAACGGGCCATATAGTTAGTCATTTGGTTTCTTTCATTGAGGTCCCAAGTTCAACTCCTACTAGATCACTTTGAAGGACATTGGTGGTGGCAATGAAGTTTAGAACTAGGCCTCTTTGGAGGTCGTCAGTTCGAAACCGAGCCGAACCGGGTTTCACCGCAGTGGGCCTTCGGGCGGGGGTTTTCCCTGGAACTGGTGGCTTGATGGTTCGGGTATGCATCCAACTCTGACCGTTATGGAGGAGATTATGCATTTGCTTGATTGAGGGCATTTCAGAATACGTTATCCGATTATTTAATTGGCCGTTAAAAAAATAGTTCAATTTTAGAGCATTATTTCAATGATATCCATTTATAGTATTATGGTGGATTTATATGATGAACAATACATCCAATATTTGAGAATCAATAAGCCATAATTGATTAAATTCTTTCTTTTTTTATAATAGTAATTAAAGTTAAAGTGGGTTGTACTTGAGTATGTTCGAAATAATAATTACAGTATTCGAGTATTGTTATTATCAAAGTTGAATACGAGTGATCTAAAGGCCTTTTTTGGATTTGAAAAAGATTATCGGTGAATTACATTGAAAGCATATTATTATCACTTTCCAAATTCAAAGTTTACACATTAAATAAATATATTGCTAATAGACCCTTTCTTCATCCGCTTAAATATGTAATTTAATCACTCACCAATCAAATCTCAATTAAGAATTGTTTAAGCAATCTGCAATGGCTAACACTCTTTGCCAAGTTAGCCTATTTGGACGTTGAACACCGCCCCTCCTAGGCGTTTTTGGGGCGTGGTGGGTAGAGGGATAGGCCAACCCGCAAGTGTGGGGTGTGGAATTGATGACCATTGGCTCTAGTCTTTTCGTTTGACCAATTACACTCATACATTAATACACTCATTTTTTCTTCTATTTAATTTCTTTGTGGCACCATTACACACTTTCAGTGTGTAAAAAGATGAATCACAATGTCTGGGTGACGTGACATTACTTTTATAAAACTATTACAAATAGCCTTATGGTTCAGTTTATGTTCATTTTGAATGTATAACCATAATTCATATAATTAACTTGAACTAAAGGTTGTAGATTTTGAAGTGTTTTTCTAACGAATATAATGGTTAAGTTGTAAAGTTTGATCAAGATTCATCTTTGACAAAATCTAACAATTAATTTATGAGCAATATCTCTCGTCAATTTATTACACAACCACTGAAATACCATGGTATAACCATGGGGTCAACCGCCCTTCATAGGAAAAAAATGTAGTGTTATTCATACGTTAAAATTCTGATCATCCTTCAAAAAAATTTGGTTGAGCCCCCAATCACTCAATAAAAAAATAATGGGTGAGGTCAACTCTAACTTGGTCACGTTAGCTCGGGTCGTTTACGCTTATATGGTTTTGACATTGGTGTAATTTGGATACTCCAAATCTGATCTTATAGGAGTAGATCATCCAAGATGGATCATGAAACATGACATCGGATTTTAAATGTAGTGTAAAAACTTAAACTAGAAGTCTTTTAGGAATGAAACTTGAATCTCTTGTGGGTTTGGTTGTACACAAGTTTGCTTCTATGGGCGGTTTTATTTATTCTGCTTAAATTGCTTATCTATGAATTTTGACAATTTTTGTTGTTTTGGTTTGATATTGCAGGGGTGGTGGCAATAAAGAGGGTTGAAAAACTGAATTGACTAAAATTGGTGGCTTTGATGGGTGAGTTCCATGAAGAATTTTGCCGTTGATGGAGCAAGAGTTAAAGACCGAAGGAATAGATGCAAAAGGGGATTAAAAAAGATCATGTTGTAACACCATCAAAATTTAAAATTGATATTTTTAAGGAATTAGTGAAATATAATTAAGTACAAGTAGTATTAAAGTCATCATTATATATTAAATAAATGTGACATCTTAAATGAATACATCTCGTTTTGTTATCTTTACATGAGAGATAAGAAATGTCGCGTGTTAAATATTATTGATATTTTTTGAGTGCATTAGTTGTGGATAAGAGGAAAATTTCACAGTTAAAACGTGCTTGAGTGAGTGCAATCCAAGAATGACATTCCTATAAGTTTTTACTCAGACAACTAAAAACTATTAACAAAATTATTGAATTTCACCGTAGCTTAGAGGCCATCAGGTCCTGGGTTCGATTTCCACAAGCGGGGTTTTTCCCAAATTTATTGGGTTCATGCTGAATTGGTGTATAGACGTTATTGCCTAGTAGAGATGGATATAATCGGATGGTTCCGCTAATAGCACAATGATACTTTAGTGGTCTGTCAATTATTCAAATTTACCGTTAAAAAAAGATAAGCAATCACCGTAATAAACACAACCAGCATTATACATTACCAACTCAGATCGAGATAACTTTCATTCATGGAAAATATTATAGGTTTTTACCCTAAGGAATTGTTTTATTACATTACAACCCCTGGATTCAATTAACTCTATTGTTGACTCTTGATCTTTGGTTTCAAAATTTTCTTACAATGTGGTTGAGCCCTCGGCCCCCTCATTTAAATTTGATCCTCAAAAATTCAAATAAAAGTTAACTAAGGGGCTTGTTTAACAACTTCTGAATGGTTAAGTGCTGAACTAGTAAGAGGCATGAACCATTAAGAGCCAGTATAATGTTTAACCGTTCGGAGGCAAATGTCTGACCAATTCAGATTAAAAGTCTTAATCATTCAGACTCAATATAAATCTTAACCATTCAGAGGCAAATGTCTGAACCATTCAGACATATGCTTGCGAAACAAACAGTCTGAACCATTAAGTGTTAAACCAATAAGAGGTCTGAACCATTAAGAGCCTTATTAAAAGGTAAACAAACAGCCCCTAAAAGAGTAAAGACGGGTAGCTGGCTTTTAGTTTCATCTTTTATGAAATGTTACTTCTTCAGTTTTCTTTAATCTTGAACGGATCTATAAAATGAGTTCTTCATATTTCACTTCATATTCCATTGTACTATTGCCCTAAATGTGTGACCCTAACACGGGTTAATTACCCTTTCTTCCATAAAATTGTTAATTTTAACATGATTATGTTGTTAGATATTTCAAGTAACAAAAGATGACTACCTCGATTGCTTTCAAAGCTGACGACACATGCCAGCAACACATCTTTTACCAAGCGTGTTGTTCTTTTAGACTACTGGTCACACACTCATTTTTTTTTTAACATGAGCATTACTAAAGGAACACCAATTCTAATCCGCAAGGGATTGAACCTAAGTTGTGGTCTCGACGGGGGGTTAATCCTTAATCTCTTCTTGGACCAAATAACCGACAGAGTCTTGAGAACTAATCCGCAAAACAAAGCACCGTGAGCTTGTTACAAGAAGGAGAGGTGGGGGTTCTTCTTGTCGCCATCCTCCGGCGTGTGAATAAGTAATCGCTTTAAGGAGAATAAAGAAATGTGTGTATTAAGAGTGAGAGAGTGAAAATTGGATCCTCCTGTGATTGAAGGTTTGTATTTATAGCCAAAGGGTTTTGGAGAAAGAGATGCGCTGATGGACCTTGGGCCAGACGTCGTCAACAAGGAATATTCTCTTGCTCCCCTCTGACATGACAATTAGTGTTTGCAGAGGTGGAGGGACTTTGGCGCATCGTGATTGGTGTCACGTCGCCTGCCGAGTGTACTTGTTGTCGAGTCTGTCATCAACTGAGAGTGGAGATCATAGAGCAGTAAATGGCGCACCCTGATTGGCTACACGTCACTGTCCATTTGTACTGTTTGTCTCCTGCACGATTGTTAATTGTGGGAATAGGTTGGGCAGAGCCTTGCGCATGTTGATTAGCTGCAGGCTGCTGCCACTTGTCCTGGATGTACTTTCATGAGCTGTCAAGGTTGAACATGTGCGGATAGATTCGGCACAAGAACCCTGGAACAGGCTGAATGTTTTGAAAACTAAGTGTAGGTATGACCCTGCACGCGCATAACTTACACGTCATTTAAGACCATACCCCTTCAACTACTCTAACATTACATACAAGTCTTAAAAACCTAGTCTTACATTAGATGATAGTGGATGCCCATGTCTTTATAGCTTAGTGGCATCTTGGGGGTGGGATAAGAGTTTGGGACCAATAGGTCTTAGGTTTGATTCCCACAGGGGGTTTTTCCCATATTTATTAGGTTTCCTCCTGAATTGGTGTATAGGCACTAAGCCTAGTGGAGATGGATATGATCGGTGGTTCCGCCGGTGGCACGATGATACCCCAGCAGTACGTCAGTGATCCAAATTTACCGTTCAGAAAAACATTTCATAATATGATGACACATGTGGTATGATACAAATAATTAAAAAGAGTATATTCAAGAAATAATAATAAATATTACAACTACCTACTTAATACTTATTCAATGATTAATATGAACTTTCAATCATTGTTTTCATAGTTAAGTCTCAAGTTCGTTTGCAAGAAGTAGGGCTGTTCATGTGCGGTTGATGACTGGACCGAGACTGATAATCCCAAAAATTTCAAATCGTAAACTATAAATCATAGTAATTATATTAGCAATTATATGTAAATATATAGTATAGTAGATTTGTAATTATGTTTCGTATGTTATGCACAAGCCTAATAGCAAAAAGATGAGAAGAGATATTGGGATAGAAAGAGATGTGTATTATTGATGGTGTGTCTTTTTCATTAGAATACATGGAGTATTTATAAGGGGGAAAAGTCTTGGAGAACAAGTTGGACGATATTAGGAATTGATAATCATAATATAATTAATTATTTATAACACTCCCCCTTGATTATCAATCTTCATACGCTTGATGCTGCCTCATTAAAAACCTTGCCACGAAAACCCAATGGGACAAAACCTTGGCTAAGGAAAAAAGAGTGCAGCGCGTATTATCTCCCCCTTATGATGATCACTTAAGCTCCTTGAGTCGACGCATCCCGATCCCATGAACTAACTTCTTGAATGTTGAGGTCGGAAGTGATTTAGTAAATAAGTCTGCCAAATTTCCACTGGAACGAATTTGTTGGACAATAATATCTCCATTCTTTTGTAAATCATGTGTAAAAAAGAACTTTGGCAAAATATGTTTCGTTCTATCACCTTTGATATATCCTTCCTTAAGTTGAGCAATGCATGCTGCGTTGTCTTCATGTAAGATTGTCGGTCCCTCATCTCCTAAAGAAATACCACAAGATCCACTAATGTGTTGTATTACATTCCTTAACCAAATACACTCTCGACTAGCTTCACGTATCGCCAATATTTCTGCATGATTAGATGATGTGGTTGTGATTGTCTGCTTTACCGAACGTCATGAAATTGCAGTACCTCCACATGTAAATAAATATCCAGTTTGAGATCTCCCAGTGTGAGGATCAGACAAATATCTTGCATCTGCAAAACCAACTAAACTTGTTTTCGATTGATTTGTAAAATACAGACCCGTATGTTTTGTACCTTGAAGGTATCTAAATATTTGTTTTACCCCATTCCAATGCCTCTTTGTTGGGCATGAACTATATCTTGCCAATAAATTTAAGGAAAATGATATATCTGGTCGTGTATGGCTAGCAAGAAACATTAGTGCACCAATTGCACTTAAATATGGTACTTCTGGACCAAGGATTTCCTCTCCATCTTTGGGAGGTCGGAATGGGTCTTTCTCCACATCAAGCGGCATTACAACCATTGGGGTACTCAATGGATGTGATTTTTCCATATAAAATCGTTTTAGCAGTTTCTCTACGTAAGTTTCTTGGTGCACAAGGATTCCACCCTTAAGGTGTTCAATTTGTAATCCAAGACAAAACTTTGTCTTTCCAAGGTCTTTCATTTCAAATTCTTTTTTCAAGTATTCAACTGCCTTTGAAGCTCCCTTGGAGTTCCAATTGTATTCAGGTCATCAACATATGCGGCAATTATAACATATTCAGATCCTGACCTTTTTATAAAAATGCACGGGCATACAGGATCATTTTTATAGCCTTCTTTCAACAGATACTCACTAAGGCGATTATACCACATACACCCAGATTGTTTTAGCCCATATAATGATTTGTTTAATTTGATTGAAAGATGTTCTCGAGAACTGATTTACATGAGTTTGGAAATTTGAATCCTTCAGGAAGTTTCATGTAAATATTAGTATCAAGTGGCCATAGAGGTAGGCTGTCACAACATCCATTAGACGCAAATAAATCCCTTCCTGTATTACCAGACTAATAAGATAACGAAAAGTTGTCGCATCCACCACTGGAGAATATGTCTCCTCATAATCAATTCCAGGTCTTTGCGAAAATCCTTGTGCTACTAGTCTTGCCTTGTATCTTACAATTTCATTTTTCTCGTTACGTTTTCGCACAAAGACCCATCTATATCCAACAGGCTTTACACCTTTAGGTGTATGGACCACAGGTCCAAAAACTTCTCGTTTATTGAGGGAATTCAATTCTGCCTCTATCGCGTCTTTCAATTCTGCCGAAGAATGCGTCCGAAATCTGTTCATTCCTTGGATTGGCGGGTTACTACCGTCAATTCATCGCCGACTTTTCAAAAATCACCGTTCCGCTTACCTCTTTAACTCATAAAGACAAACCTTTTGTTTGGGATTCCAAGCAAGAGGAAGCTTTTCAAACTCTCAAGCGTATGCTATGCAACGCTCCGTTCTCGCCTTACTCGACGGAAACGACGATTTCATTGTTTATTCTGATGCCTCAAACCTTGGTCTTGGTTGTGTTCTCATGCAACGAGACAAGGTTATCGCGTATGCGTCTCGCCAACTCAAGATCCACGAGAAGAACTACACAACCCATGATCTCGAACTCTGTGCAGTTGTTTTTGCATTAAAGATATGGCGACACTACCTTTACGGTACTAAGTGTACGGTCTTCACCGACCATAAGAGCTTACAACATATCTTTAATCAAAAAGAACTAAACATGCGACAACGTCGATGGGTTGAACTTCTCAACGACTACGATTGTGAGATACGCTACCATCCCGGCAAAGCAAACGTCGTCGCCGATGCTCTCAGTAGACGAAGCTATGTATATAGCATTCGTGACTCACAAGCTTGTGCTAAACTTGAAACCCTCATCCATGCCGCTCAATTCGCCTGTTTCAACGAGAATACTTTGGAAGACGAAATGAAATGTGGTGCCGAAACTCAGCTTGTATCTAAATCTTATGGTATTTACTACTATCTCAATCGCATTTGGATTCCCAGTCGTGATAATCTTCGTAAGTTGCTAATTGACGAAGCTCATAAATCTCGATATTCCATTCACCCCGGTGCCGACAAGATGTACCAGGACCTTTGTCCTAAGTACTGGTGGCCGGGCATGAAAAAGGATATCGCCTTGTACGTCTCAAAGTGCTTAACTTGTTCGAAAGTTAAAGCCGAACATCAAAGGCCCTCTGGTTTACTCGAATAACCCGAAATCCCGATGTGGAAGTGGGAGAGTATAGCTATGGACTTCGTTACTAAACTCCCGCGTACTTCATCCGGTCACGATAGCATTTGGTTATCGTTGATCGTCTCACTAAATCTACGCAATTTATTGCTACACGAGAAGACTTTAAGGTCAAACGGTTAGCCTGAATCTATACTGACGAAGTTATATGTCGACACGGGACGCCTCGTGACATCATTTCTGACCGCGATGGTCGTTTTACCTCGCGTCTCTGGGAGACCTTTCAATCCGCTCTCGGTACTACGCTTAACTTAAGTACCGCTTTTCACCCTCAAACCGACGGTCAGACTGAGCGTACGATCTGCACCCTCGAAGACATGCTTCGTGCGTGCATCATAGATTTCGGTGGTAACTGGGATACGCATTTACCTTTAATCGAATTTTCATACAATAATAGTTATCATGCTAGTATTCAGATGGCACCATATGAGGCTTTGTATGGAAGAAAATGTCGATCGCCTATTGCATGGCACGAGATAGGAGAAGCACAAATCACCGGTCCCGAGCTTATTCAAGAAACAACCGACAAGATCCTCCAAATCTGAGACAACCTCTTGAAAGCTCGGAGTCGTCAAAAGAGTTACGCCGATAAACGGCGCAAGCCCCTACAGTTGAGATCACGTTCTCCTAAAGGTTGCGCCTTGGAAGGGAGTGGTCCGCTTCGGCAAGAAAGCAAAGCTAGCGCCTCGATACGTTGGACCCTTTAAGATTCTGGAAAGAATCGGTAAAGTAGCCTATCGTCTCGAATTACCGGAGGAACTTAGTAATGTACATCCGACTTTCCACGTGTCTAACCTCAAGAAATGTCTCGCCAAAGAAAATCTGCATGTCCCTCTCGAAGATCTGCAAATCAACGAGACTCTTTATTTTGTGGAAAAGCCTGTGGAAATCATGGACCGAGAGACTAAGAAACTACGACGCTCTCGCATCCCTATCGTGAAGATCCGATGGGAGGGCAAACGCGGCGCCGAGTTTACTTGGGAATTGGAAAGTGATATGAAGGCCAAGTACCGGCATCTATTTGTGGCAGCTACTGCTTAATTTCGGGACGAAATTCCCTAAAGTAGGAGATACTATAACAACTCTGTTTTTCATTGTTATCTTTTTCATTTGTTTCCATCTTATGTATTTCCGAGATTCGAGTATAATAAAGTTTATGTTAATTAATTATGGTGTATTACGTTATTATTGCATCTAATTGTCCATTAAATCGCATCGTCTATCTCATCGCATCGCAATCGCAGTTAATTAGGTGGTTTTATGTTATTTATGTGTTATATGTGTTTGTGGTGATATTTACAATCGCTATCGCATCGCTCTCGCACTCTCGAATCGCTAAATCGCACTATTATATCAACTATAACGCTTAATGCTTTAATTTAACGCTTAATATAACTAATAAATACTAATCGAATCGCCAAACGAACCCTTAACGCGAAATCAGTAAACGGAACTTGGTCACCAGGCCAAGTTCGGCCGAACTTGATTACCACAAGTTCGCCCGAACTTGCCTGGCAACCAGGAACCCCTTTGTTTTATCAAGTTCGCGCGAACTTGCATGAGTATATGCAAGTTCGGCCGAACTTACTCATAATTCTTCCCAAAATCCATCTAGTTCGCGCGGACTTGCATGAATTTCATGCAAGTTCGGCTGAACATGCCTCCACCAGCTCTTCTCCTATAAATATCAAGCTCATTTATCTCATTTGAACTTGATGTAAGTTCGTCCAGAGCTCTCTCAACCCGAATCCTTCGTGTTCTAAGTAAGAATCGACCTGATTTTCACTGCAACAACGTTTATCAACGATCTACAAAGGTTTACAACGATTTTGGCACAAGGCATAGCCTTCGTTTTCATCAAAAACCCATTCTTTTACGAAAATATTCATCTTTTTCTTTAAAACTTCTATTTTTAACTTAGATCTACACAATACGAGTTCGTTTGGTGCTAGCAGAGGCTTCCCAAACACGAGATCTGCAAGATCTCGGCTTGTAAGTTCTAGATCTGAGAAAACCTTTGATAAATATCGATTTTGACACAAAATACGGACTTTTGAGGATGTTTTGTTCATTTTCTGATATGAAACGAAGCATCTATCATTCAAGATCCCAGATCTGGAAGCACACGGACGTTTGTGACGGTTACGCAAGCCGGACTAACCCGAACGAACCCCGAGTTCGTCCGGATTAGCCCACACTTTTGTAAAATGGCTAAAACTGCTCTAAAAAGACCTCTCTGACCTAAGTTCGCTCAGTAGCACAGGGTCAGAGGGATGAACACTCGATTTACTCAGCAAACGACGCGAAAACGCAAGATTTTGGACTCGGAAACACCAAGTTCGCTCAAGATTAAGCAGGTTCTGGTCATATTCGACCGAACTTGTACCCAAATGGGTCAAGTTCGACCGAACTTAGGCTAAATTTCATCAAATTCCTACCAAGTTCGACCGAACTTGCTTAGTTTCTTAAGAAACTACACAAGTTCGCCCGAACTTGTCACCTCAGTAAGGTTTTCATACAAGTTCGCCCGAACTTGACAAGATTCCTGTGAATCTTGCCAAGCTCGACCGAACTTGGCTATAAACTCACCAAATTCATATAAGTTCGCTCGAACTTGGCTACTGCTCAACTCAAAGTTCACCGTTTCGACTTTTCGGAAGACTGATGCACTTCTGTTCGTTTACAAGCTGATCTGGCGCACTCCGCAACCTCTCCGCAGAATCTCCTACTTACCCTAAACGCACCCACAGTGAGTATACTTGACCCATTTTCGCTTTAATGCACTTTTGGGTGTTACATACGTTCCTATATTAAAATCACATCACAAATCAAAACTGTTTATCACACGCGAATAATCTGATTGTATATGCTCAATACGTGATACTAGAAACATGTGACTAGGACTTATTTTCGTTATCTTGCCTCCTTAGCTAGTATGGTACTATAGTGTGGCTTACACCCGACGGGTCTAGTTAGGATGGACGCACAAGCCTTCTCACGGTAGTTAGCATGAGAAATGAGCCTATGTTATGTTAAGTGTTTTGGTGTATCATGATATGTAATTAAATTGTTTCGCAAACGCTTCTCGACTATGCTAGTATTACTCAAACTCGTATGCTCACATTTACTTAATTGTATTGACTTATATTTTAACGTATGTAACAAGTTGAAGGATTTAGCTATGGATGCTTGGATGAATGCATGCTTAGCTTAGTTTATTTTCTTTTGTTTTGTTTAGTTGGAATGTAATAAATATAGGGGATACCGAACCGTTTTGTTTTTATGAGAAAGCTTGGATTTTGTAATGATTAGTTAGAATATTATGTTTAATAGTATGGGATGTTAAACGTTTAATAATGTTGTGAATAATTGTTATGGAATTTCTCGTGAGAACAATCTGGTCGTCTAGTGCCACTAACCCCGGTGATTCCGCCATCGGTCGGGGTGTGACACATGGCTGCCTAACCCTTTTGCCCTTCACTTAACTGAGGAAAAGGACAAAATCAGGTTTTTTTTCTTGAGAAATCTGAGCTAACTTTTCTTTTGGACCAAAATGGTAACAGAACTGAAACCACAAAGACCCAGATGCAAAAGGTTTGAGATTTAGACTAAAGTGTCAAAACTGCCCAAATCTCAAGGACCAAAATGATAGTTTACTCTTAATATTTTTTTTGCAGGAATAATCGATCACAATAATTATTCGGTTGTGGAAACTATGTTCGTATTTCCTTTTTATTTAATATATTTATGTTTACCATCAAGTTGAATTGATTATTTTTTTATATTTAATCCTGTAATTTGTATTTGGATTGTTTTTAACATCTTGTAGTAAATGATTAATAAGAATTATAATAAATATGTTACTAAGAATTATAATAAATATGTTAAGGTAACAAACCTTTGCCTCTTTATCTGTTCGTAACGCTTACGAAAACTAAGTTTTACAAAATATTTACCTGAAATACCTATAGCTAACTAAAGCATTGGTTAATAAAAACTAAATTTTCACAATAAAAGATGATAAATCCAACAAACATTCGTTAATATAATAACTGTTTATGTGTCATGTATTTATGTTTCTTATAAAAACATCTCATGGATATATATAAGTTTATTTTTAAACCAAAAAAAATCAATTCACGCCTATTCGTTCATCCATATAAATCTTATGGATATATCTAAGTTTATTTTTAAATAAAAAAAAATCAATTCAAAATTTCACAAAACCCTAACCGTACCCTTCCCCCCTCGCTTACCCGCTCAGAGACTCCATTGCAGAACCATCTGCCCTTCCTTGACGCAACACCAAGCTCCGCTCCAATCCGCCATCCCGATCCCCTCTCTCAGCACCAACGCCGGCCCCCTTCCCCTTCCACAGCACCAACGCCGCCCCCTTCCCACCCTCATTTACCCGCTGAGACCCATTGTCGAATCATCTGAACCTCCTTGACGCACCACCAAGCTCGCTCCAATCCGTCGTCCCCATCCCCTCTCTCAGCACCAACGCCAGCCCCCTTCCCCTTCCATAGCACCAACGCCGGTCCCCTTCCCCTCTCTCAGCACCGACTGATTAGGTAAGATTCTTTGTATGTTTGGTTGTATATTAGGGTATATATGATTGTTTGTGGTTCCAAATCATCTTTGATATTCAGATATATTTACTTCTTTTCAAAAAGCTATATAAAGTAACTTTAACTTATGATCTGTTAGTAATGTTTATTTGTTGTTAAAGTCAAATTTCAAGTTGCCTGTGAATTGAACAATAAGTGTCCTAAATCATGAAAGTGGCCCCCAATTGGGTGTGGGATAGCATCAGCAGCACCACACCCAAATTATATCTAAGCGAGGAAAATGTCCTAAATCATGGAATATGTGATTATCATTATGTTGTTTTTTGTTTGATAGTCGACACAAATAATGTCCAAGTGTGGTAGAGGTAAACGCGGTCCTGCTAAAGGCAAGAAGCTAAAACCAGAGGATATGCACATTGAGTTCGATCAAAATAATCTACCGATAGGTAAACAAGGAAGAACTTTTGTTTCTCGGCTTGGACTGGCAGCGAGATCAACTTTCCAGAATATTGGATACCGTCAAGGATATTGATAAGCAAAGATGGAAAGACTTTTGGTTGAATGTTCAGGTATTTCATTTAAAGTTATGTAAATCTTTATAAATATAAAATACATGTTAGTTACTTTATATGTTATACTATTTTATTTGTACATATTTAGAAAGAGTGGCATCTTGATGACTAAAAGAACACATCAAGGACGATTGGAAAACTCAACTGACCTTTAATGCGGATGAAACTATGTTTCCTATGGAGTTGGGTCCAGTATATGTTGAAGCTAAATCGTTGTTAGCACTAAATATCAACGGGTGGGTTGATATCACTACTATATTTTGGTTTACATCGTAAGTTCTTTAACACTATATATTGTTTTTAAATATAATTGAATTTATTAAGTTTTTCATAGTTTTTTTTTGTTTTTTGTTTAAGCTACTTGCATAGAGTATTGAAGGCTAAAAAAGACAACCGATGTGCCTTCTTAAACGTGAACACAATCGATGGTCAAATGCGTAGAGAAAAGAGAGCAAAAGTTGAAGAACACATTAGGACTATGGTGCATTATCATGACGATAACGAATTCATCCTTGCACCTTATTGGGCGGAGTAAGTCTAATCTAATTAACTTTCTTAGTTTTATTAGTACAATTCATAACTATGTTGTAACTTTACTTTTTGTAGTGGACATTGGACTTTGTTCATTATTGCCATAAAAGTACGACGGGTATATATTTTAGATTCACTATTCAAAAAGGGCAACAAGAATCCTAGCCACTATCGTCTTACAAGGATTGAAAGCGCCTTGCGGCCAAGAAAACCCACATTTGATATGGTTAATGTAAGTTTGTTTTCTATTTCCTAGTTTGATTTTCAAAAATTTTGAATACCTATTGTAGTGCAATCAACAAGCTGAGACATGGGAATGCGGCTATATACTTCTTCAATCTATGTTAGACTTTGTCAATGTGTATCAAAAGCAATTTCCCAAAGTAAGTCTATTTCTTAATTATTTTTTAGATGAGCATAAGTATATACAAGATAACATGCACACAAATGCTCACACACACATACGAGTAGTTATGTGTTTGTAACAATTTGTTGGTTGATGTTAACTAATTTCTAATAATTATATATTTTCTATTTTTCTAGATGTGGAACGACACGAAAGAGGCTACAGATGAAGATATAGAAAAGACGTTGAAGGAATTGATGCCGATTTTATTTGACGGATTGGGTATTCCCTAGTTTAAATAGTTTGTTAATGGTTTTGAATAGATTAAGTAGTGAGTTGTTATTTTACCAATTAATATTGTAGACCTTCAGGTTGAATGTGTATTGGGTCACGGTTTACTTGTCCGGATTTGACTACGTTGAATATATAAAAGGATTGATTGGATTTGACGTCTATGTTGGAGTGCGGATTTTTTTTATTGCATATTATGTCACTTTTACATATATCTCTTTTTTACTATAGATTTTTGTTTGAAATTTGGTTATAAGTCTCGGTTCATTCAACACCGGATTTGACTACGTTGAATATTTTCGCTTTTACATCATTGGTTATAAGTCGCGGTTCATTCAACACCGACTACAAAGTCGCTTTTACAAATTTGGTTTACTATAAAGTATTACCAACACCGGATTTGACTACGTTGAATATTTTCGCTTTTACATCATTGGTTATAAGTCGCGGTTCATTCAACACCGACTACAACCTTTCCTAAAATTGTAAAATGACTTTAAGTCGCGGTTCATCCAAAACTGACTAAAAGCTTTTCCTGAAATTGTAAAACGATCTTAAGTCGCGGTTCATAATGCTGACTAAAAATATTTCCATAAAAGAATCAACATCTTTTTAGTCGCGGTGGTTTATTTTAAGATGGGGTTTATCAAACCGCGTCTTATAAACAACACATTTTTAGCCACGACATTTTTAAGTCGCGGTTTGAAACCCCGAACAAAAAGCTGTTTTAATCGCATCTAAAGTTCACTTCTGTACCAGTGAGTGTTTAACCGAAAACCGACTGGTTAATAAAATAGACTAACTAATGACTTTAGTTTCGGCTTCAGTCGAGGATAATAACCGAACCGACTGAACTATGGACAACATAATGAAATGGATTACGCGATTACTTCACTTTGATGCATATCTATCACAATATTGCTATAATAAATATTATATGAATAAGAAAACTACCAAAAACGAGTATCACAATGCGATGTGTCACTCCCCTCGTATTGCGCGGGCATCCTGCTAGTTAACTAGGGTCGTAGTTACTCGCGCGTTACGCAGAGACACGGTTGGAATTCAGAACGTATAGTACACTATGACAACCGATAAATAAAATTATAAATTAAATAAAATGATATCTAAATGTGTTATGCTATTTGCGTCGTAACTCGGCTCTAAACATCATAATAATAAGAAAAGATAAAACAATATAGTAAACAACAAAGGTAAAAAAAGGTAAACGAAAAAGAAAACGATAGACTCGGTCCGTTTCGGTGCGCTTGTTATAGCAAAGAAAATGAAAAGTTAAAAAATATGTTCAAAAGAGTATCGGTTCATTGGTTAAAAAACTATACAAATAAAAAACATTCCGTACACTCATTATAGCAGAAAAATAAAAGTAAAAATTATGTCTAAAACGATATTAACGTGTTCGTTAAAAAAACTATTTATGAATAGAATAGTAATTTGGTTAAAGCACAAGAAAAAAAATATAATAATTAAACTAAATGGGTTACAAATTAAAAAGTTTACACCAAATAACGAAATACAATAAAAAGCAAAAAAACAATATTCGTCTTTTTATAAATACAATAAAAAGCAAAAAAACAATATTCGTCTTTTTATAATTTATACAGAAATACATACATAGAAAGTTTGTTATGGTTATTAAATATTAACTTAAAATGTGGTCATCACATGATTTGAAAGGTCCATATGTACAGCTCAACAAAGAGTAGACCAGCCCAATAGAAATATGGCCCCAAAATAACCCAAAAAGTGTTCTAAATTTAAACTCAGTTTTACACAGTTTCACTCACTATTTTTCTAATTTTTGAGTGGTGGTATCTTGATCTTGAATCAGTCTTTAAGTAATAACTTTCTAAATCATCTATTCGTGGTAACGAGTAATTATTATTTCCCATGACGTTGTGTGATTTATGAAAATTAAAAAAAAAAAAAAACCGGTGTTCAGGAGCCGACACCAATACCCAGGTCCAGTTAAAGTATGAAAGAGATAGACACGGAAGGAAGAGTGGATGAGGCATAGAGATGGGCATAATTGGGTTTTATTATTACCCGGAACCGGTTCTGCTTGGATGTCATTGGAACCGGGTCCAGTTCCTACCCGGGTTCACACCCAAGAATATGGAACCGTGTAGAACCGGGTACGGGTATTATGGAACCGGGTATGGTGTGGAACCGGTTCCTGACAGTAAAACCCGACTTTTTACTGTTCAGAACCGGTTCCTGATAGTAAAAAACCTGACTTTTACTGTTCAGAACCGGTTCCTGACAGTCGAAAAATCTGACTTTTACTGTTCAGAACCGGTTCCTGACAGTAAAACCCTGACTTTTACTGTTCAGAACCGGTTCCTGACAGTCGAAAAATCTGACTTTTACTGTTCAGAACCGGTTCCTGACAGTAAAAAACCTGACTTTTACTGTTCAGAACCGGTTCCTGACAGTCGAAAAATCTGACTTTTACTGTTCAGAACCGGTTCCTGACAGTCGAAAAATCTGACTTTTACTGTTCAGAAACGGTTCCTGATAAAAAATGTTACCGTTAGAACCGGTTCCTGATAAAAATGTTACCGTAGAACCGGTTCCTTATAAAAAATGTTACCGTTGGGAACCGGTTTTTTTATATAAACCCCTCCCTACTTACCATTTCAAAACTTAACACTCACCAACATCAACTTACAAACTCACCATCATCAACTTACAAACTCAATCATCTTCTCAAAAATCTTGCAAAATACCTATGGCATGCAACGAAGAAGTTGTTACTGTCTTAGAGACGAAAAGAAACCCAGCTATATGGAAGAATTTTGATCTCTGTTTAATGTCCGATAGCCACGAGATGGATAGATGCAAAGCTTGCGGAAAATTTATGAAGGCCGCAGCCAACTCAACCCTTAAGAAACACACTGAGCGGCATTGCCCAGTGACGAAGGCAAAGAAAAATGAGACGGGAGAAGGTTCCGGCACCGGTTCTTCAAATGTTTGATGTAACCCGTTTGGTTTGGTGTTTTAATAAAGTTTGTGTAATGTTTCTTTCTATTGTGTTTGTTATTTTTGTGTTTCTTTCTATCGTTAGTCTCCATTTTTTCGGCTATAACCGGTTCCAAAGGTAACATTTTAACGGTATAACCGGTTCCTTCTAGAACTGCATTTCCGGGTACTGATGGAACCGGGTACTAGTGAAACCGGGTACGGGTAGGAACCGGGTACGGGTAGGAACCGGTTACTACCCGATTCGAATGGTAAAATTGTGGAACCGGGTTGGAACCAACGGGTATTTTGAACCCGGAACCGGTTCTACTTAATGTCGGGTAGGAACTGGAACCGGTTCCAGTTCGGTTCTACCGGTTCGGGTTCGGAACCGGTTTTTATGCCCATCTCTAATGAGGCACGAAGAAATACATGATCAGGAAAGTGTTTGGACTACGGGCCTGGTCACGTTGGTAGAGCTAGGGATTGGATTGGTATAGTATCCGTATTGGTACCGAAAATACCGGTATTAAATTTGAACAACCAAATACCATACCAAATATATTGGTAAGGGTATTTTGGTACGGTACCTGTTTTGGTACCACTTTGTTTTTATTTTAGTTTTTGAGCACTCGTCCAGGTACTAAATAGGTAAAATCAACACGAATACCAATATAGTATGAGTACCAAATATGTAAACTTGGTATGAGCACCAAAACGATAAAGATACCAAACAGGTAAAATCAATACGAGTACCATAAATACCATAATACGAAATAAAACATAATCTAAAAAAAACTTTTAAAGGTCTACAAATTTTTTTTACAAGTATCCATTTTTACCCGTACCCGTACTGATACCGAAAGTACCAAATACCGAAATCAATAAAACCGGGTACCGATACATGTACCAAATACCGGAAATCGTATATGTACGGATACGGTAGAGGTACGAGTATTTTGGAAAAAAAAAATGCTTATCACTATGTAGCTATGATGACAGGAACTACAATTATGGCTGGGAGAAAAATAACTAAAGTCTAATTAATATATTTGTCAATGCATACCCGAGGCAAGATGAAAGGAAGAAGAAGACAATGCATACTAAATGTCTAATACCTTATGGAAAAGTTAAAACCCGTAAGTAATTTTGTATTATTCATCAACTATTTTTAAGAGTACAATGAGGATAATTATAAATGTAACCTAATTAAAATACAACTAGCGTAATTACAAAGTGAAACCTAATCAAATTACGTCTTTCGATTATAATAAACTATATAACTAATATATTGTATCCGATATATACAATTTTTTTCCAATGTGACATGTTACTATAAAATACACACAAACATATGTGAAAAGGTTACCGAAATAGTCACAAATTATACAAACCGGACTGCATGTGACACTTTTAGTAGTGCAAGTTTAAAAAAAAGGTATTAGAGCTCTTGCCGTACGTGTACAAATATTGTCTAAAAAGTTCAATACTTGCAATATTAGTGTGTTTACCTGATAAAGCAAATAGTTTATTAGCTTACATTAGAACTATAGATAAAGAACTTTTGTACGCTTACGGAAATTTTAAAAATAAAAAACTAACGGACTACATTTTATGAACCTAATTACCAAAGCTATCAGTAAACTTGTGAAAAATTATACTCATTGTTGTATACAGGTTGTTTTCTGAAAATTTCTTAGAATTCAGGGGCTTTTAGCGAGTAGAAAAAATAGGTCCTCAAGATTATCTTCCTTTCGCCAATTTTTAGGCTCTTAGCAGTTGTATTATTTAAATGGGTTTAAGTTATAAAACGCTATTGAGTTTAGCTGTGTTAAATGAGAATCTGGTTTATATGGGCCTAAACTAAATATGATAAGTTAATAGGTTTAAAAATATGTTGGGTTTTAACTTTTAAACTTACTTATATGCTTTGTTGAAGCTTAAAAATATTGGGCCTCTTGAGAAAGTCGGCCTGGAACGGTCATCCATTGTGTCCCTCAATGCACAGGGCCGATCCTGATTGTATGAAATATGAATAAGAATATGAATTAAGATGTTATTCTTGTTTAATAAATGTAAGGTAATGTTATATAGTTGTAGAAAATGTTCTTTTGTAGATACTAATAGGGTGTTCGCGTGATCCGGTGTTGGTAATACTTTACATTGTGGTGTACTTGTTTCTGGTTGTTTTTCTTATTCGTATAATATTTATTGTAGCATTCACTGATGAATGTGTGTCATAAGCAAAGCCATCGGTTAATCTATTTCATTGTGGTGTGCATGGTTCAGTTATTATCGTCAACCAAAGTCATTGGTTAGTCTATTTTATTAACCCATTGGTTTTCAGTTAGTCAGTTCGATTTATTCCGTTAGATTGACGGTTGTTTGTTCGGTTCGTTAATTTTGGTTAATAGCCAGAACCAATCTTCGGCTAAAACTTTTGCTTAGAAGTATATGAAATTAAGGTACAAGTACATGAAACGAAGGTATAAAATATAAAATATATGACTTGGAGGTATACAAACTAGAAATATATGAAAATATGAACGGTTCGGTTGGGTTAGTTTTGGTTAAATGAGGGTAAAAAAACTGATAACCAATTTTTAGTTAATTCGGTTTTCAGTTTTCGGTTAAATGGTTTTCAGTTAATTTAGTTTTTGGTTGATATTGGTTCGGTTCGGTTAATGATTCAGATATTGTCCACATCTACACACTGTTAATCACGTAACATATATTGTAGTTATTAGATACTCAAATTAAAGAAAATAAAATGCTTGTTTTATGGTGTAATTTAAAAAAAAATACATTAACGTACGAAAAAGTTATAGTCGTTTAAAAACCGTGAGAGTAGTTAAGTTTTTATAAGAGGGGAAATGTAACTACTACGAATTTTTTTGTAAATTTATTAAAAATGAGGAATTAAAATATATTTAAGCTGTAGGGTAGTAGGGTATGGAAAGAGGCGCTATTGTGTCATGTCAACGAACCTCAGCTCCACGTAAGCAAACCAATGCCACATAAGCAATGGAGGCCCATCTTTAATAATCAAGTTATGGGTTAAAGCCTCCAATACCTCCCCCTCTCTCCCCGTTTATTAATTTTTTTATTTTAGTTTTAAAGGTTTAAAATTGAAGTGGGACTCACATTTTGTCCGTAATTGCTTCTATTGAAATGGCTAGCATTTAATAGTGCTCTCTCAATAGTTAGCATGGTATGAAAGAGATGTGCTATTGATAGAGAAAACTATAGTGTTTAAAAGGCTAATTTATGCTTATTTTAGTGTTGTACTCTATACATCAAACCAAAAAAATTTATATTATTTAAGTTTTGAGTATCTTAAATAGCTTATGTATATGATAAATTATTATATTTACCACATGTATTATGTATATTATAAATTATATTATATATCATAAAGAATAAGGAATAGTTAATTATTAAATATGATATGAGGATACAAAAGAGTAATATTGTAGTTCATCTGCTCGTATCATACCTTTTCTTTTTCACAAAGGAATATTGGATTTTAATAATTGGATTTTAATAATCCTAACTATTCGTTGTTGCTGTTAATAGTCCCAACTTTAAAAATAACCACTGGCAGTTCCAACTATTGACATATTGGCCTCCAATGGACCATGACTAACAGAACACTAACGTCGTTAGTCTCCGGTCGCCGGAAAAACGTTTTTGGCCGGAAAACTCAACATTTTCGTCCCAAACCTCTTTGTAACCTTACTACGGACCTTTAGGAACCTTTTTATAGTAAAAGCCCCGATTATTGAAGTTGCCGGAAAACTTCTTTTTGGCCGGAGAACTCAACTTTTTTGCCGGAAAACTTAACATTTTCGTCTAAACCTCTTTGTAACCTTAGATCGGACCTTTAGAAAGCTTTTCTTGGCCAAAAACGGTTTTCCGGCGACCGGAGACTAACGGAGTTATTTTTCTGTTAGTTAGGGTCTATTGGTGGCCAATATGTCAATAGTTGGGACTGACTGTGGTTATTTTTGTAAGTTGGAATTGTTAACGGCCAATGATAAATAGTTGGAATTATTAAAATCTAATATTCCTTTCACAAATTAACTGAAAGTTAATATATACATATAGGGTATATTAATTTCAAAACCAATATCTTTAGAACCACACAATAATATAATAATAATAATATAGTGGAAGAGAGAAAAAGTAATCATTTAAAAAAATTAACAAAGCTTTCTCTAATTGTTAAATTAAGTCTACTAAACTAAGTGTATTATACAAAACACATATGAGTTTTATATTTTTTTCCAACTTTTTTTTAAAAAAGGAAAAATCTATAAAGATGTTCTTTGATTGCTAAGTGAGTCAGCTGACCAACCCAGCGCGGGTCTGATTAAGACAACGTATTCTGAACAGATCTTGGCTAGGGCCGCCGTTTAGGCGGTTTGACATTAAATCACTCAAAAAGAAAGTCACCGTTCAAAAAAAAGTGAGTCGTAAACCGATGGTGGTAAACAACATAATATTCGAAACTACTACAACCATTACACTAGTAACTTATTAGTTATTACATGATAATTACTTTCCATAACACCCCTCCACAACCAAAATCATCAACTTAGAAGCGGAAACCACCATTCACGGAGATCAGACTGGTAAGAAAGCAAGAACAAAAAAAAGGGTAAATGCACGGTACACCTGATCGCGGGAGGGTTCTCCCTCCCCAAGCTAGCTTAGCCCCATAGCTGTCTGGTGGTTACTACCCAGCAGGATTATTCGGGCTGAACTGGACTCGAACCCGCGTCCTCCCGTTTGGAATGGGTGAGGCTGGCCACTGGGCTGACACCCCGTGGTTAGAAAGCAAGAACAAAAGAAGCACAAGAACCAAACCAACACCCCACGGAGTCGAACCGCCATTCGAATCATCGTCTACTACAAAGAACGTCGAGCGGCCGGTAGCATCAAATGTAGAGATCAAATGAAGAACCACTAGTAACAAAACAGGTGAAACGATAAAAACCAACTTAAGACTATCGAAGAAACGCTCGAACATTGATTCGTAACTCGAGTACCATGACAAGCCTAGGAACATGAAGAGTGTAATTAGGAAGAAACATAAATGAAGTGGTATGGGAGATTGAGAAGCCATTTTTGTTTGAGGGTTTGATTTGAGTTTGTGGTTGGTTTTATAGTGGGAACAAGAAGGTGCTCTTTAACTCTTGCGGCTATCACGTATTTTATGGAATATGGTTTTCTATATGAGGGATAAAATAACATTTTTACGTTAATTAAACTTTTTTTAATTGTAGTTTAGATATTGTAATTAATTGTATATTAAAATGAGGATAACTTGTATGGAACTAATTGATTTAGAAAACGTATACAAAGGTTTGATACATATTTAAATGGAAAACAAAATTTATCATTTATCATTGCAATAAAACCTAAAAATAAAAGATCTCGAAATCTACCCGAAATTCTAAATCAAAATATATTTCCGTTATCAGAGACCAAAAATGTCATTTACAGAAATATATTGTTTTTACAAGGGAAATTTGGATCACATAAACCCAATAAATATGAGAAAAACCTTTTTGTGAGAATCGAACCTAAGACCTAATGGTCCTTAATCATTATTCCACCTGCAAGATACCCTTAGAGGACCCGGGACGCCTGCGTTATACCACCACGACAACGCGTTGAAACACATTATACACGACCGCCGGTCACCACCACAACGCATGATGGGATAAACGCGTAGTGCCGGCGACGCGTGGTGAGAACCAAAATGTTACAGTTGCACCCCTTGACTGTTGTTGTTGACCGTTGAGATGATGGTGAATTTTTTAAATTTTGTTTATATATATATATAATATACACAAATCAATTTATAATATACAATCTCACAACCCAAAAACTTTACATACTTTCAACCTACTCACCATCTTCTATATTTCTTCAATGGCATCTTCTACGGATTCGTTTCCGACGGATACCGAAAGCGATACGTCTTCCGACAACGACACGCTTGAATTTTTTGAGAAGGTGGATAACGTACTTGAAGGTTCGAGCCGTCCAAAGAAGAAAATGGTTGGTCGTGATCGTGTTCATGCCAACGAGGTGTTAATGAATGACTATTTTGTGAAGAATCCTGTCTACAATGCCGAAATGTTTAGGGATCGGTTTCGTTTGCCAAAGGAATTCTTTTTAAAGATTGTAGGAGACATTGAAGCAAGCGAAGAATGGTTTCAAGAACGTTACGACAGGAGGGGCAAACGAAGTTTCACGCCGATACAAAAATGCACGTCCGCCATTCGCCAACTAGCGACAGGTAACCCTCCAGATCAATTTGATAATACTTACAAATGTCGGAAAGAACCTCGCGTGAGTGTTTGCAATTTTTTTTGTAACGCCATCATAGTGTTGTATGCCAAAGAGTTTTTACGTAGACCGACGAGACACGACATCTCACGTATTTATGCCGCACACGAGACTAGATGCCATTTTCCAGGGATGCTCGGTAGCATCGATTGTACACATATCGAATGGAGAAATTGTCCAAGAGAGTTGCAAGGGGCGTATGTTAGGGGTGACGTTAAAAGACCGACCATCTTACTTGAAGCGGCGGCCTCAAATGATTTATGGATTTGGCATTCGTACTTTGGTGTTCCTGGTTCAAACAACAACATCAATGTTTTGCACACATTGCCGTTGTTTCAAAGCGTAACAGATGGTACCGCACCTTTCTGTCCGTTTATGGTTAACGGAAAATATTACAAACGAGGTTTTCTACTTGTGGATGGTATCTACCCATCATGGTTTGTTTTGTGAAAGCCCTTTCATTTCCTACCGAGCCTAAAGAAAAGGCGTTCAAGAAGTTGCAAGAATCGGCAAGAAAAGATGTTGAGAGGGCTTTTGGTGTTTTAAAGGGCAGATGGGGGATACTAGGCCGACCGGTTCGTGTGATGAATAAAAAACAATCCATAGCATAGTATATGCATGTATCATATTGCACAATATGCTAATTAAAGAAGACGGACGTGCAATTTCTCCAGATTGGGTGCCGGATCCTCCGACACAAAATCCTGTTCCAGAAAATGTCCACCAAGACTTGCGCAGTGAAGAACTTCACTTTCGGTTGAGATATGATTTAATTGAACTTGTAGGTTCTTTAAGTTTGAAATTTCCGAATTCGGACGAAGAGTAGAAATATTGTTTTTTATTTGTTTATTTTTAAGTTGTATTTTTAGAAATATTGTTTTTTATTTAAATGAAATTTATAATTTACAATTTTTGTTTTATTGCTAATTTATAATTTAAAAAGAAAAAAGAAAAAAAAACCAATCACTAGTGATGGAGTGATGGCACCCTTAGTAAAATCCATCACTAGTGATAGAATTTGGCTTGATGACTTGGTGTATGATAATTGGATGTTGTGAGTGATGCGTGAGTGGTGAGTGATGAACACCCTTAACCCCTTAGGCTATAATGCCACGGACATTTATAGAATTATTTAACATATTAATTAACAACTCTATTTTGCGCTATAAGGTGGGGGTCTATTTGTTGCGAGTGAATTTTACTTTTACAGGATTATGTAAGTGTCACATATAAATATGTGGTAAGGCAGGGTCTAATTGTTACAAGTGAAATTTAGAGGCTGTTTGACAACTGCTCTATATTTAAGTGTTAAATCAGTAAGAGTTTTGAATTATTAAAAGCTAATTAATGTTTAACCGTTAAAAGACAATTGTCTTATTGATTCATATTAGAGGTCTTAACCATTCCGACTCAGTATAATGGTTAACCATTTAGAGGCAAATGTTTGAACCATTCAGACATCTGCTCGCGAAACAAACAGTCTGAACCGTTAAGAGCCCCATTAAAAACTAAACAAATAACTCCAAAATTGTCAGCCCCAGGAATGTATTGTGTGTGTGTGTTTCTTTTCTTTTTCTTTTTTTTTTTTACTATTTTCATCTCTAACACTCTTAAATATGCTACTTTCGTAAAAAAAGTTAACTTTTGTTTTTGTTTAACGAGGGTAAAAAGGTCATTGTACATTTTTATTTAAGTTAACTGTCATTTTCGTTCTTGTGGTTTGTCCAATTATGTCAGTTCAAACCTAATTTAAAATGTGTATCATTTCCATCCCTAATTAACTTAACCCCATCGCCACTCCACAACAAAAGACCACACAACCATCCAACTCCTTCACCCGACCTAAACCGCCTCCCCTACATTCCACACTCCACCATCCTCCACTAGGACCCCCATACCCACTCCCCACAACAAATCAATCTCACCCCAACATTTCCCCTACGCTAGACCTCCTCCATCCACCAAGGCACATACTCACTCCCCACAAACTACCCCTTCCACACCCACCACCTCTGTCCACCTACAAACTACCCTCAACCACCACCATCTCTCGCAAACCCACCCATTTCCCACCGTTGTTACACACTCAACCACCAGCCACCTTCTCCGTTTACTACCAACCATCATTTTCCAGCACCGAGACCTTATATCTGTGTGAGTGTAACGGCCGTGTTTTCAAACACACAAGGGTAGCTGAAAAGCCTAACTCTAGACATGTGACCAAAAATCGGATCGATTGGTGGTCGTTGGATCATCGTTAACTATCAGATCTTGTGGTCGGTGGTGTTGAGATGAGGGTAAAAAGGCCAGTGTACAATTTTATTTGAGTTAACTGCCATTTTTGTCCTTGTGATTTGTCCAATTATGTCACTCTAGGCCAAATTTCAAATTTGTATAATTTTCGTCTCATATTTAGTTTTTTATAAATGTGTAATTTGTACATTTATCACATTTATGTGAACATGAAATGGCTACATTGAGTTTGTTCATGAATTTACCAGCTATAAATTGTGTAATTTGTTTTACCATATGAAGAAACACTGACCTGATGGTAAGGCTCCAACAAGAACTTGGACCCTCAAACGACCTGAACAGCTGGCTGCAAAACAGTAAGACCGTTAGGACTCGTTACAGGAATGGGTTATTCCTGTAACCACTCTCCGGCGTGAGAATAAGTCTCGGTATTGGGAGTAATAATGTGTATTGAGAGAGAATGATGTGATCATACCTTTGATGTTTACCTCTATTTATAGTTTACCATTTGGGTTTCCTCTAACTTAGGATGGGCTCCGATAAGTTAGGATTTACATGATCTTCCCAAAATATTGGGGATTTGGTTACGTGGTTTATCCATGTCGAATAGAAGATTCTAGAATAAACGTGTCTAATTGCATATTTATAATCAAATAATATGTGATGACCGGGTCGGGTTAGCCATTCCGGGTCACACCTCGTCATGTCCCCCCAGTCTGAAGTTATGAAATGAAATTCATAAAATCAGACTAAAGAAGGAGTCAAGTAAAATACCCTCTATGAGTGCATGTCTCAAATGGAATCAGCGCCGCAAATTTGAATTGTGACGGTGATGTGAAAGGAAATGACAGTGGGTCATCATTAGGGTAACAGTTGTACTTACCCTGTTCTGACATGCGTTCCCAATTGGTGTGTCTTTTTGAATTCAAAAAGTTCATTTCATTTTTTACTTATAAAAGATCGCCCCCTTAGGGCTTTGTTACTTCATCTTCCTCTATTTTTCAATTGCACCCTATGGCTTCTAAAATTGGCGAATCTTCATTGGCCCCTGCGATTCGCGACGCCTTGTATTGCAAATGGGGAACAGCGTCCTTCAATAATTTTTGCAAGATTACGATATTAGACCGGAATGGAATCCAGTGTTACCGCCGAAGACAGATGTGGCTTTTCCACTGAAACAAGGTAAAATCACCCTGTTTAGTGATTTCTTCAAGTTCTGCAACTTCCGGTTGCCCAACACCAGATTTTGTAAGTCCATTCTAGATGAGTATCAAATTCACATTTCTCAGATTCACCTTCTGGGTTTGGCGAAACTTCATCACTTCGAGTTTGCCTGCCTGGCCTTAGGTGCATGAGCCTAGATTTTGTGTTTAGGCGTTTTTGTTCTTGTTTTGGAAGTCCCCATTCTTTACGTTTGATCGAAGGGACACTGGTATCTCTTGTTTGAGAAATGTTCTCGCCAGCTCGCGGGACAAAGATTGGAGAAAGAAATTCTTTTACATAGACGCCAGCTTTATCCCTAGCGAGATGCACTGGAGGGATATGGGCTCCAAGGAAAAATACCTGGATGAATGTCCTGCCGTTGAGGCGTATGCTGAGAATGCCCTTTACAAAAAGCTATGCCTACACCCCTCCGAATGCCAAGTTATACCCGAGGGAGCGCTCGTATTTGTGGGATGAGTTTGTTATGGCGTGACAATCGATTCTTCCTCGCGTTTCATAGATTTGACAATGGTGAGTGATATTTCCCTCCTTATCATATTCACGTTGTATTTTGCAATTATATGGACTGAATCAAATAAATTGGCATAGGTGAATGGTCGCTTTTTGACTTTGTGGACCCTCCCCGGAATGCCGCTTTACGGGCCGCTGACAACGTGAGAGGGGAGCAGGAGCCTAATGTGCTCTCCATGCACATTGAACGGTTTCTTATTCCACTCGCTTTAGCGACATCGTCTGGTGAGGTAGCCGCTCCTCCCCCTAGTGGCGGACATGTAGCACCTCCAAAAGAGAGGAAGAAAACACCTAGTCTGAAGGTAGTTGTGAGGAAACCTGCTCCCAGTGTGGGTGTCATTCCAACGGAAGCCAATGTGTTCGGGCCACCCGGGAATGTTGATGTAATCCTAACGTCAATTGGGAGTAACTCCGGTACTTCCTCAAAGAAGCGAAAGAGAATCCCTCCGTTAACGACCTTTCAAGCAACTAAAGCAGCCCAATAACTACGCGCATGTATTTTACTGTTCCCTAACACATGTGTTGTTTGGAGTGTCCTTGTTTAATGATCAGTAACCATCTACAGGCGTTGCACCTGGGGTTTCTTTAGAGGATGTAATCCTGCTGTCACGGCCTATTGCAGATACCCATGCCTTGGCGACAAGCATGCAGAGTCCTTCGCTTGCCGATCTCATTGTCCAGGCCAACGCTTTCCAATCGGCCCCTTGTTTACTTCCTCTATTGTTGCCACCGTCGTATCTGCCTCAACTCCCCCAGTTGCTAGCACGACATTGCCCTTGACGTTTGATTCCCCCGGGACGAGTGGCCCAGGGATAGGCGGTTCAGGTGTGGTCGGTGATAGGCCCGCTTCATTCAACAAGGTGGAATTCAGCAGTGAGAAGACAAATATCCCTCAAGAGAGCGGGAGGTCCAGCGATAACCTTCCTGAGGACGAGGCCTTCTTATTCGATGATCTCTATCTTCCTACCGTGTGTTGGGATTCAAATGCCCAAGACAAGCGTTACCAACCTAAGTGGAAGGTTGCTGAATCGACCAGGCTTGTATTTCCGCCTGTTGTGCACCATTGGGTGGAGCGGTCCTACCCCCCAACCGAGTCTTCATATGTGGAGGGATTAGACAATAAGCATATGATGATTTCAACCATGGTGGAAACTGTTAGTGTGCCAAGGAAACTTGCAGAGATCAGGCGTCGTTGGATGCACGACAACCACGAGCTGCGCCAAGTGCGTATGTCCATTCAAGAACTTGTTAACGAAAAGAACCGACTAGAGAGTCAACTTCAAGCGGCTCGCGTAAGAGAAGACCGCTTCTTGCTTGAGAAAAACAAGGCGGAGGATGATCTTAAATGGGTGACTACTAACTTGGTTGAGGAACGACTGGTCTGGGCCCGTGACCTGACAGAAAAAGATCGCGTGATTGCCTGCGCCATAAGCGTTCAACAAGAGTTGGAGAGGAAAGCCGTTGTGGAGGCCCAAAAGGTTAGGTCCGAGTTGTCCGCCGAGATAAGAAAGTATCGTATTGACGTCGATTTTGTTTATTAGGTGCAGGAAAGATACCAGACTTTGACCCTCGAGCTACAAGCCTCTGAAGCCAAGTCCTAGGCAAGGCAGGTTGAACTCAAAAGCGCGAAGAGAAGCTTAGAAGTCTGCAACAAACTTGCGATGCTCTTCTTGCCGAAAAGAACCAACTTACACAAGCCTCTGGCCTTCAACTATCTCGCCTCAATGAGGCAGAAAGTGCCTTGGAACAATCCCGTGCTGAAGTGGATAATTTGACAGATCAACTGGCTAGTGTTCGTGGCGATAGGAACTGGCTAATATCGAGGGTTTGGTCGGTGCATTTGAGTACTTGCGCCAGTTAGAGCCATTTGTTGCGCTGCTGGACCGTCTATCCACCGCTGCATATAAGTCAGGGCAGCACGATGGCGTTTATGAGAGCTATGTCAGCTGTTAGCGGATGGATAAGGTTACCCAGCAATTCCAGGAGGAAGGAGGCCTGCTGACATCTCAAATGTCTGACGCCCTAGAAGCCGTATGCAATGATCCCTTACCCGCGTACGTTGATCTGTCTAGCAAGGTGGCTGAAGAAGGTGTAGAGTTATTACGCCAGATGCTGGAGGTAGCGGAGGAGTCGGAATAACCCTTTAATTGTTTTGCTTTTGTTTTTATTTTCAGATGTTTTGTAAAAGGATGCCTTAACGGGACATGTATTGGTACTTGGTGCAATTAATGAAATCCATGATTAGGGCGGCGCCGTCGTCTTCTACGCGGCGATTTGACATGCCATCATGACTGTTTGCAGTTAATTAATGTATGTCTATGATTTGACATGCGATCATCAAAGTTTTGTACCCCCTCTTTTTGGCAAACTCCCATTATATATTCATTCTTTTGTTTTTACCAGATTTGGTAAAAAACAACATGAGTGAAGAATACCGTTTACGAGAAGTTTCCGACGTTCTTTGGACTCTCGATGCAGTTGCCGACTTGCTCGTTATGCATGAACAAACGCCCGGAGGCGAAGTAGATGACGGGAGGGTTATTACTTCATATGTTGTGCCCCGTCCCGCGTTGTCTGACGAAAATGTCAACGATGACGTCAATCCTGTGAACGAGGCACCTGTCGCTCCTGATCCTATCTTATTGAATGCTGATGCATTGATGCCATGGTTTCCTCCTGAAGCCTTGAGCCGGTGCCGCATGGTGTACCTAAGGCGTGGTAGAGCTCACCAGGTAAACTTATCTGACATTCCAGAGCTGGTAGCCGTTCCGGTCGGCGTGGCGGAGGATGAAGATCTGATCGTGGATCCTCACCCACTGGAATGGTATGGCGAGGTATTGCACACCCCTGCAGAGGTGTTAGCAATGTTTGCCAATTTTTAGTTGGGTAGAACATGTTCGTTTTTTGGTGACCCCGTATGTTGTTTTTTGTTTACACGGGACAAGTACTTGGTTTTGTTTGATAGTTGAATGTATTTATTACCAAAATACGTGTCTTTTGTAGTGGTTGATGTATCTATTACCAAGATACCCACTTTAGCGTTGTATAAATATAACTTTGGTATTTATGAAATAGTATTTCGCAGCAAAGTTGTCGTGTACGTCGTAAAAGACTGAACATAAATGTTTATTAATAACTGAATAAAAATAAGAGACATCGAAAATGATGGATTACACTTTATTTTGACCAAGGAAAACTTACTTCGCCGTTAGGGGCGAGTGTCTACATATAACACTTCTTTAACTGGGCTATATTCCAACTACACGGGATTGCTGTACCATCAAGTTTGGATATGCGGTAGGCCCCCTTTCCCAAAACTTCTTGAACTACGTAGGGTCCTTCCCAAGTAGGGCCTAGTTTGCCAGTGGGTTCCGCTCGGCTGGCTTCGTTATCTCACATAACATAATCTCCCTCCTTGAAAGTCTGTTGAGCTATGCGTTTGTTATAAAACTTCTCTAGAGTTTTCTTGTACTTTGCCTCGCTGATGGCGGCTGCCTCTCGCCGCTCTTCTAAGGCATCCAGGCCTTCCCACAAGAGTTTGTCATTATCGTTAGCCGTTAGGCACCTTAGCGACGGTACCCCTACCTCTGCTGGTATCATTGCCTCCGTGCCATAGGTTAGGTTGAATGGGGTTTCATTGTTGCTTGTCTTAGGCATGGTTCGGTGTGCCCAGAGGACGTTTGGCAATTCTTCCACCCAAGAGTTTCCCTGATGGTCTAATCTTATTTTAATTCCATCCAACAGGCTTCTGTTTGCCCTTTCCACTTGGCCATTGCCTTGAGGGTGTGCCACCGATGTGAAAACTTGCTGAATTTGTAGCTCGGTACACCAATCCTGCAGTACCCGATCCGTGAATTGTGTACCATTGTCGCTGACCAGATATAGCGGGAGCCCAAATCGGCAGACGATGTGTTCCCATAGAATCTTTTTAGCGTTTTCGGCCGTTATCTTCGCCAATGGCTTCGCTTCCACCCACTTGGTGAAGTAGTCAATTGCCACAATCAAATATTTGAGTTTTCCCGGGGCTGGAGGGAACAATCCTACGATATATACGGCCCATTTCTAGAAGGGTCATGCCGCTGTCACAGGAATCAAGTTTTTTTGGGGCGCAACGTCTGGGGGGCGTACTTCTGACAACTGCGGCACCTTCGAAGTTCGACTACAGCGTAATCATGCATCCCAGGCCAATAATACCCAACCTTCTGAATTTTGGCTACAATTGCCCGGGGTCCGGCGTGGATTCCACATATGCCGGCGTGTATTTCGTGGATCAAGTAGGTGGCTTCCGATGGGGGATATGCACCGTAATAACGGTCCCAAAATACGTTTTCTTGTAGAGGGTGCCATTCTGTATTTCGTATTGTAAAGCCTTTACTTGTATTTTTCTGGCTTCACATTTGGCGGAAGATAGTGCTCCTGTTGTAAGGTAGTCTAGAATGGGCGTATACTAACAAGGCTCTTCCGCTGTAACCGCGGAAACCTCTCGTGTTCAATTGAAGGTGACCGAAGTGTTTCCACCTTTACTTCTTTTTCCATGCCTGACGTCGCTAGCTTACTCAAAGCATCAGCTATTTGGTTTCTACCGCGGGGAACATGGCTGAGCGTGACGCTTTTAAAGGAGGCTATGAGCTCTTTGGTTTTGGCAAGATATTTTGTCATCGTTTCATCCTTGGCCTCGTATGTCTCATTTACCTGGTTTTTGACCAGTAAGGAGTCAACATACGCCTCAACCCTTGAAGCTCCCATGGACTGTGCCATTCTTAAGCCTGCCAATAGAGCTTCATACTCCGACTCGTTGTTGGAGCATTCGAAATCGAAATGTAAAGCATACATCAGTTTCACTTCATCAGGACCTATCAGCATGAGACCCGCGCCAGCCCCCTTTCCACTAGAGGACCCATCTGTATACAGCCTCCAAACTTGTGAGGATGTGATGGCTTCTGACCTATTGTCAACCACTAGGTCGTCAATGACCTCTCCTTCAGGGATTTCAGCTAAGAAATCGGCGATTACCTATCCCTTGATTGCCGTTCATTTTCGATACTCGATGTCCAGTGCACCTAACTCCATTGCCCATTTTGCTAGCATTCCAGAGATTTCTGGTTTATGTAGGACTTGCTGTAAAGGGTAATTTGTTCGGATTTGCACACAATGGGCCTGGAAATGTCTTCGGAGGCGCCGGGTAGCGTGAATAAGTGCGAGTACCACCTTTTCTAGCGTAGGATATCGCGTTTCAGGGCCTGCCAACACGCGGCTAATGTAGTAGATCGACGTTTGCTTTCCATCTCTTTCGACCATGAGTACTGCACTTACCGCGTTGTGAGCTGCCGCTAGGTACATCTTCAAGAGTTCGTTGGGGCGAGGGGCTGTCAATGTAGGCAACTTTTCAATGAACCGTTTCATGTCTTGCAAGGCTGCCTCTGCCTTACTGGTCCATTTGAAGTTGCTCTTGTTGAGGCAATCTTTCAAAGTCCTTATAAATGGCAAAGACTTCTCCGCGTGCCTTGCTAAGAACCTATTATAGCAACCAATCGCCCATTTAGTGTCTGTGCTTCCTTTAGGGTTCTGGGTGACGGCATCCGCGTAATGGCAGCTATTTTCTCAGGATTGGCTCTGAAGCCCTCCCGGGTGACTACCACCCCCAGGAACTTGCCTTCCTCTACCCCGAAAGAGCACTTCTTGGGGTTGAGTTTGATGTTGTATTCTCGTAGCTTTCGGAAGGTTTCCTCGATGTCGTCGAGCATTTGTTTTTCTTCCCTGCTTTCAATCACCAAATCGTCTACATACACTTCCAAGTTTCTACCGATCTGCTTTTCAAAGGCTTTGTCCATGAGCCGCTGGTAGGTGGCACCTGCGTTGCGCAAACCGAAAGGCATTTTCGTGTAACAGAAAATGCCTATATCAGTATGGAACGCTGTCTTTTCCTCATCTTCGCGCGACATCTTGATCTGATAGTATCCTTTATACTCGTCTAGGAAACATTTATACCAGAATGGGACCAGCGAATCGACTTTGAAATCTATTTCCGGCAGCGGATAGACATCTTTTGGGCATGCCTTGTTTAAATCTTTGAAATCAATGCACATCCGCCATGTACCATCTGGTTTCTTGACCATTATAGGATTCGATATCCATGTGTGGTATTTCGTTTCCGGAGAATGCCTTCCTCGACTAGCTTTCGTACTTCCTTGATCACTGCTTCCTTCCTGTCGGGAGCCATGCTTCGCTTTCCTTGGGCCACTGGTTTGATTCCCGGGAGTTTTGCTAACTTGTGTTCCGCCTTGCCCCGGGGTATGCCAGTCATGTCAAAATGTTCGAAAGCGAAGACATCGATATTTCTTTTCAGCAGCTGCTTCAAGCTGTTCTTAATTTCCGGGGATAGGCTATCCCCTATGGTAACTGTCTGCTCAGGGTAACGTGTGCTTAATACCCATCTTTCCGAATCGACTGCACCGCTAGGTCCCTGACGACATCTTTTGGAGTTAAGTACCTCCCCCATTTTTTCTCAGCGGACCGTTGCAACTCCTCCTGGCGTAGGGAACTTCATGAAGCCTCGTGCTGTGGATACCACAGCATCTAGTTTCCCCAAAGTGTATCTTCCGATTATCACGTTGTGATGTGAGTCAGCGCGTACTACGAGAAAAGTAAGAAGTATGGTTCTTTCACGAGGGGCTAGGCTGAAGGTTACCGGAAAAGTGATTTGACCGATTGGATCAACTTTCTCCCCGGTAAAACCTTTTATAGGGGTGTGTACTAGCTCAAGGAGTTTCTTGTCCTCCGATTGCATTCTGTTGAAGCAGTGTTCGTATATTATGTCTTCGGAACTTCCTGTGTCAACTAGTATCCTTCTCATGTTATAATCGCCAACAGCGGCTGATATGATGAGAGGGTCGACAGTGAGGTCTAGATCCTCCGCCCGCGGTTCCACCGTCATGGTTGCCAACATCCAAGGTTCCAGGGTGGAGAAACTTCTTTTTACTCCCTTTGCCTTATCGGCATATAACATATTCATCTCCCGCTGCCTTTTGCCCGCTCCTTTATCTGGGTCTTCCTTGATGGGGGGCGGGCCTTGCTTTATGTCTCGAACCAAATGAGCCAGCTTCCATTCTTCACATAATACTCGATTTGCTTCTTCAGCTGATAACAATCGTTTGTATCATGACCATTGCCCTTGTGATATTCGCAGTATTTACCTGTGTCTTTATTAGACGTATCTCTCAGCGGTTTTGGAGGGTTGAGTTTTAAATTCTCAGAGGCCAGGATTTCTGCTGGTGTTTTGCTTAAGTTGGGGTAGTCAGACCTGAACCTCGAGGACGAGTCGTTTCTTGAGTAGGAACTCCTAGATTTGTCATACCGCGAGTCCGAACGATCACCTTTATGGAACCTCTCGCCTCTACCTTTGGCTTTCGAGTTTCGGTGCTCCCTGTCATCTTGTCCCTTTTGTGATTCCTTTTTTCGGTTGGCTGCATGACTAGCTGCCACCATTTTTTCTTGTGTAACATACACATTGGCTATTCTCAGGATTTCATTGATGGTCACGGGTACGCCGTCTCTTCCATAAAGTGTTCTTAACAATTCATCGTCGTTTACTCCTTGTAGCCGCACGCCAAATCGTTTGTTATGCCTGGGATTGCCAAACTTTCTTTATTGAATCTGACGATGAAGTTTTCGACCGTCTCATTTCCCGCCTACGGATGTGGAGAAGTTCGTTTCGGTCCTTGGTTTGTCGTCTCTGCTGACTAAATTGCAGTTGGAACTTGGACACCAAGTCCTCAAAACTATCAATCTCGCCGATGGGAAGACCATCCCACCATACTTGTGCCGCCCCCACTAGTGTTTGGACAAACATTTTACACCAAAGGGGCATAGGCCAGCATGCGACTTCTCCGGCACTTTTGAACAAATTGAGATGGTCATCTGGGTCGCTCAGCCCGTCGTATTTTCCCACCGTTTGAGGCATCTTGGGGTTCCCCTTGATCGGGGCTTCAGCGATTCTTCTCGTGAACTTTGACCTGTCCGCGGCATCGGCGGGTTTGTAAGGTCGGGTAAGTTCATCGTCTTCCCCACTAACAGGTGGTATGGGGTGGTTCGTTTCATTGATTCTTACCCCTTGAGTAGCCAAGGGTTGAGATGTGTTGGTGGGGCCTTCGCCGGGTGAGAAACGAGGCCTGGAAGCACTGCCTCTATTGTAGGCAGGTTCCACGGCCGGCTGACTTTGCATGCAAGCTGCGTATGGCGGCTGTTGAACATAACTTTGTGTCGTCATCTGAGGGGGGGGGGGTAGGCTTGGTTGTTGTATGGTTGAAGATACCCATAAGGAGGTGCATAGTAATAGCCCGGGAAATAAGCCTGATTCCCGGGCGTGATTGGGGCATTCATGACACCAGCAGGCATGACTACTGGTTGATGGGGTGGTGTGGACAATGCTGCTGTGAGTGCCGCGGAATACAACGGCGACATGGAATGGGTAAGAGATGGCTGATGGTACTGGATCGTACTTGACGGTTGTACACCGCTTTCGGGTGTCGTGGATGTGGCTATTAGTACATTCCCGGTACTCAGGGTCTGTGCGGTGGTGCTTGATGAAGGAGTATAGATTGCGACGGGGGCCAAGGTGGAGGCCACCTGTCGAGCCTGCCGGGAAGTATAGGATTGTGGGTCCCCTGCGACCGATCCCTGGGAAACGGCTGGGAGCCTCTGGAATCCTGGCGGGGCCTACGCTTCAAACTCCAGGTCTAGAGACCTGGTTACTGCTGGTGATGTTGGAGTGGCTGTAGCTATCGGTACTGTCACTGATGTTGTGCCGCTGGTTACAGATGGTTGGTTTACTGGTGCTGTTGCTACGCTCTGATCGTTCGCCATTGGGTCTAAGTTTATTGGTGTTGTGACGGGTCCCACGGATGGCGCCAATGAAGAAAACTGACCTGATGGTAAGGCTCCAACAAGAACTTGGACCCTCAAACAACCCGAACAGCTGGCTGCAAAACAGTAACACCGTTAGGACTCGTTACAGGAATGGGGTTATTCCTGTAACCATCATCCGGCATGAGAATAAGCCTCGGTATTGGGAGTAATAATGTGTATTGAGAGAGAATGATGTGATCATACCTTTGATGTTTACCTCTATTTATAGTTTACCATTAGGGTTTCCTCTAACTTAGAATGGGCTCCGATAAGTTAGGGATTTACATGATCTTCCCAAAATATTGAGGATTTGGTTACGTGGTTTATCTATGTCGAATAGAAGATTCTAGAATAAACGTGTGTAATTACCTATTTATAATCAAATAATAGGTGATGACCAGGTCAGATTAGCCATTCCAGGTCACACCTCGTCACCATACTAACTAACGTAATAACAAATCTAGAAAAAAAAGAAGATAAGTTAGAAAAAGTACATTATTAATTTAGAAAAAAGAAAAAGAAAAAGAAAAAGACTCACGTATAAATGGGAAAAAAAATAGTAATGCTTGGTAAGATTGGTACATTACAATGTAATTCTAGTAACAAATTAAATAAACATAAAGCATTTATGCATTGTCCAATGTCCGTAATATTTATAAGTATTTCATGATTGTAAGAAAAAAATTGTATGATTTAACACCGAAATAAATAGATCCAAAAAAAATATATTTCATAAAATTTACACTAGAGACACGTTTATAGGCATTTGATTAAATGCTACATTGTGTGGTAGGAATATTACGTGCTCCGAAAAAAACATATAAACATGTCCATACTAATTTTTTTTTTTGAACAGATATAAACATGTCCATACCAATTTTTTTTTTGAACGGCCAATATAAAAATAATTAATCCTTTTGCAAGATATAAAATAAAGTAATTTAACGATAAAGGATTGAGACCGATCAATGCAAGTAGTTCAAAAACTGATAGGTCAACTTTGGGTTACTATTTATGTTAAAATTCAATGCACAATAATAACAATAATAAAACACTTGAAGTCCAGTTTAATAATTTACATTTAATGGCCTATCATTTAGACAAAAAAAAAGGAAAAGTGAAAATATTATAAATTTATATAATAAAAAGAAATAATTATATTAAAGAAAAGTTATTAAGCAACAAGCTGTCAGCAAGGGAAAGGGAAGTACTGAAGTAGGGTTTTATCGGTTCGGTTTTTTGTTAACTCGGTTTATTCGATTTTGACTTTTGTTTGTTCTTAACCGAAAACTAAACCAAATAAGATAATTGTTTAAGCGAATAAATATCCGTTTTTGGTTTTTGGTTTATCGGTTTCCACCCGAATAATGAACACAACCTTAAAGAGAATGATATATAAATTAGTATTATACCATCTAGATTCTAGACCAATCTAACTTTGGGGGAATTCGCCTTTTTAAACAAATAAACACATTTGCTTTGATCTCTTCTGCTACCTTTGATGTGAGAGTCGGTTTATTGCTAAAGATCATGTCGTTACAATATTCCATATAAACTCATAATCTGGTGAAAAAGTATGCATTGGGCTATGTCCTTGTTCAGGTTAGAAGCACACAATGGGTTCGGTTTCTCTAGGACATCGGCCATAGAATTACAATTGGGAAAAAGCAACTTGCACAACACACAATTAAATGCTCTTAGCAAAACTCCATGAAACTAGAAGTTGATCACTCGGCATTCGATTTGTAGGTGGTTGTAGGGCTGTAAACGAGTCGAACAAATAAGGTAGTGTTTGTGTTCGTTCAATAAGAAATGAACGTGTTCATGAACGGTTCACGAACGCTTACCGAACAAGATTTCTTGTTCGTGTTCGTTTATTAAGGAAATAAACATGTTCATGAACACTTTTTTTTTGAACAACAAATTTGGATTACTGACGGACCACTGGAGTATCATCGTGGCACCAGCGGAACCACCCGATCATATCCATCTCCACTAGGCATAATGCTTATACACCAATTCAGGAGGAAACCCAATAAATATGGGAAAATCCCCTTATGAGAATCGAACCGGGACCTATTGGTCCCTAAGCCTTATTCCACCTCCAAGATATCATTAGGCTATAAAGTCATGGGCATGTTCATGAACACTTACCGGACGTAAACGACCACAAACAAATATTCATCAACATAAATGAATACAGATGAACATTACACATACATTTAAAAATAAAATTTGCACTTTTCTTCACAAAGATTACAAAGAATTTACCAAAAAAAATTAAGTTTTAACATCACTATCCGAACACAGTTGACATAATTATTATAAACATAATCAACACAAAATTTAAGAAGTTTGTGAAACTTTAATACAAACTGAAATTGAAATGGTCAAATAAGGGATTTTGGCGAATGCGTATAGTATAACTATGATTTCAATTTTTTAAAAACTTAAACCAGTAAAATATAAATATAACATAAAAAAAACCTTTTAACGAATGAACAAAAATAAACATGAACGAATAAACATAAATGAACACATTACCAAACGTTCACAAACATAAAGAACGGACGTAACCTCTGTTTACGTCCGTCTGTTTAACTTATCGAACAAAATTTCTTGTTCGTGTTTGTTCATTTATTAAACGAACGAACATGAACGAACATCCCGCCAAATGATTAATGAACTGTTCCCTGAACGTTCGGTCGTTTTACCACCCTAGGTGGGTGGATTTGATTGTGCCGCCTTCATAAAATCTTGTTTAATATGATCTCATGGATTAATTTGATTTCGTTGATTAAGGCCGAAAAGGAGACATCAGATGCTATTGTTATGACAACTTGGTGTGTGTTCTCAGCTCTGGTAATTTTGCAACGATATGATGTTTGACAGTAACAAACAAACACAAGAAACCATTTTTAATATTATTATTTATCCTTCGTCACCATCACCCACCATCACCGTCTATCTTCACTATCGTCCACCACCACCACCCATCATCCATGTCCACCATCACCAATCACCATTGTTCGTACACCACCACAAATTTATTTTAGAAGTCTACCTACGCTAAAAAACAATTTTTTCTTACAGACTATAGATGTTTGGTCCATATTTTCATCTAAAAATGTCTACAGATGTAGTTCATAGACTGCAAACATTTTACCTCTTAAAAACAAACAACAACTTAGTAACTTATACATATAAAAAGAGTTCTTAGTAACTTGTACTTGTACATATGAAAAGATCGAGTTATATGCATTGTAAATATAAAAGGTGGTTTGGAATAATTTATAAAGCATCAATCTCAATTAACACCAAACAAATATGGCCAATAATAAATTCTTTAAATTACCTACCTTGGTGTATCAAAATATGATTAAAGAAATAGATAATTTTATTCCGAGTTAAGAGATGTGATATTATTGGTGTTATATTATACTATTAATAACAACAGCAATAATGTTTTCATCATTATTATTCGAAAGCAAAATAATGCTGTCATTTGGTCCAAACTTTTTAAACTTAATAAGTATGATTTGAACGTTTGATAATAGTAATAATAGTAGCAATAACAATAGCAACATAATCATATTAATAATAACATATAATAATTATCCTGAGTAAGTTGGGTAGTTAAAGCATATAAATGTAGGATCAATATTCGAAATTCTAAAACATACGATTTTCATTAGTAGATCACATAACTAGCTTATAGACCCGCGTGTTACACGAGTTAAATAAAGACAATATCTTACATAAACTCATATAACACATGATGCTATAACCCAATAACTTAGATAATAATAATTCATAACTAATGTCTAATGGGGTGTTGATCCATTGGCAAAGGCAAAACCTTTAAACACTTTGAGAGAGTGAGATCTTGGGTTCAAGTCCCACAGACGACGAAATAAAAAAAATTGTCGCTCACATTCATAATAATAATAATAATAATAATAATAATAATAATAATTACAAATAAATAATACAACAGCAATAACACCTTTTCTCATCTTCCCTGAGTTCTGCATTTTTTGGTCATCCAACCCATTAACTTTATTAAAAAAGTCAGTTAAATGAGGGACATTTTTGTGTTTTTTACTTATTTAATTTATTGTTTCTTTTAAATATATCCAAATAAAACTCACCCTATTAATTTATATTCATCGTTCAAAAGTGAACTTAATGAGCTATGTAAATATCTTCTACAATAATGAGATTTAACTTAATCATTGTTGATATTAAATTACAAAAAATTAAAATATAATCTAAATATAAAATATTAAATTTTAAACTATATACCATATTCGTTTTTATAGGTTTATCGACATGACCATATAGAATTCGTTATAGAGTTATATTCGCAATAAAGTTTTTTTTGTATCAGACACCACAATATGTTATATATTAATAATAAAAGTTGGATATAGTCTAATATGTTATTAATAAAATAATAACATGCTAAATTAAGAGATACCTATGTGAGTTAGTCACAAACAAATTATTAGGTTAGATTATACAATCTAGGTCTACAAGTATATAACTTAATTTGGTTTGATCCGTGATGATTAAAAAAAAAAGCTTTATGTCACATATGAAAATCAAAATAAATAAATAAAATACTACAATAATATAAGATAAATATTTTTATGTATTACAATTTATTTATAATTATGTATAGATTAATAAATTTGATATATTAATATGTATATATTTGTTGTTGTGTATCTATATCTATATCTATACTAGTGGGGAACCCGCGCGTTGCAGCGGAGTCGACAATGTATCTCTGAATGTCTAAAATCCTAGTTAAGTATAGTAATTAAACATAATCAAATGAATTAAGAAAGAAAAACCATTTTTGGCTTTTTACATTTTTACTATCAAATCAAAGGTAGCTAAACTATCACTTGCAATCCCTCTACTACAACTACCAAAAAAAGAGAGTATACATAATTTTATTTTAAGTTATCTAGGTCATTTTGGCAAGTAAAGAAAACAAGATACCATACTACCATAGCCAATTTTAGTCGGTTAATCCCCTTCATTCAGACCCATTTCTCCATCATTCTCTCTACAAGTTGATCATCTCTCTTCAAAACCCCTTAAAATTCAATCTTGTTAAAATTCCAATCGAACAAGAACCCACAGCTTTTTAATACAATAAAAAAATCCCCGTTTTAAATATGTAAACCCTTCCAATGATTTCACCATCACAAAACCATTCAAGCATCTGAGTCCAAATAAAGCATTCATTTCCATATAATTCAAACATAGTAACCGGTAAATGTGAAGACCCAAAGCATTTTAAGTTCATTGTTCTTGGGTTTAAACTCATGCAAAAATTATTACAATCTGAAAGGATCTTATGCCATTTAGATTTCCACAATTTTATGCACCATCTCAAGTTCAATAGAGCAAGACTCTAAAGGCCTCCTAGAGCTTTACAGACTTCACGACAAGCCGGAAGGTTCAAACTCCGAAGATTAGGGAGCCAACAGAGCATATTGTTAAGTTTGAAACAATCTTCAAGAAATCCTCAGCAAAGTAAGAACCTATCACATAAAAAAAAAACCTTTAGTTTATGATAATACATTCACACAAAGACTTTCTAAAAAAGAGAAGCTAGAAGGTTCAATAGACGATGGGCGGTTCATAAAATTGCAGGTCTCCATTAGTTAACAAATTGGGTATGACACGTAGGGTCTATCGAGATTATCCACGTTACTCTTGTTTCTTGCGTACCACACATCAGTTCACTTCTTTGTCTTATCTTCGTGCCTTTCTTTAGCTTCCGCCCATATGTTAAATGTTGGGTTTTGTACAAAAAGTGAATGTGGGAGAAGAAAATTCGTAAGAGGCAGCCGGTCATACCATCAACTGTTTCTGAACCCTGTAAATAAAGGCATTAGAAAAGATTAAGCTAGATGATAGGTTTTTGTGGAATGAATATAAATAAATATTGAAGATACATATAAAAAAACATTTACTGGCGTGGCTGTTAATATAAATTTCTAGTAGGGCGAGGATTGTTCGAACTTGGTTCATATAAGACCGGGGGCAGTGGTTGTGTATCACGGCACCATGTGTCCATTGTTTGAAACAGAGATGATGAGCAGAGCAAATCAGAACGGAACGTGGCACTGAACTTGGATCAACCAACGACAACCTAAGTGATTTGAGACACTAGAGAGATGAGAGGAGGCTGTGAATCTGTTGAAACTATATTCATCATCATCATATCATTAATTAGTTTCAATCTCACATAATGGGCATTCAAAATTGTTAGGTTATGATTTTGAAGGGTCAGTCGTTACGGCTGGTTCATCGGCTTCACAGGAAGAACTGAAAAGACATGTTTAATATAGAGTCATAATACACATTTTAAGCCTTTGGGGTTTTATTTGAATTAATACACATTTAATGGCTAATTCACGATTTCAACAGAGGGGTAGTGTAATTGATTGTGGTGTTAGGGTAGGCTCAAAAGGTGAATGAAGGGAGATGAGGGTGAAAAGGGAAAAGAATTGTCAAAACTTATGGTTTTTAACTTGGATTTTGATATCCCATCTTAAAAATTGAAAGAAAATTACCTTTGTGTACATGGGAGATGTATTATATAGTAATATAGATAATAAAAGAAACCATTTGTGGACACTTATCATCATGTTAGGCCATGTCTTATGGATAATTATTATTTTAGTTTAATCTCTTCTAATTAATTATGAATAACCCTCATACTAAAAATAATTTAATCTAATATCTTATGGATAATTATTATTTAGTTTAATCTCTTCTAATTAATTATGAATAACTCTCCTACTAAATATTATTTTGTTTAATCTCTTCTACTTAGCTACAGATAATTATTATTTAGTTTAAATTTAATGTATACTTCTCATTTATAATATTTTTTATTTGATTTTCTATATCATATAACAGATACCTACTTTTAATTTAAAATATACAAATTTACTTTATTGGTAATATACAAATTTACTTTTATTTTGTTCGATTACTAAATAAATATAAGTTAATATTAAATCTTATCATACTTTAAATGTTGAATAGAATACTTCTATTTTTCTAATAAAATATTATCCTAAAATTTAAATTGTTAATTTAAGATATTTTTAAATAACCAAATTATTTATCATCAAAACCAAACGTTGTATTAATATATTATTTATTTTAATTTTCATCATTAAAAAATTATTATATCGATTTTATTACATAATTTTTAAACAAATGTATATAACTTTCAATATTACTTTATATATAAAATTAAATTTATTACGGGTTTTTTTAAATATAATTTATATTTTATCACTCAAATGGCCGCTTATTTGCTTCTTGAATAACATGTTTGACCACTATATCTTCTTTTTAATAATCATCTACGCAATCACTATATCTATCGAGCACCGAGTATATCTATTAGTTTTTTAAAATATAAATTTCTTATTATTTGGAATATAAAATCATTTTATTCAAGTCGTGTAATACACGAGAGTTTTTAAAGATATAATTTTTTTATTGTTTGGTAAACAATATTATATTTAGGAAATGTTGTCCTTTATCTTGATACCATATTCGGTCGGTGTCATTTTTTAACGAATTTTGACAGGTTTTGCCCTTTATAGGGAATTTTGTTGCACGTTTTGTTATTTGACCCTAACCTAGTTAGATGTTCTTGTTAAATCTTATCATGTGCAAGTCACATGAGGGTAGTTTAGTCTTTATACATATAAAGGACAATTTTGGTAAATACTGATAGATGTATAAATATATATAATAAATCGAAGACACTAATCACTTCTACCGACACAAACAAGTAGAATTAGAGAGAAAAAGAAAACACACATCAATTATTGGGACTAAGAACACACAGATCCGACAAAAAGTTAATAACTTTTACAAAGTATAATGCTCAAATCAGATGAAACAAAGGTGGGAATGAAATCTAGTAAGAACTGACCATTATTCTTTTACTGCACCATAGATTTGAAGGGCCAGAAGGGGAAGACAGATTTGGTGTTTACTGGCGAATTAAATGTTGAGAAGGTATGTATGTGTGTAAGTATTTCAGGCATAGATCACTCCCCCTGTTTTGTGCAAATATCAAAAAATTCTTTCAACCATAGATGGGGTTCACCGTTATAATCCAACAATTTCTTTTTTAGGGTGATGGTTGGGTGTTGCAGGTGGTTGTGGACGGTGGCGTAAGGTGATAATTAAGATGATGTTAGCTTCAGTGGTTGGATGGACGGTATGGTTGGGCTTTTAGTTAGGGTTGGGTTGGGGCGGCGATGGCTGGACGGTGATGGTTGGGTGTTTGTTTAGGGTTGGGTTGGGGCGACGATGGCTGGACAATAGTGGTTGGGAACGGTTAGGGCTGGGGTGGTGGTTCTGTGTAGAGCAGTTATCGGTGAATACTGAGGTGTGGTGGATGGTTGTGGTGGTGGTGGTGGTGGGAGGTGGGAGATGATGGTGGTTGACTGGTGGGAGATGAAAGTTGAGAGAGGAAAAAAGAGTTTTGTGTGTTTATAGAGAGAGAAAGAGATTTTTAGAAAAAAATGTTATTAGTTATTTAAATTTTCTTTTGTTTTATTTGTTATAAGATTTATAAATAATTGGGTACAAAGACTAAACTACCCTTGTTTGATTAGATTTAACAAAAAATATAACTGGGTTAGGGTCAAAGGACAAAACGTGCAACAAAATTCCCTATAAAGGGCAAAACCTATCAAAATTCGTTGAAAATGACACCGCCTGAAATATGGTATCAAGATAAAGAACAAAACATGTAATTTTTTTCCTTATAACGTGTAATTTTTCTTTATATTTATTCAACCCGTTTAATACACATGGTTTATAGATATAACTTTATATTAATTAATATATAAAATTACATTTATTCAACCCGTGCAATAAAGGAGGTTTTTAAGGATATATTGTTTTATTATTTAATATATAAAATTACATTTATTTAACCCGTGCAATAAAGGAGGTTTTTAAATATATTTTGTTTTAATATTTATGAAATAAAATTTATTTATTCAACTCGTGTAATACATGGGGGTATAACCTATTAGATTAATAAATCTAATCTAAATTAATAAAAGACTCCATTTAATATCACGTGTCACTCTCTTTCAATCTTACAATTTTTTTATATTTACTTTAAAATATTTGTTTAATAATTAATGTATGATTATCACTTATTATAAATTATATAGAGAAAAGTTATTGAACAAGAGGAAAGAAAGGTACAAAGTGTAGTAAAAAAGTTTGGCCATTGATTTGCAAGATCAATGGTTGAGATTAAGTGATCCCTAAATATAGAATTCACAAAACTAAAAATAAGGGAACAAGTGGGGAAAAGGGTAAAATAGGAAAATCCGATATTGTTGACTCATAAACCCAATTCTCTCTTGATTTTCAAATCGCTATAACTGTTTCATACGTTAATAATTTTTTATAAAAATGAGCATTTCATTCCCTTTAATTCGAGTAGCCTATTGCTATATTTTTCTTAAAAAAATTGAAGGATTTTGAAAACCCATTACGCGATTACGTGATTTTGAATACCCAGTAAAGGGGTGTTTGGGATTGCTTTTTCAAAATAGATTATGCGTTTTGAATAATCAGAATCAGATAATTAGATGTAACAAAACGTGTTGCAGAAAGATAGTGTTTGGATTTGATTATGTTATTTGATATCACAATAATAAGATAATCAACATTGTTTGGATTTGATTATGTTTTTTGATATCACAATAATCAGATAATCAACTATTTGAGTGTTTGACAAGATATATATTTTAAAAAATAAATAAGTGAAAACGTAAAAAATCAGTTTTTGGATTATCACATTTTCCTGCAGTAAGGGGTGACCTACTTATGGATTATCACGTTTTGAACTCTACAAAACGTAAAAAAATCACTTTTTATTAATTTTTTACCAAACACTCAAAATAGATTTTTTTTTTTGCGATTTCAAAACACAATAATAAAAAAATCAGGTTGAAAACGCAATCCCAAACACCCTCTTAAGTGACTACGTGATTTTGAATACCCATTACGTGATTACTTAATTTCATTATAGTATTTTATGTGAAACCTCACCAAGGGGTTACGTAATTGCGTAACAATAATTGACTATGTATTATTACATGACATTTTAAATACTCATTTTGTCATTATTTTATAATAGTATCTATGTGAAACTGAGTTATTACGTAATTGCGTATAAAAAACATGTAATACATAATATTTCATATGGAATACCTAATATTTCAGGTATAATCACGTATTAAGGATAAATTATATACAAAACATTAGCCAAACCAACCTATAATAGCAGCATAATGTCGTATATTAGAAATGTAACCACATAATAAATCATAAACAATCAAGTTCTTATTATTGAATGTGTTATCACGTAATAAGCATAAGTATATTAACATTAGTTATAACAAATCATAATGAATGTGTAATCACATAACAAATTCACATTTAATGCGTAATGATTTATGTTGAATGTGTAATCACGTAATGGGTATTCAAAAATCACGTAGTCATGTACAAGGTATTCAAAATCACATAATGGGTATTGGGTATTCAAAATCACGTAATCACGTAATGGGTATTCAAAGTCCTGTAACTTAGTTTTAAGAACACTATAGCAATAAGCTTCTAGAATCAAAGAGAATGGAATGCTTGTTAATACGGTGTAATTTTTTTTAATAAAAATATTAACGTATGAAAAAGTTATAGCCTTGAAAATAAAGGAGGAAACTAGTTAAAGGAGAAAAAGACCATCATACCATTCCCTTCGTACAAAATTTCTCTTTTATACATGATCTCTTATCTATTTATAATATCAATACATATATCACACCCCAACCGATGGCGGAAACATCGGGATAAGACGAAAACGAGATTGCAAGAGACTTCATAACGCTAATTGGTGACAATATTTAATTAAACATAATTTCATTTCACAAAACTGTCAAGTACAACATAATTTCAGAAATACAACAATACAACAAGTTTGAATGATAAAACCATAACAAAATTGATACAACAATATTAAACCTAAACGTCTAAATGTGTATCTAGCATCATCGCTACTTCATTTTCATGGCATCAATCTTCTAAACCTGTAACATGTTTAAAATATGAGTTCAATGCAAAAGCAAAGGCGAGTATACAAGTTTGAGCACAGAATAAGTATAAGCTAAGTTTAAACAAATCAACATGGCAGCTAAGTTTACATACGAGCAAATACAAGGCATGCGATATTTCTAGTCAATCCTTTGTTTACGCAACTAGTATAAATAATTCAACATGACCACACGTTCACGGGCTGTGCGTTACTCCTATAGTGCTATACATGTCAAATGGAGGCTCAAAATAAGCTAATGACTATGGTATCACATACATTCGGTCCTAGTATAAGCATAACATACGAATCAAAGCATTCATGTGTCATGGATTGTTCGTGCAAGTAATAAAGCATAAGTTTTGTGTTGTTTTTTATATGTAAACATGTTACACCCCAAAAGTGGTAAATGTAAAAAGGGGGTTCGAGTATACTCACGGTTTTGCAAGCGTTCCGAGTAGCAAATTCTGTGAAGAGTTGTTAAGTTGCGGGATGAACACCGAGTTATCCTACAAGAGGAAAACGTAGGTGTGAGCGTTGGAATGATATGGGAGATTCGGGATTTGGAATAATGCACACAAAGTAAAGTATACAAAAATACTCACTAAGGCATAGCACCCGTTTTGACACTATGGGAACCCATTAGGGTTTATGTGATTTCATAGGTTGTAACACCTATTAGAATCTAAGCGAGGAACCATACTCTTTAGTGATTAAACTTACTAACTCGACACATGATTATGTAGTCATTATCAAGGTTTCGGTTTTTAAGTATGTATTATATAGATTAATATAGTTATATGTATAAGTCCATTCATGGATATCATAGAAGTCATGTAGGAGGTAGGTGGCATAGCCATCCATTTAGGAACCTCATAGGAGTTCACCACTACACAAGTTGTCATAGACAACAAGGAGGACCAAGAACAAGTACTAGAATAATAAAATGAAATATATACATTATTATACACTAAGTAGCCAAGTAAGCTACAACCCGTAAGCCGGCGTCGACACACGTCGAAGGCTAGATGGGGTTGTGTTACTTTAAACTAGCAAACTACTTAGGATGAATGGGAAAACATCAAGTGTTGTGTGGGCTTAGGTGTAGGATATCCCAAGCTAACCTTGTAGTCACACTAACCCCAAGTTCTTGACTTGACAACACTTGTGAGCTTAAAGCTCTTCAAAAACAGAAAGTTTAGAGTGTTAAAACACTCCTATTTACATGTTTAACAAATTTGGTTAGTCTCACTAATCATAACTTTGATTAGGAGCTCAATAACACAAAGTGGAATGAAAAAGAGATAAGTTTTAAAAGTCTTTTGAAACAAACAAAAAGTTTGGACTCCTTTAGGTACATTTCTAGGTCTAGATTCTCCATGGAGAACCCGTGGATTCAAACCTAAGGATTATCCAAGCAAATACAAAGAAGAATCAAGTGTTTTCATTAAGATTTGAGCAAGTTATGCTCACTTTAGTGCAAGAGGGTGTATCTGTCCGAATTCTGATGTTGCAACTGATTTTGGATTGATTTGTGAAGGATTTGGAAGAGATTAGAAGGTGATAAAAGTGGAAGAAAGCTTGGAGAATGGGTTGTATTTATAGGGGGAAGGTTGGAGATGGTTAGGAGGTGTTAAATGGGGTTTAAAGGCCATTGGAGGAGAGTTTGTATTGGGATACGTGCATAATCCACGAGCCAAAAGTAATCTGCCTGCCCAGACACCCTTATAGACCGTAAGGGTGTCCCCTTGCGGTCCGCAAGGACCGGGTCCGAGCCACAAAGTTGAATTTTGTTGTTTTGTTAGATGGTGACGGATTTAATTGTTATAACAAGGTATTTTATGAACATCCAAAGTATTCTAAGCATATGGAACATGTTATAATGCGTATGTATGTATTAAATGAATAAAATCGAGTATAAACACCATGTATAAAGTTTGCACAAAGTATGTTCGATATGTATTTGCATGTATAGTTATGTTTTCAAGTATAATGTATCAAGTGTACCAACGTATGTGAATAAGTATAACATGTTTGGAAATAAAATGTGTTTCATTATGATTCAAGCCTCGGTTTTACAAAGATTACAACGAAGCACGATTATAAGATACAAAGGTTTCCAAAAATAGAAATACAAGACTATTTTTCTAAATATGGAAAGTATGAAAAAGCCGGGGGTTACAGTCTCCCCTCCTTTAGGAAATTTCGTCCCGAAATTAGGAAGATGCAACGAAAAGATGCGGATACTTAGTTTTCATATCACTCTCGAGTTCCCAAGTAAATTCAGCGCCACGTTTACCTTCCCATCGAACCTTGACAATAGGAATTCGACTGTGCCTTAATTGCTTGATTCCTCGGTCGATGATTTCAACTGGTTTTTCCAAAAAATGTAAAGTCTCGTTGATTTGAAGATCTTCGAATGGAACTTGAAGTCCTTCTTCAGCTAGACATTTCTTTAGGTCTGAGACATGGAATACTGGATGAACATTGTTGAGCGCTTGGGACAGATCCAGACGATACGCTACCTTGCCAATCCTCTCGAGAATCTTGAAAGGACCTACATAGCGAGGAGCGAGTTTTCCTTTCTTACCAAAACGTACAACTCCCTTCCAAGGGGATACTTGAGAAGTACATGATCACCAACATTAAATTCCAGGGGTTTACATCTTCTGTCGGCATAACTCTTTTGTCGGCTTCGAGCTTTGAGGAGTGATGTATAAGAATTTATACATCTTTAAAACGTCAAATAGACCCGTTTACGCGAGAACTTGTCGTATTTTCATTGATTTTGGTACTCATTTGAGTTGTTTGTGAAAATACAGGTCCGGGCTTCGGCCCGGTGTTGAAATGGAGGCTTTTAGAGCAAAAAGGAGCAAAAACGGAGTTTTCCAGCAAACTGCCAGATATGGCACGATCGTACCAGGCCAACCCTGATCGGCACTCCCATCAGCACGCTCAGATTCTGCGCAAACCAGGAAGATTTGAAGACTGGCACGACCGTGCCAAGCCAAACCAGTCTCAGATCAGCTTGTTCCCGAGATTGTTTCAGCCATTTTCGAATACGTCACCGGGAAGCACGACCGTGCCACCTCAGAAACGTTTGAGCGGGATTTTTCCCAAAATGGCTAGCAAACAAGTCAACACTCGAAAAAGGCACTCTGACACTTACCAAGCACGACCGTGCCAAAAGGTGGCAAGGTCGTGCCAAACTCCCAGTAGCATAAATACGTGGTAAGCTCATTTGGAGGGGAGTTGGAGCATTTTGGTGAAGATTTCTCTCAAGAATCTGCCTTGGAAGCTTGTAGGAGTCAAGAGGAAGCCATGAAGAGGAGTATTACACTTAGAGATCCACTCAAATTACCATTTACTTGTCTTTAATCTTGGTTAGAAACTTCTTACATTATGAACGATTATTGTCTTTGTATGTTTGATTTGGTTACCGTGAGCCTTGTAGGCTAAACATTTGGTGTTGTCTAAACTAGTTGAAGCTTATGAATATGTGATAATCATGGAAGTTGATGTTGTGATTGTTTTTGTTAATCTTTATAGTAGTGCTTGAATCTTGTTCTTGGAGTTCTCATACATGCTTAAAGTCCTTGTTCTTGAATGTTTGGTCATAAGTATTTACATGTTGTGTTGGAAAGCCCATGTAAAGATTATGATTATTAAATCTTAGTAACTTGTTAGCATGACTCATAACATGAAACTAGGAATGGTAATTGTTAACATGACTTGAATGATGATTTGAACATGTGTAGGAATTCTTGCATTATATTTGGAAAAATCATAATAATGTTTACTTGGATTTTATAGTTGTGTTTGTGTTAGATTGATGATTTTTGGCCAAGATTGTTATCTAGCATGACCATGCTTGTGGTTTTTTGTCAAGAACATGATGATAGTGCTACTTACTTGAAAGCAAGTTAGGGTGATTGTTATGTTGTTCATGGTAATTTTCCCAAACTTGTAGAGTTAGGAGTTTTGACAAACAAATAACTCTTGTTTAAAGGTTAACACTACCTAAGCAAGTGAGCTTCAAATAATAATTTTTAGGTGATTAGAGTGATTATTTCATTTTAGTTTTCCTAAGGTTTATTAAACTAGGAAACCTTAATTGGAGACTTAGTTAACTTAGAGCTTGCATCACCATTGATCCTCCACTTAGTTGTCACATGTTTGTTTGTGGATACTTAGTTTAGGCAACCCTTTCTTAGATATTGTCATTCTCTAGTTTAGTAGTAGTTTATTATTTTGCATGATAAATTAGGAACAAAACCAACTCATCAATTGGAAAGGCTTTAAAGTAACAAAAGTTTAGTATTGAGACACCGCGTCCACGGATTGATATCCGGGTCTTACCGACAAATTATATTACCTCCCGATGGGTACACTTGCCCTTTGTGTGTGTAGTTAGTTTTTAGGTGAAAACCCCTTTTTAAAACTAAATATGTGTGAAGAAAAACCCAATTAAAAATATATATAATTCACGCACATCAAGTTTTTGGCGCCGTTGCCGGGGATGCGGTCTTCTTGAGAACAATTCGAGTTACTTATTTAGCCATTGTGAAAAGTGTACAAAGTTTTTGTCTCATTGTTTTGTTTGTCTTTGCATGATTATTTGAAAAAAAATATGATTATTTGCTAGTTGTTTTTATTTTTGTATATATAGTGCATTGTGCTCCTTCTTTTTCCCTACAGGTCGTGTATGTCCTCAACCCTCGTTGCTGGAATCTTTGAGCCTTCATCGGAGCCAGAGCGCAATCTTCATCGGAGACTGCGGGAGCGGTCCCGCACGGTAGCCGCTACGATCGAGGTAGACGCGAGGGGAGACGACACATTCTACGAGGTTCGTGTAGAAATGGCGGACGAGGATCTTGAATGAGATAGGAAAGCCGTCACTTGAGGGTTACCTGCGAGCATCAATGCACTGACGATTAATAATAATAATTTCGAGATCAAATCTGGCACCATATCGATGTTGCAGAATGCGGTGCAATTTTATGGCAAGGATCATGAGGATCCTAGTGTCCATATTGCGGGTTTTCTGGATGTTTGTGCCACGTTCACGATTCGAGACGCATCACCGGATGCGATACGACTTCGGCTCTTCCCGTTTTCTTTACGTGATGAAGCCAAGGAGTGGCTTCTCTCACTTCCAGCTGGATCTATCACTACATGGAATCAATTAGCTGAGAAGTTCCTCCAGAAATATTTCCCTCCAGAGAAAACTGTTCGGTTGAGAACCAAGATTCTCAACTTTCGTCAGGATGAGGATGAGTCCGTTTACGAGGTGTGGGAGCGATTTAAAGAGCTTATGCGAAAGGTTCCACACCACGGGTTGCCCAAGTGGCAACAATGTCAGATCTTCTACCATGGTTTAGATGGTCCGGGGCAAATGATGGTCGATACATATTCGGGCGGAGACATCGGTACGAAAAATGCCACCGAGGCATTTGAGATTTTAGAGAAATGCGCCGCGAAGAATCGTACACAGCAGCCACCAAGAGGGAAGAGTTCTTGACAGGGAGTTCATCACGTGGACGACTTCACTGCCATGACAGCACGTATGGATGCCTTATCTTTGAAATTTGATCGAGTGATGGAGATACACTCGAGTGGTTCTTCGAGTGGGGGAGCATATCATGTAGGCGATTTTCCGACGGGAGGGATGTCACACGAGCATGTAGATTTCATGGAAACCAATACTGTCCTCAGAATAATCCCTACAGCAATACTTATAATCTGGGGTGGAAGAATCACCCAAATTTCAGTTGGAGGCCAGATGCGTCTACACAGCATCCACCCGGGTTTGCTCCACGTCCCACAGCTCCAGGAGCGTATGGTCAGCCTCGACCTCAGCAGACATCTCACACTAGTGACCTTAGTGTGCAGGACATGTTCAGTCAGCTTATAGCTGGTCAGAATTCCATAAAGTCCGAGAATGAGAAGCGTTACAAGGATTATGACGGTCGTTTCGCAAGGCACGATAGTGAGTTGAGAAGCCAAAAGGCTTCCATGCAGACCATAGAGAACCAAGTTGGCCAGATTTCCAAGATGTTGTCTGAGACACAACAGGGGGGCCTTCCAAGCAATACGGAGCCTAATCTGAATGCTACTGCGAAGGCCATCACGTTGAGAAGCGGCAAGACCACTGAGCCCATCACTTCGGCTGCTTCACCAAAGCCAATTGATGATGAGGTTGATGAGGAGATTGAGATGGAGTCTCCGGGTGAGGTGCAACAGAGGCGAGTCCCAGCAAGTACAGCACGACCTAAGGAGCCATTGAGAGAGTATGTCCCTCCCGCTCCATATCCGGGGAGGTTGAAGAAGCAGAAGATGGAGGAACATTATGGTAAATTCCTTGAGCTTTTTAAGCAACTTCATATAAATTTACCATTTGTTGAAGCACTTTCTCAAATGCCTAAGTATGCCAAGTTTCTGAAAGATATCTTATCTAACAAAAAGAAACTTGAGGAGCTTTCGCATGTGACCTTGAATGAGGAGTGTTCAGGGGTTCTTCAGAACAAACTACCAAAGAAAATGAATGATCCTGGGAGTTTCACTATCCCGTGTTTGATTGGTAGTTTGTCGGTCAGCAATGCATTAGCTGATCTTGGAGCTAGCATAAACCTCATGCCATATGCGGTTTTTGCTAAGCTAGACTTGGGAGAGCCCAAGCCCACTCGTATGAGCATTCAGCTTGCCGATCGTTCAGTGAAGTATCCTCGAGGCTTAGTTGAGAATATGCTTGTGAAAATTGACAAGTTTGTCTTTCCTGTCGATTTCGTGATTTTGAACATGGATGAGGACAAAACTGTCCCGCTTATCTTAGGTCGACCATTTCTAGCCACTGCTAGAGCCTTGATTGATGTTTGCACCGGCAGACTTACTCTTAGGGTTGACGATGAGGAGGTGACCTTTGATATTGGTAAATCCATGCAGCATCCACAGAGTCAGGATGCTACACTCTATTTCATTGAGACTATCGATAAATATGTGAGTGATCATCTTCGTGACACATTTGAGGAGGATGTGGTGGACACGCAGTTACTTGGAGGGGAGACTTTTGGTTCACCTGCTGGGAACCAACTAGTTGAGGAGACGACCTGTCTGATAGGTCACGTGTCTCCCCCGTGTCCAGAGGTTTTTGAGGTTGTGGATCGCGTTGTTGAGCCTAAAGCACGCCCTTCTGTTAAGGTTCCACCTTCGGTTGAGCTTAAAGAGCTTCCAGAGCACTTGGAGTATGCTTTCTTGGAGGGTGCGACTCATTTGCCCGTTATCATTTCTGTTGGATTGTCGGGAGGGGAGAAGGATCGATTGCTCGAGGTCTTGAAGTAGCATAAGAAGGCGATCGCGTGGAAGATTACGGATAGAAAAGGATCAATCCATCCTTTTATACCCATAAGATGTTGATGAAGGAGGACTTTAAACCTGTAGTTTAGCATCAGAGGCGCTTGAACCCGAACATGCAGGAGGTTGTGAAGAAAGAGGTCATCAAACTACTTGATGCAGGTTTGATATATCCGATCTCTGATTCACCTTGGGTTAGCCCTGTGCAGGTAGTCCCGAAGAAAGGAGGCATGACGGTGGTGACGAACGAGAAAAACGAGTTGATTCCTACTCGTACAGTCACCGTATGGAGAGTTTGCATTGATTATCGCAAACTCAATGATGCCATGAGGAAAGATCATTTCCCACTCCCTTTCATTGATCAGATGTTGTAGAGGTTGTCGGGTAGGATATTCTACTGCTTCCTTGATGGTTTCTCGGGTTATTTTCAGATTCCCATCTCTCCTGAGGATCAGGAGAAGACGACATTCACATGTCCCTGTGGCACATTTGCCTACCGGCGGATGCCCTTTGGATTGTGTAATGCCCCGACCACATTTCAGAGATGTCTGGTGGCCATTTTTCATGACATGATCGAGGACTCCATGGAGGTTTTCATGGATGATTTTTCTGTATTTGGGAGTTCATTCGATCAGTGTCTCATGAATCTGAAAAGGATGTTGGCTAGGTGTGAAGAAGCCAACTTGGTGTTGAACTGGGAGAAATGCCACTTCATGGTGAAGGAGGGCATTATGTTTGGGCACAAGATTTCACAGGCGGGGCTCGAGGTTGATTGAGCCAAGGTTAAGACTATTTCTAAGCTTCCGCCTCCTACATTAGTGAAATCTATTAGGAGTTTTCTAGGTCATGCAGGTTTTTACCTGCGATTCATAAAGGACTTTTCCAAAATTGCCCGTCCCATGACTCAGTTCCTCGAGAAGGATGCCCAGTTTGTTTTCTCCGATGAATGCCTTAAGGCATTCGACGTGTTGAAGGAGAAGTTGGTGAATGCCCCGATCATGGTAGCTCCTGACTGGGAGCTACCCTTTGAGTTGATGTGTGATGCGAGTGATTTCGCAGTCGGGGCCGTCTTGGGTCAAAGAAGAGATAAGCACTTTCACCTGATTTACTATGCGAGCAACACTTTGAACGACGCTCAGGAGCACTACACCACGACAGAGAAAGAGCTCCTAGCTGTGGTCTTTGCATTTGATAAGTTTCGGTCTTATCTCGTCCTTTCCAAGACCATTGTATACACGGATCATGCAACTCTTCGGTATCTTTTTAGCAAGTAGGATGCTAGACCGAGGTTATACGATGGATTCTTTTGCTGCAGGAGTTTGATATTGAAATCCGTGATAAGAGAGGGGCTGAAAATCTTGCAGCCAATCATTTATCTTGACTTGAGCATTCCGAGAGGAAGGAAATTCGTGGGCCTAACATCAATGACAATTTCCCCCACGAGTTTCTTATGAGGATCGAGACGAGTGATGATTCCCCATGGTTTGCTGACTTCGCGAACTACTTAGCTAGTGGCATCCTGATCAAGGGGATGACCCATCAGCAAAAGCGAAAGTTCTTTGCGGATGTTAAGTACTACTTTTGGGATGACCCTTACTTGTTTAGGGTAGGAGCAGATCAGATGATCCGGCGTTGCGTGTATGGTAACGAGGCGAGAGATATTTTGCGCCACTGTCACGAGGGACCTACGGGAGGCCACCACGGAGCGAATAACACTGCGAAGAAAGTATTCGACTCTAGATTCTTTTGGCCGACTATCTTCCGTGATGCCCATGAGTGGGTAAGGTCTTGTGATGCTTGTCAGGGGGCAAGCAACATTTCAGCACGCCATGAGATCCCACAAAACGACATCGAAGTCTGTGAGATCTTTGATGTATGGGGGCTAGACTTCATGGGTCCCTTTCCGACTTCTTTTGGTAACCGCTATATTCTAGTTGCTGTTGACTACGTGTCCAAGAGGGCTGAAGCACATGCTTTACCCACAAATGATGCTAGAGTAGTGGTGAAATTTTTGAAGAAGTTGTTTGCTCGATTTGGTGCCCCTAAGGCATTGATTAGTGACCGTGGGACGCATTTCTGCAATGCACAGCTTGAGAAAGCATTATCCCGATATGGTGTGTAGCATCGATTTTCTACACCATACCACCCACAGACGAGTGGGCAGATCGAGGTCACTAATCGGGGTATCAAGCGGATTTTGGAGAAGACGGTTAACTCTAGCCGTAAGGATTGGTCCGAGAAGTTGGATGATGCACTATGGGCTTTCCGGACAGCCTACAAGACTCCTATAGGCACCACACCGTTTAAATTGGTCTATGGAAAGTCTTGTCATCTTCCTGTGGAGCTCGAGCACAAAGCCTATTGGGCTTTGAAGACAGTTAATCTTGATATGGCTGCTGCGAGTGAGAACAGGTTTGTGCAGATCCACGAGATTGAGGAGCTAAGGAATGAGGCATATGAGAGCTCCAAGCTATACAAGGAACGTACCAAGACGTTGCACGATAGCCGCTTGAAGGACAAGAAAGAATTCCGAGTGGGTGATCGTGTGTTGTTATACAACTCCCATCTGAGGTTATTTCCTGTAAGCTTAAGTCTCGATGGTCAGGTCCTTATACTGTACGGTCAGTGTTTCCTTACGGGATAGTGCAGATAGGTCACGAGGATGGCCGGTTGTTTAAGGTCAACGGGCATAGGTTAAAGGCTTATGTTGGAGGGCCCGTTGATCAGAATGAGGAAGTTGTTACCCTCCACCCTAGGAACAAATGAATGCCGGGTGGTGAGTCTAGCTGAAGACTCGTAAATAAACTTAGCCCGTTTTTGTATATATATTTTGTCGGTTGTTTGTTTTTCTTTTTCAGGTTGCGGTTCGTTCTGGTCGCGAGGGATGTTAGTGCTTGTTGCCGGCTCTCATGTATGTTATTTTGGCTATTTTCTTGGTAGGAGATGCTTCGTGAGTGTCTCGGGTTCAAGGAGTTCGTTTAATTCTCATTTTTATTTCCACCCTTTAGTTTCTAAATTAATTTTTGTACAAACTATGTTTTTCAAAATTAAACTAAAAAAAACGAAATCGAGCACTATCAACCGAAAAATCTGGCACTACCAGGCCTGCTAGTGTCAGCCCTTTGCAGAACCAATAATAGCACCCACCAATAACACACTCAACCACTTCTCTTTAAACTCTTCTTCTTCACCTCACTTGAACCCATCAAGAACACTCACGAATCCCTTGCATCTCCTAGCTTCCTCCAAGAATTCTTGTCTCTTCCATCCCAACAATCATTCCAGGTACGAATCCTTCTTCTTCTTTGTTAAGTTCTTGTGTCTTAGGGTTTGTTCTTCATAGTTAGTTTCTTTTTAGTTTTAGGGCTTGGTCTAAATCGCCCGATTCAAGCCCGTTTTTAGTGTTTTTTGTGTTTGTTTTTGACCACAAGTGACCGATTTTCAAAACCCCTAAACAAAAATATGAAAAAACCGGGGTTTTGGGTGCGTTTTGAGCGATTTCGCGATTCTGGGTTCCGTCACGCACGAGGGTGCCAAGTTCTGGCACAACCGTGCTCTTCATAAGTTGATGATGGATCTTCTTAAATCTGGAAAACCTGCCCAGAATTTCATCACGCACGATCGTGCCAGAGCCTGGCACGACCATGCTCTTCATAAAATTTTGCCAGATCGCTCAAGTCGCCCAGAAATCTGTCACAGTTTAGTCAGGCACGAGGGTGCCAAAATCTGGCACGACCGTGCCACTTGAAGAATAAACCCAGAACCTTCATAATTTTCCAGAAACTTCATAAAATCTGTTGTTGTTCATCCACGCACGACGTACCAAACCCAGGCACGACCGTGCCAACTGTCCAGATGTCCGTTTTTGTTTCATTTTTGTTGCTGATTAATTCCGGATGTCTTGCAGATGGTTCACCTGTTCATGCGGTTTAGCGGCAATGCCAAGGAAGGGCACTGTATTCAGAAAGCAGAGCGATTATGGGCTCGGAGGGAACAAATCGAGCCCATGAGGAGGCTTCAAAAAGTAGACTTGGATTTGCTCGATCAATCCGAGCAGTTCGAGGACTTGATGACACCTCCATGGAACCGCCTGTTTGACATTGCTGAGCCACTGTACGTTGAGCTTGTGATCGAGTTCTTTGCATCCTTCAGATGCACATTTCCATGTCCGGACGTATACGATAAAAAGGTTGGTGTGAGTTACCGGTTGGGGCGGAAATGGCACCACCAGTCCATCAGTCGATTCGGACAGGTATTGGGGTTGTATGAGGACGATGAAATCGACACCAAGCTGTTTGATGGCAGTTTGCAAGATTGGGAGCCGGGGGTTGATAAAGCAGCATTCTGGGATCAAATCACGGTATTGGGTCGGGTTTGGGACCCGCGCAAAGCTAAAGATACTTGGATACTCGACCCACTTCATATGGTCATCGAGCAAGCCATCTTTCACATGATCGGGGGTCGCGGTGATAGCACAGGAAACATCACCAACCGTAACGTCTTCCACCTTTACTGCATCATTTCGGGTTCAAACTGCAATGTAGCTGCAAGCGTTGTGGAGTCCATCTTCCGAGGTGTGGGTTCGATGACCACGTCAAAGATTTGCGGGGGTGCTTTCGCAACCAAACTCGCGAAGTATTATTAAGTCTCATTAGAAGGTCTTACCAAAGCTTGTGATTACGGTCTGCTCGACTTGGCCCGGCTGAACTCCATGCATATGATACGTAAGGTTAACGGTATCCCGAAGCTGGTCGACAGGTTAGGCAGGATTTGGGATCCGCCTCCCGAGGGGGATGATGATAGTGATGATGGTGGTGATGGAGGTGATGGTGGTGATGACGTTCACATGCAGGATGCTCCAGTTCACGAGCCTGAGGGATTCGCTGGGGGAGCGGTTCTTTACATGCAGTTGGGTCATGGTTTCGCGAACCCAAATTGGGAGCATGAGCATGGTGATTTTGGTGGTGGTGGCTTTGAGCAGGGCGGGTACGGGCCTTACAACCCGACCACACTTGATCTTTGGCAGAGGATGGACAGGCTCGATTTGAGCCAGCAGGAGATGAGACAGGATGTCGGTCTGATTCGCACAGAGGTACATAGGCAAGGTAATTTTCTGGAGGACATGTATGAGCAAAGCCGGCGGAGCTTTGACTGGCTTTTCAGTTCGCATCAGCACATAGCGAACTCAATGAATGCTCCATACACGCAGCCGCCTCCACATTTTGCACGCAGATCACGATTCGACCGCAGAGACGACACCGGTCCTTCTGGACCAAGTGAAAGGTCTTAGCCCCGTCTCCATTTTGTACTTTACTATTTCATTTTTGAGGGGTGTGCCATTTTGCACCGTCCGTACACCCTTCGTTGTGATCTTTTTTTTTTTTTTTTTTTTTTATGATTAGTGGTTTGAATAAACAAGGAAAGGGTAAATGGGTTGGGTAATCTTTAGTGTATTTGATCTTGTTTGCTAGTGTGTAGTATTGCTTGGTTGAGAGGTTGGTTTGTTGGTTGCTTGACGGTTTATTGCGGTTGCTCCTTACTTGTCACTTCGCTCCATTCATGCCGTTTCATTTCAGGGGAGTTTTCGTGTTCCCATTTTCCTCCGCTTTCATTATATATGTTTTCGTATATTTGTTTTTGTGTACATCGAGGGCGATGTACATTTCAAGTGTGGGGAGGTGGTTTAGCGCTTGAGCTTTGTTGTCATGTTAAAAAAAAGAATAAAAAAATAAAAAAAAATAAAAAATAAAATAAAATAAAGCTCTCTTGAATGAATTTTTGTGGCTTAATAATCAACCCAACATATTTTTATAAAAGCAGTAAATTTTTGACAAATATACAAAGGGTGAACACAAAAAGGGCTCGCTCGCGTGAGGATTACCACTAAGAAATTTTTTTGTATACACTTGAGCATGAGAAATCAAGCGATTGACCTACTTGTTTGCCTTGCATATTTACCCAATACGCCCGTTTCCGTGAGTTATTTTTGAGCCTTTGTAGCTTTAGAATTATTTTTGCTCATGTTTTTGCGGGCAAAGATTGAGTGAGCCGGATGACTTTTGTGATTTAGAACTTGTGTTAGGTATACATTTGGAGGCCGCAAGACGAATATATATCATGAAAATGATTGAGGCACTAGGAAACCTTTTGTTTTTAACCAATTTTTATATATTCCCTCACCCAAATCATTCCTTTAGTTAAACCAATTTGAGCCTTCCCCTTTCATTTCTTTTAAACCACTAAATACTTGCCACTTAGCCAAATTAGCCTTTTATATTTTAACCCATTTTTGTTTGGAAGCCCAGTTTGGTTAGTGATTAACTTGTTACTTTTGTATAGTATCTTAGTTTATAGTTGCAACATCATGGGGTAGAGTTTTTATCTAAGTAACGTACTTAGTTTCCCTCTCAAGCATGTGCAAAAAAAACTGAGAAAAACGATTATAGTTAAAAAAGCCTTACCAAGTGGCTTCATTAAAGCAATTTTGGAGTGGAAAAGCTAAATCCGTTGATTAGCTCTCGGTTAGATAATATTAGATTGTATAGTTCGTATTTTCTTTTGTTTCAAGTTAGTCGAACTGCCGGGTTACAAACGTTTTAGCCACTTTAAATATCCACTTCCATACCCTTGACCCTAGCCAAGTTACAACCCGAATAAGACCTCATGATTCATGTTATGTTTTTTTCGAGTGATTAACTTTGATCCTTTCACAAGCTTATGATATCACATAGTCATCGTCGTGGCATCGAGTGTTTAACACATACTCCATAAATCGTATGTGCACCCTATATTAGCCGAGTGTGTGTGAACATTGTGACAATGTGAGGTAGACTTGTAGGTATTTCCAAGATGGACCATTGCTCATAAACTTATTTTATACACCTTCTTGTTTTTTTCCATCATGTCGAGTAGTCCTTGATTGTTATAACCCGAGTAATTTGTTTGTGCGTATAAAATGCTAGTTGAGGTTATTGCCATTTAGAGAGTTTTAGTTTGTTTTAGTTTGCTTGAGGACAAGCAAAGTTCAAGTGTGGGGATGTTTGATGTATAAGAATTTATACATCTTTAAAACGTCAAATAGACCCCGTTTACACGAGAACTTGTCGTATTTTCATCGATTTTGGTACTCATTTGAGTTGTTTGTGAAAATACAGGTCCGGGCTTCTGCCCGGTGTTGAATTCGAGGCTTTTGGAGCAAAAAGGAGTAAAAACGGAATTTTCCAGCAAACTGCCAGATATGGCACGACCGTGCCAGGCCAACCCTGATCGGCACTCCCATCAGCACGCTCAGATTCTGCGCAAACCAGGAAGATTTGAAGACTGGCACGACCGTGCCAAGCCAAACCAGTCTCAGATCAGCTTGTTCCTGAGATTGTTTCAGCCATTTTCGAATATGTCACCGGGAAGCACGACCGTGCCAAAGGGTGGTCGTGCCACCTCAGGAACGTTTGAGCGGGATTTTTCCCAAAATGGCTAGCAAACAAGTCAACACTCGAAAAGGCACTCTGACACTTACCAAGCACGACCGTGCCAAAAGGTGGCATGGTCGTGCCAAACTCCCAGTAGCATAAATACGTGGTAAGCTCATTTGGAGGGGAGTTGGAGCATTTTGGTGAAGATTTCTCTCAAGAATCTGCCTTGGAAGCTTGTTGGAGTCAAGAGGAAGCCATGAAGAGGAGTATTACACTTAGAGATCCACTCAAATTACCATTTACTTGTCTTTAATCTTGGTTAGAAACTTCTTACATTATGAACGATTATTGTCTTTGTATGTTTGATTTGGTTACCGTGAGCCTTGTAGGCTAAACATTTGGTGTTGTCTAAACTATTTGAAGCTTATGAATATGTGATAATCATGGAAGTTGATGTTGTGATTGTTTTTGTTAATCTTCATAGTAGTGCTTGAATCTTGTTCTTGGAGTTCTTATACATGCTTAAAGTCCTTGTTCTTGAATGTTTGGTCATAAGTATTTACATGTTGTGTTGGAAAGCCCATGTAAAGATTATGATTATTGAATCTTAGTAACTTGTTAGCATGACTCATAACATGAAACTAGGAATGGTAATTGTTAACATGACTTAAATGATGATTTGAACATGTGTAGGAA